>CM059430.1:134003375-134603375 GCA_030390025.1 Squalus acanthias
ACCCTTAGTGGTAGGGTGCATTAAATACGTGGGGTTACGGGGATAGGGTGGGATATGTGTCGGTGCAGGCTCGATGGGCCGAAATGGCCTCTATCTGCACTGTGGGGATTCTGTGATTCTGTGAGTGTGTGTGTGTATGGGTGTGAGTGTGTGTGTATTTTGTGTGTGTGTGTGTGTATGGGTGTGAGTGTGTGTGTGTCTGTGTGTGTGAGTGTGTGAGTGTGTGTGTGTCTGTGTGTGTGGGTGTGTGTACGTGTGAGTGTGTGTGTATCTGTGTGTGTCTGTGTGTGTTTGTGTGTGGGTGTGAGTGTCTGTGTGTGTGAGTGTGTGTGTGTGAGTGTGTCTGTATGTGAGTATGTGAGTGTGTTTGTGTGTATGGGTGTGTGTGTGGGTGTGTGTGTGTGGGAATGTATTGTGTGTCTGCGTGTGTGAGTGAGTGTGTGTGTCTGAGTGTGTGTGTCTGTGTGTGTGTGTGTGTGAGTGTGTGCGCGTGTGTGAGTGTGTGTGTGATTGTGTCTGTGTGTGTATGGTTGCGAGTGTGTGTGTGTGAGAGTGTGTGAGGGTGTGAGTGTGTCTGTATGTGAATTTGTGATTGTGTCTGTGTGTGTTTGTGTGTGGGTGTGAGTGTCTGTGTGTGTGAGTGTGTGTGTGTGAGTGTGTCTGTATGTGAGTATGTGAGTGTGTTTGTGTGTATGGGTGTGTGTGTGGGTGTGTGTGTGTGGGAATGTATTGTGTGTCTGTGTGTGTGAGTGAGTGTGTGTGTGTCTGTGTGTATGAGTGTGTGAGTGTTTGTGTCGGTGTGTGTGTGAGTGTGTGTGTGTGTGAGTGTGTGCGTGTGTGTGAGTGTGTGTGTGTGTGAGCGTGTGTGTGTATGGTTGTGAGTGTGTGAGTGTGTGTGTGTGTATGTTGTGTGTGTGTGTCTGTGTGTGTGTGTGTGTGTGTGCATTGTGTGTGTGTGTCTGTGGGCATGTGTTTCTGTGTGTGTGTGTGTGAGTGTGTGTGCGTGTGTGTGAGTGTGTGAGTGTGTGTGTGTATCTCTGCCTTGTGTGTGTGTGTATCTCTGCATTGTGTGTGTGTATGTGTGTGCGTGTGTGTGTGTATCTCTGCGTTGTGTGTGTGTGTGTGTGTGTGTGTATGTGTGTGTGTGTGTGTATCTCTGCGTTGTGTGTGTGTGTGTGTGTGTATGTGTGTGTGTGTGTGTGTGTATCTCTGCGTTGTGTGTGTGTGTGTGTGTGTGTCTGTGGGCATGTGTTTCTGTGTGTGTGTGTGTGTGTGTGTGTCTGCGTGAGTGTGTGAGTGTGTGTGCGTGTGTGTGAGTGTGTGAGTGTGTGTGTGTATCTCTGCGTTGTGTGTGTGTGTATCTCTGCATTGTGTGTGTGTATGTGTGTGCGTGTGTGTGTGTATCTCTGCGTTGTGTGTGTGTGTGTGTGTGTGTATGTGTGTGTGTGTGTGTGTATCTCTGCGTTGTGTGTGTGTGTGTGTGTGTGTGTATCTCTGCGTTGTGTGTGTGTATGTATGTGTGTGTGTGTGTGTATCTCTGCGTTGTGTGTGTGTGTGTGTGTATCTCTGCGTTGTGTGTGTGTGTGTGTGTGTGTGTGTGTGTGTGAGATGGATGATTCATGGGAGACAACCTGCTTCTGTCGAATCATTAACGCCCAGAATGCACCATGACAAGTTTGTGACGTGACAACAAACAAAAACATTTACAAATCCCAGCTGTGAGGTGCGAGCAATAAAAAATCCAAAATCAACATATTTTTATTTGATGCAGCTTAACTCATTTAATAAACATTCAAAGCTAACAGTGTTGCTTTGGGATGAGCTTCTTTTGTACAAAGATAGAAAGTAATGTTACTGCCAGCATTGACAGGGAATGTCTATTAGTGCACTGATTATTGGAAAAAAGCAAATTGGATATAATAGAACTCAATGCACATTTATATTGAACTGGAAATAAAAAAAGAAGAATTTGCATTTATATAGTACCTTCATAACCTCAGGATGTCCTAAAGTGCTTTACAGCCAATGTAATGAAGGAAACACGGTAGCCAATTTGCGCACAGCAAGCTCCCACAAACAGCAATGTGATAATGAGCAGATAATCTGTTTTAGTGATGTTAGTTGAGGAATAAATATTGGCCAGGACACCGGGGATAACTCCCCTGCTCTTCTTCGAAATAGTGGCCATGGGAGCTTTTACATCCAGCTGAGAGGGCAGGCGTCCAATCTGAAAGACGGCACCTCCAACAGTGCAGCACCTCCCTCAGTACTGCGCTGGGAATGTCAGCTTGGATTTTGTACTCAAGTCTTGTGGAGTGCGATATTGAACCCACAACCTTCTGACTCAGGGGCAAGAGGGCTATCCACTGAGCCACGGCTGACACACCCAAAATAAGCTAACAGACTAAAAATATTAAAAGAGGGCTGTGAATTCTGACAGTTTTATTGTATCTTATCTTTTTGAATCTCTTCACTAAATTATATTATGTACTTATTTTCCTCGATTTCAAAATTCACATCCTTGTTTTCAAATCCCTCCATGGCCTCGCCCCTCCCTATCTCTGTAATCTCCTCCAGCCCCACAAGCCCCCGAGATATCTGCGCTCCTCTAATTCTGCCCTCTTGAGCATCCCTGATTATAATCGCTCAACCATTGGTGGCCGTGCCTTCTGTTGCCTCGGCCCTAAGCTCTGGAATTCCCTCCCTAAACCTCTCCACCTCGCTACCTCTCTTTCCTCTTTTAAGACGCTCCTTAAAACCTACCTCTTTGACCAAGCTTTTGGTCACCTGCCCTAATTTATCCTTATGTGGCTCGGTGTCAAATTTTTTGTCTTAAAATACTCCTGTGAAGCGCCTTGGGACGTTTTACTACGTTAAAGGCGCTATATAGATACAAGTTGTTGTTGTTTTTGTTTAATAATTGAAGCAACTTGCATTTATGTAGCGCCGTTAACAGAGAGAAACATCCCAAAGTGCATCACAGAGGCATGAGGAACAATAAAGCGCATGTATATCAAATTTCTCGTTTCTATCTTGTGACCTAGTTACAGTAGAATAGCACGACTACTGTCAGACAGAGTATTTATGATAAACTCTCCTTGCGCGCACAGGGCAGCAAAGGGTTAATCAGAAACGCGTTAATAGAGGGCAAAGAAAAAGTAACAACAGCATGGGAGCCATCAGATCGATGATATCAGCGTCCAGACACTGTCAATAAATTAAATAACTTGTAGAAATAAGATAACGTTTTATTCGATAAATGGCATGGTGGTCTATAATCCCTGTTATGTCACCATGGATGTGTCTGCCAATTCCTCCCTCTTCTGGCAAGACTCTTAATCATTTTTAGACAGGACATGGTGTTTAAATCTATCTCATTAATGAGTATAAATCTCAAGGTCATAAAGAGCCAGAAGAATAGGTGTGTTCTTACAGCAACGAACCAGCATGATGCTTGATTCAGAAATACAAAAATAAGACTTGCATTTCTATAGTACCTTTCACGACCAGCGGATGTCCCAAAGTGCTTCACAGCCAATGAAATACTATTTTTGAAGTGCAGTCACTGTTGTAATGTAGGAAACACGGCAGCCAATTTGCGCACAGCAAGCTCCCACAAACAGCAATGGGATAATGACCAGATAATCTGTTTTTGTGATGTTGGTTGCAGGATAAATATTGGCCAGGACACCGGGGAGAACTCCCCTGCTTTTCTTCGAAATAGTGCCATGGGATTTTTTTTTTATTCGCTTATGGGATCTGGGCATCGTTGGCAAGGCCAGCATTTATTGCCCATTCCTAATTGCCCTTGAGGAGGTGGTGGTGAGCCGCCTTCTTGAACCACTGCAGTCTGTGTGGTGAAGATACTCCCCCAGTGCTGTTAGGGAGGGAGTTCCAGGATTTTGACCCAGCGATGATGAAGGATCGGCGATGTACTTCTTAGTCAGGATGGTGTGTGACTTGGAGGGGAATTTGGAGGTGGTGGTGTTCCCATGCGCCTGCTGCCCTTGTCCTTCTAGGTAGAAGAGGTCGCGGGTTTGGGAGGTGCTGCTGAAGAAGCCTTGACGAGTTGCTGCAGTGCATCTTGTAGATGGTAGACACTGCAGCCACGGTACGCCGGTGGTGGAGGGAGTGAATGTTTAAGGTGGTGGATGGGGTGCCAATCAAACGGGTTGTTTTTTCCTGGATGGTGTCGAGCTTCTTGAGTGTTGTTGGAGCTGCACTCATCCAGGCAAGTGGAGAGTATTCCATCACACTCCTTACTTGTGCCTTTACGTCCACCTGAGAGGGCAGACGGGGCCTCGGTTTAACATCTCATCCGAAAGACAGCATCTCCAACAGTGCTGCGCTCCCTCAGTACTGCACTGGAGTGTCAGCCTAGGTTTTTGTGCTTGATTTTTGTGTTTCACTTGAGTAATAGTCCGAACTAGCTCCTTTTAAAATGAAATAAGGCCCATGCTTGCCTCTCTGCTGTTGTGTTTATATCAGAAAGTGACATGGTCCTTAAACATGATGTCAAACACTAGGGTCACAGCCATTGTGATATTGTGTAAACATTTGAGTGAATTACTGATAGCACAGTGCCAGGACTATGACAATGAATGCCCACTCCTCGGATTAACTGCCCTGAATAAGGCCACACTCTTCATGGATTTTTAAAAGATTATTATTACTGAGAAACCAAGATACCAAAGTGATCTGGACCCTGCCAATAATTGAGGGTGTTTCTGTGTCATATAGTGACACCACAAGTCCCGGCTAGAATGGTGATGATTGGGTAATTCCCCTGTGAATCACGCCTGGAGACTGCACTGCTGTAAGTGACTGGGATTAATTTTACGCACAGAATTTGTATTAATGTAACTATCCTCCACTAACTGCATATTGCTGGAAAAATGATCCTGCTTTTATCGGGAGATGTTGCTGCAGTTTCAGTCAGGAGTTCTGTTTGATGCAGTTCGTAGATTTTTGCTGGACAAGGGTATAAAAGGATATGGAGCCAAGGCAGGTGGATGGAGTTAAGATACAGATCAGCCATGACCTCATTGAATGGCGGAACAGGCTCAGGGGGGCGGAATGACCTCCTCCTGTTCCTCTGATCCGAGAGACTATTTTTAAATAGACTCTGTAAATAAACTTTGTCAGCTGTTAAATAGACTTTGCTGTGAGCCCTGCTGTAAGTCCCACCCCAGCTCCAACTCATTGGCTGACACAATGATGTCAAATAGACATTTTGGCAAATTGCAGCTCAGAGACAGGGCAAGATAAGACATAAGCCTGTAATCACTAGGGATAGTAATAGTGTAAAGGGCAGAGAGGGGGAAGAATTTCTGAAGTGTGTTCAGGAGAACTCTCTTGATCAGTACATTTCCGGCCCAATGAGGAAGGAGGCATTGCTGGACCTGGTTCTGGGGCATGAGGTAGGTCAAGTGGAGCAAGTGTCAGTAGTGGAACATTTAGGGAACAGTGATCACAGTATCATAAGGTTCAGATTAGCTATGGAAAAGGACAAGGAGCAATCTAGAGTTAAAATACTTAATTGGAGGAAGGGCAATTTCAGTGGAGTGAGAACAGATCTGGCCCGGGTAAATTGGAATCAAAGGTTGGCAGGCAAGGCTGTAATGGAACAATGGGCTGCCTTTAAAAAGGAGACGGTTCGGGTACAGTCGAGGTACATTCCCACGAGATGGAAAGGTAGGGCATCCAAAGCCAGAGCTCCCTGGATGACGAAAGAGATAGAGAGTAAGATGAAGCAGAAAAAGGGAGCATATGACCAATTACAGGTTGAGAATACAAGTGCGAACCAGGCTGAATATAGAAAGTTCAGATGGGAAGTGAAAAAGGAAATAAGAGGGGCAAAGAGAGAGTCTGAGAATAGATTGGCAGCTAACATAAAAGGGAATTCAAAAGTTTTCTATCGGCATATAAATAGTAAATGGGTAGTAAGAGGCAGGGTGGGGCTGATTAGGGACCAAAAAGGAAACCTACGCATGGAGACAGAGGACATGGCTGAGGTAGTAAATGAATACTTTGCATCTGTCTTTACCAAGGAAGAAGATGCTGACAAAGTCATAGAGAAAGAGGAGGCAGTTGAGATGCTGGATGCGATAAAAATTGATAAAGAGGAAGTACTAGAAAGGCTGGCTGTACTTAAAGTAGATAAGTCACCAGGACCGGATGGGATGCATCCTAGGATGCCGAGGGAAGTTAAGGTCGAAATCGCGGAGGTACTTGCCATAATCTTCCAACCCTCCTTAGATACTGGGGTGGTGCCAGAGGCTGGAGAATTGAAAATGTTACACCCTCCTTCAAAAAAGGGTGTAAGGATAAACCCAGCAACTACAGGCCAGTCAGTTTAACCTCGGTAGTGGAGAAGCTTTTAGAAACGATAATCCGGGACAAAATTAACAGTCACTTGGACACGTGTGGATTAATTAAGGAAAGCCAGCACAGATTTGTCAAAGGTAAATCGTATTTAACTGACTTGATTGAGTTTTTTGATGAGGTAACAGAGAGGGTTGATGAGGGCAATGCGGTTGACATGGTGTACATAGACTTCCAAAAGGCATTTGATAAAATGACACGTAATAAACTTGCCAGCAAAGTTGAAGTCCATGGAATAAAAAGGGACAGTGGCAGCATGGATACAAAATTGGCTAAGTGACAGGAAACGGAGAGCAGTGGTGAATGGTTGTTTTTGGATTGGAGGAATGTATACAGTGGTGTTCCCCAGGGGTCGGCACTAGGACCACTGCTTTTCTTGATATATATTAATGACTTGGACTTGGGTGTACAGGGCACAATTTCAAAATTTGCAGACAACACAAAACTTGGAAGTATAGTGAACAGTGAGGAGGATAGTGATAGACTTCAGGAAGACATAGACAGGCTGGTGGAATGGGCGGACACGTGGCAGATGAAATTTAACGCAGAACAGTGTGAAGTGATACATTTTGGTAGGAATAACGAGGAGAGGACATATAAACTAAAGGGTACAATCCTAAAGGTGGTGCATGAACAGAGAGATCTGCGGGTATATGTGCACAAATCGTTGAAGGTGGCAGGGCAGGCTGAGAAAGTGTTAAAACAACTTACAGGATCCTGAGCTTCATAAATAGAGGCATAGAGTACAGAAGCAAGGAAGTTATGATGAATCTTTATAAAATGCTGGTTCAGCCTCATCTAGAGTATTGGCCACGATTTTCCTCACCTCAGTGAGTCCGTGGCAGGCAACGTCAGTGGCGTATCCCGACCCCGCTGCTGTCTCCAGCCCGCTCTGTGGAATGATTTTCCCTTGATTGGGCTTGTAAAGCCCCGCCCAACGCGTTTCCCGACCAATTAGAGGAAGCGAGTCTGGTGATGTCATTTGATGATGCGTCATCAGCCGGTTTCCTTAAAGGGACCATGGCCAACTTTATTTTGAATTTGTGCTGTCAGTGTTCTACAGCATTGAACTGCTGCAAACACTGATAAACACTGCACAGAGGTGCAGGGCTGCACCCAGGCTCTCCCATGACTCCCTTCATATGCTTATGGAGGAAGTCACAGCACGCAGGGAGGTCCTCTTCCCTTCCCACTGAACTCCTGCCTCAGGTTGACAGCCGTGGTCCCCGAACAGCATGGTTCCCGTGGCCATGAAGTTAAAGTGAAAAGGTAAGTTAAAAAAAGCCTGTTAATCATCTGTCAACTCGATGGTAATGAGTTTAATTGGGGCGCCCGCCGCTGCCTGGCGGGACTGCTCAGCGCTGACAGACCCGACATTGGGAAAGGCGCGTTGCGACAGGTTGACAGCGGAGTCCCAACCCCCTGTCAAAAAAAAATCGCTTTCCCACCCGACCCGCCACCGATCCCGCCCGCTGACCACCCGGAAAATTCCAGCCATTGTGTCCAATTCTAGGCACCACACTTTAGGAAGGATGTGAAGGCCTTAGAGAGGGTGCAGAAAAGATTTACAAGAATGGTTCCAGGGATGAGGGACTTCAGTTACGTGGATAGACTGGAGAAGCTGGGATTGTTCTCCTTAGAGCAGAGAAGGTTGAGAGGAGATTTGATAGAGGTGTTCAAAATCACGAGGGGTCTGGACAGAGTAGATAGAGAGAAACTGTTCCCATTGGCGGAAGGGTTGGGAACCAGAGGACACAGATTTAAGGTGAATGTCAGAAGAACCAAAGGCGACATGAGGAAAAACTTTTTTATGCAGCGAGTGGTTAGGATCTGGAATGCACTGCCTGAAAGGGTGGTGGAGGCAGATTCAATCATGGCTTTCAAAAGGGAATTGGATAAGAACCTGAAGGAAATTTTTTTGCAGGGCTACGGGGAAAGGGCGGAGGAGTGGGACTAGCTGAAGTGCTCTTGCAGAGAGCCGCACGGGCTCGACGGGCCGAATGGCTTCTTTCTGTGATGTAACCATTCTATGATTCTATGATTCAGTTAAGGGTTGTGGAGGAAAGCACTCCTACAGCTGAAATCACCTCATGTTTTCTAACTTTAAATATGCTTAAATCAAAAAGAATAGCCCATAGTAATATTAGACTTTTGTATATTTGAGGCAAGTTTTCCAGTCATTTTTAAAACTATTCTCAGGCAAATCATTCAAACTTATTTGCTGGTACAAGTTTCGCTGGACAGTTACACGACTAACAAGCAACTGTGTGAAAACAAGATCACTCAATGTCCTTCCTGCTTCTGGTGAAGAAAAGCTAAGGAAGGTGAAGCAAGACAGGGACGATAGCATAGTGGTTATGTGACTGGTACTAGCAATCCAGAGGCCTGGACTTAATGATCCCGTGACATATAGTTCAAATCCCACCATTGGGGAATTTATAATGCAGTTAATTAAATAAATATGGAATAAAAAAACTAGTATTAGTAATGGTGACCATATAACTACCAGATATGTTGTAAAAACCCATCTGGTTCACTAATGTTCTTTAGGAGAGGAGATCTGCTGGTCTGACCTATATGTGACTCCAGACCCACAGCAATGTGGTTGACTCTTAACCTGCCCTCTGAAATGGCCGAGCAAGCCACTTACTTGTTACAAAGAAGTATACATGGACTGCAACAGTTCACCACCACCTTCTCAAGGGCAATTAGGGATGGGCAATAAATGCTGGCTTTGCCAGTGACTGCCCACATCCCAGGAATTAATTTTAAAAAAAAAGCAAGAACAGAATATCAACATCCTGTGGCAATTAACAGAGCGGAGGAGGAGCTTTGCACTTCAATAATGCAGTGAAGATAAAACAGCCATTGACGCCAGCCAGCAACAAGAATGGCAAGACAGATGTTGCTTCCTTTGGGGTTGAGAGTGGATTTTCCTGATGTATTATCATCCATGGAAGAGGAAGAATTCAACAGACAACAGATGTGGAATGTCGTTTGAGCGTCCCTGGGTAACAATGGCCATAATGTCTCTACGAGAAAGCAGAAGCAAATTAAATTATGAAGCCAAGATTCTTCGCAGCGAGAATGTTTGGATCGAACACTTCCTGTGAACAATAACCAAAGTACTGCATGTAGGGTTGAGAAATGATTGATATGTATAATTCCCTCGAATTAACTGAATTCAATTCAAGACTTCTTAAATACACTGGAGACCTGAAAAGATCAACCGCAGATTTCAAAATAAAAATCGGTCGAGTTCCTAGTGAGGAAGGGATTATTAGACTAATCCTTCAAAGGTTTGTAGTGCAGTGTCTATAATGGTTTTCAATGTGTATCTTATGGGGTGGGACAGGTTTATAAGCCTAATCCCTGGCAGTCTAGTGATATCATGGGAGATAGTTCCTCTTCACATCCTGCTTAATTATGAATTTGCATTTGGAAGAATCCAAAACTTGGATCATGCAGTCTCTAAATTTAAAGTTGTAATTGATGCAGGTACTGTACATGTGTCTGTTAATACCAAGGATAAAACCAATGGCAAATATAACTACTTTGGACATTTTCTCAAAATTATCATTATAGGGCTAATGAATCGACAAGATTTATATAGCTCCTTTAACATAGAAAAATATCCCAAGAAGCTCGACAGGTGTGCAGTCAGACAAAATAAATTGACTCTGAGTCAAAGACGTTGATATTAGGAGAGCTGACAAAAACCTTGGTCAAAGAGGTAGGTTCTATGGAAGGTCTTAAGGAGGAGAGGGAGGTGGAGAGGCGGAGAGGTTTAGGGAGGGAATTCCAGAGTTTCGGGCCTCAGCAGCCAAAGGCACGGCCGCCAATCATGGGGCAAAGGGAGCGGGCGATGCACGAGAGGCCAGAATTGAGGAGGATTCTTGCGATAACTTTCACTGTAATTAACGCAATCGGACTTGTCACCTTTCTTGAAGATGGTCACAATTACGGCGTCTCTGAGATCCCCTGGCAAGCTCTCCTCCTTCCAGATAAGAGAAATGAGTTCATGAATTCGCGCCAATAGTGCTTCTCCGTCATGCTTTAGTGCCTCGGCAGGGATTCCATCTGCTCCTGAGGCCTTGTTCTTCAGTTGTTGGATGGCCTTTTCAACCTCATGCTGGGCTGGGGTTGTGCTGAGATGGTGGCGGGTAGCATGCTTCGGGATGGAGTTGAGGACACTCGAGTCGAAGACAGAGTCTCGGTTAAGGCAAGAATCGCAAGAATCCTCCTCAATTGCCTTCACCCAGTGGCTGAAGAGCTCCTCCCAGAGTCGCAATGCGGATTCCGCCCACTAAGGGGCACAATGGACATGATCTTCACCGTGCGTCAATTACAAGAGAAATGCAGGGAACAGCACCAACCGCTGTACATGGCCTTCTTTAAACTCACAAAGGCCTTCGACACTGTCAACCATGAGGGATTATGGAGTGTTCTCCTCAAACTCGGCTGCCCTTAAAACTTTGTCACCATCCTCTGCCTGCTTCACGACGACATGCAAGCCGTGATCCTGACCAACGGTTCCACTGCAGTCTCAATTCAGGTACGGACCGGGGTCATAGAAACATAGAAACATAGAAGATAGGAGCAGGAGTAGGCCATTCGGCCCCACGAGCCTGCTCCGCCATTCAATGCAATCATGGCTGATCATCCAAATTCAGTACCCTGTCCCTGCTTTCTCCCCATATCCCTTGATTCCATTAGACTTAAGAAATATATCTAACTCCTTCTTGAATATATTTAATGAATTGGCCTCAACTGCCTTCTGTAGTAGAGAATTCCACAGGTTCACCACTCTCTGGGTGAAGAAATTCCTCCTCATCTCAGTCCTAAATGGCTTACCCCTTATCCTTAGACTGTGACCCCTGGTTCTGGACTCCACCGCCATCGGGAACAGCCTTCCTGCATCTAGTCTGTCTAGTCCTGTAAGAATTTTATAAGTTTCAATGAGATCCCCTCTCATTCTTCTAAACTCTAGCGAATATAAGCCTAATCGACCCAATCTCTCTTCATACGTCATTCCTGCCATCCCAGGTATCAGTCTGGTGAATCTTCGCTGCACTCCCTCCATGGCAAGAACATCCTTCCTCAGATAAGGTGACCAAAACTGCACACAATACTCAAGGTGTGGTCTCACCAAGGCACTGTACAACTGCAGCAAGACATCCTTGCTCCTGTACTCGAATCCTCCCACTATGAAGGCCAACATACCATTTGCCTTCTTAACCACCTGCTGCACCTGCATGCTTACCTTCAGCGACTGGTGCACAAGGACACCCAGGTCTCGTTGCATTTCCCCTTTTCCCAATCTATTGCCGTTCAGATAATAATCTGCCTTCCTGTTTTTGCCACCAAAGTGGATAACCTCGCATTTATCCACATTATACTGCATCTGCCATGCATCTGCCCAATCACCCAACCTGTCCAAATCATACTGTAATTTCTCTGCATCCTCCTCACAGCACACACGCCCACCCAGCTTTGTGTCGTCTGCAAACTTGAAGGTATTACATCTAGTTCCCTCGTCTAGATCATTAATATATATTGTGAATAACTGGGGTCCTAGCACTGATCCCTGCGGTACCCCACTAGTCACTTCCTGCCACTCGGAAAAAGACCCGTTTATTCCAACTCTTTGCTTCCTGTCTGCCAACCAGTTTTCTATCCAAGTCAGTACCTTACCCCCAATCCCACGTGCTTTAACTTTGCACGCTAATCTCTTATGCGGGACCTTATCGAAAGCCTTCTGAAAGTCCAAATACACCACATCCACTGGTTCTCCCTTATCTATTCTACCAGTTACATCCTCAAAAAATTCCAGTAGATTAGTCAAGCATGATTTACCTTTTGTAAATCCATGTTGACTTTGTCCGATCCTGTCACTGTTTTCCAAGTGCTCTGCTATTACATCTTTTATAATGGACTCGAGCATTTCCCCCACTACCGATGTCAGGCTTACCGGTCTATAATTCCCCGTTTTCTCTCTATCACCTTTTTTAAATAGTGGGGTTACATTAGCTACCCTCCAATCCATGGGAACTGTTCCAGATTCTATAGAATTTTGGAAGATGACCAGCAATGCATCTACTATTTCTAGGGCCACTTCCTTAAGTACCCTAGGATGTAGATTATCAGGCCCTGGGGATTTATCGGCCTTCAATCCCGTCAATTTCCCTAACACCATTTGCCTACAAATACTGATTTCATGCAGTTCCTCCCTCTCATTAGACCCCATGTTCTCCGACATCTCTGGGAGTTTATTTGTGTCCTCCTTTGTGAAGACAGAACCAAAGTATGTATTTAATTGGTCTGCCATTTCTTTGTTCCCCATTATAAATCCCCCTGATTCTGACTGCAAGGGACCTATGCTTCACTTCACCAATCTTTTTCTCTTCACATATCTATAGAAGCTTTTACAGTCAGTTTTTATGTTCCCTGAAAGCTTACTCTCATACTCTATTTTCCCCCTCTTAATAAATCCCTTTGTCCTCCTTTGCTGAATCCTAAACTGGTCCCAATCCTCAGGTTTGCTGCTTTTTCTGGCCAATTTATATGTCCTCTCCTTGGATCTTATGCTATCCCTAATTTCCCTTGCTAGCCACGGTTGAGTCACCTTTTTTGTTTTATTTTTATGCCAAACAGGGATGAACAAATTCTGTAGCTCATCCATGCGATCTTTAAATGTTTGCCATTGCCTATCCACCGTCAACCCTTTAAATAACATTCCCCAATCCATCCTAGCCAACTCGCGCCTCATACCATCATAGTTTCCTTTATTTAAATTCAGTACCCTAGTCTCTGAGTCAACTATTACTTCACTCTCCATCTTAATGAAGAATTCTATCATATTATGATCGCTCCTCCCAAAGGGGCCTCGCACAACAAGATTGCTAATTAATCCTTTCTCATCACATAATACCCAGTCTAAGATGGCCTGATCTCTAGTTGGTTCCTCGACATACTGGGCCAGGAAAGCATCCCGTATACACTCTCGGAATTCCTCTTCCACAGTATTGTTACTAATTTGGTTAGCCCAATCATTATGTAGATTAAAGTCACCCATGATAACTGCTGTGCCCTTATTGCACGCATCTCTAATTTCCCGTTTAATGCCATCCCTATCCTCAGCATTACTGTTTGGGGGTCTGTATACAACTCCCACTAACGTTTTCTGCCCCTTGGTATTTCTCAGCTCTACCCATACAGATTCCACATCATCAGAGCTAATACAATTCCTTACTATTGTGTTACTCTCCTCTTTAACCAGCAATGCTACCCCACCTCCTTTTCCTTTTTGCCTGTCTTTCCTGAATATTGAATACCCCTGGATGTTGAATTCCCAGCCTTGGTCCCCCTGGAGCCATGTCTCCATAATCCCAATTATATCATAACCGTTTACATCTATTTGCATAGCTAATTTATCCACCTTATTACGAATGCTCCTCGCATTAAGACACAGAGCCTTCAGGCTTGTTTTTTTAACACTCTTAGACCTTTTAGAATTATTGTTTACTGTGGCCATGTTTGATTTACACCCTTGATTTCTCTGACTTCCACTTTTGCTTTTCTCCTTCCGGTCTTTTGCTTCTATCCTTTCTTCCCTTTCCTCTGTCTCCCTGCACAGGTTCCCAACCCCCTGCCATTTTAGTTTAAACCCTCCCCAACAGCACTAGCAAACACTCCCCCTAGGACATTGGTCCCGGTCCTGCCCAGGTGCAAACCGTCTAGTTTGTACTGGTCCCACCTTCCCCAGAACCGGTTCCAATGTCCCAGGAATTTGAATCCCTCCCCCTTGCACCATTCTTCTAGCCACATATTCATCTGAAATATCCTTTTATTTCTATTCTGACTAGTATGTGGCACTGGTAGCAATCCTGAGATTACTACCTTTGAGGTCCTATTTTTTAATTTACCTCCTAACTCCCTATATTCAGCTTTTAGGACCTCATCCCGTTTTTTGCCTATATCGTTGGTACCTATATGCACCACGACAACTGGCTGTTCACTTCCCCCTCCAGAATGCCCTGCAGCCGCTCTGAGACATCCTTGACGCTTGCACCAGGGAGGCAACATACCATCCTGGAGTCTCGTTTGCGGCCGCTGAAACGCCTATCTATTCCCCTTACAATAGAATCCCTTATCACTATAGCTCTCCCGCTCTTTTTCCTCCCGTCCTGTGCAGCAGAACCACCCATGGTGCCAGGAAGTTGCTTGCTGCTGCCTTCCCCCGATAAGCCATCCTCCTCAACAATATCCAAAGCGGTATATCTGTTTGAGAGGGGGATGGCCACAGGGGACACCTGCACTACCTGCCTGCGCCTACTACTCTGCCTGGCGGTCAGCCATTCCCTTCCTGCCTGTGCAGCCTTTACCTACAGTGTGACCAACTCATTAAACGTGATATCCACGATGTCCTCAGCATCGTGAATGCTCCAGTATGTATCCATTCGCAGCTCCAGCGCCGCAATGCGGTCTGCCAGTAGCTGCAGCTGGATACTCTTTCCACACAGATGGTCGTCAGGGACACAGGAAGTGTCCCTGATTTCCCACATAGTGCAGGAGGAGCATGCCACGGGGCCGAGCTGTGCTGCCATGATTACCCTTTAATTAATTTAAATTAAATTAAATCAAATCAATACCACAAATTACACTACAATTAAATGATATAGTCAAGGGCCCTTGTTTATTAGCACTCCCCGCTACACAACGGAGACCTTAGAAACTATAACCACAAAATTAAGACCTTCACAACTTTATAAACTATTAACCTTAACTGTCAAACTATAGAGTAGTATAAATACTCACCTGGCCGTACTCACCCAATCAGCTGCTTCCTCTTGCCCGCGTCACTTTTTGAATCGTGCTGTGGCTGTGGAATGCCGCCGCCGGTCTGCGGGATTGGTAAGCCTCTGAAAAAAGCCCGCGAAAGTGAATTTAAATACTCACTGTACTGTCGCTCTCTCCGCTCCCGACACCGGCCTCTGCAGAAAAAGCCCGCGAAAGTGAGTTTAAATACTCACTGTACTGTCGCTCTCTCCGCTCCCGACACCGGCTGTGTCATCGCACCAAAGCTCTTCTCGATCTTCCTTGCTGCAATGCTCCATCTCACCCTCAGTAAGCTCCCCGCTGGAGTGGAGCTAATTTACAGAACAAACAGGAAACTGTTCAACCTCCATTGCCTCCAGTCCAGATCCAAGGTTGTCCCATCCTCTGTCGTCGAATTACAGTATGCAGACGATGCTTGCGTCTGCGCTCACTAAGAGGTCGAACTCCAAACCATCGTCAACACCTTCACCGAAGCGTACGAGAGCATGGGCCTTACACTAAACATCCGTAAGACAAGGGTCTTCTACCAACCTGCCCCCGCCACACAGTACTGCCCCCCGATTATCAAAATCCACGACAAGGCCTTGGACAATGTGGACCACTTTCCATACCTCAGGAGCCTACTGTCAACAAGGGCAGACTTCGATGACGAAGTCCAACACTGCCTTCAGTGTGCCAGTGCAGCATTCGGTCGCCTGAGGAAGAGAGTGTTTTAAGACCAGGACCTCAAACCCGGCACTAAGCTCATGGTCTACAGTGCAGTAGTGATACCCGCCCAGCTGTATGCCTCAGAGACATGGACCATGTACAGCAGGCACCTCAATGCACTGGAGAGGTACCACCAACGCTGCCTCTGCAAGATCCTGCAAATCCATTGGCAGCATAAGCGCACCAATGTCAGTGTTCTCGCTCAGGCCAACATCCCCAGCATCAAAGCTTTGACCACGCTCGATCAGCTCCGATGGACGGGTCACATCATCCGCATGCCCAATACGAGACTCCCAAAACAAGCGCTCTACTCGGAGCTCCGGCACGGCAAGAAAGCCCCAGGTGGGCAGAGGAAATGCTTCAAGGACACCCTCAAAGCCTCTTTGAAAAAGTGCAACATCCCCACCGACACCTGGGAATCCCTGGCCCAAGACCGCACAAAGTGGAGGAGAAGCATCCGGGAAGGCGCCAAACACCTCGCTTCTCTTCGCCGGGAGCAAGCGGAAGCCAAGCGCAAGCAGTGCACGTCAACCCAAGCACCCCACCCACCTGCTCCTTCAACCACCGTCTGCCCCACCTGTGACAGAGACTGTAGGTTCCACATTGAACTCATCAGTCACCTGAGAACTAATTTTTAATGTGGAAGCAAGTCATCCTCGGTTCCGAGGGACTGCCTAAGAAGTAAGAAGTAAGAGAGGTCAGAATTAGAGGAACGCTGGGTAGTGAGGCTGAACAAAGGTTACAGAGATGGGGGGGTGGGACAAGGCCATTGAGGGTTTGAAAATGAGGATCAGAAATTTTAATTGGAGGCGTTGCTGTATCAGGATTATTCCACTGACTGCAATGGAACTGAAGATCAGGCGCGGCGTTAGCTGTGTCAGCCCATTTGCACCCTCGCCTGAGACGAATTTCTAGACCATAATCTTGGGCCCTTCGTCAAAACTGGAGGATATTTGAACAGCCTTCAAAAAGGGAACAGAATAAAGAGAATGGGGAGGGGAATGACACACATACACATGCGAAAAGAAATAAAACGACCTGTAAAGTCCTTCAGTGGAGAACAGAAGATGGTTAAATGACAGAACTGATATCAATATGAGGGAATAGCAGGCATAATGAGAGAAATCAAAGAAATAAAAGATATTTTTGACATACAGAGAACTTATATTATTATTTTTATATTATTTATTCATTCGTGGAATTAGGTCATCGCTGGCAAGGCCAGCATTTATTGCCCATCCCTAATTGCCCTTGAGAAGGTGGTGGTGAGCCGCCTTCTTGAACCGCTGCAGTCCGTGTGGTGAAGGTGCTCCCACAGTGCTGTTAGGGGTGGAGTTCCAGGATTTTGACCCAGCGGCGATGAAGGAAAGGCAATATATTTCCAAGTCAGGATGGTGTGTGACTTGGAGGGGTACTTGCAGGTGGTGGTGTTCCCATGTGCCTGTTGCCCTTGTCCTTCTAGGTGAAAGAGGTCGTGGGTTTGGCAGGTGCTGCCGAAGAAGCCTTAGTGAGTTGCTGCAGTGCCTCTTGTAGATGTTACACACTGCAGCCACGGTGCACCAGTGGTGGAGGGAGTGAATGTTAAAGGTGGTGGACTGGGTGCCGATGTGTGAATAGCTGAAGAATTTGAGAGATGAGGCAGGTTCGAAGGATGAAAAGTGGCAAAGTCTTGGCTCCAGCAGCCTCAGGAGCCTGGTGGAAGAAACGGTAACAGGTCTACTCCAAGGGTGCACACTATCGCACCAGCAAAATATTTCAACGGAAGGGCCCCATCCCAAGAACCAACTTGTTCCTTTCCCCGCCCCGCCCCCCCACCTCACCCTCCAACCCCCACCACCAGGAACTCCCATCCCACATCTCAAGCGCTTCCTGCTGAAGAGAAAGTGGAAGCTATAGTTAAGGCCTGAAGTGACTGAAGTCAAGATTAAGACTAGAGGGCTGCAAAGTACCATTAGAAACATAAGCTGGAATTGTTTGACAGCAGATGTTGAAACAGAAGAGAAAAGTGAAAGAAGATAAATGAAAGCGTCCATTTTCCCACATGTTACTGGGAAAGACAGATTAGATATTTATAATGATTACCAGTTTGAGGAAGGAGCGAATCTGACAATGGAAGTAGTAATGAATTAGTTTGAGAGATAATGGCCCGGATGTTGCGGTCAACGGTGAACGAACGGCGCCAGCCCTTCATTACACTGACTCTTATCCACAGACTATCCGTGGGATTTTGCAGTGATTGGAGATACAGAACAGCGCGGCACCCTCTACTGGGGATCTGGCACGTGTGTGAACAACAACATCTTACATTTATATAGCACCTTTAACACAGTAAAACGTCCCAAGGAGCTTCACAGGAACGATTATCAAACAAAATTTGAACAGGGCGTGTCAGTTTGAAGAATCCATACTGAGGCACGCAGAGTCTAAACCAGGAAGTGTAAGTTAGAATATTTGATCTGTCACGTGCAGGAGACAGGAAAAACCATTGATTTTTAATAAAAATGGAATAGTAAGAAAAAAATAAAGAACTTGCATCTATTTTACGCATTTCACAACCTCAGGACGTCCCAAAGTGCTTTACAGTCAATGAAGTGAAGTCACTGTTGTAATGTAGGAAAGGCGGCAGCCAATTTGTGCACAGCAAGCTCCCACAAGTGGCAATGAAATAAATCAGCAAATAATCTGTTTTTAGTGATGTTGGTTGAGGGATAAATATTGGCCAGGACACCAGGGAGAACTCCCCTGCTCTTCTTCAAATAGCGCCCAACCGAGAGGGCAGACGGGGCCTTCGATTTAATGGCTCATCCAAAATTCAGCACCTCCGACAGTGGCACTTTCCTCAGTACTGCACTGAAGTGTCAGCCTGGATTATGTGCTCAAGTCTCTGCTGCCTTTGGTCAAGTTGCTCTGTGTTTACTGGTTGTTACTGGTAGATTTTGTTACCTGCCTAGGTTATTAACTGCTTTGCATTTAGTCATTGCGAAGTGTCCCCAGATCATCTATTAGGAGAAACATCCATTACTGGACATACAATTGTGGTTCATAAGAAGGAAGATGACTTGGACGAAGGTGGATATGCTGAGAGCTCTCGAACAGGAAATGCTGGAGGATGTTTAGCCTCTGGTGTGATGATTCATAGAATCATAGAATGGTTACAGCACAGAAGGAGGCCATTCGGCCCGTTGAGCCCGTGCCGGCTCTCTGCAAGAGCACTTCAGCTAGTCCCACTCCCCCCGCCCGTTTCCCCGTAGCCCTGCAAATTGTTTCCTTCAGGTACTTATCCAATTCCCTTTTGAAAGCCACAATTGAGTCGGCCTCCACCACCGTTTCAGGCAGTGCATTCCAGATCCTAACCACTCGCAGCATAAAAACGTTTTTCCTCATGTCGCCTTTGGTTCTTCTGTCAATCACCTTAAATCTGTGTCCTCTGGTTCTCGACCCTTCCGCCAATGGGAACAGTTTCTCTCTATCTACTCTGTCTAGACCCCTCATTGGAATCGCTAAAGAATGAAATGAATATATCTTTGGTGGGTGGAGAATTGACATTCCCAGATTATTATGCTAACTAAACAGATAGAGGTTATTTGAGCCAAGAACTATCTTTTTGTCATACATCTTTCTTTGAGATGTGACACCCTATAGACACACACCATATATAAGAATCCATCAGGGGTGATTTTAAATCTAGTCGCTCAGCAGAAAGCTGGCGGGTGGGAAGTTAAAATCGCCCGGGCTCTTATCTGTCTGAAAGCCGCCATGATCGCAACATCTGCAATTTTAACCTTCTCTCCTGAGGCAGGCAGCGAGGACAGACGCCCAGAGCCAACAGGGTCCTTCTTTACATAGGCATGTTGTGGCTTGGTGACATCATTGAGACCCGACTGTAATTTTAACTCAGGCCTGAGCGGGGAATCCACCTGGAATTAAAATCAGGGCCTTCAACGTCAAAGGATGGGGAGTGTCAGAACAAATGGCTTATATACAATTTGTATGGGGAAAGTCCAACAATTAGTAAGTGTGACTTATACTAAGTTTGTGCTATATGCAAAATGATCATATATTATTGATGAATATAACATAAACTAAGGATGTTTTATTACATTAATGGCGCTATAGAAATACAACTTGTTGTTGTTATAACCTACTGCGGCAGAAGTATTCAAACTGCAGTATCTATCAAATGGTATTATATGCAGTTAACTCATACAGACTTTCACCTTTCTTGTCACGTCTTTCTTTACACAGAGTGATCACTTAGAATTACATAGAATGAGGTAGGATATACAGCACAGAAACAGGCCATTCGGCCCAACCAGTCCATGCTGATGTTTATGCTCCACTCGAGCCTCCGCCCAACCTTCCTCATCTAACTCTATCAACATAACCCTCTATTCCCTTCTCTCTCAAATGTTTATCTCGCTTCCCCTTAAATGCATCTATACTACTCGCTTCAACCACTCCCTGTGGGAGCGAGTTCCACATTCTCACCACTCTCCGGGTAAAGAAGTTTCTTCAGAATTCCCTATTTGATTTCTTGGTGACTATCTTATATTGATGGTCTCTAATTTTGCTCTTCCCCACAAGAGGAAACACTCTCTCTGTCAAAACCTTTCATAATTTTAAAGACCTCTATTTGGTCAGCCTGTTCTTTCAAGAGAAAAGAGACCCAGCTTGTTCATCCTTTCCTGGTAGGTGTAACCTCACGACCTGAGATAGTCTTGTGGGTAACAGACAACCCAGTCAGGAGGCAGTTGGATGCAGTGATGGGAGCATTGTAGATTTATCTGCGTGAATGAACTCGACAGTCTGCCTGATCTCTCCTGATCTCCACTCATCTTTGTGAGTCTTGACATGTTATAAAGTCTCAGCCCATAATCGCACTTATTTAAGAGAGACGACAGTTAAAAACATCTATATAATGCATCAATCGTGAATACATGAGAGAGAATAAAGGATTACAATCCAGTGTCAGACTTTACACAATGATTACACAAGGCTGCAGCTTCACTTCCATCGCTTCAGGCATTCCATAAACACAAATCATCTTTCTTATTTTTCTTATTTTTCCTACATTGAATCTCCAGCGATATCAGCAGGAGTGTGGAGAGAAAGCATTGACGAGGCTCAATTTCAGTGTTGCTCCGTGAGTTGATTTACATAATATGCAAATCAGCCTTGCGGTAAGTGTATGGAAACTGACCTCATTGATGTATGAATGGAGCTTTGCTGCAGCATCAACAGCTCTTGCACAGGAAAACACGAGTAAAATGCAATAGACAGTCAATAGAGCTCAGGGTAATAAACTGTCTTGTAACATAACCTATGCCGATCAGTTGAATTCTCTACTATTAGATCAACAGGGAAACACACATGCACACAACAAGGTCCCACAGACAGCAATGTGATATTGACCAGATCATCTCTTTTAGTGTTGCTGGTTGAAGGATAAGTATTATGCAGGACACTGGGGATAACTCCCCTGCTCTTCTTCAAATAGTAGCCATGGGATCTTTTGCGTCCACCTGAGAGAGCCTCGGTTTAACGTCTCATCCGAAAGATGGCACCTCCGACAGTGCAGCACTCCCTCAGCACTGCACTGGAGGGTCAGCCTAGATTTATGTGCTCAAGTCCCATGGAGTGGGACTTAAACCCACGACCTTCTGACTCAGAGGCAAGAGTGCTACCCACTGAGCCACAGCTGACAATTATCTTGAAGATTAGTAGCAGGAACTGCCAACTCACCCTGGAGCTGCCTTTCTTGTCCAGGCAAGTAGGATTCAGTTTGATGCCCCCATCAACTTGGTGTCCCAAAGCAACAGAGGAGTCTCAAGTGGTTAGCCTGTCCTTTGGTTTGATGTGCTAGTTCTAACAATGAACCATTTGATTGAAAATAACAAGTGTTGCTTTCTGGGTGTCATGAGACTGAAATCCAATCTCTTCCTCTTTGATTACTTTGCGGTTCTCCAAAACATCTGATGTATAGGCCGCAATAGATTTACCAGGACGCTGCCAGGACTGGAGAATTTTAGCTGTGAGGAAAGATTGGATAGGCTGGGGTTGTTTTCTTTGGAACAGAGGAGGCTGAGGGGAGACTTAATTGAGGTGTATAAAATTATGAGGGGCCTAGATAGAGTGTATAGGAAGGACCTATTTCCCTTAGCAGAGAGGCCAATAACCAGGGGGCACAGATTTAAAGTAATTGGTAGAAGGATTTGAGGAGACATTTTTTCACCGAGAGGGTGGTGGGGGTCTGGAACTCACTGCCTGAAAGGGTGGTAGCGGCAGAAACCCACATCAATTTTAAAAAGTACTTGGATATGCACTTGAAGTGCTGTAACCTACAGGGCTACGGACCAAGAGTTGGAAAGTGGGATTAGGCTGCATAGCTGTTTTTCGGCCGGCACAGACACGATGGGGCGAATGGCCTCCTTCTGTACCGTAAATTTCCATGATTCTATGATTCTCTGATTCAATCACCCAAGGACCCACCTTAGGAGCCACTGCGATTGTACCATTGACTGACCAGTGCTCCTCAATAAATCTGTGAGTGTCCTGTCAAGGACTGGTGAGAACATTCAGTGGCTTATAAGGTGGCGCTTCACATTCGTGTGGCACATATATCAGTGTAGACTGCAAACCACGTGAAAGCCCGTGGTGGCAGCTCCGGGTAGCAAAATCCCAGCAATTATTCCGAGATACGACCTTCCCCCGCCCTCCACCCCCACGGACTGTTGTCTCCTGTATACTTTGTCGTAAAACTATTCATCCAGTCGAGTGAAAATTTATAATTCTGTGCTTTGCTACAATCAAAAGATTGTTGCAATATTCAAGTGTTGAGCACAAGTAAAGCGGCCTTAATTCTAAGTGACAGAAAGAACTTGTATTTCTACAGCGCCTTTCACAACCTCAGAACATCCCAAAGCGCTTTACAGCCAATAAAGTACTTTTGAAGTGTAGTCACTGTTGTAGGAAATGCGGCAGCCAATTTGCACACAGCAAGCTCCCACAAACAACTATGAAATAATTACCATAGAACCATAGAATCATAGAATGGTTACAGCACAGCAGGAAGTCATTTGGCCCATCGAGCCCGTGCCGACTCTCTGCAAGAGCACTTCAGCTAGTCCCACTCCCCGCCCTTTCCTCATAGCCCTGCAATTTTTTTTTCCTACAGGTACTTATCCAACTCCCTTTTGAAAGCCACGATTGAGTCGGCCTCCACCACACTTTCAGGCAGTGCATTCCAAATCCTAACCACTCCCTGCATAAAAAAGTTTTTCCTCATGTCGCCTTTGGTTCTTCTGTCAATCACCTTAAATCTGTGCCCTCTGGTTCTCGACCCTTCCGCCAATGGGAACAGTTTCTCTCTATCTACTCTGTCTAGACCCCTCAGGATTTTGAACACCTCTATCAAATCTCCTCCCAACCTTCTCTGCTCTAAGGAGAACAACCACAGCTTCTCCAGTCTATCCACGTAACTGAAGTCCCTCCTCCCTGGGACCATTCTCATAAATCTTCTCTGCACCCTCTCTAAGGCCTTCACATCCTTCCTAAAGTGTGGTGCTCAGAATTGGACACAATACTCCAGTTGAGGCCAAACCAGTGTTTTATACAGGTTCATCATAACTTCCTTGCTTTTGTACTCTATGGGCTGGATTTTGTCTTGGGGTCGGGTTGGGGTCGTGTAATCCGCATTTCGTGTTTCCCCCCCGACTCCAGATTAATGTGGGTGCCTGATGCAATTTTCACTTAATTGGGCAATTAAATTGGAGCATGTGGGAACCCATGAACTAATTAGTGTTTTCAGTCTGAAACCCGCCGCTGATGATGTCATCAGTACTGACTGCCTAGTCTCAGAGACTGTTGGTGAGAGAGGGGTTGCCTGGCTTATGATGTGAGTGGACCTGGATGCAGAAAGGGGGGGGTGGGGGGGGGGGGGAGAGAGAGAGAGAGAGAGAGAGAGAGAGAGAGAGCCAAGTAAGTCCTCCCAGGCAGTCTCTTACAGCAGCATCAGAGGCAATGTTCAGACCTAATACTACTAGCACCACTACCACCATCACATCTGCGTTGTAATAGTGGACTTGCAGCCGAAAGTCAGCTATCCACTTGTGCTCCCGCCAGGTTTCACTGGAGTGTTTCACACCAGGCGTGCTTCACGTCAGAAGAGGGTTAAACTAGCTACAGCGTTTCAAAATCGCATTACAGAGCCAATTTAGAGCTTGTTAAGGGCTTTAATGGCCTCTCCCGCCTCTTGGAGGCGGGACGGAATCGGGAACCCCGCGACTGATTATGTCAAAATTGCGTGGAGGCGGGATGGAGTCGGGATAGGGTCGGAAGCCCCGACCCCGCAAATTTAACCCCCCACACGCCTCCAAACCCGACTCCATGGGTCATTCAAAATCCAGCCCTATGCCTCTATTTATGAACTACGCCATGTTCTTCGCAGCCTTCAACATGTCATCGATGACGACAAACACCTCGCTAAGGCCATCCCCACGCCTCCACTACTTGCCTTCAAACAGCCGCCTAACCTCAGAAGTACCATCGTTCACAGCAAATTACCCAGCTTTCAGGATAACAGCGACCACGACACCACACAACCCTGCCATGGCAAACTCTGCAAGACATGCCAGATCATCAACACAGATACCATCATCACACGTGAGGACACTACCCACCAGGTACATGGTACATACTCATGTGACTCGGCCAACGTTGTCTACCTCATACGTTGCAGGAAAGAATGCACCGCGGCATGGTACATCGGCGAGACCATGCAGACACTGAGACAACGTATGAACGAGCACCGCGCAACAATTGCCAGGCAGGATTGTTACCTCCCAGTCGGGGAACACTTCAGCAGTCAAGGACATTCAGCCTCGGATCTGCGGGTAAGCGTTCTCCAAGGCGACCTTAGGAAAACACGACAACGCAAAATCATCGAGCAGAAACTGATAGCCAAGTTCCGCACTCATGAAGACGGTCTCAATCGGGATCTTGGGTTTATGTCACGATACATGACGTGATCCGGACTCGAGTCGTCGTTGGCTTGTTCACAGATGTGATTCCCAGTAAAAAAGTAAAAATTTTAAAGTTAATCGTTTTACATACAGACGGCAGCTTTTGACACGTTCGACCCCATGCGATTCCACCTCATTGTCTCAGTTGTATCTTGCTATGTCTTTGATGTGGTACCTTCCTGACCTGATTAACTTTATCACACCTCGGCTGATAAACAGTCAGGATGATTGAATTCAGTTGTCTGCAATTGTAAGTTACACATGCTTTGTTCTCTATCTATATATGCTTTGACGATTCTGTATCTCCTCACTTCACCCGACGAAGGAGTTTTAACTCCGAAAGCTTGTGATTTAAAATAAAACTGTTGGACTATAACCTGGTGTTGTGCAACCTCTCTATTTATGAAGCCCAGGATCCCACAAGCTTTTTCACAGCTTTCTCAACCTGCCCTGCCACTTTCAACGATTTGTAAACATAGACCCCCAGGTCTCTCTGTTCATGCACCCCCTTTAGAATTGTACCCTTTGGTTTATATTGCTTATCATTCTTCCTACCAAAATGTATCACTTTGCACTTTTCTGCATAAAATTTCATCTACCTCGGGCTGGATTTTCAATGACCCGTGGAGTCGGGTTTGGAGGCGTGGGGGGGGTTAAAGTTGCAGATTCGGGAGTCCCGACCCCATCCCGACTCCATTCCGCCTCCACGCAATTTTGACAAAATCAGCCGCGGGGTTCCCGACTCCGTCCCGCCTCCAAGAGGCAGGAGAGGCCATTAAAGCCCTTAACAGGCCCTAAATTGGCTCTGTAATGCCATTTTGAAATGTTTTAGCTAGTTTAACCCTTTTCCGACGTGAAGTATGCCTGATGTGAAACACGCCAGTGAAACCTGGCAGGAGCACAAGTGGATAGCTGACTATCAGCTGCAGGTCCACTATTACAACGGAGATGTGATGAAGGTAGTAGTAGTATTGTGATGAAGGTAGTAGTAGTATTAGGTCTGAAAGTCACCTGATGCTGCTGCATTGAATGTCTTCAGAGACTGCCTGGGAGGACTTGGTTGCAAAAAAAAATCTCTCTCTCTCTCTCTCTCTCTCTCTGTCTCTGTCTCTCTCTGAGATGCTGCTCATTTTGCATCCAGGCAATCTCTGAGACCAGGCAGTCTCTGACCTGCAATGATGGCATCATCAGAGGCAACTTTCAGACTGAAACCACTAATTGGTTCATGGGTTCCCACATGCTGGAACTCAATTGCCCAATTAAGTGAAAATTGCATCAATCTCCCACATCCAATTGCAGGCGGGTGGATAACACGAAATGCGGATGACACGACCCCAACCTGCCCCAGTATCAAAATCCAGCCCCACGTGTCCGCCCATTCCACTAGCCTGTCTATGTCTTCTTGAATTCTATCACTATCCTCACTGTTCACTATACAGGAAACTCTTTATTAACCGGCACCGACGGGACCGGCGTGGTGCCGGTTAATCAAACAGTCCGGATAATGGAGAGTTATATCTCCCAACGTACGAGAGCCCCGTACACACTGACATGCGCCTGCATTCGGAGCTCCGTCTCCCCGGGGACCGCCAGCTGACCATCTGTCGTGTCCGCTGCCTACCCGGGCTGCACATTCCCCTCCCAATCTACATGCTCCGATTCAAGGCAAATGCCTCGGGGTTTTTTTTAAAGTTATTTTTAAAGGAGAGATGAAGGAAAACCCCGGTTACCTACTCAAGAATTTTGCTGGTTAAGAGAGATTTCCGGTTATTTGGGTGCCGGTTAAAAGAGAGTTTCCTGTACTTCCAAGTTTAGTGTCATCTGCAAATTTTGAAATTGTGCCATGTACACCCATATCCAAGTCATTAATATATATCAAGAAAAGCAGTGGTCCTAGTTCCGACCACTGGGGAACACCACTGTATACCTTCCTCCAGTCTGAAAAACAACCGTTCACCACTACTCTCTGTTTCCTGTCACTTAGCCAATTTCGTATTCATGCTGCCACTGTCCCTTTTATTCCATGGACTTCAATTTTGCTGGCAAGCCTATTATATGGCATTTTATTAAACACCTTATGGAAGTCCATGTATACCATGTCAACCGCATTACCCTCATCAACCCTCTCTGTTACCTCATGAAAAAACTCTATCAAATTAGTTAAACTTGATTTGCCTTTAACAAATCCATGCTGGCTTCCCTTAATTAATCCACACTTGTCCAAGTGACTGTTAATTTTGTCCCAGATTATTGTTTCTAAAATCTTCCCCACTACCGAGGTTAAACTAACTGGCTTGTAGTTGCTGGGTTTATCCATACACGCTGAATTTCACGGGAGGTGTTAGCGGCGCCGCGCCCAGGCGCTAGGGAGGCACAAAGCAAACAAATTTTTGCCCCAATGTTTCATATAAGGGAAAGGCCTTCAGGGAGGAGAGGCAGAGGACCATAAAAGTATGCAGGAATGCTGATCTGCCTTTAGTTGGCTAGGTTGAATTGATGTTAAGAACACAAAGGGATGCTGCAAGTTGAGAGACTAGAGAAGTGGGGATTGTTCTCGTTAAAGCAGAGAAAGATAAGGGCAGATTTAATAGAGGTGTTAAAAATTATGAGGGTTTTTTGATAGAGTAGATGGGGAGAAACTGTTTCTATTGGCAGAAGGATTGGTAACCAGAGGATACAGATTTATGATCATTGGCAAAAGAACCTGAGGGGAGATGAGGAGTTTTATTTTTAACGTGGTGAGTTATGATGATCTGGAATGTGCTGCCTGAAAGGGAAGCAGATTCAATAGTAACTTTCAAAACGGAATGGATAAATACTTGAAAAGGAAACATTTTCAGGGGTATGGGCATAAATTCAGAATAAGGGGAAACCCTTTTAAATCGGAAATGAGGAGGAATTTCTTCTCTCAGAGGGTCGTGAATCTTTGGAATTCTCTTCCCCTGAGAGCAGTGGAGGTTGGGTCATTGAATATATTTAAGGTGGAGATAGACAGATTTTTGAAAGGTAAGGGAGTCAAGGGTTATGGGGAGCGGGCAGGGAAGTGGAGTTGAGGCCAAGATCAGATCAGCCATGAATGGCGGAGCAGGCTCGAGGGGCCGAATGACCGACTCCTGCTCCTACGTCTTATGTTCTTATGTATGTCTTATGAAAGAGCAGTGGGACTTATTGGAGAGCTCTTTCAAAGAGTTGGCACAGGCATGATGGGCCGAATGGCCTCTTTCTGTGCTGTAAGATTTTAAAAGTGCTGACCATCCTGACTCAAGGGGCACGATCACATTATATTATGGGCGCGATCTTGCCAACCCTGGGGAGGCGGGTTTGGAGGTGGGACTGCCGGGAAAATGGCAGTATTTGGGGGCGGGTGCCCAACCCACCCCCAACCTGCCTCCATGCCATCTTCCCAGGAGGTGGGTAGCCAACCCGCGCTGGGTCCCGTCTCCTTGGGGGCGGGAAGGGGATTAATGCCACTTATCTGCCTGTTAACAGGTAGTTAACAGGCAGATAAGAGGATTATCCCCATTTTACCCACAGAAGTGTGGGCTTTCCGAAGGCTCCAAACCCCGCCAGGGACACCGAGGTGAGTAGTGGGTCTGCGAGGGTCGGAGGGGTGCAAAAGTGCGCTGTGAAGGTAAGTGATGGGTGCAAGTGTGAAGAGGTGAATATCTGAGGTAAGTAGAAAGTGTTAGAAAAAGTTTACTTACCTTTGTTTCTTCCTGCAGCCTTCAAGAGTTGGGTATGCGAAGAGTCTCGCACCTTCGCGGCAGAGATGACAGATGGCCGTTGCATTCTCCAATGCAACAACCATCTAATTTCTGCAAAAGAAAGAGGTTTGATGAGGTCTTGAATTCAAGAACTCATCAAACTACAGAGAATGTCAGTGTTTGACAGCTTCACAGAGCTGTCAAATGATGGTATTTCATCTGTCAAAAATTGACAGATGAAACGTCATACGCTGACGTTCTCTGCAACCAGCTTACCCTTAATTGGCCTGCTAAACCCACTGGGCAGGCTTAACAAGGTCAATCAAGGGAAAATAGCGTGGGTTGGCCACAAATCGATGGAAGTGGGACATCGACCCGCCAAGCAGCAGTCCCGCATCCAACGCGCACCCATTGGCTAAATTACCCCCTATGTCTTTGTCTCTAAGATGAGTTAATAAATAGCAAGTTGCCTTTATATAATGCGCTTAATGTAACACAATGTGCCAAGGTGCTTTACAATGGCTCAGTGACAACCATGTAGGAACCAGGGAGGTAACTGATGCTACGATCAAACAGATCAACATTGAAGAGCTTTTTCAAGTTTGAGTGATAGGTAGAGAGCTGGGAGGAAAGAAAGGTAGAGAGATGGAGTGGTTCAGGGAGGGAATTCCAAAGCTCAGGGCCTAGGCTGCTGAAGGCACGGCCGCCAATGGTTGAGTGATTAAAATCAGGGATACTCAAGGGGCCAGAATTAGTGGAGTTCAGATATCTCAGGGGGTTGTGGGGCTGGAGGAGATTAGACATAGGGAGGGGGCCAGGCCATTGAGCGCAGACACAGAAGAATATAACTGTAGATTTGAACTCCTCATTGTTACTACAAGCAAGTTTAATAGCCACTTGCTTTTTGTTTAAGTTCTTATATGTAGAGGTTATTGAAAGCCAAAATTGCAATCTCACCCGAAAATAATGAGGTGTACACCAATCCAAAACCAATCTCTCTCTGTCCTTCTTCCATCACTTCTACTAAATCAATCAAAAAAAGTGAAGAGGACAGTGTGCTGTTAGCTGAGGCATGATGTGCTTTATCATTTGCGATTTTGTCCCATCTATCCCTCTCGTAAATGCATGGCACAGGTACTGGTCCTGCAGGTACAGTCTCCCACAGTAATTATGTCCACAGGTACTTCTCCCACAAGTACTATCTCCCATAGGTACAGGGAATGGTAGCATAGTGGCTATATTACTGGACACTAATCTCAGAGGCCTGGACTATTAATCTTCCAGTAGATGTGAGTTCAAATCCCACCATAGCAGCTGGGGAATTACATTTCAGTTAATTAAATAATTCTGGAATAAAAATCTAGTGTCAGTAATGTGACCATGTAACTACTAGATTGTCTGCTGGTACACTTGAGGGACTGGAGTGCTTCATCACCCCCAGAAACTGGATTTGATTTGCTAAGTTTTGTTTAATTTGCAGTTTATTGCTGTGCCTCATTATAAGGGGGCACTTGCTTTGACTTATTGGTGATGGCACCAGCCATCAATCACCGAATTTCAACATAAAAGGGGCAACTAACCGATTGTCGTAAAAACCCATCTGGTTCACTAATGTCCTTTAGGGAAGGAAACCTGCTGTCCTTACCTGGTCTGGCCTATATGTGACTCCAGACCCACAATAATGTGTTCGACTCTTAACTGCCCTCTGACATGGCTACTCAGTTGTACCACTACTGACAAAATATACAGCACTTCACCTCACGGACTGCAACGGTTCAAGAAGGCAGCTCGCCACCACTTTCTCAAGGGCAGCTAGGGATGGTCAAAAAAAAATCTTACCTAAGTGGCTGTTCTTCAAGCCTCTGGTTCACAGCAATATGGCTCATGACCATGATGAGCAGGACAGTTGGTGCCAATTCTGGCTTCACCTGACACCATCACCCTTTTGCTCGATAGCAGGAATCCCAACTAATTTTCTTCCTTCCTTGTAGAGGGATAGTGATGGGACAATACAGCAAACCCAGTTCTACACATATCTCAATCAATTAATTCAACACAGACCAGGCAGCAGAGAGCTTCCTAGTCTGCATGGCTTATGCTATGTGGTGCATTTATACATTGACACTTTGGGGAGACAGAGGCATCATTTTAATTGTAATAACACAGCAAAATATCTCAAGATGCTATACAATTCTGAGCAGGAATAGGTGGGACTTTAGAATAAGCTGGCAGAAGGTGCAGTCAAAGAGAGCTTTTTGAGGCAAGTTGATTCTATACATAGGAAGGAGTCAGCCTTGGCTCAGAGGTGGCACTCTCAGTGCTGAGTCAAAAGGTCATGGGTTCAAGCCCCATTCCATAGACTTGAGTGCATCTCCTAAGGATCATAGATCATAGAATCATAGATCATAGAAGATAAGAGCAGGAGTAGGCCATTCGACACCTCTAGCCTGCTCCGCCATTCAATGCGATCATGGCTGATCATCCAAATTCAGCACCCTGTCCCTGCTTTCTCCCCATATCCCTTGATCCCTTTAGCCTTAAGAAATATATCCAACTCCTTCTTGAATCTATTTAATGAATTGGCCTCTACTGCCTTCTGTGGTAGAGAATTCCACAGGTTCACCACTCTCTGGGTGAAGAAAATCTTCCTCATTTCTGTCCTAAATGGCTTACCCCTTATCCTTAGACTGTGACCCCTGGTTCTGGACTCCCCCGCCATCGGAAACATCCTTCCTGCATCTAGTTTGTCCTGTCCTGTCAGAATTTTATAAGTTTCAATGAGATCCCCTCTCATTCTTCTAAACTCCAGCGAGTATAAGCCCAATCGACCCAATCTCTCTTCATATGTCATTCTTGCCATCCCAGATAGCAGCCTTGTGAATCTTCGCTGAACTCCTTCCATGACAAGAACATCCTTGCTCAGATAAGGCAACCAAAACTACACACAGTACTCAAGGTGTGGTCTCACCAAGGCCCTGTACAACTGCAGCAAGACATCCTTGTTCCTGTACTCAAACCCTCTCGCTATGAAGGCCAACATACCATTTGCCTTCTTAACCTCCTGCTGCACCTGCATGCTTACCTTCAGCGACTGGTGCACAAGGACACCCAGGTCTCGTTGCACTGCCCCTTCTCCCAATCTATTGCCATTCAGATAATAATTTGCCTTTCTGTATTTGACACCAAAGTGGATAACCTCGCATTTATCCACGTTATATTGCATCTGCCACGCTTCTGCCCAATCACCCAACCTGTCCAAATCATCCTGGAGTTTCTCGGCATCCTCCTCGCAGCACACACGCCCACCCAGTTTTGTGTCATCTGCAAACTTGGAGATGTTACATCTAGTTCCCTTGTCTAGATCATTAATATGTATTGTGAATAGCTGGGGTCCAAGGACCGATCCCTGCGGTACCCCACTAGTCACTGCCTACCACTCGGAAAAAGACCCGTTTATTCCAACTCTTTGCTTCCTGTCTGCCAACCAGTTCTCTATCCAAGTCAATACCTTGCCCCCAATCCCATGTGCCTTAACTTTACACGCTAATCTCTTATGCGGGACCTTATCAAAAGCCTTTTGGAAGTCCAGATACACCACATCCACTGGTTCTCCCTTATCTATTTTACCAGTTACATCCTCAAAAAATTCCAGTAGATTAGTCAAGCATGATTTACCTTTTGTAAATTGATGTTGACTTTGTCCGATCCTGTCACTGTTTTCCAAGTGCTCAGCTATTACATCTTTTATAATGGACTCTAGCATTTTCCCCACTACTATAATTCCCCGTTTTCTCTCTACCACCCCTTTTTGAATAGTGGGGTAACATTAACTACCCTCCAATCCATGGGTACTGTTCCAGATTCCATCGAATGTTAGAATAAGCTGACACTCCAGTGCAGTACTGAGGGACTGCTGCACTGTCAGAGGTGCCATCTTTCGGATGAAATGTTAAACCGAGGCCCTCTCAGGTGGAGATAAAAGATCCCATGGCCACTATTTCGAAGAAGAGCAGGGGAGTTCTCCCCGATGTGCAGCCCAATATTTATCCTTCAACCAATGTCACTGAAACTGATTATCTGGTCTTTTGTTTCATTGCAGTTTATGGGACCTTGCTGTGCGCAAATTGGCCTCCGCATTGACTGCATTACAACGGTGACTGTACTTTAAAAGCACTTAATTGGCTGTGAGGCAATTTGGGATGTCCTGAGGTCGTGAAAGAGCGCTATATAAACGCAAGTCTTTCTTTACTATTCAGAATTCATAGAATCATAGAAGAGGGTCTCGGTGCAGAGAAGTTTAGAATGCTAAAGAGAAAAGACAAGGTAGCAGTGCAGGAAAGTGATTGGGGTAAGGATAACCAGATTGTGTCAGGAAAGGACAGAGCGTACAAACAAAAGAGTGCACGAACAAATAGGGTCCGGGTAAGAAAAAATGGTGAGACAAATAGGGCCATTGTACAAAGAAATGTTAAGATGTCTAAAAATGTTAAAAAGACAAATCTAAAGGCACTGTATCTGAATGCACGAAGCATTCGTAATAAGGTAGACGGATTAACAGCGCAAATAGATGAAAACGGATACGATATAATTGCGATTACGGAGACATGGCTGCAGGGTGACCAAGGCTGGGAGCTGAATATCCAAGGATATTCGATATTTAGGAAGGACAGGCAAAAAGGAAAAGGAGGTGGGGTAACGTTGTTCGTAAATGATGAAATCAAAGCAATAGTGAGAAAGGACATTGGCTCAGAAAATCAAGATGTAGAATCAGTCTGGGTAGAGCTAAGAAGCACCAAGGGGCAGAAAACATTGGTGGGAGTTGTATATAGGCCTCCAAACAGTAGTGGTAATGTAGGGGACGGCATCAAACAGGAAATTAGAGATGCATGTAACAAGGGTACTACAGTAATCATGGGTGACTTTAATCTACATATAGATTGGCCAAACCAAATTAGCAATAATACTGCGGAGGATGAATTCCTGGAGTGTGTACGAGATGTTTTTTTAGACCAGTACCTTGAGGAGCCAACTAGGGAACAGGCTATCCTAGATTGGGTATTGTGCAATGAGAAGGGGTAAATTAATAATCTTTTTGTGTGGGGTCCTTTAGGGAAGAGTGACCATAACATGATAGAATTCTTCATTAAGTTGGAAAGTGAAGTAATCCAATCTGTAACTAGGGTCCTAAATCTAAACAAAGGAAACTATGAAGGTATGAGGAGTGAGTTGGCTATGATAGATTGGGGAGCTTCATTAAAAGACATGACAGTGGATAGGCAATGGCTAACATCATTAAATAAATTTAAAAACAGAAATAGACAGTTTCCTAGAAGTAAAGGGCATTAAGGGTTACGGGGAGCGGGCAGGAATTTGGACATGAGTCTAGGTTCGGATCGGTCATGGCCCTGTGGGTAGTGGAGCGGGCCCAGGGACCGTGTAGCCTGATTCTGCTCCTATTTCGTGTGTGCAATTCTGTTAGATGCAGGAGATGGTTCTGTGATAGATAGTAGATTGGCGGTTAGGATCAGATCAGCCATGATCTTATTGAATGGTGGAGCAGGCTCGAGGGGCCGATTGGCCTATTCCTGCTCCTATTTCTTATGTTCTTATGTTCTTATTTAAGGAACGAATGCATGAATTGCAATCGTTATACATTCCTTTCTGGCACAAAAACACAAAAGGAAACGTGGCCCAACCGTGGCTAACAAAAGAAATTAAGGATAGTATTAGATCCAAAGAGGTGTCATATAAAATTGCCAGAAAAAGTAGCAAGCCTGAGGATGGGGAGCAGATTAGAATTCAGCAAAAAAGGACCAAGAGAGTGATTAAGAGGGGGAAAATAGAGTATGAGAGTAAACGTTCAAGGAACATAAAAGTGGATTGTAAAAGCTTCTACAAGTATGTAAAAAGAAAAAGATTGGTGAAGACAAATGTAGGTCCCTTACCATCAGAAATGGGAGAATTTATAAAGGGGAACAAGGAAATGGCAGGGAAATTAAACAAATACTTTGGTTTGCAAAATTCGCAAATTATCGCGATTTCGAAATAACGAGAAAGAGAGACACAGATTCGTTAAAACAGTTTTATTTCAGCAAAATGCTGTCAGGTTTCAAAACGGACACAAGAAGCCTGTAAAATGGCCGCCGCGCCTCGTGGCAGAAGTTTCTAGACTTTCAGTAGGCAGACAAGATGGCGTTCCAATAAACTTTTCAGCAAGATCGGACAATGCTCAGCATATATTGATATAAGAAAAGACGCGATCGTTTTGCATTTTGACACCTAAGCAAGAAATATAAGTGCTGGAATCGGTTTTCCATACACAAACGAGGGCTATTGTACTGAGCAATCAAGGGCCCATCCAAAGACATTGATACGCAAATTCCCCGCGGCTCTACGATGAGAGAGCCGTTCGCGGGTACTCACAGCAAGAATTCGGAGGTCCTCAAAACCCCTCCAGGGAGACTCCTAGCCGGTTCCACAATGGGAGAAATATTAACGGGTACTTAGACAGTTACAAGTATCACCGAAACCCATTAACGACAAGAACCACCCCATACAAGAAGTTTGAGCGCCAAAACATGACAAAAGATGAACATTAAGTTTGGGCGGGAGATAAGGAATTACAGTACTATAACTGTAGTGTCCAAACGTCCATCGCTCTCTTATACTTTTCATTCGCTTGGAATCGACTCTTGGCTCTTATCCCGGACGACCGTTATCCTCTCTTGTTCCGCTGATCCCTTTTGGGGTCGACCTCGTGGCGCACTGCGAAATCGGGTGCACCATCCCAAAGGTCGGTAAACGGTGTCTGTACCTGAAGGCCCGAGGAGATGAGATGAGAAGAGAAGAAGAAGAATCCACGTGCCGCCGCGGTCAGTAAACCCCGACTGCGCCCGTAAATATAAAGACCATTTTTGAACTCTATCAGGTTACTGCATGAACTGGTCAAAGACTTTTCTTCGAATTCTATCGACAACCGGTGTCAATACAGGAAGACTCTTCTTTGAATTTTACCGATTAAGTGGTGTCGGTCCAGAAAGACTTTTCTTTGAGTTCTACAGCCGGGCCCGAGCACTGTCGAGTTCTTCATGACAACGGGGAGCCCAGCTGCTTGCCGGAGCAGCGAAGATAAACAAGTGGGGTACAGAGACCCCTTCAAACACGTGACAGTCAGGCGCTGCAGCAAAACAAGCCGAGTGCCTCATTTTAAAATTCTCCGAAGTATCACGAGTGGTGAGCATGTTTCCCGATCCTACAAATCTAGATTAGTGTAGGTATTGATAGGGGACGGTGGTTTTATTAAGGATAAATATAATGTGTTCCCCTTTTTACGATGTGCCGTGCGTTCCTCATTACCCTAGACCAAGCTTTATGAATGTATGTATACTTGTACTGTCGTTAATTTGTGCCTATGACATGTACTTCATGATTTTGGACGTTATGCAATAAAGATTTCCATTTCGTACTATTCAACCGGGTCTATCTGAGATTTTCTCTGCAATACTGCTCTCGCACCTAAGTCCAGTGTTAGAACCGTAAGGGCGAGTGGGTCGAACCACTCACAGGTGCTTATTGCAACAAGGCTGGCCGGAGACCAGAGCAAGCAATAGTATTAGGCAACGAAGGCCTAACCCCGCACAAGCACCCCGAACCGAAACCCCTTACAGGTTCTGTCTTCACGGAAGAGGACACAAATAACTTCCCAGAAATGCTAAGGAACCAAGGGTCTAGTGAGAGGAGGAATTAAAGAAAATTAGTATTAGTAAAAAAATAGTGTTGGAGAAATTAATGGGACTGAAAGCTGATAAATCCCCAGGGCCTGATGATCTGCATCCCAGAGTACTAAAAGAGGTAGCCATGAAAATAGTGGGTGCATTGGTTGTCATCTTCCAAAATTCTATAGATTATGGAACAGTTCCTGCAGATTGGAGGGTGGCAAATGTAACCCCACTATTTAAAAAAGGAGGGAGAGAGAAAACAGGGAACTACAGACCTGTTAGCCTAACATCAGTAGTAGGGAAAATGCTAGAGTCTATTATAAAGGATGTGATAACAGGACACTTAGAGAATATCAACGGGATTAGACAAAGTCAACATGGATTTATGAAAGGGAAATCGTGTTTGACAAAACAACTGGAGTTTTTTGAGGGTGTAACTGGTAGAATAGATAAGGGAGAACCAGTGGATATGGTGTATTTGGATTTTCAGAAGGTCTTTGATAAAGTCCCACATAAGAGGTTATTGTGCAAAGTTAAAGCACATGGGATTGGAGGTAATATACTGGCATGGATTGAAAAGTGGTGAACAGACAGGAAACAGAGAGTAGGAATAAATGGGTCTTTTTCGGGGTGGCAGGCGGTGACTAGTGGGGTACCGCAGGGATCAGTGCTTGGGCCCCAGTTATTCACAATATATAGCTTCTCCAGTCTCTCCCCATAACTGAACTCCCTCACCTCTGGTACCATTCTAGTAAATGAATGGCAGAATTTCTACCCTTCACCGGCTTTGAACAGTGCCCTATAGCCACTTCCCATCTTTGAAATGCAGGTCTGGAATCTAAATACTGATTATTTGATCTAAGCATTTTGGGGTAATATGCATTAACATTCTAAATCAAACGCTTTATATCTGGAGAAGAAAATTTGTTTCAATGAATTATTATCAGCCTCATTTATAATTCACACGCTGTGGGCTCTGAGTTTGAAATGCTTCTATGCTCAGTGACCTATTCTGTGACCTGGAAAATAAAGGGCGCCCGCTTTTGTTAATTTGAAACAAAACAAATTAATGCCGTTCTGCAAAGGTGATTAAAATTTGTCCAAATTTATGCGATTCACTTTACTTTATTACAGGTCTCAGATTTGATAAAAGTCAAGGAGCAAGGACCGAATTTCCTTTGAACTGAGAATGCAGGAAAATTATGACTGAATAATGAATTTACTCTCTGGTGATGAATATCTATCACGTGCTTTTGTCGACACTATGCATGTACGTCCATTGGTTATATTAACAGTCACCAAACAGACCAGGGGCTTGTAATATCACTCATTGCAAGAATACAAACACAGGGCATTTAAAGGAAATTATTTCTGAACATTTACGACAGAAAATTTTCATAACGTAAACATTCTATTCCGTGCTCAAAGGATGAGAATGTGAAATAACTTGAAGAAGGTGTCAGCCGTGGCTCAGTGGGTAGCATTCTCGCCTCTGAGACAGAAGGTTGTGGGTTCAAGCCCTACTCCAGAAACTTAAGCACAAAATCTAGGAAGTGCCACACTGTTGGAGGTGCCGTCGTTCTAATGAGACAACAACACCTGGTATTTATATAGCGCTTCACAGGAGTGTTATAAGATAAAAAATTGACACTGAGCCACATAAGAAATTAGGGCAAATGACCAAAAGCTTGGTCAAAGAGGTAGGTTTAAAGGAGGGTAGAGAGGCAGAGAGGGTCATGCAGGGAATTCCAGAGCTTAGGGCCTAGGCAGCTGAATGCACGGCTACTGATGGTTGAGCGATTATAATCAGGGATGCTCAAGAGGGCAGAAAGGCAGAGTATTATTTAAATGGTGATAGATTGGGAAATGTTGATATACAAAAGGACCTGGGTGTCCTTGTACACCAGTCACTGAAAGCAAACATGCAGGTGCAGCAAGCAGTTAGGAAGGCAATTGGTATGTTGGCCTTCATTGCAAGAGGATTTGAGTACAGGAGCAAGGATGTTTTACTACAGTTATACAGGGCTTTGGTGAGACCACACCTGGAGTATGGTGTGCAGTTTTGGTATCTTACCTAAGAAAGGATATACTTGCCATAGAGGGAGTGCAGCGAAGGTTCACCAGACTGATTCCTGGGATGGCAGGACTGTCGTATGAGGAGAGATTGGGTCGACTAAGCCTGTATTCACTAGAGTTTAGAAGAATGAGAGGGGATCTCATTGAAACATATAAAGTTCTGACAGGGCTGGATAGACTGGATGCAGGGAGGATGTTTCCCCTGGCTAGGGGGTCTAGAACGAGGGGTCACAGTCTCAGGATATGGGGTAGGACATTTAGGACTGAGATGAGGAGAAATTTCTTCACTCAGAGAGTGGTGAACCTGTGGAATTCTCTACCACAGAAGGCTGTGGAGGCCAAGTCACTGAATATATTTAAGAAGGAGATAGATAGATTTCTAGACACAAAAGGTGTCAAGGGGTATGGGGAGAGAGCGGGAATATGGTATTGAGATAGAGGATCAGCTATGATCATATTGAATGGTGGAGCAGGCTCGAAGGCTCGAATGGCCTACTCCTGCTCCTATTTTTCGATGTTTCTATGTTTATGGCACAGAAGGAGACCATTTGGCCCATCGTGTCTGTGCCGGCCGAAAAAGAGCTATCCAGCCTAATCCCACTTTCCAGCTCTTGGTCTGTAGCCCTGTAGGTTACGGCACTTCAAGTGTACATCCAACACTTTTTAAATGCGGTGAGGGTTTCTGCCTCTACCACCCTTTCAGGCAGAGAGTTCCAGATCCCCACCACCCTCTGGGTGAAAAAAGTTCTCCTCAACTCCCCTCTAATCCTTCGACCAATTACTTTAAATCTATGCCCCCTGGTTATTGACTCTTCTGCTAAGAGAAATAGGTCCTTCCTATCCACTCTATCTAGGCCCCTCATAATTTTATACACTTGAATTAGGTCTCTCCTCAGCCTCCTCTGTTCCAAAGAAAACAGCCCCAGCCTATCCAATCTTTCCCAGTAGCTAAATTTTTTTGATTATACTGTCATAAGTATATTCTGAGCTGTGAAGTCTTGCCGAAAGTATGAATCAATTAAAAAGTAAAAAGAGAAAAACTGCAATTACTAGAAATAAGCAGCAGGTTCACCAGCCCGTATGTTAAAAAAATATATTTGTTTTCACCGTTTTAAACAATAAAGGTGAACAGGATAAAAGTGACAAAAGAAAATCGTGATGTAGAGAGACACACAGCTTGCTTGAGGCTGGCAGCTATGTTCCAGAGGCGGCAGTGAATCAAACATTGTAAATAATAATAAGAAAAACTGCAAATGCTGGAAATCTTTACAGGTGCTGTTTATTTCCGGCATTTTTTTTTGGCTTTTATTTTATATTTCAGTGGTATTTGGATGTATTTTACTGCAGACATTTGAATGTTATTTTTCTCAAGTGGAATTAAATAGAAAGTGGCTTGGGTCTGGAGATTTACATCTGTCTGATTAACAGTTGCCATTAAGGTAAATTAACTCCAGATCAAAGTCATCCTTATTCAGCTCCTCCACTTCTCCTCAAGCTGATCACATTCCCTAAATTTGGGGTATGTTAGTGCAGTGGGTTTGTTACTGGACTAATAATCCAGAGAGGATGTGTTCAAGTCCCACCATGGTAGTTTTTACATAGAATATACAGCATAGAAACAGGCCATTCAGCCCACATAGTCTGTGCTGGTGTTTATACTCCCCACGAGTCTCCTCCCATTCCATCTACCTCATCTCAGCCTTTCAGCATATCTTTCTATTCCCTTTTCTCTCATGTACTCGTCTAGTTTCCTTTTGAAAGCATCTAAGCTATTCGCCGCAACCACTCCCTGTGGTAGCGAGACCCACATTGTAACCACTCTCTGGGTAAAGAAATTTCTCCTTATTTCCCGATTGGATTCATTAGAGATGATCTCATATTTTTGGCCCCTAGTTTTGGATTCTCCCACAAGTGGAAACATTCTCTCCACATCTACCCCTTCCAAACCGTTCATCATTTTAAAGACCTTTTATCAAGTCACCTCTCAGTCTTCTCTTTTCTAAAAAAAAAACCAACCTGTTCAATCTTTCCCAATAGATGTAATCTCTCAGATCTGGTACCATCCTTGTAAATCTTTTTTGCACTTTCTCCAGTGCTTGTATGTCATTTTTATAGTATGGAGACCAGAGCTGTGCCCTGTGCTCAAAGTGCAGCCTGACCAGGGTCCTATACAAGTATAACATAACTTCACTACTTTTGAATTCTATACCCCTAGAAATAAATCCCAATGCTTTGTTAACATTTTTAATTGCTTTATTGACCTGCGATGCTACTTTTAATGATTTGTTCATCTGTATCCCTAGATCCCTTTGCTCTTCTACCCCATTCAGTCTCTTATTTTCGATAGAGTAGATGATGTTTCTACCAAAATGCATCACCTCACATTTATCATAGAATCATAGAAATTTACGGTGCAAAAGGAGGCCATTCGACCCATCATGCCTGTTCCGGCTGAAAAAGAGCTATCCAGCCTAATCCCACATTCCAACACTTGGTTCGCAGCCTTGTAGGTTACGGCACTTCAAGTGCATATCCAAATACTTTTTAAATGTGATGAGGGTTTCTGCCTCTACCACCCTTTCAGGCAGCGAGTTCCAGATCCCCACCACCCTCTGGGTGAAAAAAGTTCTCCTCAACTCCCCTCTAATCCTTCTACCAATTACTTTAAATCTATGCCCTCTGGTTATTGACCTCTCTGCTAAGGGAAATAGGTCCTCCCTATCCACTCTATCTCGGCACCTCACAGTTTTATACACCTCAATTAAATCTCCCCTCAGCCTCCTCTGTTCCAAAGAAAACAACCCTAGCCTATCCAATCTTTCCTCATAGCTAAAATTCTCCAGTTCTGGCAACATCCTCATAAATCTCCTCTGTACCCTCTCTAGTGCAATCACATTTTTCCTGTGATGATTTATCTATGTTAAAGTTAATTTGCCACTTAACTGCTCAGTCTGCAAATTTTCTAATGTCTTCTTGTATTATGTTGCACTCTTCCTCAGTGTTAGCTATGCCCCCAGTTTGCTACCATCTGCAAATTTTGATATTGAGTTACTTAAAATAGATAAGGGAGAACCAGTGGTTGTGGTGTATTTGGACTTCCTAAAGGCTTTTGATAAGGTCCCGCATAAGAGATTAGCGTGTAAAGTTAAGGCACATGGGATTGGGGGCAAGGTATTGACTTGGATAGAGAACTGGTTGGCAGACAGAAAGCAAAGAGTTGGAATAAACGGGTCTTTTTCCGAGTGGCAGGCAGTGACTAGTGGGGTACCGCATGGATCGGTCCTTGGACCCCAGCTATTCACAATATATATTAATGATCTAGACAAGGGAACTAGATGTAATATCTCCAAGTTTGCAGACGACACAAAACTGGGTGGGCGTGTGTGCTGCGAGGAGGATGCCGAGAAACTCCAGGATGATTTGGACAGGTTGGGTGATTGGGCAGAAGCGTGGCAGATGCAATATAATGTGGTTAAATGCGAGGTTATCCACTTTGGTGTCAAAAACAGAAAGGCAGATTATTATCTGAATGGCAATAGATTGGGAGAAGGGGAAGTGCAACGAGACCTGGGTGTCCTTGTGCACCAGTTGCTGGTGCAGCAGGCGGTTAAGAAGGCAAATGGTATGTTGGCCTTCATAGCGAGAGGGTTTGAGTACAGGAACAAGGATGTCTAGCTGCAGTTGTACAGGGCCTTGGTGAGACCACACCTTGAGTACTGTGTGCAGTTTTGGTCGCCTTATCTGAGGAAGGATGTTCTTGCCATGGAAGGAGTTCAGCGAAGAAGGCTGATACCTGGGATGGCAGGAATGACGTATGAAGAGAGATTGGGTCGATTGGGCTTATACTCGCTGGAGTTTAGAAGAATGAGAGGGGATCTCATTGAACGTTATAAAATTCTGACAGGACAGGACAAACTAGATGCAGGAAGGATGTTCCCGATGGTCGGGGAGTCCAGAACCAGGGGTCACAGTCAAAGGATAAGGGGTAAGCCATTTAGGACAGAAATGAGGAGGAATTTCTTCACCCAGAGAGTGGTGAACCTGTGGAATTCTCTGCCACAGAAGGCAGAAGAGGCCAATTCATTAAATAGATTCAAGAAGGAGTTGGATATATTTCTTAAGGCTAAAGGGATCAAGGGATATGGGGAGCAAGCAGGGATAGGGTACTGAATTTGGATGATCAGCCATGATCGCATTGAATGGTGGAGCAGGCTAGAGGGGCCGAATGGCCTACTCCTGCTCCTATCTTCTATGATTCTATGATTCTATGATTCTATACTTTCTCCCAGTCCAAATAACTGATGTAAATATGAATAATAGTGGTTCCAGCACTGATCCTTGTGGAACACCGCTTTCTACCTTCCTCCAATCTTACATTACATAGGATTACATAGGATATACAGCACAGAAACAGGCCATTCGGCCCATCCAGTCCACTTGAGCCTCCTCCCATCTTTCCTCATCTAACTCTATCAGCACAACCCTCTATTTCCTTCTCCCTCATATGTTTGTCCAGCCTCCCCTTAAATGCATCTATACTATTCGCTTCAACCACTCCCTGTGATAGCGAGTTCCACATTCTCACCACTCTCTGAGTAAAGAAGTTTCACCTGAATTCCCTATTGTATTTCTTGGTGACAATCTTATATTGATGGCCTCTAGTTATGCTCTTCCCCATATATCTGAAAAACTACCCTTTACCCCTACTCTCTGTTTTATATTTTTTAGCCAATTTGCTATCCATTCAGCTATTTTTACCCTGACTTTGTCATGAGTCTACCATGTGGTACCTTATTGAAAGGCCTTTTGAAAATTTAAGTATATGACATCTACTACATTACCCTTGTCTACTTTTGCCGTTACCTCTTCAAAGAATTCCATCAGGTTAGTTAAGCGTGATTTAGCCTATCAGAATCCACGCTGACAATTTTTTATTGTATTTTTTGCCTCTAAATGCTCTTCTGTCACTTCTTTTAGCAGAGATTCCAATATTTTTCCTATCACTGACATTAAGCTGACTTGTCTATAGTTCCCAGGTTTTGTTCTGTCTCCCTTTTTGTATATAGGAGCAACATTAGCTGTCCGCCAGTCCTCTGGCATGACCCCCTCTTCTATGGAACCTATAAACTAATGCCTCTGCTATCTCCTTCCTAGTTTCCTTGCATATGTGTGGGTGCATACCATTCGGACCTGGGGTTTGATCCTCTTTTAGTCTTGCTAGTTTGTCAATTATTTTCTCCCTTTCTATCCCAACTGTTTAAATATTCTTTTTAAGCTCATCCTCGAGTTGAGTGTTTAATTCATTATCTTCTTTAGTAAAAACTGATGCAACGTAGTTATTCAATACTTTTGCCATATCTCGGTCATTACCTGTGAGTTTATCTTGCTCATCCTTTAGTGGCCCTGTCCCTACTTTAATTTTCCTTTTGTTATTTACATCTCTGTAGCACACATTATTATTTCTTTTTATATTCTTTCATAATCTGTTTTCGTAATTTCTCTTTGCCTTCCTGATGATCTTTTTTTTAACTTCTCTCCTAAGTTCCTCATATTCCCTTTTGTCGTCCTCTCCTTCAGTATCTAAATCCTTCTTATAGGTCTTTTTCTTTAGGTTCAATTCTGTCTTTCGTTCTTTATTCATCCACCTTGCCCCATAATTAGCTTGCTCGTGTTTTGGCTTTTAGTGCAATATATTTCTCTTGAACTCTATTGATTACTGCTTTTCTGTCACTTTGTTTTTCAAGATTTTCTCCCAGCTTACCTTCTTTCATTCTACCCTCATTTCCTCATAATTTGCTCTTTTCCAATCTATTGCCTTAGTCTTTGTCCTACTTATGTCACTCTCGATCATTGAACCTTACTATGTGTAAGAAATGAGGTTTTAATTCTTAGAAAAGAGACTGACAGCAAGGTCAAATAACAAACACCGAAAGGCCTGGAAGTGATAAGGGGAAAATGCAAGACAACACAGGGTGATGGCACCGTAGCTGGACAAAATGGAGCCGCAAAGTCATAAAATGTCCTTAAAGAAACATAACAAAACATTCCTCAGAAAGACAAGAGAAAGGCCTCGTCAGCCATGCAGAAAGGGACAGTGAGAAATGTCTTCTCGCACCACAATTGGATTATAGATGATTGACACCAGGTAATCACCAGCCCACCGAAATAACTATAAATATAGACGACCGAGAGAGGGAATCAGACAGCGAGGGGCGAAGGCTTCTTCGAGGTGGAAATCAGGCCTAACACCTTGACCAAGTTTAGCCTCTGAGGTGGAAATCAATGCTGGCTTATGCCTAACACCTCCAACAGCTCGAGGGATGAATCAACAGAAGTGACTGCTGTTACTGGCTGCAGAGACCCGCTGACCCGAGAACTCCAGGCTGTCTCATCGGGCATCTAACCAACCGTCCATCCGGTCGTGGCGTTCTGCTTTGGGAGTCGGAGATCGCTTTCTACTGTCACGGGTTGTATGTCTATTAGACTCAGATTAAACCACATGTAATATCTGATTCTGCTTTAAAACTGTAAGGGGTAGAAATTAGGTCGCGCCCCATTTGGGGCGCAAATATCGTCTGGATGCAAATATTAGCGCCTGGCGCTAATTATCGGCACTGACAGGAAACTTCACTTTTACCGCCCCGGGAGGTGAGTGGAGCGCTAAATTAGGCGCTGCACACCTCTCTTAAGGCGCAAAGGCCTAGGAGTGAGGCGCTAACTCAGCGCACGAGCGCAGCGCAGCTGCTGCCAGTTAGCGCGGGAACACAGACACACTGGCGCCGGACACTTCTTAAAGCGGGGGGGGGCCACTTGCTCCCCAGCCACACCCTGCTCATTGCAGCCTTGAATCTCAGCCTGGAGAGACCTGTAATCCATTTTGCTGCCAAGAATGGAGAGGGTGAGAGAACGCGCTCATCGCTTCACCGAGCGGGCCTTGGATGCTCTGGTTGACGCAGTGGAGCGCAGACGATGCATGCTGTTCCCAGAGAGTGGCAGGAGGCCTTTGCCACGCGAGTTCAGAAGAGTGTGGAGGGAGGTGGCTCAGAGCGTCTCCTCCAGGAGCATGGTGCCCAGGACCCATGTCCAGTGCCGCAAGAAGTTCAACGACCTCACTCGGGTCGTCAGGGTGAGTGGCTTTTTCTCAATACCTCTCCATCCCTCCATCTCAACCTCACTCTATGGCCAGAGGGTCTTAAAACCCCAATGCACAACACTCATCCAACACCTATGGCCCTTTCATCAAACACACACACACATTCCACACTTTGCATACAGTAAGGGCTATTCACCTATGGGAGGCACATCAGGCAAGACCATGGCTGCATATTGTAAGGGCTATTCACCTATGGGAGGCACATCAGGCAAGACCATGGCTGTATATTGACTCAGATGCTGTCCTTTTTCTTGCAGGCTAAGCTGGCTCATAATCGGAGACAGCAGCAACGGACGGGTGGAGGGCGGCTTCAGCTGCAACCCCTCAGCGATCTGGAGGAGCGCGTCCACAGGATTGTGGCAAGCCGGGTGATCGGTCCCGTCGCCACTGGAGACGCCGACCCCGTTGTGGACAGCAATGGTAAGGTCATCACCTTTTTGTCCTCTGTCCTTCCACTTGTCCCTCACAATACCAGCCTTTGACACTTTCAATCCAACTTGCTAACTCGCTGCACTTATTCCTCCCTTACTGCCACCCTGTCCTCACGCTAAAGCCACTCTTGTACCTCCCTGCTTTCAGATGGTGATTCACCAGCTGAGGAGATGGTCCCTGAAGCTGCCACTGGGAGTGATGCTGCAGCTGAGGAGGAAGAGGAAGCCGGAGCATCAGTGCCACCCTCTCCCGAGGAAGCCCATGGCCACACTGGGAACACGCCTTCCCCGGAGGGGAGCAGGGGGGAAGGGGCTGATGATGGTGAAGTTCCAGGACCCAGCGGGCTGCAGCAACGCCATGGGGGGGGGGAGGGAAGAACGGGGGAGCAGGGGGGAAGGGGCTGATGATGGTGAAGTTCCAGGACCCAGCGGGCTGCAGCAACGCCATGGGGGGGGGAGGGAAGAACGGGAGCCTTCTCCCCAGAGGGAGAGTATGCCAGACACTCCTAATGCAATGGACGCAGAGGAGGAGCGGATGATTGCAGAAATGAACAGCCAGGCGGTGGTCATGCACACTGAGCTCATGGGTGCAGTGGGAAGGGTGCCCGAATGCATTGAGGCACTGGCAAGGAGTGTGGAGCACTTCGCTGTAGCACAGGCGGATGCCACACTAAAGCTTACTGCTGCAATTCAGTCACTGGCTGCCAGGAACCCATCTGAGCCTGCTCTCATGCAGACTCAGATTGAGGCCACGCGAGCACTGACTGCTGCCATCCTCGATGGTTCGTGCACATGTCCCCGGGGCTGTCACCGCGCCGCAGCAGGCCAGCAATCTGTTCTCAGGCAAATTGCTCCGGATGCTGAAGTGCTGCCCCGTGGGAGTGCCAGTGTGTCGGGCGAGCAGGGAGTTGCTGTCCTCTCTCACGATGACAGCATTCCTGCTGCCAACACTGTCACTTCTCCACTGCACTTGCCACCGCCTGTAGGACAGACTGCTGCCGCCCATGCAGAGTTGGTGCAGTCTGCAGCCGGGCCCTCCAGGCCCAGAAGTGGTCGAGGCCGGCCTTCAGGGGCATCTGCAGTGTCAGGGTCTGACAAGCAGCAGCCTTCCACCAGCCTTGCTGCAGCCACTGAGGTCCCATTACGGAGGAGCAGTAGGGTTAGAAGGGGGGAAGTGCGCAAGGGAAGGAGATCACCCTCGAAGGGCAAAAAGTAGGATGTGTGCCAAAATGCTGGTCATTTTTTTATTAAAGGCCGAGGTTCATGGCCCAACTTTTGTTTAGTGTTTTGGACATTATCTCCAGGTTGTGAGAACCAGTTATGTTATTGACTGTTTTTTTGTGTTTATTTCTATGAGTTTGTCATGAGGAATTGACACACACAGAGTTTGTACAATAAATAAGTTTCTGTATTCAAAATATACATGGCTGGTGGTTGAAATTATTGGTGCCTTGGCCGGCTTAGGGGTTGCGTGCTGGGTTGATTCGTGTTTGTAGCACTGGCAGGGGTCCTAGAAGCGGCTTGCTATTAGTCGTTGACGGACGGCCCTTGCAGTTTGACCATTGTGGGCCGCCCTCCTGCCTTGGTGCTGCTGCTGATCATCGTCCTCGGCCTGTTCCTCCTCTTCCTCCTCCTCCTCTTGTGGTGCTGCAAGGCCTGGTGGCATTGGCTGCGTCCTGAGGATTGCCATGTTGTGCAACATGCAGCACACCACTACGAATTTGGAAACTTGCTCAGGCGAGTACTGCAGGGCTCCTCCGGAATGGTCCAGACAGCGGAATCGTTGTTTGAGCACGCCGATTGTGCGCTCAATAATGTTCCTCGTTGCTTGTTGGCTTTCCTGGTACCGCAGCTCAGCAGGGGTGTTTGGCGCACGGAGCGGTGTCATCAGCCAGGTGCTCAATGCGTACCCCTTGTCCCCCAGAAGCCAACCAACTGGCTGATGCGGTGCCTCGAAAATTTCTGCCACAGTACTCTGGCGCAGGATGAAAGCATCGTGGCAGCTGCCCGGATAGTGGGCATTGACAGCGAGAATCACCTGTCTGTGGTCACAGACCAACTGCACATTCAAGGAATGGAACCCCTTTCTGTTCCGGAACTCCTCTGCATTCTCTCGCGGAGCACGCAAAGCCACATGCGTGCAGTCAATGGCGCCCTGCACCATGGGGAAGCCCGCTACCCTCGCAAAGCCCATAGCACGGTCATGCTGCTTGTCTGGGGTCATAGGGAAGGAGATGAAGTCTCGTCTCCTTGTGAAGAGGGCATTGGTGACCTGCCGGATGCAGCGATGCACCGCAAACTGGGAGATATTGGCGAGGTCCCCAACAGCAGCTTGGAATGAGCCAGTGGCGTAGAAGTTCAAGGCCACTGTGACCTTCACTGCCACCGACAGAGACGTCCTGGACCTCAGCTGAGGCTGCAGATCTGGCTGCAGCAGGTGGCAGAGCTCAGTGACCACCTCCTTGCTGAATCGCAGCCTTCGCAAACACAGCTCCTCGGACATGTGGATGTAGGAGAGCTGTTCACGATATACCCTGGGAGGGTAAGCTCTCCTGTACATGCGCCTGATGGGCCTCCTCCGTCTGGCCATCATTGCCACTCTCTGTCTGCGTCTCACTCTGCTCCGATTGAGCTGGAGCAGGACGACGCCCCCAATCATTGCAGCCCCCATCTTCTCTTTGCCAGAAAAGTAATGAGGTACAGCAATGAAAGTAGCAGCAAAGTTAGGATGAACTAGGCAAAACTACCTCACAAAGCGTTGAGTCAATGTAGAAGTCTCTCTCTCTCTCTCTCCGAATCTCTCTCTCTCTCTCAGAACGAGTGGTGCATAAATGTCGACCACAGAAAAAGACAGGAAGAGGCCCCCTTTAAATAGCGCCCCCCCCAGCCCCAGACCGATTGATAACGTTCCAGTCTTCCGGTCGTTGGAAGCGCCAGGCGGTAAGGCAGGGGGCGCCACTCAATTTCCGCTCCGGGGCGCCCCAAGGGCGTTGCACCACGGAATGACGTCACAATCTGCGCGCGCAGGTGGTCGCAGCGGTAAGTTTTAGCGCCGCCGCACAATCTCAAGTTAAGTTCTCGAGCGGCGCAAACAGCGCTGCGCCCGGGCGTTAGCGCCTTAACGCCCCATTAGCGCCCATTTAATGCGCTAACGGGAGGCGCAACCAACTGAATTTTTACCCCTAACTCTTTAATAAAAAGCCTTACAATTCCTAAGACCCTTTGGGTAATCTGTGAGTGACCTGTGATCCTAATCTTACATATGTTGTGATCACTATTACTAAGATGCTCCCCTACTCTTACTAATGCTGTTCGGGTTAATTACCAATTACAAGATCCAGCAGTGATTCTTTTCTTGTTGGACTTCTTACGTACTGGGTGAGAAAGGAGTCCTGAGTACACTGTGAAAACTCGATTCCCTTGACTTCTTTCGTTTGAGAATTTGAATTCAGTTTATAAAAAGAAAAAGAAGTCGAGAAAGAAAAAGCAGTAAAAGTGACCATGAAGCTGTCGGACTGTCGTAAAAACCCAACTGGTTCACCAAAGCAGACCTGAGCAGCAGCTGGAGGAGGAGCGGCGGCATAACTAAAGCAGGAGAAAAGGCTTGGGACAGAGCGGACCTGAGCAGCAGCAAGAGGAGAGGGGTGGTGCGGGGGGCGGTAGGTGTTGTTAAAAGGGCACTTGCACTTTGAATTACCAGTCCTAACTTTCCGTGGTGAGTTTCATGGGCAATTAATGTGCAAATCCAGCAAGTTCTTAAAAATAATGGGGAGGCTGAGGGGGAGATGACGTTTGTGCAAAACACACAGCGTAAAGCAACCAGCAAGCTCTGGAGATTCGCAACTCACGCAACCCTGCCTCCTCCACTGAAATCCTCCTCAATGGCTTTCTCACCGTCAAACTCAACTATTCCTGTACTCTCTGCCGGCCTCCTGTCCTCCATCCTCCATAAACCAGCATATCCAAATCTCTACTGGTCATATCCCATCCTGCACCATGTCCTGCTCACCCATTACCCCTCCCCTTCCTGACCTACACTGGCTCCAGGTTTACACTTACGCCTCAAGATGTAAGATTCACATCCTGTTGTTAAAATCCCTCCATGGCCTCCCTCCGTCCCTATTTCTGTAACCTCCTCCAGCCCTACAACCCTTCCCCCTCCCTGAACTTTCTGTTCCCCTGATTCCAGCCTCTTGCGCTTCCCCCACCCCTCCCTGTCGTCAGCTGCCCAGATCGCATGTTCCCTGCCTCTCCGCGCCATCCCCATCCCCATCCCCACTCCCTCGCCGCCCACACGCCTCCCTCCTTTAAACCAACCTCTTTGACCAAGCTTTTAGTCACCCCTCATAATATTTCCTTCCTTGGCTCTGCATTCCTTGTGTACTTCTGTGGAGTGCCTTGGGACATTGTTCTGCGTTGAAGGGACTATATGTACAAATGCAAGCTGTTGTCTGATATCCCACGGGCGCAACGTTGCATTGCACTAACAAAGCAGCTCGGCAAACCACTAGACAATGAACTTCTTGACAAATCATTTGATAAAGTAGAATTTAACAGTCACTATGTATCAGCCACAGTTGTCAAGAGCTTTCAGGAAGCTGTCACTAATAGAATACCAAGTGAGTCAATTCTGCCTGAATCTTTAGCTTGATGAGTGAAAAAAAAAGTTGGCTCAATTTAAAAGGACACTAACCTTTGATGGGTTTCTCTACTTGACAGGGTTTCATTGAGGTTTTGCACTGCTAAAGGTGAAACCTTTTGTATGCCAAGTACTGTCGGTTTCAATCGCAGGTTGCCTTTGCTTGAGGTAATCCAATGATGTCTTTCCTTGGAAAGGCACGTCAGCACAAAGAATTTAGATCTGACTGTAATCCCTCAGGGCTTTGTAAGAATATCTTTCATTATTACCGTGCATGCAATAAAGAACTGGCATTTATATAGCGCCTTTTTAAAATGTATTCTTTTCTGGAATGTGGGCGTCACTGGCAAGGCCAGCATTTATTGCCCATCCCTGATTGACCTTAAGACGGGTGTTAGCCGTGGCTCAGTGGGTAGCGCACTCGCCTGAGTCAGAAGGTTGTGGGTTCAAGTCCTACTCCATGGGACTTGAGCACAAAAATCTAGGCTGACCCACCAGTGCAGTGCTGAGGGAGTGCTGCACTGTCGGAGGTACTGTCTTTCGGATGAGACATTAAAGCTAAGGTCCCATCTGCTCTCTCAGGTGGATGTAAAAGATCCCATGGCACTATTTTGAAGAAGAGCAGGGGAGGCCAATGTTTATCCCTCAATCAACATAACAAAAACTAATTATCTGGTCATTATCACATTGCTGTTTGTGGGAGCCTGCTGTGCACAAATTGGCTGCCACATTTTTCACATTACAACAGTGACTATACTTAATTGGCTGTAAAGTGCTTTGAGACGTCCGGTGGTTGTGAAAGACGCTATAGAAATGCAAGTCTGCCTTTCTTTCTTTGAGAAGGGTCGTGGTGGTGAGCCGCCTTCTTGAACCGCTGCAGTCCATGTGGTGAAGGTGCTCCCACAGTGCTGTCAGGGAGGGAGTTCTAGGATTTTGACCCAGCAACGATGAAGGAACGGCCGATATATTTCCAAGTCAGGATGGTGTGTGACTTGGAGTTGCTGGTGTTCCCATGCGCCTCCTGCCTTCAGCTAATAGCCTCCTGTTATTCCTACCGCAAAATCTGGGCCAATATCTTGTTAAGCTTGACATTTCTGCTTAAAAGAGACCAATTCCCCGTTAAATACAAATATGTTGCATAATTGCAGTGTGAATTTATTGGATGGCAATGCAATCTGAGGAATATCAAATGGATTTTAACAGTGTTAAATTCAGACTGGAACAGGAAATATGAAACTTGCAGAGATTGAAGAGGTGTCCATTAGCAAAGGTGGAAAAGCATTTGGATGCGATTACTGATCAATCAACAAAAACCTTCCGGTTAAAGTGAGTCTGCTACCTGCAAAGGTAATCAAATCTTAGAATGTGTCTCTGGGGCACTCAAGCCAAAACAAGCTATTCTAATCTATTATAGATCACTGGTGAGGATGCAACTGAGATAAGGTGGAGAATTCTAGGCACCAGCCCTGCAAAAGTACATTAACGCATTGAAGAAAGAAAGACTTGTATTTCTACAGCACCATTCACAACCTTGGGACATCCCAAAGCGCTTTACAGCCAATGAAGTACTTTTGAAGTGTAGTCACTGTTGTAATGTAGGAAACGCGGCTTGCCCACAGCAAGCTCCCACAGCGATGAAATAAACGACCACATAATGGGCTGGATTTTGATACTGGGGCGGGTTGGGGTCGTGTCATCCACTTTTCGTGTTATCCACCCGACTGCAATTGGATGTGGGAGATTGATGCGATTTTCACCGAATTGGGCAATTGAGTTCCAGCATGTGGGAACCCATGACCCAATTAGTGTTTTCAGTCTGAAAGTCGCCTCTGATGATGTCATCATTGCTGCTGCATTGAAGGTCTGCAAAGACTGCCTGGCCTTTGCTGTGAGAGGACCTGGATGCAAAATGAGCAGCAGCAGCCCTAAGTCTGCTCCCAGATATTTTTGCACCACCACTCCCAGATATGTCTCCCATCCACCACCACTCCCAGATCATCCATCCATCCAGCCAGCCAGCCTGCCAGCTATCCAAATGTGCTCCCGCCAGGTTTCACATTCGTGGTTCAGAACAGGCGTGCTTCATGTAGAATAAGGGTTAAAATCAAAAAGGCCTTTCAAAATGGCATTTTAGAGGCAATTTAGTGCTTGTTAAGGGCCTGAACAGCATATCCCGCCTCTTAGAGGCGGGACGGAGTCGGGACCAGCAGACACGATTTAATGAAAATTGCGTGGAGGTGGGATGGCGACGGGTTTGTGCCCGCCCGCCAGTTTTCGCAATTTTAACCCCCCACACACCTCCAAACCCACCTCCACGGGTCAATGAAAATCCAGCCTAATATGTTTTAGGTGTAGGTTGAGCGTTAAATGTTAGCCAGGGAGAACTCCCCAGCTCTTCTTTGAAATTGTGCCATGGGATATTTTACATCCACCTGAGAGAGCAGAAGGGGCCTCGGTTCAATGTCTCATCCGAAAGACGGCACCTCCGACAATGCAGCACTCCCTCAGCACTGCACTGGGAGTGTCAGCCTTTTTAAAAAAATTGTTTATGGGATGTGGGCATCGCTGGCAAGGCCAGCATTTAGCGCCCATCCCTAGTTGCCCTTCAGAAGGTGGTGGTGAGCCGCCTTCTTGAATCTCTGCAGTCCGTGTGGTGAAGGTACTCCCACAATGCTGTTAGGTAGGGAGTTCCAGGATTTTGACCCAGCGACGATGAAGGATCGGCGATATACTTCTAAGTCCGGATGGTGTGTGACTTGAAGGGAAACTTGGAGGTGGTGGTGTTCCTATGCATCTGCTGCCCTTGTCCTTCTAGGTGGAAGTGGTTGCGGGTTTGGGAGGTGCTGCCGAAGAAGCCTTGGCGAGTTGCTGCAGTGCATCTTTTAGATGGTACACACTGCAGCCACGGTATGCTGGTGGTGCAGGGAGTGAATGTTTAAGGTGGTAGATGGGGTGCCAATCAAGCGGGCTGCTTTGTCCTGAATGGTGTCGAGCTTCTTAAGTGTTGTTGGAGCTGCATTCATCCAGGTAAGTGGAGAGTATTCCATCACACTCCTTACTTGTGCCTTGTAGATGGTAGAAAGGCTTTGGGGAGTCAGGAGATGAGACACTCGCTGCAGAATACCCAGCCTCTGACCTGCTCTTGTTGCCACAGTATTTATGTGGCTGGTCCAGTTAAGTTTCTGGTCAATGGTGACCCCCAGGATGTTGATGGTGGGGGATTCGGCGATGGTAATGCCATTGAATGTCAAGGGGCGGTGGTTAGACTGTCGCTTGTTGGAGATAGTTATTGCCTGGCACTTCTGTGGCGTGCATGTTACCTGCCACTTATCAGCCCAAGCCTGAAAGTCGTCCAGGTCTTGTTGCATGGACTGCTTCATTGTCTGAGGAGTTGTGAATGGCATTGAACACTGTGCTGTCATCAGCGAATATCCCCATTCCTGACCTTATGTTGGAGGGAAGGTCATTGATGAAGCAGCTGAAGAGGGTTGGGCCCAGGATACTGCCCTGAGGAACTCCTGCAGCGATATCCTGGGGCTGTGATGATTGACCTTCAATCACCACAACCATCTTCCTTTGTGCTAGGTATGACTCCAGCCAGTGGAGCGCTTTCCCCCTGATTCCCATTGACTTCAGTTTTACCAGGGCTCCTTGATGCCAGACTCAGTTAAATGCTGCCCTGATGTCAAGGGCAGTCACTCTCACCTCACCTCTGGAATTCAGCTCCTTTGTCCATGTTTGGACCAAGGCTGTCATGAGGTTGGGAGCTGAGTGGTCTTGGTGGAACCCAAACTGAACATTAGTGAGCAGGTTATTGGTGAGTAAGTGCTGATTGATAGCACTGTCGATGACACCTTCCATCACTTTGCAGATGATTTGAGAGTATACTGATGGGGCAGTAATTGGCCAGATTGAATTTGTCCTGCTTTTTGTGGACAGGACATACCTGGGCAGTTTATCCACATTGTCGGTGTTGTAGCTGTACTGGAACAGCTTGGCTAGAGGTGCGGCTAGTTCTGGAGCACAAGTCTTCAGCACGACAGCCGGAATGTTGTCGGGGCCCATAGCCTTTGCTGTGTCCAGTCCAGTGCACTCAGCTGTTTCTTGATATCACGTGGAGTGAATCAAATTGGCTAAAGACTGGTTTCTGTGATGGTGGGGACCTCAGGAGGAGGCCGATATTGATCATCCAGTCGGCACTTCTGGCTGAAGATGATTGCAAACGCTTCAGCCTTGTCTTTTGCACTCATCTGCTGGATTATGTGCTCAAGGCTTTGGGGTGGGGCTTGAACCCACAATCTTCTGACTCAGAGGTGAACATGCTACCCACTGAGCCACGGCTGGAGATTTGGAGGAAAGATACAAAGAGGACTCCAGGACATTGGACTTTGAGCTATGAGGGCTAGCAGATGAACTTACTTCACTGGACAAAATAATATTATGGGAAAAATGATCCAGGTATTTAAAATGCTGAGGGGTGAATTCATCTGTATGAATCTGTCCTAATAAACTCAGAGGCCAACATCCCAGAATCATCCTTGAGTCTCTTCCCCAAATCTCTCCAAGACATTAATGTAAAATTAGAGAGCCCAAAATTCCTGGGTAATGCAGAAAGCCCCATTTCTTCCTGGCGACAGGGGAACAGGAAATTGGGCCATAAACCGGTTAACACTAGGATTAAATTATCATGAAGGGTGCTGCAGGTGGACTATCCAATGTCAAGAGGGCCTGTCTAAGAAAGTTCCCAGGCTATCCCAGGAATTTCAGCCTTCCTACCCTCTGTAGCCCTCAACAGAACTCAAGGCAACTGAGAGCCAGGCATTAAGTCCTACTGAGGGCCACAAGTGAGCCCAGATCTTTACGGAGATCAATGGTCTTCCAAAAAAAGGTCAACTTTCTCCACTGGAAGCAAAAGACCTAAAGAGGGGAATTTTCTTTGGGATTTCACCAGATCTCCTCTCCATAGTCAGAATCACATAGAATGTACAGCACAGAAACAGCCCATTCGGCCCAACTGGTCGGTGCCGGTGTTTTGCTCCACACGAGCCTCCTCCCACCTTACTTCATCTCACCCTATTAGCGCATCCTTCTATTGCTTTCTCCCTTATGTACTCATCTAGCTTCTCCTTAAAAAAAGACTTGCATTTCTACAGCACCTTTCACGACAACCAGACGTCCCAAAGCACTTTCCAGCCAATGCAGTACTTTTTGAAGTGGAGTCACTGTTGTAATGTAGGAAACACAGCAGCCAATTTCCACACAGCAAGATCCCACAAACAGCAATGTGATAATGACCAGATAATCTGTTTTAGTGATGTTGATTGAGGGATAAATATTGGCCAAGGCACCAGGGAGAACTCCCCTGCTCTTCTTCGAAATAGTGCCATGGGATCTTTCACGTCCACCTGAGAGAGCAGACAGGGCCTCGGTTTAACATCTCATCCAAAAGACGGCACCTCTGACAGTGCAGCACTCCCTCAGTACTGCACTGGGAGTGTCAGCCTAGATTGTCAGCTCAAGTCTCTGGAGCGGGTTTCTCCTGAATTCACGATTAGATTTATTAGTGACTATCTTATATTTATGGCCCTTAGTTTTGGTCTCCCCCGCAAGTCGAAACATCTTCTCTACATCTATCCTATCGAACCCCTTCATAATTTTAAAGACCTCTATCAGGTCATCTCTCAGCCATCTCTTTTCTGGAGAAAAGAGCCCCAGCTACTTCAGTCTTTCCTTTCAGTTCTGGTATCACCCTCGTGAACCTTTTTTGCAGTTTCACCAGTGCTTCTTTATCCTTATTCTAATATGGTGACCAGAACTATTCACAGTACTCCAAGTGTGGTCTAAGCAAGGTTCGATACAAGTTTAACATAACTTCTCTGCTTTTGAATTTTATCTCTCGAGGAATGAACCCCAGTGCTTGGTTTGATTTTTTTTTTGGTCTTGTTAAACTGCATTGCTAAATTCAGTGATTTGTTTATCTGTACATCCACATCCATTTGTGCCTCTTTCTCCATTTAGACTATTTGGTTGCGATCTTGCCAGCCCTGGGGAGGCTGGTATGGAGGCGGGACTGCCAGGAAAATGGCAGAATTTGGGGACGGGTGCCCAACCCGCCCCCAACCCGCCTCCGTGCCATCTTGCCAGGAGGCGTGTAGCCGTCCCGCGCCGGGTCCCGTCTCCTTGGAGGCGGGAAGGGATTACAGTCATTTAACTGCCTGTTAACAGGTAGTTAACAAGCAGATAAGAGGATTATCCCCCTTTTGCACACACAAGTGCGGGCTTCCCGAAAGCTCTGAACGCCGCCAGGGTCACCGAGGCGAGTAGTGGGTCTGCAGGGGTCGGGGGGGGTCCAAAAGTGCACTGTGAAGGTGAGTGATGGGTGCAAGTGTGGAGAGGTGAGTATCTGAGGTAAGTGGTAAGTGTTAGAAAAAGTGTACTTACCTTTGTTTCTTCCTGCAGGCTTCAGTTGGTGGGTATGCGGAGAGTCTCGCACCTCTGCGGTAGAGATGACAGATGGCCGTTGCATTCTCCAATGCACCAACCATCTCATTTCTGCAAAAGAAAGAGGTTTGATGAGTCTTGAATTCAAGACCTCATCAAACTACAGAGAATGTCACTGTTTGACAGCTTTACAGAGCTGTCAAACGATGACAATTCATCTGTCAAAAATTTTTGACAGATGAAACGTCATATGTTGACGTTCTCTGCAACCGGCTTTCCCTTAATTGGCCTGCTAAGCCCACTGGGTGGGCTTAACAAGGTCAATCAAGGGAAAATAGCGTGGGTTGGCCAGAAGTTGATGGAGGTGGGACTGAAACCCGACAAGTGGGAGTCCCGCCTCCAAAAGCTCCCCATTGGCAAAATCACCGCCTTACTTTCCAAGGACCAGGTGACTTATCCTTATTCTTCCTACCAAAACGCACCACCTCACACTTATCCAGATCGAAATTAATTTGTCATTTGCACGTCCATTCTGCAAGCTGCCAATCCGACGTTCTTGGCTGGCTGTTTGGAGTTGGTTCGCAAGTGAGCCTTTCCTTTGCATAGGGAAAGTGGTCACCAGCCTAGGCTTGGGGTTCTGAATTGCACAGGCAGAGGAGTGGGCCTGCAAAAATTTAGGGGACAAGAAAGTTTGACTTGGACTGTCAGCACTCAACAAGAGGACACAGGCTCAGAATTCCAAATTCCCCAACTCTTTCGAAGGAGTTTATAAATACAGCATCATCATTTATAGCTATGTGTCTGTCTCACATACTCATTACTCTATTAGGGGGAAAAAATTGTCTGAAGTAAACACTGTTGCCCGGGTCCTAACTCGTACCAAATCCCAATCACCCATCACCCCTGTGATTGCTGACCTACATTGTCTCCCGCTCCCGTAACGCCTCCATTTAAAATTTTCATCCTGGTGTTTAAATCCTTCCATGGCCACGCCCCATCTCTATCGCCGCAACCTCCTCAAGCCCGGTATTAATCCGAGAGCTCTGCGCTCCTCCAATTCTGGCCTCTGGCATATTCCCCGATTTCCATCGCCCCACCATCGGCGGCCGTGCCTTCAGCTGCCTGGGTCTTAAGCTCTGGAATTCCCTTCCCTAAATCTCTGCGCTTCTCCGCCTCTCTCTTTCCACCTTTAAGATGTTTCCTAAATATAAGAGCAGGGAGGTGATGCTTGAACTGTATAAAACACTAGTAAGGCCACAGCTAGAATACTGTGTGCAGTTCTGGTCACCACATTACAGGAAGGATGAAATTGCGCTAGAGGGGGTGCAGAGGAGATTTACGAGGATGTTGCCTGGACTGGGGAATTTTAGCTATGAGGAAAGATTAGATAGGCTGGGGTTGTTTTCTTTGGAACAGAGGAGGCTGAGAGAAGACTTAATTGAGGTGTATAAAATTATGAGGGGCCCAGATAGAGTGGATAGGAAGGACCTATTTCCCTTAGCAGAAGGGTCAATAACCAGGGGGCACAGATTTAAAGTAATTGGTTGGAGGTTTAGGGGGATTTGAGGAGAAATGTTTTCACCCAGAGGGTGGTGGGGGTCTGGAACTCACTGCCTGAAATGGTGGTAGAGGCAGAAACCCTCATCACATTTAAAAAGTACTTGGATATGCACTTGAAGTACCGTAACCTACAGGGCTACGGACCAAGTGCTGGAAAATGGGATTAGGCTGGGTAGCTCTTTGTCGGCCGGCATGGACAAGATGGGCCGAATGGCCTCCTTCTGTGCTGTAAATTTCTATGATTCTATGATAAAACCTACCTCTTTGACCAAGCTTTTGGTCATCTGTCCCAATATCTCCTTAATGTGGCTCGGTGTCAAATTTTGTCTGATAATCAATCCTGTGAAGCACCTTGGGATGTTTTACTACATGAAAGGTGCTGTATAACTGCAAGTTGCTCTTGATGTCTACACTATTCATTTCTGCTGCTGCTGTTGCGATACTTTGTTATCTTCCCACTTATTAAATCTACTACCTCGGGGTAGCTGACCTGGAGCTCAGTGCTCACATTTGATGATTAACCCTGCTTGGAACTGACTTTTAACGAGGTTGTAGGAAGCACAAAGCTGATTCCTTTCCCATTTTTCATGAAATTATCTTCAAGTCAACTTTGGATTGGGGGCAACTCTCAAGAAAGTGCTAATAAGATGTTGCCATCAGCTCCTGGATAACAGCCATCGGTTATCCATGCCTACATTCTCATTAAAGGTAGGGAAGGACGGGAGGAAGGATGGTCTGAAAAATCTACTGCTGAGAAGGAATCTGTATTCCTTGATGGTCTAAGTTATTTTTTTTATTCATGGGATGTGCGCGTCGCCAGCAAGACCAGCATTTATTGGCACCCCCTAATTGTCCTTGAGAAGGTGATGGTGAGCCGCCTTCTTGAATAAATGGTTTGCTGGGCCATTTCAGAGGCCAGTTAAGAGTCAACCACATTGCTGTGGGTCTGGAGTCACATATAGGCCAGACCGGGTAAGGATGGCAGATTTCCTTCCCTAAAGGACATTAGTGAACCTAGATGGGTTTTTACAACAATCCGGTAGTTTCATGGTCACCATTATTGATACTAGTTTTTTTTTAATGCTAGGTTTATTTAATTAACAGAATTTAAATTCCCCAGTTGCCGTGGTGGGATTTGAACTTATGTTTTACATGGCTCATTATGACCAGGACTCTTGAATTACTAGTTCAGTAACATAATCACTATGCTACCGTACCTTCAGTGGAGCAGGGAATCCCTGGTGTAGTAGGGAATCCCTGGTGTAGCAGGGAATCCCTGGTGTAGTAGGGAATCCCTGGTGTAGCAGGGAATCCCTGGTGTAGCAGGGAATCCCTGGTGTAGTAGGGAATCCCTGTTGTAGTATTGTTGAGTTTGAATTTGCTCTCATTGGTTGTCTATTGATGAGTATGTGACTTTATTCACTGACTGTCTCATGGCTCAGCATCCAATCCCTGCTCTTCTATGAGGAGCAGTGCAACAGTTTTCTCTGATGATCTACTGGTATGAATTCACATTAGCTTGTTCATCTAATGGGAGAGTAGGTGACTGATCTGGAAATCTGGAACTCTCTCCCTCAAAAAGCTGTTGAGGCTGGAGGGGGTCAAATGAAAAGTTCAAAACTGAGATTGATAGATTTTTTTAAGCAAGGGTATTAAGGCGACATGTAACCAAGGCGGGTAGATGGAGTCAAGATACAGAGCAGCGATGGATGGCTCGAGAGGCTGAATGGCCTCCTCCTGTTCCTAGGATCTGCATACATTGGCGTTGAAAATGCGACCATGTAATGCCCGTTTTTCGGATACTAAATGGCCTCCTAAGCCTCCAACATGGCGGGCAGGAAGCGCAGGCTCATTACGAGCCCTAAGTGCGCTGCCCACCATTTTGGTGTGGGCTCAAAAACAGGTGTCCTGAAACTGAAAGCAGAGCAGTCTGGGGACGCCCAGTAAAGGCTTGCCATTCGCTGGCTGGATGATAATGAGGCCGGAGGATGAATATAGAATCATAGAATGGTTACAGCACAGAAGGAGTCCATTCAGCCCGTCGAGCCCGTGCCGGCTCTCTGCAAGAGCACCTCAGCTAGTCTCACTCCACCGACCTTTCCCCGTAGCCCTGCAAATTATTTTCCTTCATGCACTTATCCAATTCCCTTTTGAAAGCCACAATTGAATCTGCCTCCACCACCCTTTCAGGCAGTGCATTCCAGATCCTAACCACTCGCTGCGTGAAAATTTTTTTCCTCATGTTGGCTTTGGTTCTTTTGCCAATCACCTTAAATCTGTATCCTCTGGTTCTCGACCCTTCAGCCAATGGGAACAATTTCTCTCTATCTACTCTGTCCGGACCCCTCATGATTTTGAACATATCATGTGCGCCTCGGGCCTATCCATTCAGGAGCGGTAGTCGAGCCCCGTGCCTCCTGCCCTCCCAATTTTTTGCGCACACTGGAATTTCTAGACCATTATTGGTCAAAGACACAGTGCGGGATTTTGTGAATGGACACGTGCTGGAGGCGGGACTGCTGCTTGTCGGGTCTCAGTCCCGCCTCCATCAGCCTCTGGCCAACCAGCGGAATTTTCCCCTGATTGACCTTGTTAAGCCCGCCCAGCGGGCTCAGCAGGCCATTTAGGGGGAAGTCACTGACAGAGCACGTCAATGTCTGACGTGCCATCTGTCAAGACTTCTTGAAAGAGAAATGTCAGCATTTGACAGCTCTGTGAAGTTGTCAAACACTGACTTTCTGAGTAGTTTGATGAGCCCTTGTGTTCAGGACTCATCAAATCTTTCTAGTTTGTAGAAATCAGCTGACTGTTGGTTCGGAGGATCCAATAACCAGTCTGTGAAATCTACAACGAAGATGTCGGGACTCCGGAACCACAGCGGCTGAAGGCTGTAGGCAGAAACAAAGGTAAGTGAACATTTTATAACACTTTACACTCATCTTACATACTTACCACTCCACATTTGCACCCATCACCCACCTCTACATCTCACTTTCAGACCCCTCCGACCCCCGCAGACCTCCTACTCGACTCCTCCACCCCGGCGGGGTTCTCCGAGGTCGGGAAGCCTGCACCTGTGAAGGTAAAATGGGACTAAATAATCCTTTTTTCTGCCTGTTAACTACCTGTTAACAGGCAGTTAAAAGGATTGAATACCTTTCCCGCCAGGAGGAGACGGGACCCGGGGCAGGACGGCTTCCGGCCTCCTGGCAAAAAGGCATGGAGGCGAGATGGGGACGGGTTTGCCATCCGCCCCCACTTACTGCTACTTTACCGGCAGTCCCGCCTCCATACCCGCCTCCTCAGGGCTGACAAAATCCAGCCCACAGTTTATTACCCTGAGCTCTATTGACTGTCTATTGCATTTTACTCGTGTTTTCCTGTGCAAGAGCTGTTGATGCTGCAGCAAAGCTCCATTCATACATCAATGAGGTCAGTTTCCATACTCTTACCGCAAGGCTGATTTGCATATTATGTAAATCAACTCACGGAGCAACACTGAAATTGAGCCTCATCAATGCTTTCTCTCCACACTCCTGCTGATATCGCTGGAGATTCAATGTAGGAAAAATAAGAAAAATAAGAAAGATGGTTTGTGTTTATGGAATGCCTGAAGCGATGGAAGTGAAGCTGCAGCCTTGTGTAATCATTGTGTAAAGTCTGACACTGGATTGCAATCCTTTATTCCCTCTCATGTATTCACGATTGATGCATTATATAGATGTTTTTAACTGACGTCTCTCTTAAGTTGCAGTTAAATAATTGCGATTATGGGCTGAGACTTTATAATATGACAAGATTCGCAAAGATGAGTGGAGATCAGGAGAGATCAACAACAACAACAACTTGTATCTATATAGCGCCTTTAACGTAATAAAATGTCCCAAGGCGCTGCACAGGAGTATTTTTAGATAAAAAATTTGACACCGATCCACATAATGATAAATTAGGGCAGATGACCAAAAGCTTGGTCAGAGAGGTAGGTTTTAAAGAGCGTCTTAAAGGAGGAGAGAGAGGTAGCGAGGCGGAGAGGTTTAGGCAGGGAATTCCAGAGCTTAGGGCCCAGGCAACAGAAGGCACGACCACCAATGGTTGAGCGATTATAATCAGGGATGCTCAGGAGGGCAGAATTAGAGGAGCGCAGATATCTCGGGGGCTTGTGGGGCTGAAGGAGATTACAGAGATCGGGAGGGGCGAGGCCATGGAGGGATTTCAAAATAAAGATGAGAGTTTTGAAATCGAGGCGTTGCTTAACCGGGAGCCAATGTAGGTCAGCGAGCACGGGGGTGATGGGTGAACAGGACTTGGTACAAGTTAGGACACGGGCAGCCGAGTTTTGGATGACCTCAAGTTTACATGGGGTGGAATGTGGGAGGCCAGCCAGGTCAGGCAGACTGTCGAGTTCATTCGTGCAGAGAAATCTACAATCCTCCCATCACTGCATCCAACTGCCTCCTGGATGGACTTAAGAGTTTTTGGCCTAGAGATTCCCTACATTAGCGTCACCCATTTGCACCGCTTTCCTGGTGAACAATGGCAGCAGCCACGCTAATGCCCTTCTTTGGCGTGGGACTCGGTGGCCGTCATTTTGGAGAGGGCCTCAGCCCTGCCGATAGCAGCGCTGGCCCTGAAGATGCAAATGGGCAGAGAGTGACGTCAGTTGGTGTGCAACGCCGATTTAACATCATCTGAGCGAAATTCGACCTTAGCGCTAAGCTTAGCGCTGGGTCCTAAGCTCGCTCTGAAAAGCGAGCGTTCAGCAGACTGACAGAGATCCTGACAGCACTTCTTAAAGGGACACACACATCTTTAAGGTAAGTTTGCATTTAAGCTTTTGTATTTTCTGGATTTTTTTTTATTTTATTGAAGTAGTGGCTTGCTGCAACACATGTTAAAAAGTATTTTAAGTGTGCAGGCAGTGCTGCTGAACACTTGCAAGACCTTGGATGGTAAAGGAAGTTCTCTGAGAAGACAGAAAAATCTGAAAATATTCAGCAGGTCAGGCAGCATCTGTGGAGCGAGAAACAGAGTTCACGTCTCAGGTCACGATGTTGCCTGACTTGCTGAGTATTGCCAACATTTTCTGCTTTTATTTCAAATTTACAGCATCCGCTCGCAGAGGGAACAGGAAGACGCAGAAGAGGATGAAGCAGAAGGAAGGATGCAACCCAGACAGACCCTTTCTGGCCAGGATATCCGGGATGGAATTATCCGCCTGCGGTCCCATTGACCACAACCCTAATTCCCCTTTCAACATTAGTCCCACACTTTACCTCTCCTCTGTTACTGACCGTCACAGCGTCCGCTTGGCCACGATGCTGAAATAAATGCCACCACAAAGTAAACTTTCCAATCCAACTTTATATATCTATCCATCCAAGACATCAAGAAATCAACTCATCACCCTTCCTGCATTCCCTTAGTGATTGACTTGTGTGTGTCTTTTCCTATCCTACTGATGTCATGCAGTGCTACCCCAGTGGCTGCAGCATGGCTGGTGGAAGGCTGCTGACTTTCAGTGGGGGACACTGCAAATGGCCTTGCTCGTCGGCCTTGAGCTGATGGCTGGGAATGTGAAATCGAGTGACGGTATTTCTCCTTCTTCTTCTTCTTCTTCACTCTCTTCTTCCTCTTCTTGGTCAACCACTGGCTGGGCAGACTGAACTTCTTGGGTGTGTGAAATGAGGAAGGCACAAGTGTGGAGTTGTGGTGAGGGGAGGGGGGGGGAAAGCAAGAAGTGCATGTGAGAAGGAGGATAACGTATGAGGATAACAGCATCTTGTATCCTTTCAGCCCAGCCGCTGGCCAAAGGCTCAGCCATGCCCCTGCCAAGAATGGCCAGATCCGTCTCCTCCAAGGGGGTGAGGTGAGGCTAGGAATGGAAGGTGTGCCTCGTGTTTGGTACAGATTGTGGGTAGGTGAGTGATTGCGGGAGGGGGAGTCATGCATTGAGCAGTGTGTGAGGCTACTGGTGCAGTTGGTAGGAGACGGCTTTTGAAGATGCATTCACTGACCTTGACCAGTGGACTGAGGTCATGAAGCTTCTTTGGGCACTGGAGCCAGGTGGTGTGGGTGACACTGCTGGCAGTGATGGCCTCGGTGATCTGGTCCCACATCCTTCTTTCTGGAGGGCCTCCTGGCCGTGTGGGTAGAGGACCTGTCTTGCAGTGTTGACCCCTGCACAAAGCTGGAGTGCTGCATACGAGACCCTAGGTGCCCCTTCCCTGGCTTGCTGAGCTGTTTGTGTTAGTGCTGAAGCACTTTTCCATGTTTTTTTAGGTGCAGAAGGCAATGCAACTTTAAGAGCTGAAGACTCCCAATTGGGAATTATTTTTAATCTTAATTTTTCTATCAGAAGGCAGTTGAGCTGTAAGATCTAAAAACTGCCTATTTTCACATGATTTTTTTTTTCATTTCGGAAGGCATTGCCTCTTTAAGAGATCGAACTGCTTTCGGAAATGACAGCTTTGCTTGAAGAGCCGGCTGTTCTTGTTGTGGCGACACTACGGCTGCGCTGCATTGGGGGCCTCCTGCCGGGACGAAGGCCACCAGAATGGCATTGCAGCGCAAGTTTAGCGCTGGGCTAATGTTAATTAGCCACCAGTGCCTACTCAGCGGCCGTTAATATCGGCCCGCAGTGGCACCGGATCAGGGGAACGGCAGCGATCGGTTCATTTAATGTGGGGTCGGGAGGAGCACTCCTGCCCGTCCCAGCTCCACATCGAGGTGAGATACTTTCCTTCTTTGCTTTACTTACCTGCTCTTCAAATAGTGCCAAGGGGTCATTTATATCTGCCTGGAGAGGTATTTGAGGCATAAATTTAACATATCATCTGAAAGACAGTTTAACAATAAATGAACATTGCAGATGTGGGCCTAGATGTTGGTTGACGGTGGCCAGGTTTTCCTGAATGCAGCCGGCCAGGCACTGGCTGTGTTCTGGACAGGCCAATTTTTGAATAGGGGCCCTCAAACAGACGTTACGCCTTCTATTTGCATCGTGCAAAGGGCCTAACGCCGGTTTCAGGCGCAGGGGCACTGGACGCCTTTTTATACCCTGCCTTTGCCAATATGGCGGGTGACGCACTTCCAGCGTGTAATGACCACGCGCGCCCTGCCCACCATATTGGATGTTTGGCACCCGATCTTGCGCCTGAAATACAGGCGCACCGCCATCAAATTTCTAGGCCACAGTGTTGCAGTTTTCCTAAAGTTTATTATTAGGGATGACCCGATGAACTCATCTTTTCCACTCGTATTGACCTCAGAACAGGCTGGAGGGGCTGAATGGCCTACTCCTGGTACCTACATTTACCATCCTGACTCTTCCCTTAGCAGCATGGTTAATATCCAGGGGGCAATAGATTAAAAGTAATAGGTAGAAGGATTAGAGGGCAGTTGAGGAGAACTTTCTTCACCCAGAGGGTGGTGGGGGTCTGGAACTCACTGCCTGAAAGGGTGGTAGAGGCAGAAACCCTCATCACATTTAAAAAGTACTTGGATATGTACTTGAAAGTGCTGTAACCTACAGGGCTACGAACCAAGAGCTGGAAAGTGGGATTAGGCTGGAGAGCTCTTTTTTGGCCGGCACGGACACGATGGGACGAATGGCCTCCTTCTGTTCCGTAAATTTCTATGATTCTACATGTTTGTTCCTATTTCATTAATATTTTGTTCCACTTGCATACAGCCCAAAGTCCCAGTTATTTATTTTTAAATCCTGATTTAAAAGACGTGATTTTGTACGAGGGCGACCCTTCCCTGTGTATTTAGAAAATCCAAGCTGAAGCATTTGTCACAGCTATTTGACTTCAACAGAGAATAAGATGCTGCAGGTCTTGGATTATGAATCAGATCTCCACAGAAGTACAAGGCCTTCAAAAACCATCCACAACAAACCTCCTGGGCACTGAACTTTCTGGATGACTTAACTAGAAAGGAGAAGAGAAACTGTCAAAATGGTCTTAGTAATTCTTGCTCATGATCAGTAGTTACTTAAAAACAGATCTCAAGAGTAGTATTGCCTAAAGCCAAAAGCAATGTCTTGGGGAAGGATTTATACGTATGTAGCAGGGTCCCTGGGGCCTGTCTATTTTCTTGTTAATGTTTGTTTTGTTTAGTTTTCCTTGCCAATTTTCACCCCTTGCTGGAGTGTAATTCCATAGACAATCCCAGCCCACTGACAAACCCCCATTCTTCATTGTTGAGACGTGAGCACTAAAATCTAGGCTGACACTCCAGCATGTCGGAGGTGCCGTCTTTTGGATGAGACGTTAAACTGTCTGCCCTCTCAGGTGGATGTAAAAGATCTCGTGGCACTATTTCGAAGACAAGCAGGGGAGTTATCCCTGGTGTCCTGCCCAATATTTAACCCTCAAACAATATCAATAAAACAGATTATCTGGTCATTGTCATATTGCTGTTTGTGGGAGCTTGCTGTGCAAATTGGCTGCCGCGTTTCCTACATTATAACAGTGACTACACTTCAAAATATACTTCCTTGACTGTAAAGCACTTTGGGACGTCCTGAGATCATGAAAGGCGCTATATAAATGCAAGTCTTTCTTTCTTTCTTTCCGCAATGTCAGCAAGCTGTTCAGCTATGTGGACATCACAGTTGAGTGCAACCCCGCCCTCGCCCTGTCTTTCCACACGCGGGCATTTCCAGGGCAAGTTGCCAGTCTGGTGAACAGAAGTGGGGACGCTAACTGATTTTCCTCCTTCCCTAACGCAAGGGTGCTGAGGCTAATTGTGCTTCTCCTGCCAACTGCGTGAGTCAGATCAGCTGACCCAGCATCTGACGAAGGGTCATCGACCTGAAACGTTAACTCTGTTTCTCTCGCCACAGATGCTGCCTGCCCTGTCGGGTATTTCCAGCATGTTCTGTCTTTTGCGGAGATTTCCAGCATCCGCAGTGTTTCGCTATTGTTTCAGCAGTGGCTGGTTTGTGGAGCGTTGGATGACTCACGTTTCAACAAAATAGAACTTTTTCAGCCTCTTGACAACTGACATTGCCGAATGAACAATGAATACTCTTTCAGCATTAGGTTTACTTGCAACTTTCCAAACTGTGATCTTAATTACTGTCATCTCCAATGCTTTCCTTTTTTCTGTCTTGCATTTATACAGAATCTTTCACGACCTCAGGACGTCCCAAGGCGCTTTACAATTAATGAAGTGCAGTAATGTAGGAAACGCGGCAGCCAATTTGCACACAGCAAGCTCCCACAAACAGTAATGTGATAATGACCAGATAATCTGTTTTTTTTTAGTGATGATGGCTGAGGGATAAATATTGGGCAAGGCACTGGGGAGAACTCCCCTCCTCTTGTTCAAAAAAGTGTCATGGGATCTTTTACGTCCACCTGAAAGGTCAGACGGGGCCTTGGTTTAATATTTTATCCGAAAGACAGCACCTCCGACAGTGCAGCACTCCTTCAGTCCTGCACTGGAGTGTCAGCCTGGATTTTGTACTTATGTCTACTGGAGTGGGATTTGAACCCTCTGACCTCAGAGGTGAGAGTGCGACCCAATGAGCGACACAGCTATTGTATATGAATGGTTCTTCAGCTCCTAGAAAAAGCAGTGCAGCACCGTGAGGTTTTAGATATGTTGCAGTTTGACTTTCGCTCCTCATTCATGTTAACCAGTTTCTAGAATCAAACTAAGGTTGAGCAGTGAGGAAAAATCTTCCCCCTCTGTGCCAGAATAACAGGGAGAGCAAAAAAGCACAGAGGGAGTTTGGGCAATAAAAATACAAAGAGTTATTTACACTACCTGGAAAAAATATCACAATCATTTGAGGTAGAAATTCATCCTGTGCTTTAGTGCAAAACGGGCGATAGCGAGTCGGGAAATCCTTTTTGCACTGCATCCGGTTTTGAAAATCGGCTGGAGTGCTAAACGTGCTGCAATTCACTGCAGCTCATTTTCCACTACTTCCCAAATACAATTAGCACTGGTACAATATCCAGCACTCAGTGACTGAAGGCTTTCCGACAACAATAACTTGCATTTATACAGCGCCTTTATCGTGAGACGCTTCACAGGGGCGTTGTCATGACAAAAAATTGACACCGAGTCAAAGAAGGAGGCATTTGGACAGAGGTAGGTTTTAAGGAGCGTCTTAAAGGAGGAAAGAGAGGTAGAGAGGCGGAGAGGTTTGGAGAGGGAATTCCAAAGCTTAGAGCCTTAGCAGCTGAAGGCATAAGAACATAAGAAATAGGAGCAGGAATAGGCCACCTGGCCCCTCGAGCCTGCTCCGCCATTCAATAAGATCATGGCTGATCTTGGGCTCAAAGCCACTTCCCTGCCTGCTCCCCATAACCCTTCACTCCCTTATCTTGCAAAAATCTGTCTATCTCCACCTTAAATGTATTTAATGACCCAGCCTCCATGGCTCTCTGGGGCAGAGAATTCCACAGATTTACGACCCTCTGAGAGAAGAAATTCCTCCTCATCTCAGTTCTAAAAGGGCGACCCTTTATTCTGAAACTATGCCCCCGAGTTCTAGATTTCCCCACAAGGGGAAACATCCTCTCTGCACCTACCTTTTCGAGCCCCCTCAGTATCTTATATGTTTCAATAAGATCACCTCTCTACCTCTCTTTCCTCCTTTAAGACGCTCCTTAACACCTACCTCTTTGACCAAGCTTTTGGTCACCTGTCCGAATGCATGAGGAGGATCTGAATGTTAAACACAACTATTTGTAATTTCTCTTCCCTCTATTTTGGCAAAGGCGGTTATTCTGTCTAAAATAAAGTCAGAAAGAGCAGAATTTCAGCTGACCTGTTGAGCATCTATACATTGGAGTCCCATGGCATAATTTCAGCATTCTGCTCTTTCATTTTAAATTCTGACCCATCCGAAACTCACCATTGGTCTCCCGTCTATCATTTAGAAATGAATTCTGTCGACCATAACCTACAGGCAGAGTACTTAATCATCGTAAATTACAGCTGTATCATATCCTGTCAGCAAAAAACTTGCCAAAAATACTTGTACAGATAAGAAGTAAGGTCCAATTGTCCTCATTAGCATCATTATTAAGCTACAATATTATTCAAAAGCAGATTCTTGGCTTTTTTCAACCAGGTAACTGTATCATTTACATGTTCGGCCACTTTTACTATTACGGCAGCATTATAATTATTAATTGAATTGTGTTTAAGACATATTTAACAGGGTTATGTAGTGAGGTGTGAATAATGAGGCCCTCGTGGTGATGGTAGCTGATGGTGATCCAGAACAATGACACGGAGTCTGAAAACCAGATCCAAATAATGACATAGTTCGATCGCAAGCAGGGGGCTTTCTTGTTTTTGACACTGTTTAAGAAATAGGTGTGAACCAAATGTCCTAAGTGAAACCATTAACAGCTTCATCACATGGATGTGTTATAATTAATTAAAATTAATTCACGACACTCTCTTTCTCTCTCTCTATATATATATATATATATTAGAATGATACAGCACAGAAGGAGGCCATTCGGCCTATTGTGCCTGTGCTGGCTCTTTGAACGAGCTCTCCAATTAGTCCCACTCCTCCCTGCTCTTTCCCCAGAGCCCTGCAAATTTCTCCCCTTCAAGTATTTATCCGATTCCCATTTGAAAGTTATTATTGAATCTGCTTCCACCGCCCTTTCAGGCAGCGCATTCCAGATATATCCATATACACACACATGTGTATGTCATGAATTAATTTCTCCTGCAGCCATTATTTTAACATATCTATAATAGTTTTACTTAAATTTACCAACTTAATTGATAAATATACGTAATGTATTTTATATATAAAACATGACTAAAAGTACACAAGCTAACAATTGGTTAATAATTCAGTATATAGTTGATGGCTGTGCCACATGTAGATGAATATAAACTATATTTTCTCCTTGTATTGGAGAAAGCCCTTTAAATAATCAGCTTGTGGTAGAAATTCCCTTTTTAAAACTGAGGCAATGACTTATGATTGCCATTAAAATGTCAAAATGTTTTATATCCTTAGAGTAAATGTTTAGCAGTTTCATAAAGTATAAAAGGCGTAGCAATTTTTAATTAACAAGCGAACAAAACAGCCAGCATTTTACCCTATTGAGCACATTGCATTCGAATAAATATTAGATTGGAGATCTTGGGATGTAGGTTGATGGTTTCTAGGATGAACCATTGCTTTAAACTTTCCAGAGGTTGCAAGATTCTTGTTGTGGTGAAGATTAATGAATTATCAGCTTGCCAACCACACTGGCTGGGGTTGTATCTGAATGATGTAATAACATAAGAATTAGGAGCAGGAATAGGCCATACAACCCCTCGAGCCTGCTCCGCCATTCAATAAGATCATGGCTGATCTTCTATCTCATCTACACTTTCCCGCCCGATCCCCATATCCCTTGATTCCCCTAGAGTCCAAAAATCTATCTATCTCAGCCTTGAATATACTCAAAGACTCAGCATCCACAGCCCTTTGGGGTAGAAAATTCCAAAGATTCACAACCCTCTGAGTGAAAAACGTTCTCCTCATCTCAGTCCTAAATGGCCGACCCCTTATCCTGAGACTATGACCCCTAGTTCTGGACACTCCAGCCAGGGGAAACAACCTCTCAGCGTCTACCCTGTCAATCCCCCTCAGAATCTTATATATTTCAATGAGATCACCTCTCATTCTTCTAAACTCCAGAGAGTATAGGCCCAATCTACACAATCTCTCATCCCAGGAATCAATCTAGTGAACCTTCATGAGGAAAGAAATCCCTGTTTTTTTTTTAAATGGCATCTTTCCAAATATTAACTTACTTGGTAAAAATATTAAAGCATTCTTTCTGTCTTACTTTTTATTTTGTCCATTAAAAAGCTTAGTGATGTTGAATTCATACAAAGCGTTGGTTGGGAGAAACGCATGCAGTTCTGGGCATCCCATTACAGCAAGGATATCAGAGCCATGGAAAGGGTACAGTGAAGATTCATTAGAGTACCACCATGAAGGCGAGATTACAGTAACAATCAAAGGCTTTAAAAATTGTTTCTTTTTCCCCCATTGGAATAGAAAAGGTCATGGGATGATCTAGTAGAGGTATGCAAAATCATTTTGAGAGGGTAATTTGTGAAACACTGTTCGGCAAATTAGTACTAATGGGCCATAAATCTAGGATTATAACTAAAAAAATGAAGCGGGAATTTTTATTGCAACAGCGGGTTATAAGAACATACCACAAGAGGCTATTGAGCAGAGATTGGAACATTATTTCAAAAGGAATTAGGTAAGTAGTTGAAAAAAATATATAAATTCTAAATGGTACAATTTTAAAGGGGGTGCAGGAACAGAGAGACCCGAGGGTGTCAGTACACAAATCTCCTGGTGGCAAGACAAGTTGATAATGCTGTTAATGCAGGATACTTGGCTTTATAAATAGAGGCATTGGGCTGGATTTTGTCAATGGGGCTGTGATGGAGGCGGGACTCCCACTTTTTGGGTTGTAGTCCCGCCTCCATCGACTTGTGGCCAACCCACTGTATTTTCCCTTGATTGACCTTGTTAAGCCCGCCCAGCGGACTTAGCAGGCCAATTAAGGGTCCCTTGGATACAGGTGATGTCAGCCATTGAAATCGCATCTGTCAAGAGCTTTTGACAGATGAAATTTCAGCATTTGACAGCTCTGTGAAGCTGTCAAACACTGACAATATGATTTCTAACGTGAGTCCCTGTACTTAGACTCAGTTAGAAATCAATCCAGCACAGAAAGCAGAGACTGCAGCTTTTGACAGCTCCGCGGCCATTCTGCTTTCTGTGTCGGTGAGATTTCTGACTCCCGAGACCTGAAGGGCTGACACCTGCAGGAGGAAGTTAAACATAGAAACTAGGAGCAGGAGTAGGCCATTCGGCCCGTCGAGCCTGCTCCACCATTCAATACGATCATGGCTGATCATCCAAATCCAGTACCCTGTCCCTGCTTTCTCACACAGAATCCCCATCGAGCCTGCACCGACACATATCCCACCCTATCCCCATAACCCCACGTATTTAATTCCCCCTAACATATCCCATCCTATCCCCGTAACCCCACATATTTAATCCCCCCCTAACACTAAGGGTCAATTTATCATAGCCAAATCATCCTAACCCGCACATTTTTGGACTGTGGGAAGGTAAGTAAAACTTTTTTCCACACTTTACACTTACCTTACACACTTACCTCTGCACACATGCATCCATCACTCACCTGCCCAACGGACATATCGACCCCTCCTACCCCTGCAGACCCACGGTCCGCCTCACTAAAACGGCATGGTTTGGAGCCGTCGGGTAGCCGACACTTCAGGGCGAAAAATAGGGATTAGGCAACAAACTGCCTGTTAACTACCTGTTAACAGGCAGTTAATTGTCACTAATCCCCTTCCCGCCTCAGGGAGGCGGGTCCCAGCACAGGTCGGGTACCCGCCTCCAGCGAAACTGGCATGGAGGCGGGTTGGGGGCGGGTTGGGTTCGGGACCCCCGAATCTGCCATTTTAACCCTCCACACGCCTCCAAACCCGCCTCCACGGGTCAATGAAAATTCTGCCCATAGAGTACAAAAGCAAGAAAGTTATGCTAAACATTTATAACTCACTGGTTAGACCTCAGCTGGAGTTGTGGGGGCGATTTTCCCACTTGAGGTGAGATGGAGGCGGGTTTCAGTTTGGGTGGGTTTGAAACCCGCCTCCACTGATAGGTTTCAAAAATTTGCGATTTTCCCATGATTGTCCACTTGATTTCAGAGGTGTGGAATGCCCTTGGTCAATTAGTGTTTTGGGACTGAAACTCGTCTCTGTTGACAACACTTTTCCAGTCTGATTTTATGGCTTCTTGCTCCCTTGGCTCACTCCACAGCATTTCTGCTTCTCCTGCACCACCTCCAACATCTTTTGAGAAACCACTATGTCCAATTCCAAGGCAAGGGCCTACCCGAGGCTCTCGGATGAGGCGCTGCAAATGTTGTTTCAGGGGGTGACAGCTAGCATGGAGGTGCTCTTCCACTCATCTCGGAGGAAGAGGCCTGCCAAAGAAACCAAGGCTGTGTGGGTACAGCTGGCAAAGGATATAACCTCCACATCTGTGTGCAGATAGGGAGACTGTTTCTGTGTATTGATGAAATGTGTCCAAAAATGTGTGGGTTAGGTTGATTTGGCTATGATAAATTGACCCTTAGTGTTAGGGGGGATTAAATATGTGGGGTTATGGGGATAGGATGGGATATGTTAGGGGGAATTAAATACGTGGGGTTACGGGGGTAGGGTGGGATATGTGTACTGTGGGGATTAAAGCAGGGACAGGGTACTGGATTTGGATGATCAGCCATGATCGTATTGAATGGCGGAGCAGGCTCGACGGGCCGAATGGCCTACTCCTGCTCCTAGATTCTATGTTTCTATGTTTCTATGAAATGCCATCCCTGTTGGAAAGCATTAAAATGATTTGAAGCCAAAATGTTGGCGTTATGCCATCTGTTCTTTCACCTTAGGCAGCTCCACATTACAGGCACCACCACACTTGCATTGTCAGGTTGGTGGCCTGAGTGAAAGGAGGCCAGAGAGTCCATTGTCAATGATGTCCTAGGATGGAGCAAAGGACATGTGCCAACATGGGCAACCTATGCAAATCTGGCCGTGATAAGTTCATCCCTTGCATCCCAGGCTCTGACCTCCTCCTCCTCCTCCTCCTCCGCCAGATCCTCCTCCTTCTCCTCCTCATCCTCATCTGATCTATGCAGAAAGAAAACGAATGGTTCCCATGCTGCTTGTAGATGTCTTCTTTGGGGAAGCGCTCATTGCAAGCAGGGAGAGGCTCTTCCAAGGAGGTCCCACAGTTGATGGAGTCAAGCTGCAACACCTCCGACTTCGGAAAGCCTTCTAAAAGTGCTCAGAGACCTTTTAAAGCCAAGGTCTGGCACCTGCAAGTAATCCTTGCTGCAATAAACGATGTCTTGTTAGACCTGCAGCAGTGAGGAGGCCACCCACGAGTCAACCCGCCAGGTTCACCTGGCGTGGTTCAGGAGGTGCGTGGATCACACCCAAAAACTGGAAAAATCACGAGGGCCTCTCAAAATAGGCTTAGAGAGGCCCTTAACGAGCATTTAAGGATGTTAAATAGCGCAATGGCCAGCTGGAGGCGGGAGCGTTTCCCGACCTCCAAAACCAGAACCGACAAAATCCCACGGAGGTGAGTTGGAGGCGGGTTCCGAGCCCGACCTCTTTGAATCTGATTTTCCCGCCTTTCCCACCTCCAAACCCGCCTCCTCCGACGTCAGAAAATCGCCCCCATTGTGTTCAATTCTGGCCACGACATTTTAGGAAGGATGTCAAGGCCTTGGAGATGGTGCCGAGACTGAGGGTCTTTTGTGATGTGGAGAGACTGGAGAAGCTGAGATTGTTCTCCTTAGAGCAGCGGTGGTTAAGAGGAGATTTGATCGAGTAATTCAAAATTATGAGGGGTTTTGATAGAGTAAATGAGGAGAAACTGTTTCCACTGTCAGAAGGGTCGATAACCAGAGGATACAGATTTTAGGTAATTGGCAAAAGAGCTAGAGGGGAGCTGAGGAGAATTTTTATTTATGCAGCGAGTTATTATGATCTGGAATGTGCTGCCTGAAAGGACGGTGGGAGCACATTCAAAAGTAACTTTCAAAAGGGAATTGGATAAATACTTGAGGGGAAGAATTTGATTTGGCAGATAGATATCGGATAAAATGTTGAGAAATTAAAGCTACATATTTTGGGAAGAAGAATGAGACAAAATTTATGCAAAATGGTAAAAATTTGAAAAGGAGTAGAGAAGCAAAGGCTTCTTCGACAGCACCTCCCAAACCCACGACCTCTACCACCTAGAAGGACAAGGGCAGCAGGCGCATGGGAACACCACCACCTGCAAGGTCCCCTCCAAGTCACACACCACCCCGACTTGGAAATATAATTGCCGTTCCTTCATCGTCGCTGGGTCAAAATCCTGGAACTCTCTCCCTAACAGCACTGTGGAGTATCTTCACCACACGGGCTGCAGCAGTTCAAGAAGGCAGCTCACCACCACCTTCTCAAGGGCAATTAGGGATGGGCAATAAATGCTGGCCTTGCCAGCGACGCTCACATCCCAGGAACGAATAATAAAAAAACCCAGAGGGTGGTGGGAGTCTGGAATTCACTGCCTGAAAGGGTGGTAGAGGCAGAAACCCTCATCACATTTATAAAGTACTTGGTTATGCATTTGAAGTACTGTAACCTACAGGGCTATGGATCAAGAGCTGGAAAGTGGGATTAGGCTGGATAGCTCTTTGTCGGCCGGTACAGACACGATGGGCCGAATGCCCTCCTTCTGTGCTGTAAACGTCTATGATTCTATGATCAACTATCTGTAAACCAATGATCAAAATTTAAAAACAAAATGCAATATAATTACATCCTGCATTTCCAAGGCACAATTGTGGAAAGTTAAGAGTGTTTTATTTTCAGTGCATTTGCGAATAACTTTGAACTTGCAATAGTTGAATTTTAATAAGATAATGTAATGAATATGCAAGTCATACAGACTCCTACAGCTGTCAGAGAGTTGAAACTAGCTGAACCTTCCCTCATCACATATATTGCATACTTGCAAGCTTTGGGTTGAAAACCAGGAAATTGCTTTAAACTTACTGGAGCGGATTTCATCTTCCGTACCTATCGACAATGTTTCCATCGTAACAGACAAGGAGCGTTCGACCTGCTTCTTTTATCTGATTTTGACCTTCACTATTTGGGCAGTAATTAGAGTCCCCGCCTATTTTAGATCCCATCCGACTTATGGCCTCGACCGCATAACGAACTGTCCTGGTTCCAGATGGAGGCGGGTGGGAATTGAGCGTCAACGGGGCGGTAAGTATTCTAAACACCGCAGTTCCTGCCGGGCGGATGGATTAAATTTGTCCCCTTGGTCTTAACTCACGTGGGAGTAGATTTTGACTTTCGGTCGGCCACCCATTCCGGCAGTGAAGAGGCCCCGGCTTGATTTCAATTCGCCAGGCGAGCTGCAGGGAGCCAAACAGGCCTCCCGCTCCAACTTGCCGGATTGAGGCCTCAAGAACGAGCCAGGGCAGCCACCAGCAAGGTGAGCTGCGGGGGGCTGTGGTGGGGGGCTATCGCGAAGGGCGGGAGTCCCAGGGCCCCAGGTTAATTTTTTGTGGGTCACTCCGGCTCCTCCGGAGACCACAAAAGTAATTGGACACTTCCCTTTGGCCCGGCCTCTTGGGCTCCATCGCCCGTGGGACTGGTCGGAGTGGGCGCAGTAGCAGGCTCCAACCAGTCCCGACCTAAAATGGCGATCGGGGTCCCACTCACGTCACGGGACCCCGATTCCCATATTAAAAGTGGCCCATTACCTGAAACAGGCGGGCACTTTTGGTCACCCAGCGGTAGGAAACTTTCAAAAATGGCGTAGACCGCGTCGCTGGTGTTAACGGGACAGTCAGGCTACTGACCCCATTGTGAGGCCGTTACCAACAGGGGAAGGGAGTCAAAATGGAAACACCCCCCCTCCATCCCCTCTCCTGCTCCACTCCCCACGTCCTGTGCCACCGTAAACCAACTAGCCTTAATTGAGTAAACAAATTAGCTCTTGACTAGGAGGAGTCAGTGGGGATTTGCTGCATCCATACAAAGACCAATCAAAAGCAATTGAAACCTGTTCTTGGCATGTTATGTATCATTAGTGTTCCTGCAGCGATATCATCACTCAAATGCTTCAGCCCATGTCAATTTTATTATCACTGCTAAAGAGGAATACAAAAAAAATTGCACAATGCTAACAGAATATTAATGACCCGAGCAGGAAATCCTGGAAGATTGAAGTGACGCGGGTTTCCCAAGGGTTTCGGGAGTTGAGTCATTAAGGAGGAGTTCAGGTTTAGACAGTATTCCCCCCACCCCACCCCCATAGCTGCTGATTTGGGTGTTTTTTGTCTAACTGACAGATTCCTGTAATGAGCGTGAATCCTGAAACCTCCGCCTCCATCTTTTCCTGTCGACTACAGGTGTTCAATAATAACTGCAAACCGAGTGGGCTTCAACAGCTGCCTGTAGGTTAGATATATTCTCTAATCCTTAGCGACAGATTTCATAAATCACTCCTGGCTTCGGACAGGAAGATACCCATATTTCAGTTCTTTTTCGAAGCTTCCTTGTATTCTGAAGTAAAACCGCATTACTTTTAATGCTGAATTACTAATTATTCTGAGAACAATTGAGGGGGAAAGGCATACATCAAGGAGATAGTTAATGTCACCCGCTCCAGATGCTAACAGTCTCCGAGGGACTGCTGTGCTTGCAACCTCTTTGCCTGTTAATGAAACATTGTGATAATATACAAAAAAGATTTCCTTGTTAAACTGAATAGTCATATGTTCACTTCTCATCTGTTGTGATAACATAGGGCCCACATAAACATGACAATTCTAGTAATTGCTTCATTGTTCCTTTTGTAAGAAAGCCACAATGTATTTCCATTGAGACAGGTTATTCTGAGTGGCATTGTATGATAAACAAAGAGGATATCCATTCATATATCATAACCTTATAATCCTCATGACAGCACCATATGGCTTCATCCAATTTTATTTTTCCCATTACCATCAGCCTCCACTTTTGTGTGGCATTATTAATTATTCAACAAGATCTCTGCGTTCCTCCAATTTTGGCCTCTTGCGCATCCCCGATTTCCTTCGCTCCACCATTGGCGGCCGTTCCTTCAACTGCCTAGGCCCTAAGCTCTGAAATTCCCTCCCTAAACCTCTCCTCCTCTGCACCTCTCTCTCCTCCTTGAAAACACTCCTTAAAAACCTACCTGGTATTATGACAGACACAAAACGATAATGAAGGTGGTTGGTGATGGAGGTCCTGAGGAGATAGAGAGGAACTTCTTACAGATTCAGCCCTTATACGAACATATGAACAATGACGTACAGGTAAAGACTCTCTGGTCCATCCAGCCTGTTCCACACAATTGTGATACAATTGTGGGGGTATGGTAGCGTAGTGGTTATGTTACTGGACTAGTAATCTAGAGGCTTGGACTAATGATCTGGTGACGTTGAGCTCAAATCCCACCTTGACAGCTGGAGAATTTGAATTCAGTTAATTAAATAAATTGGAAATTAAAAAGCTAGTATCAGTAATAGTGACCATTGAAGACGACCGGATTGTTGTAAAAACCCATCTGGTTCACTAATGCCCTTTTGGGAAGGAAATCTGCTGTCCTTACCCAATCTAGCCTATATGTGACTCCAGAGCCACAGCAATGTGGTTGACACTTAACTACCCTCTGAAACAGCCTAACAAGCCACTTATTCAAAAAGGCACCTTACCACCACCTTCATGAGGGCAATAAGGGATGGGCAACACCCACATCCCGTAAACAGAATTAAAAAAAACACTATATACATTCTCCACCTCACCCAAAACCACTTGATCTCCTGGGAGAGGTGAAAAAACAGATAACACAGGCCAATTTGGGGACAGAAATTTGGGAACTTTCTCTCCAACCCATCTAGGTGACTGAAACTAATCCAGGAGATCACTCTGGCCCTGAATTCCCTGCAGTACCTGCCTTCTGTAAGAGGTGACCTCCATCCCAGCCAGAAACAGGCCCAGCTCTTGCTTTTTTTTATTAATTTATGGGATGTGGGCGACACTGGCAAGGCCAGCATTTATTGCCCATCCCTAGTTGCCCTTGAGAAGGTGGTGGTGAAGGTACTCCCACAGTGCTGTTAGGGAGGGAGTTCCAGGATTTTGACCCAGCGACGATGAAGGATCGACGATATATTTCTAAGTCAGGATGGTGTGTGACTTGCAGGGGAACTTTGAGGTGGTGGTGTTCCCATGCGCCTGCTGCCCTTGACCTTCTAGGTGGTAGAGGTCGCGGGTTTGGGATGTGCTGCTGAAGAAGCCTTGGTGAGTTGCTGCAGTGCATCTTGTAGATGGTACACTCTGCAGCCACGGTACGCCGGTGGTGGAGGGAGTGAATGTTTAAGGTGGTGGATGGGGTGCCAATCAAGTGGGCTGTTTTGTCCTGGATGGTGTCGAGCATCTTGAGTGTTGTTGGAGCTGCACTCATCCAGGCAAGTGGAGAGTATTCCATAACACTCCTTACTTGTGCCTTGTAGATGGTGGAAAGGCTTGAAGGAGTTAAACCTGTGTCATGCGTTGCTTTAGCTCAACAGTGGATTATCTTTTTAATTCATTGATCCCCGAGGCATCGTTCAAAGATTTATAAGGATTGGGCTGTTGCCTCTCCTCACTGCTTAGCACGGGATTGGAAGCGGAGTCTTTGCTCTCTCGCTCTTCCTCTCTCTCTCTCTCAGTTTACTCCCTCTGCCTCCAAACCTTTCCTCTTCCTCTGTAAGCTCACTCTCTGCGCCTGTCTCTCCGATCTTATTATTTGTCTTCATAGTTCCTCTCCTCCGCTTCACAGCTGGGCCAGACTTCATTTACTGTATAATTATACTTTCTCTTGCCTGGCGGACATCCTATTCTGTTTGCGGTTTTCTGAACTACCCACCCCCGTACAGAAATAAAAATATGAAGTTGTAATGTGCTCTGCCTTTACTTAATTTATTTTCTGGCAAACTTTTATTTATTTATTTTGCTTCAGTGAATATCCCAACAATAAGCCAACATCCAACATGGCTTGCTGAGCTTTTTGTAGGGATCTGATTGGTCCATGCTCAAAATAGATACCTTGGAACCATAGCAGTTCACAGCACAGAAGGAGGCCAGTCAGCCCATCGTCTTTGTGCATAGGTCAATTAGCATCACAGTTGGCTCACTACAATTACAGACATCCAACAACAACTTGCATCTATATCACACTTTTAACATAGTCACACGTCCCAAGGCGTTTCACAGGAGCGATTGTCAAACAAAATTTGACACCGAGCCACATAAGCAGATATTGGGACGGATGACCAAATGCTTGGTCAAAGAGGTTGGTTTTAAGGAGCGTCTTAAAGGGGGAGAGAGAGGCGGAGAGCTTTAGGGAGGGAATTTCAGAGCTTCTAATCATGTAGATAGTTTGCACAAAAATCCTTCATTTCCCCATAGTCAGTGTTTTTACACAGCCCAGTTATCTCATTTAGATACCTCATGGCTCAGTTACTTTACAAAGCCGCTGTATAATTTCAGCCTCTTCCACTCTACTCCCATTGCCATTACCATGTCTCCTTTGCATAACCAGATTCATGATTAAGGGCTGCATTATATCAAAAGCTTCAGTTTTGTGTCATATGGAATTCAACAGTAAACCCATGAATGCTTTGCAGTTTTTGCTACATGTTAAGGATATTATAGTGTTATGCTGACATTGAGCGTTGAAGGGATGATCTCCAACATGGATAATTTATAGCGTTTAATTGCCTCAAATCTACTTCTATACAGTTCTTTCAGGACAGTGTGCTCATCCTTTGACTAGCAAGTTCTGGCTAATATTACTCCCTTAACTGCACCACTAAAAATATTGACTCATTTATCTTATTGCAATCTTTGGGATTTTCTGTGTGCAAAAATGGCCTACATAACAGCAGTCACTGAATTTCATAGATTTACATAGAATTTTACAGCCCAGAAACAGGCCATTCGGTCCAACTGGTCCGTGCCAGTGTTTATGCTCCACACGAGCCTCCTCCCACCCCTCTTCATCTCACCCCATCAACATATCCTTCTATTCCTTTCTCCCTCATGTCATTATCTAGTTTCCCCTTAAGGTGTTTCACTCTATGCAAAGTGCTTTGACAAGTTTCTGAGGGATGTGATGAGCTACTATAAAGTTGCAAGTTCATTTGGTAACACATGCAGCGCGGGCCTGAGGAAAATATTGGGGCAGCTGTTCCTCTACCTACACTTGGGCATAAAAGAATGCATGGGCACAGCGAATGGAGGGCAATTGGGCAGGGAGGATGACATACCAGTAATGGAGCCTGTCTGATATTTTTTGCCCATATAATTGGCAGCAAATTGGGCGGGTTCCATTACGGCCGTGCAATCCTCCTGGTCTGATTTTCCTCTTTGCGCTGCACCAGGAATTTGTTTACATCCAAGCTCAAGTATCAGGGAATCAGGAGGAAAACTCTCCACTGGCTGGAGTCATACCTAGCACAAAGGCATAGAGTACAAAAGCAAGGAAGTTATGATGAACCTTTATAAAACATTGTTCCGGCCTCAACTGGAGTATTGTGTCCAATTCTGGGCACCGTACTTTAGGAAGGATGTGAAGGCCTTAGAGAGGGTGCAGAAAAGATTTATGAGAACGATTCCAGGGATGAGGGACTTCAGTTCCGTGGATAGACTGGAGAAGCTGGGGTTGTTCTCCTTAGAGCAGAGACGGTTGAGAGGAGTTTTGATAGAGGTGTTCAAAATCATGAGGGGTCTGGACAGAGTAGACAGAGAGAAACTGTTCCCATTGGCAGAAGGGTTGAGAACCAGAGGACACAGATTTAAAGTGGTTGGCAGAAGAACCAAAGGCGACATGAGAAAAAAAAAATTTACGCAGCGAGTGGTTAGGATCTGGAATGCACTGCCTGAAAGGGTGGTGGAGGCAGATCCAATCACGGCTTTCAAAAGGGAATTGGATAAGTAGCAGTTACAGTGTGTACCATCTACAGGATGTGCCGCATTAGCTGCCAAGTACTCTAAGACAGCACCTCCCAAATCTGTAACCTCCACCACCTAGAAGGACAAGGGCAGCAGGCGCATGGGAACACCATCACCTGCAAGTTCCGCTCCAAGTCACACATCATCCTGTCTTGGAAATAAGCGGGAGCACCTTCACCACACGGACTGCAGTGGTTCAAGAAGGCGGCTCACCACCACCTTCTCAAGGGCAATTAGGGATGGGCAATGTATGCTGGCCTTGCCAGCAACGCCCACATCCCAAGGAATGAATTTTTAAAAATTAGAAGATGTACTCCAGTGCTGCTGGATAAGAAATCCATTGGGAGCTTCAATGGTATTTAATGAATTCATGGTGCTTTAACATCAGATTCTACAATACCCATAATGAATTGGATGATGAAAAAATGCATTCAATACTGACCTACATCAGAAGATTTAGATTCCGATCACTCTCCAATTAAGGACCTCATTTTGTTCCCGCTCATAGTCAAATAACCATCCAGCTTTCCTTCCCAAAACACAGTGGTGATGTTTATTGATTGAACGGATACATTTGTTTAGCAACGGGAAATAAATGAACATTCAAAATGAATGAGGAATGTGAAATGCTTTCAATATCTTTCAAACGGGGCGATTCAAAGAGTGCATTCTGAGTGAGAATATAAGAAGTGCATTAGAAGGAAAGGTCCTTCTGCATAGACAATTGCATTTTTAGAAAAACTGAGCATAGACCGTAACTCTGCACTCAGCTGGCAGAACTGGTCAAGCAAAACTCCACATCTTTATAGTTCCAGCGAGGGCCTTGTTTTACGATTCCATTTATAATAAGAAACAAATCCAGCCTGCGATTGGCTTCAGCGAGCGCGACTCCAAAAACTCCAGCGAGATGGACAATTGATTTTCCTGAGAATGGTCTTACCTCCCAAGAGCCAGTGCAACTAATCAAATAAGCGACTGTTCCAAACAACCCCTGCAGGGAATCATTATGGAGTACAGTAGCATAGTGGGTATGTGACTGGGAAATTTAAATTCACTGAAATGAATAAATCTGGAATAAAAAGCTAGTGTTGGTAATGGTGACCGTGAAACTACTAGATTTAAAAAATGTTTTTATTTGTTTATGGGATCTGGGCGTCGCTGGCAATGCCAGCATTTAAGAACATAAGAAATAGGAGCAGGAGTAGGCCAATCGGCCCCTCGAGCCTGCTCCGCCATTCAATAAGATCATGGCTGATCTGATCCTAACCTCAAATCTAAAGAACACAAAAAGTAGGAGCAGGACCCGGCCACTCAGCCCCTGGGCCCGCTCTGCCACCCACAGGGCCTTGACTGATCCGAACTCAGCCTCATGTCCAATTTCCTGCCCGCTCCCCGTAACCCCTAATTCCCTTTACTTCTAGGAAACTGTCTATTTCTGTTTTAAATTTATTTAATGATGTAGCTTCCACAGCTTCCTGGGGCAGCAAATTGCACAGACCTACTACCCTCTGAGTGAAGAAGTTTCTCCTCATCTCAGTTTTGAAAAAGCAGCCCCTTATTCTAAGATTATGCCCCCTAGTTCTAGTTTCACCCATCCTTGGGAACATCCTTACCGCATCCACCCGATCAAGCCCCTTCACAATCTTATATGTTTCAATAAGATCGCTTCTCATTCTTCTGAACTCCAATGAGTAGAGTCACAATCTACTCAACCTCTCCTCATATGTCCACCCCCTCATCCCCGGGATTAACCGAGTGAACCTTCTTTGTACTGCCTCGAGAGCAAGTATGTCTTTTCTTAAGTATGGACACCAAAACTGTATGCAATATTCCAGGTGCGGTCTCACCAATACCTTATATAACTGCAGCAATACCTCCCTGTTTTTATAATCTATCCCCCTAGCAATAAAAGCCAACATTCCATTGGCCTTCTTGATCACCTGCTGCACCTGCATACTAACTTTTTGATTTTCTTGCACTAGGACCCCCAGATCCCTTTGTACTGCAGTACTTTCCAGTTTCTCGCCATTAAGATAATAACTTGCTCTCTGATTTTTCCTGCCAAAGTGCATAACCTCACATTTTCCAATATTGTATTGCATCTGCCAAATCTCCACCCACTCACCCAGCCTGTCTATATCCCCTTGTAGGTTTTTTATGTCCTCCTTACTTTCTACTTTCTCTCCCATCTTTGTATCATCTGCAAACTTTGATATGTTACACTCGGTCCCCTCCTCCAAATCGTTAATACAGATTGTAAAGAGTTGGGGACCCAGCACCAACCCCTGTGGAACACCACTGGCTACTGGTTGCCAGTCCGAGAATGAACCATTTATCCCAACTCTCTGCTTGCTGTTAGATAACCAGTCCTCCACCCATGCCAGAATATTACCCCCAATCCAGTGATTTTTTATCTTGAGCAATAATCTTTTATGTGGCACCTTGTCGAATGCCTTCTGGAAGTCTAAATACACTACTTCAACTGGTTCCCCTTTATCCACCCTGTACGTTATGTCCTCAAAGAACTCAAGCAAATTTGGCAGACATGACTTCCCCTTCATAAAGCCATGCTGACTTTGTCCTATTAAATTATGTTTATCTAAATGTTCCGTTACTGTCTCCTTAATAATAGACTCCAAAATTTTACCCACCACAGGTGTTAGGCTAACTGGTCTATAATTTCCAGCCTTCTGCCTACTACCCTTTTTAAATAAGGGTGTTACATTAGCAGTTTTCCAATCTGCCGGGACCTTTGCTGAGTCCAGGGAATTTTGGAAAATTATTACCAAAGCATCCACAATCCCTACTGCCACTTCCCTCAAGACCCTAGGATGTAAGCCAACAGGTCCAGGGGATTTATCCGCCTTGAGTCCCATTATTTTACTGAGTACCAATTCCTTAGTGATTTTAATCGTATTTAGCTCCTCCCCCGCTAGAGCCCCCTGTTTGGCCAGTGTTGGGATATTCTTAGTATACTCTACCGTAAAGATTGAAACAAAATATTTGTTCAGCATTTTTGCCATCTCCATGTTTCCCACCATTAATTTCCCGGTCTCATCCTCTAAGGGACCTACGTTTGCCTTAACCACCCTTTTTCTTTTTATATAACTATAGAAACTCTTGCTATCTGTTTTTATATTTTTTGCTAATTTATTTTCATAATCTATCTTCCCTTTCTTAATCAATCCTTTATTTACTTTTTGCTATCTTTTGAAGACTCCCCAATCTTCTATCCTCCCACTAAGTTTGGCTACCTTATACGTCCTTGTTTTTAATCGGATACTATCCTTAATTTCTTTACTTAGCCACAGATGGCTATCATTTCTTTTACACCCTTATTGCCCATCCCTAAAGGACATTATGTGAATTGTCGTAAAAACCCATCTGGTTCACATAATGTCCTTTAGGGAAGGAAATCTGCCGTCCTTACCTGGTCTGGCCTATTTGTGACTCCAGACACACAGCCTGTGTGGTTGACTCTTAACTGCCCTCTGAAATGACCCAGCAACCCACTCAGTTGTATAAGGTGGCTTTCAAAGGCAATTAGGAATGGGCAATAAATGCTGGCCTTGCCAGCGACGCCCACATCCCGTGAATGAATAAAAATAAAGGTCTGAGAAAATCAACAACAACTCACATACATATGACGCCTTTAACGTGACTGCACTTCAAAAAGTACTTCACAGGCTGTAAAACGCTTTGGGACATCCGGTGGTCATGAAAGGCGCTATATAAAGGCAAGTAATTCTTTAAAACGTCCCAAGATGCTTCACAGGAGCGTAAGCATACAAAATTTGACACCAAGGCACGTCAGGAGATAATAGGACCATTGCAACCATTTCCTAAATGTCTATTGCGAGCACTACATGTTTACCAGATATGGAAAATAAGCTGATGAGACTATGCAGCAATGTTGGGAATCTCATAGGCCATGATTTTGCCGACCGAGGCGGGTCCGGTGCGGTCGGGGTCGGTATCGTGGTCCCAGCCTGCTGCCTACAGCAGCCCGCACTCTCCAAGCAATTTTTTGTTGATTGGACTTGTTAATCTCGCCCTGCGAGGTTCCCGGCCAATTCATAGGAAGTGGGTCTGATGACGTCACTTGATGACGAGTCATCAGCCGGTTTCCTTAAAGGGGCCATGTCCAAATTGATTTTGACAGTTGTGCTGTCAGTGTTCTACAGCACTGAGGTGCAGCAAACACTGACAAGCATTGCACAAATTTGCACTACTGCACCCAGGCTCTCCCATGACTCCCTCCACATGCTTATGGAGGGAGTCACAGCACGCAGGGAGGTTCTCTTCCCTTCCCATGGGTAGAAGAGACCTTCCCAGGAGATCAATGCAGCCTGGCTGCACATTGCACAGGGGGCACAAGCAGGGATGTCAACAGGAGGACCAGGCTGCTGTGGCGCAAACCTTTCAATGATCTCAGTAGATCACAAAACGTTACTGTCAAGCCACACTCAACCTCATCCTGCTGTGCCAATCATCACATCCCCATCACTCTGCCTTCCCTACCCTACTCCTGCACATCCTTACTCACACCAACTTACCTTTCACCTCCACCCATCCCTCTCTATCTACATTTTCACTTCCCCATCTCACTAGCCACCCCTCACACTCACCCTCATCTTACTGCAAGCATACCAACTAACAACACACAAGGGTAGGCAGCTGGGTGGTTTAGCCAAATTTCATGTGAAGTTTCTGTTAATGAGTTGTCAAATATTGAAATCTATATTTTCAACACTTTACCTTATTGGACAGATCTGTGCTCACCTTTGGAAGTGTCTTAGTGAGTTCCAGTGAATGTTGAGACATAACTCCCCCCACCCCCGCCCTCCCCTACTGCTACTGTGATGAGCGTGAAAGGAATGGCTTGGACATTGTAGGGATGCTTTATGGTGTTGGTGTGGGGTGGTGTCAACCTGGTGCATCATGTGGCAGCCAGGGTGTACAGCGTCATGTGAAATAAATCTGGCCATGGTGATGCCATCACTGGCCTCCCGGGCAGCAATGTTGTCGGATGTTGATGCCCTGTGTCCTGTGCAGCATCAGGTGATGGGGGAGAAGGTTGGTGTTGTTCTTTGTGATGTTGGTGTTAGGGCTGATCGTGGAGGGATTCAGAGGACCAAGGTGAGATTTTTTCAAGGGAACTGTGTTGCTGGAATAGATGGCAGCTGAAGTTGAGATGACAGAAGCGATCTGTCAATGGTGCAAGATCTTGCTCCAAGGAAGTGACAGTGGACAGAGAGTTTACTCCAAACACTTCCAAACTGCATAAAGCTCAAAAATGTCTTCCAACTCCTGAAGGCTCAAGCTTCTGACATTGGAAAGTGAACAGCTGTCAAATGGTAACTTTCATACCACTTTTGCAGCTGTCACCTATTCACAGCAATGGGGAGACATAGAGAACCCGACCTACTTACCTGACGTGACCTCCAAATGACGTGAACCTCGTTAATAAAGTAGGAAAATAGAAATAGGCTGGAAAAATAGTCGTTAACATGCGTTTAACAAGCATTTAACTATCTTAATGCCTACCCCGCCGCTTGGGTCAGATCTGTTCTGAAATCGCAGACCCAACACTTTGGAAACTTACATGGAGGCGGGTTCAGAGCGGGTTCCCAACCCGCTGTCAATCATTTCGATTTTGACATCGGACCCGCCTCTGAAGCCACACTCTGAGCGCCGGCAAAATCGCGGCCATAGTATTGTTTCACGATACCTAACAATGCATCGGGAGGGGTTTAGCATCACATTATGCTGGAAAAATCTATCAAGGAAATTGGAAAGATAAATCAACATTAAACATTTTGCCTTCAGTCCTGGGGCGGTAATAAACCTGGTGACTTATGGCATTGTTGTTGTATGGCTTTTAAATGTTGGTACATTCAAAGTCACTTAAGTTAATTGGATCCTCACTCATTAATTGGTGCTTCAACACTATTGGCAGTTGTTTGTTATTATCTTAAACCTATACTAGAATATGCAGATTGGCTTAATACTGCCAGACGTACCGTTATTTCCAGGCTGTAATGTTCTGCTTGCCAGTAGCTGTCTAGTAGAGTTACTAATCTCTTAGATATTTTCATAACGAGCTCTTGGTGTGTGGTTAGAAATAATGGGCCTTCCAGCTGTTGTAATGAAACTGCAGAACGGCGGCAATTTTTAAAAAATTCATTCAGGGGATGTGGGCATCGCTGGCAAGGCTCGCATTTATTGCCCATCCCTAATTGCCCTTAATTGTGTGGCTTGCTGGGCCATTTCAGAGTCATCCACATTGCTGTGGGTCCGGAGTCACATACAGGCCAGATTTCCTTCCCTAAAGGACATTAGTGAATCAGATGGGTTTTTCTGACAATCCGGTAGTCTTCATGGTCACCATAGCTTTTTTTTAAATTCCAGATATATTTATTAACTCCATTTAAATTCCCCAGCTGCTGTGGTGGGATTTGAACTCATGTCTCACAGATCATTAGTCCAGGCCTACTGGATTACTAGTCCAGTAACATAACCACTGTGCTACCATTCCCTAATCAGGACCCAATCCCAAAGGGTCTCGGCCTTTCCCCGAGCTGCCCTTGAGTCTCTGCCCACCCGAAGTGAGGCCGCTGACTCGGGAGAGGGGGGGGGGGCCGAGGGCGGGGATTCCCAATGACAGGAATTGGCGCATCCCCAGCCTCCTAAAACCAGGCAACCAAATGGCAAATCCGGGCTTCACCCTGGGATCCAGGCCTGGTTGTCAGGTGAAGAATTGTTCCTTGTATTGGGGGCCAATGGCAGGGTGGTAGGGTGGGAGAACTTTGAAGTTCTTTGCTGTGGGGAGGAAGGAGCAGAAACCAAGCACTCTGCCTCCAGCCCAAGCATTGATCAGTAGATTTAATGTCTTGTTGGGGGGCAAGTGGACACATTAGATTTGAGGACTTTAAAAAAAAAATCATTCTCAGGGTGTGGGCATTGCTGGTAAGACCGGCATTTTTTGCCCGTCCCTAGTTGCCCTTGAGAAGGTGGTGGTGGGCCTCCTTCTTGAATTGCTGCAGTCAGTGTGGTGAAGGTACTATGTGGAGAGGCTCTGGAGAGTCAGGAGTTGAGCCACTCGCCACAGAACACCTAGCCTTTGACCTGCTCCAGTGGCCATGGCATTTATGTAGTTGGTCCAGTTGAGTTTCTAGTCAATGGTGACCCCTAGGATGTTAATGGTGGGGGATTTGGTGATGGTAATGCCATTGAATGTCAACTGGAGGTGGTTAGGCTCTGTCTTTTTGAAGATGATCATTGCCTGGCGCTTGTGTGGCGCGAATGTTACTTGCACTGATCAGCCCAATCGTGAATGTTGTCCAGGCCTGGTTGCATGCAGACATGGACTGCTTCATTATCTAGGCTTGACACCTTAGAGGAAGTGCTGATTTGTCAATGTTATGGTCCTTTGAAAGAAATGTTAAATCTTGCCCCTCCCCCTCTGCTTGTTCCTGTGGTTCAGATGGATGTTACAGATCCCATGGTACGAATTGACATAGAGCAGTGAATTCTCCTGGTTGATGGCTAGAATCCCTTCCCTCAAGAAGAGCACCAAAAACAGACGAACTGGTCATTGATCTCATTCCTCTTTGTGGGATCTTGCTGTGTGCAACATGGCTGCTATGTTTGGCTGCATAACAACAATTCCATTTACTTCAAATTGTTCATTGTGTGTGAAAGAGGCAATTCTGAGAGAGATAAATGCAAGTCTTTTCACTTTTTTTCCCCCCATTATACTCCATCTTGGGAAAGGAAGAAAAAGGAACTCCAGAGAAGCTTGTCAGTTGATTAACAGAACGTCGTTGATTCTCCCAACTGAAGAAGGGAATTAAGGAGCGGGAGAAGGTGCTTTACAGCCAATGAAGTATTTTTGAAGTGTAGTCACTGTTGAAACGTAACGCAGCTCCTTTAATGTTCAAATTGCTGCATATTTTCAGTTGTAACCCAGCTGAATTTGTCAGAGAAAAGCATGCAGAATTAAGGAGATGTATTTTTGTCGCCGATCCCATTGTTCCTTTGAGGTGCACCTGAAAAAGATATCTTGCAAAACAATGGAAATCACCACTCAAATATACACCGCACACATATCTGTACAAACCCACTGCTTTTCAATTCAACGCTTGAGAAAGGTTAGGTAAAATGTAATATTATTATGTGTTGAAGAAAGAAAGACTTGCATTTCTGTAGCGCCTTTCACGACCACCGGACGTCCCAAAGCGCTTTAGAGCCAATGAAGTATTTTTTGAAGTGTAGTCACTGTTGTAATGTGGGAAATTAATGCTATCGATATATCATCCAATCCACCGAATCAATTGGGACCATAGCACAACAACTTGCATTTACATAAAGAAAGACTCGTATTTACTCCGCGCCTCTCATGACCTCGGGATGTCCCAAAGCATTTTAAAGCCAAAGAAGTACTTTTGACGTGTAGTTCCTGTTGTACCATAACGTAGCCCCTTTAATGTAGAAAAGCGTCACTTTGCAGAGACTGAATCGGAAAGAAACAGGGGCCAAGCCAATGTAGGAGATTTCAGGAGGGGCGGCCTAAACTTCAGTCAAAGTGGTGAGTTTCGATTGAACGTAAATCGGGCAGCTTCTACGATGGTCGGGCGATCTGCTCCTCCAGGTTACGGATCAAATGGTGAAGGTGAAAATGAACCCCTTGAGCATTTACACACATCACAAAATGGCAGTGCGATAAAATCTCAGCTTTCACGTGCGTAGAATACGTGCCCCTGTGTTGAGACATGTGATTGTATTGTTAACGCAGAAAATAATTGGCAGGAAATTTCTTTTGCTTTTAAATTCTGCAGTAGCCCAAGCCAAATTGACCAACTACAACAACATGCATTTATATAGCGCCTTTAACATAGTTAAACATCCCAAGGCGCTTCACAGGGGCATTATCAGACAAAATTTGACACCAAGCCACATTAGGACAGATGACCAAAAGCTTGGTCAAAGAGGTAGGTTTTAAAGAGCGTCCTAAAATGGCAACACGGTGGCATAGTGGTTAGCACTGGTGCCTCACAACGCCAGGGACCCGGGTTCGAATCTGACCTCGGGTGACTGTCTGTGTGGAGTTTGCACATTCTCCCCGTGTCTGCGTGGGTTTCCTCCGGGTGCTCCGGTTTCCTCCCACAGTCCAAAAATGTGCGGGTTAGGTTGATTCGGCTATGATAAATTGACCCTTAGTGTTAGGGGGGATTAAATACGTCGGGTTATGGGGATAGGATGGGATATGTTAGGGGGAATTAAATATGTGGGGCTACGGGGGTAGGGTGGGATATGTGTACTGTGGGGATTAAAGCAACGACAGGGTACTGGATTTGGATGATCAGCCATGATCGTATTGAATGGTGGAGCAGGCTCGACGGGCCGAATGGCCTACTCCAGCTCCTAGATTCTATGTTTCTAAAGGAGGAGAGAGAGGTAGAGAGGCGGAGAGGTTTAGGGAGGGAATTCCAGAGCTTAGGACCTAGGCAGCTGAAGGCACGGCCACCAATGGTGGAGCGATTAAAATCGGGGATGCGCAAGAGGCCAGAATCGCAGAGATCTCGGAGGGTTGTGGAGCTGAAGGAGATTACAGAAATAGGGAGGGCATCGAGACCATGGAGGGATTTGAAAACAAGGATGAGAATTTTAAAATTGAGGCGTTGCTGGTCCGGGAGCCAGTGTAGGTCAGCGAGCACAGGGGTGATGGGTGAACGAGACTTGGTGTGAGTTAGGATTGATATAAAGTGTTCACGGTCTTGTGGGATAATGAATGCGGACAGTTGGGGACGTAATCAGGAAGCTACGCCTGAAATTATGCCCATTCGTGCGCCCGTTTTGCCGATGTCAATTTGCTCCTAAATTTCCTGTCGATTTGATTAGCAGACATCGGATCATAGAAATCGGCAGAAAGCAATCGGAATTCAACGTAAACAACTGATCTGCAGAACCCACATCATTCATTCCTTCTTTCAGTGTGAAAATTAAAGTTTGTAGCCATCTAACCATCATTCACGCACATTAGGCACAGCAAGTTTCAGAACATGCAATCGCGGAAGCTTTCCAGTTTTTAATGTGACTCATTCTGATGCCATAAAAATGCATTCAAAGAAACAGAAGATACAGAGCAGGTCTCAGTGAGGGGGAAAGTGAAAGAAATGACTTTAAAAAAAAAATCACAATAAAGCACTGGAATAATGGCCTTGTTTCCTGCTGCGTGTAAAATTCTGGGTGTAATGTTACACCCGTTTAGAACCAGGGTAATTTCAGGAAATTCCCGTATACGACTCTTTAGGCTGGGGGGGGGGGGGGTGCAGAGGCATTACAATGAGCTGTGATGCATTTTGTGAGAAGGGATCGATAGACGGGCGTAAAAGATTGAGGAAATTTGGGCGTAACATGGTTGATTACAAGTGTGACACACTTGCACCCAAGTTTGCTCACTCTTTTTGCCGTGCACAAGGAAGTTACATCCCTCAATGTGTATGCCTGAAATTCCTCTGTCTGGTAGTTTAGCGGAGGTGTTAAGCCGTTTAAGATAAACAGGGTTGATTGTCTCCGCGAAAATAGAGAGAGAAATTTCAGACAAACGCATTAAATCTTCATACCTATTATCCCACTGCATCATTTCAAATTTGTTGCGCCCTGGATATAATATAATGCAATAATATAATCATGTGAAAGCCAGGCTGTACAATTTAAAATGTTGTATTCCATTTAAAGAACACGGCATTTGACAATTCTTCATAGAATAATGATGTTACGTTAAAGTTTCTACTGAATTAATTTTCACAATCTCGGGAGCATGGCAGCTTAAGATCTATTCAGGATTTCAAATTTCTCTACAATTTAAGTCATTTTTAAAAATTTATGAAATGCTGCTTTATTTGCAAAGAAAAAAAATTGATTTTAACTTTCATGGCATGGGTACCTTTTGAAAATTCTGATTACTGGACATGTTTCAGTATAACTTGTCAGTACTAAATTTTGAAACAAAGCTCGCATTTATACTCAGATAGCACTATACTCGTCAGGAGTGTGATGGAATACTCTCCACTTGCCTGGATGAGTGCAGCTCCAGCAACACTCAAGAAGCTCGACACTATCCAGGATAAAGCAGCCCGTTTGATCGGCACCTCATCCACCACCTTAAACATTCACTCCCTCCACCACCGGCGTACCGTGGCTGCAGTGTGTACCATCTACAAGATGCACTGCAGCAACTCGCCAAGGCTTCTTCGGCAGCACCTCCCAAACCCGCGACCTCTTCCACCTAGAAGGACAAGGGCAGCAGGCGCATGGGAACAGCACCACCTCCAAGTTCCCCCCCCAAGTTACACACCATCCTGACTTGGAAGTATATCGGCCATTCCTTCATCATCACTGGGTCAAAATCCTGGAACTCCCTCCCTAACAGCACTGTGTGAGTACCTTCACCACACGGACTGCAGCGGTTCAAGAAGGCGGCTCACCACACATTCTCGAGGGCAACTAGGGATGGGCAATAAATGCTGGCCTTGCCAGTGACGCCCAGATCCCAGGAATGAATTAAAAAATACTTAGATAAACCTTTGAATCTGCCACACCTGGACAAGTTACAGAAAAGCGTCAGACTATACCTCGACGAGCGTACAATGTGCAGGCACACAAGTGGAAACTCTACCATCTTATACAATTTCTGCCATTTGTTAGCATCTCTGAACCCCAAGGTATTCTCATCTTACGCATGACAGGCACCTGAATAATTATATACCTTCTTGTTGCCCTATTGCCTTGATGTTTTATTTTAACATGTTCAAAATCTCGGGAGGTTTTTTTTGATTAAAAAGATCATAAACCCGCGTGGCAGTATTAGGCCATCCTGGCAAAATAAATTAGAGTGTCAGAAGAAGTGATGCAGAGCCCTGGTTTTAGTGCATGTAATGCAGCAAGCCTTTTTATTGATATATTACACACAGCATCAAAAAATCAGTTTCAGGTACATTAAAGTTAATATTTTTTTCGATGAACATTTCATGATGATAATTTTTTTAAAGTATACAGAGAGTTTGCATAAAATTGAAGTACAGCTTGTGAAGATAGTGCCCTGACCGAGCTCCCACATGTAACATGCCCCGTTTTAGCGAACAGCAGCAAATTGTTCTCTAATGCATTCATTACAGCGTTGGATGAGTCGAGGATGGAGATGGGGAGCTGCTTCCTTTAGGAGTTAGATTCAATGACTAGCGTCAATACAAAATAAAGAGTTTGCTTCTTTCAACTCATTACATGGGTTTTTTTTTTGTTGAGGTTTGATTGTCGATGGCACAAACTTTGAGAACACCAAGGGATTTTCAAATCCCAAATCAAACGTGTCGCAAGACTGAAGGTTCTATTTATACCAGAACAATGAGCTATGATTCTGCACATTCCCTGGTCCTACTATGCACCAGGAATATACAGAAATAATTTTTGCAGGTGTTACATGAGATTTAAAAAATATAGTGAAAGCTAATATATCTTTTTTGGACTCAAACAACTGATGCAATAATTTAAAATGTTGCTCTTAAAATATTGGCAAGTATATATATCTTTTTTTTAAAAAAATGTTCCGTATCACTTTCCTAAGATACAAATTTTACATTATTATTCACTTTATAATACGTTTCATTGCACTGTGTTACCTGCGAACCTCTTCAAACACGTGTAGCGATTTTCTTTTATAAAAATCAAATCTTGCATCTTTCCTCTTTCCTAAATGTTACGATTTATGCCAGGCTGAAAATTACCCCAGACGTTTATGATAGTGGCAAGCCAGAAACCTTCTCATTGTGATCGCTGAGCCTGTTTAAAATGCTTGGATCAATAATAATATTTTATTGCAATAAAAGGCATGGGAGGACGTTACCCGAGCATAATAAATTATTCAGCAGAAGAATATAGGCTTCATTAAGATTCAGAGTTTACCTTGTGCCACAAGGTACTCTTTGTTTGACCCATTCGCAACACTGTTCCTACCATTTTGAACTGCTGTCCATGGTGAGGGAGGACTTGGAGCATTTTAAGGGTGACGAGCTCTCTTCCTGTGAAACAAAATGTATGGACGCATCGTGAATCAATGTGTGACGCTAAAGCGAGCGATCGTTGCCAACAACTGCTATATTCAAATCCAAACCCATTAAAAAAAAACATTGGGCCGCTGCATAACCTGCACGCGGGAGGTACTGTGTGTGTGTCGGGTCAGGTCAGTGGGCCTATCTCTGCCACACAATTCACGACATACTAATAGGACGGTATTCATCTTTAGTCACACGGGACGCCCATTTAAACCACATGCCGTCCAAATGGGAAACCAGCGCTGCCGCCAGTACATAAGAAAATAAAGAACATAAGAAATAGGAGCAGGAGTCGGCCATTCGGCCCCTCGAGCCTGCTCCGCCATTCAATAAGATCATGGCTGAACTGACCTTGGCCTCAACTCCACTTTCCCTGCCCGATCCCCATAACCCTTGACTCCCCTCTAGTTCAAAAATCTGTCTATCTCCACCTTGAATATATTCAATGACTCCGCCTCCACGGCTCTCTGGGGTAGAGAATTCCAAAGATTCACGACCCTCTGAGAGAAGAAATTCCTCCTCATCTCCGTTTTAAACGGGCGACCCCTTATCCTGAAACTGTGGCCCCTGGTTCTAGATTCCCCCACGAGGGGTGCTAGTGCACACTGACACACATGGGAGGCAAAAATCTGGGGATAAAATAAATTGGAAGGAAACAAAAACACACTTCTGGTACAGTGGAAGTTAGTAAAAAAAAAACAGCTTGTTCCAGAAATCCAATCATTCCCAAGGCTGAACCAAGCAGAACCATCTTGAGCCCCAGACTTTGTTTAAAAGTGGTTATATATGGCACTAAAATCTTTCACCTTTTACCGTAACCAAAAAAAAAATGCAAAGTGCACGGTTCATAAACTGCTGTAAAGATTAACGTTGAGAAAGATCAGCTTAGGGCTTGCGGATTCCTACTTGAACAACTTGTGCTTAATGACTATGCACAGAGGGCCTTTTACAGCTGGCATATCCTGGAATAACAAATTTCTGGTTAAAAACTTCACAAGCCCTGTTTCTCATCATTAGCAAATGCATAAACAAGCCACTATAAATCACAGCAGCACAGAACTTGACATTTCGAGGCAGTTTGATTGAGAAGAAGACTTGCTAATGACCTAATTTTATTTAAAAATAAACTGATTATGGACAAGTTCTTGAACGATACATTTCGTAGCTCATTGGAAGCAACATACATAAAACAGAAATGCTTTGCTCATTTATGTATAATTGGGTTAGAAAGCATGCATAGCGTGACGACAAATGGGAACTATAATGTTTGTTAGGAGAGTTGAAGCTGCTCTGAGACTCTCACATTGCAGCTGGCATTATATATGCTCCTGAATTCATCGCTATTTAATTCAAAAATAACTTTGAAACCAAGTGAGAATGAAGGTTACCTACCGTACCTGCATGTATGTTCTTAAACCACGAGGGTAGAAGTCATCACTAATACATAAGCAAAATAAGGCGGATGCTCAAGTCTGAAATAAAAGCAGAAAATGCTGGAACTGCTCGTCAGGTCAGGCGCAGCGTCTGCAGTGAGAGAAAAACAGAGCTAACGTTTCAGGTCGATGGCCTTTCATTCTGACGAGAGGTCATCGATCTGAAACGTTAACGCTGTTTTCTCGCTCCACAGATGCTGCGCCTGACCTGCTAAGCGTTTCCAGCCTTTTCCCTTTATATTTTAGGGAAGGAGTTATTTTCAGTGGTATTAGCAGGCAGAGGCTCAATGCATTTTATACGACGTTCCACAGGAATTAACCCACTCCAAATAACTGGGTTAATGGCTCTGTTAAAATAGAGGAACGTCACGTGGACACAGCAAGACAGGCAGACGTTCAGCTCTTGCTGCCCTGATTGATTTCAACGGAAATTAAAATCAGCACCCCTGTGCTCGCTGACCTACATTGGCTCCCGTTCCGACAACGCCTTGATTTTAAAATTCTCATTCTTGTTTTCAAATCCCTCCATGGCCCTCGCCCCCCCTCCCTATCTCTGAAACCTCCTCCAGCCCTACAACCCTCCGAGATCTCAGCGCTCCTCCAATTCTGGCCTCTTGCACATCCCCGATTTTAATCGCTCCACCATTGGCGGCCGTGCCTTCAGCTGCCTGGGCTCTAAGTTCTGGAATTCCCTCCTTAAACCTCTCCGCCTCTCTCTCCTCCTTTAAGACCCTCCTTAAAACCAAGCTTTGACCGAGTGTTTGGCCACCTGTCTTAATATTTCCTTATGTGGCTCGGTGTCAAATTTTGCCTGTGAAGCGCCTCGTGACAATTTACTACATTAAAGGCGGTATATAAATGTAAGTTGTTGTTGTTGTTGGTTCTATAATGGGTGGCCGACCCGCAACGCCAAGTTTTGCGTCCTGGCATCGAGTTGAAAATCTACCCCAATAAACGCTGTTCCAGTAATATCACCAACTGTACCTCCTAGACTATGGAGTTATTGGCCATTCAAATTATATCCTATGCTCCTCAGGAACTAGAATAGGTTCACTGATTGATGGAACAGAATGAAGCACTGGTAAGGTGATATGAAAAATGTATTTTTCGGACTCGGTTTACCAGACTTATAGCCCCAGCTCCAACACAAGGCACAGCTCAGGGGGGCGCCATTTTCATGCAAAAATGTTTGGCACCCCATTATTTGTCTTGAGCAATAAACAGTGCAATGTTGTACCTGACACTGAAACGTGCCATTTCCCCTATTAAATTCCATAAAGCCACCATTGCACCACTATAGAATGTTGCTGCGATAAGACCGCAAGTATTCTTTCTCTCTCTCCAGTGACATGCAAGCATCGTTCATGACCGTAATATCCAGATAACATTTCATGCAAACATTACTTGTTCTACATAATTGTGTCTGCAGTAAGAAACATAGAAACATAGAAAAATAGGAGCAGGAGTAGGCCATTCGGCCCTTCGAGCCTGCTCCGCCATTCAATATGATCATGGCTGATCCTCTATCTCAATACCATATTCCCGCTCTCTCCTCATATCCCTTGATGCCTTTTGTGTCTAGAAATCTATCTATCTCCTTCTTAAATATATTCAGTGACTTGGCCGCCACAGCCTTCTGTGGTAGAGAATTCCACAGGTTCACCACCCCCTGAGTGAAGAAATTTCTCCTCATTTCAGTCCTAAATGTCCTACCCCGTATCCTGAGACTGTGACCCCTCGTTCAAGACCCCCCAGCCAGGGGAAACATCCTCCCTGCATCCAGTCTGTCTAGCCTTGTCAGAATTTTATACGTTTCAATGACATCCCCTCTCTAGACTCATTCTTCTAAACTCTAGACAAACAGTGTCACACAAAGAACTGTTAAACGAATGCAGTAGTTGGCAAGTACAAAACAACGAGTCCAGTTGCTCTAACATTCAATGAATCATAGAATCATAGACATTCACGGCACAGAGGGAGGCCATTCGGCCCATAGTGTCTGTGCTGGCCGAAAAAGAGCTCTCCAGCCTAATCCCACTTTCCAGCACTTGGTCCATAGCCCTGTAGGTTACGGCACTTCAAGTGCATATACAAGTACTTTTTAAATGTGATGAGGGTTTCTGCCTCTACTACCCTTTCAAGCAGTGCGTTCCAGACCCCCACCACCCTCTGGGTAAAAAAAGTTCTCCTCAACTCCCCTCTAATCTCTCTACCAATTACTTGAAATCCAAGGCCCCCTCTGCTAAGGGAAATAGGTCCTTCCTACCCACTCTATCCAGGCTCCTCATAATTTTATACACCTCAATTAAATCTCCCCTCAGCCTTCTCTGTTCCAAAAAAAACAACCCCAGCGTATCCAATCTTTCCTCATAGCTAAAATTCTCCAGTCCTGGGAACATCCTCATTAATCTCCACTGTACCCTCTCTAGAGCAATCACATCTTTCCTGTAATGTGGTGACCAGAACTATACGCAGTACTCTAGCTGCGGCCTAACTAGCATTTTGTACAGTTCAAGCATAACCTCCCTGCTCTTATATTCTGTGGCTCAGCTAATAAAGGCAAGTATCCCGTATGCCTTCTTAACCGCCTTATCTACCTGTCCTGCTACCTTCAGGCATCTGTGGACATGCACTCCAAGGTCCCCCTGTTCCTCTACACTTCTCAATATCCTACCATTTATTGTGTATTCCCTTGTCTTGTTAGCTCTCCCCAAATGCATTACCTATTATTATCAATAGTTGGAAATAGAAGCAAGAAATGCAAAAAAAATGCAAAGGTATTCTGTATAAAAAAATTGTTAGCATTCTAAAAAGATGATACAGTGGTTAATTAATATAGAGATAAATATTTTTATACTTAAATGATATGGCAGTGTTGGAGCTGGGCCTCTGCTCTAACACCATCATATCATTTCATGTATTCATACAATCATAGAAATGACTGCCCAAAAATGAGGATGCTCAGCCCATTGTGCCTTTGCTGCTGCAAGCTCATCACTGATCTAGTCCAGTCCCATTTTCTCCCCTCTTTCTTTATCTGCTTTTCCACACATAATTCAATTGCCTTTTAACCGATGCACACTCTCCATCTACAATTATATATTTAGCAATCGGCTTTTCACACTCACTTCAAGAGATTTTTAGCAACATAGGAACAGGAGCTGGCCATTCAGCCCCTCGAGCCTGTTCTGCCAGTCAATTAGATCATGGCTGATCTGTATCTTAACTCCATCTACCCGCCTTGGTTCTGTAACCCTTAATACCCTTACCCAACAATATCTATCAATCTCAGTTTTGAAATTTCAATTGACCCCCAGCCTCAACAGCTTTTTGGAGGAGAGAGTTCTAGATTTCCACTACCCTTTGTGTGAAGAAGTGCTTCCTGACATCACCCCTCAATGGTCTAGCTCTAATTTTAAGGTTGTACCCCCTTGTTCTGGACTCCCCCCACCAGAGGAAATAGTTTCTCTCCATCTACCCGATCAACTCCTTTAACCATCTTAAACAACTCAGTTAGCTCGCCCCTTAATCTTCTAAACTCGAAGGAATGCAAGCCTAGTCTGTGCAACCGGTCCTCATAACTTAACCCTCTTAGCTGCAGTATCGTTCTGGTGAATCTGCGCTGCTCCCCCTCCAAGGCCAAATTATCCTCTGGAGGTGCGGGGCCCAGAACTGAACCCAAGTGCTCCAGATGTGGCCTAAGCAGAGCTTTAGCAGCATTCTGTCGCCAGGTGATGTCAGCGCTCCAGTTGCCCCTTGCTGGAATGATGGAAGCAAGCAATAGCATGTCAGGAGGGCTATTTTCCTCGGAGCTTCACATAACAGCCCAGAAATTAAAGACGGAGCCTTCCTGCGGGGGTAAGGCTTCCCCGCGATATCTCACTGCGCGCCTTCCTTTTCCTTCCGAGCTCACACGAACTTTAGTTTCAAGGCTGCAGCTGTGCAGTGTGTGCATATCCCAGAGACGCAGTTAATTCGTGCGCGCTGTGGGATCACGTGATTCAGTTAGAGCCAATGGCAGCACACCATCTTTCATTCATAGTTTTGACAGCAAGGGCTGTCAAAGCTATGAATCTATACCCCCAAAAAGAACAGCTAAACCTCAATTAAATTTTTTTTAAAACCATCACATTAATAAAATAAGTATAGTTAAATAAATTAACCACTTTAAACAAAAAATTAAATTTTTGAAAAAATTTAAAATCTTTTCAAAAGTTATAAAAATAAACTTACCTTTCTTTAAAGTCTCTAAAAAAGATAAACCTGTTGAAAAAAATTTAAAATAATACTTAATTAACTACTTACCTTGTTAAAAGAGGGTCTTCCGCCTCCTTTCTTTATGTGTAAAATCTTCCATGCTTACCTGCGCGTTCAAAGCACTAAGTGCACTGCGTGCGCGCAGCCTGTAGCGCGCACGCGGTTAACTTAGGAACCGCCCCCTTTTGAGTTCACCAAGTGCCGGTTTTCAGCGCATGCGCAGTGCATGCAGAAAACCGGCAATTGGAGACAGAATACGCGAGAGTACACAATGCGTACTCTCGCGTACTAAGACTAATTTTTGGGCCAACATGTTTTAGTTGGTGATTTAATGGAGACCTTTCCAGCACAGCACAGCATTCTGGCTTTTTTCAGGCAGCTGCCCATGTGGTGACAAAACACCATGAACAGTCTCTCAGTGGGTCGCACTCTCACCTCTGAGTCAGAAAGCCGAGGGTTCAAGTCCCACTCCAGAGACTTGAGCACAAAAATCTAGGTTACACTCCCAGCGCGGTACTGAGGGAGTGCTGCACTGTCGGAGGTGCCGTCTTTCAGATGAGACGTTAAACCAAGGCTCCGTCTGCTCTCTCAGGTGGATGTAAAAGATCCCTAATGGCACTATTTCGAAGAAGAGCAGGGGAGTTCTCCCCAGTGCCCTGGCCAATATTTATCCCTCAACCAACATCACTAAAACAGATTGTCTGGTCATTATCACATTGCTGTTTGTGGGACCTTTCTGTGCGCAAATTGGTTGCCACGTTTCCTACATTACAACAGTGACTGCAATTCAAAAAGTACTTCATTAGCTGTTTAATGCTTTGGGACGTCCGGTGGTCATGAAAGGTGCTATCTAAATGCAAGTCATTCTTTTCAAAATAAGATTCTGACTATGATTGTACAAAGGAGGAAAAACATAGCTGCACTCACAAACTTGTTCCCACTTCATAGATGTACTGATGGAAATGCATTCATGCTCAGAATTAGATACTGCCGAAGTGTTCTGCGTATTGAACTCACATTGCTCCGAGCTTGGAATTTTCAATTAACTTACGATACACAATTTTATCATAAACTGTTTTTCTGCCTACAACTATTAATATTTTTCACTCTCCTGGGACTGCTTTTTGGCATACATTTAAACATAAAGGATGGCACAAAAAATTCTCATTACTAAAACCTACTTGCTTATCCGTGTATCGCTTTGTAATGTATCACCTGTGTGTGTGGAAGGAATGCAATGATACGGTAGAATACGGATAAAAAGATCAATTTACATTTTCTGAGAATTCAGAAAGTGACAAGAGGCAGAACAGAACTTCACTTTTTATCTCCGAATTACAATGGTCTTCTACATAGGAACGTGGAGACAGGAGGAGGTCATTCAGCCCCTCGAGCCTGCTCCGCCATCCAATTAGATCGTGACTGAGCTGTACCTCAACTCTATTCACCTGCCTTTGATCCATATCCCTTAATAGCCTTATTTATCAATGGCTCAGTGGGTAGCACACTCACCTCTGAGTCAAGAAGGTTGTGGGTTCAAGTCCCACTCCAGGGACTTAGAGCACATAAATCTAGGCTGACACTCCAGTGCAGTACTGAGGGAGCGCTGTGCTGTCAGAGGTGCTGTCTTTTGGATGAGATGTTAAACCGAAGCCCCGTCTACTCTCTCAGGTGGATGTAAAAAATCCCACGGCCACTATTTTGAAGAAGAGCAGGAGAGTTATCCCCTGTGTCCTGGCCAATATTTATCCCTCAACCAGCATCACTAAAACAGATTATCTAGTCATTATCACATTGTTGTTTGTGGGAGCTTGCTGTGCGCAAATTGGCTGCTGCGTTTCCTACATTACAACAGTGACCACACTTCAAAAAGTACTTCATTGGCTGTAAAGTGCTTTTGGATGTCTGGCTATATAAATGCAAGTCTTTCTTTCTTTAACAAGGGTATCAACCTATGCTAGATCACAGGAAAATACGTTGGTAGCCCAGCAATAATTAGTGCTCTGTTGTAACATACTCAACATAGCTACAATTCTCTCTATAGACTGACACTTGCTGGTGTAATTCTCATCGTGCAATAGTTGTGAGCACTTTAGTTCATTAAAGTGCAGGCCAGCAACAATGCCAGTCGTCGCATATAGACCCAGCTCAACTCCCAGCCCTACTCTCCAGTTTACCATCTGACACTTCAGGGAAAAATTTCCAATTTGGGCGCAATCACGATCTGGGCACAAGTTGTACCCAAAATTGCGCCCATATTGTAAAGTGTCTTTTCTCTCTCTCGAGTTTCCGCTCAAACTTATTTGCATAATGCCGAACGCAGAATCTGCCCTGAACCAGAGCAATCGGGCAACGTTTTAGAAAGTAATAGTTTTTTTAAATTGCTTTAAAAAATATTCCGTGATATATTTAAGAGCGGTAACTCGGTGCAGTTTGATTAACACAGCTGAAAATGGGTTTATCACAAAACAATAAGCATTTTCAATCCCAGTGTCAATCCACCACCTGCGAGTAACCCGGTCTTAAATGAATGAAACTGATTTTTTTTAATATGCAAAACTATTTTCTAGTTATATTGGGGGACAGTAGTTAGTTTCTTAGTAATTTTAAAGAAAAAATTCATTCAAAACCTTTTAAAACGTGCCTATTAGTTTCCTCGCGCCCAAAAGATCTAGCTTAATATTTGGAGCCTCCTCGAAGGCCCCGCCAACGAACGCAATTAGCGGAAACTCCCTATGGTGATTAATTCACCCTGGGGGCGTGGCCAGTTTTGCTGCTTCTAGCGCGATGTTTTTAAACTAGCGCAAAAGATAACGGAAACCCGATTTGAGTTGAACGCAATTCGCGCTTAAAATTCCCGCGATCTTTCCATGAGCGGAAAACTCCAGGCCTACCTGTCCATTCTCTAAGCTTTGATAGAGCCCCCCCCCACCCCTTGCAAACTGAGTACTGGATTGCACAGAACGCCACACAATTGAAACTTATCCCCTGGCAACTAAATTAAAATTGATGCAAAAAACTCCAGATTAAACTCAAAATCGTCAGTCACAAAATCTTTCTTATCAATCTGAATGCCTGTTCGCTTTGCTTGACCTCACTCTACTGAGCTTACAAAAGACTTACATTTATACAGCACCTTTCACGATCTCAGGATGTCCCAAAGCGCTTTACAACCAATGAAGTACATTTGAAATGCAGTCCCTGTTGTAATGTAAGGAATCGCGGCAGCCAATTTGCGCGCAGCAAGCTCCCACAAACCGCAGTGAGATAAATGACCAGATAATCTGCTTTAGTGATACTGGTTGAGGGATAAATATTGACCCCAGGACACCGGGGAGAACTCCCCTGCTCTTCGTCCAATAATATCATGAGATCTTTTACATCCACCTGAGAGAGCAGACGGGGCCTCAGTTTAACGTCTCATCCGAAAGGCAGCACCTCCGACAGTGCAACACTCCCTCAGCACTTCACTGGGAGTGTCAGCCTAGATTTTTGTGCTCAGACCTCTGGAATGGGACTCGAAGCCACAACCTTCTGACTCATCGAGGCAAAAGTGCCACCACCTTAAGTTAATGGAAGTCAATGGCTGAGATTAAGAATGATTAAAATAATTTTGCACGGCCAAATGAAAAACCCAGGCCTTTTCAGGTGTTTTTCAAGTATAATTTTTTCATCAACAAATGAAATAATATCAAGGGGGAAAATTAGACCTCCAAAAAAACCTGGGTCAATTCAGAGAAAATGAGCAGAGATTATCTGGATCGCTCAAGAAACCAAGCAAAGGGAGTGACAAAACATTAAATGGCAACTCCTTCCCCATTGGCGCAGTGGACGCTGACATTGGCCCATCAGATGACCATTTTGAGTGACAACTTCGATTAGATGGTTCCCATATCAGTAACCAAATATTTGACCTATACATGGTAGAGTTCAGAAAACAAACACAATATAATTGCAGCGGTCTTTCCGTCGCATGTATATATAGTGAGTTCTATCTGCAAAACCGTATGCCATTTGGCTCTAATTGGGACTTTTAAATAGTAAAGCTGAACCACTTGGGAGAAACCCTTTCATCTGTGTTCCTGCTCTCCCCTCCTTATCTGAACTCCAATTGGATAACTTGCAGCAAATTGAAACTGCACTCTTGACAATGAGTAATGAAGGTTGAGGGTTCAAGTCCCACTTCAACACAAAAATCTAGGCCGACACTCCCAGTGCAGTACTGAGGGAGCGCTGCACTGTTGGAGGTGCCGTCTTTCGGATGAGACGTTAAACCGAGGCCCCGTCTGCTCTCCCAGGTGGACGCAAAGGATCCTGTGGCAAACTATTTAGAGGAAGAGCAGGGGAGCTCTCCCTGGTGTCCTGGGGCCAATATCGATCCCTCAATCAACATCACTAAAAACAGATTATCTGGTTATTATCACATTGCTGTTTGTGGGAGCTTGCCGTGCACAGATTGGCTGCTGTGTTTTCTACATTACAACAGTCACCACACTTCCAAAAGTACTTCATTGGCTGTAAAGCGCTTTGGGATGTCCTGAGGTTGTGAATGGCGCTATAGAAATGCAATTCCCTTCCATTCTATGCACTCTGCACAGCCTCAATTTGTTTTATGCAGGAGATTAACCTCAGGGGTGTGCGTGCTAACATCACAGAGGTGGCACACGTGGATCTCTGGATCCAATTTTGAGTAAGGAATCTAAAAGGAATTTAGCAATCCACCGCCTTTAAAGAAAACAAGCAACTTTGTGTTCAACAAAAAACAATTTCAACAATCCCTAACTGTCACAATATTTCATGTCATGTAACTTCCAAAACACAGTTTCAGCACATGCATTATGCATTCACTATTTACCTAGATCATTTCATCCTGTTCCGTTCTGTTTTGCTGAGAGCTGCATTTCTTCTCGGTGCAAATTAATGTTAAATTGAGCACTTCATGCAAAAATCCTTGCACAATTTGTGCAAGTATAGTTCAATATCATCGCGTTTACACTGCCAGCCTTTGCCATTGCCATGTAATACCATTGATTCCTGAACAATTGAATGCAAATTAATATATATGAAAACTAATCAACAGCACTTTACTTGCCAAAGAGCAAATTTATTGACTCAAGTGTTAATTTGTAAAATCTACCCCACACTATGTTCTGAATTAAAATAAAGACTTGCATTTCTATACAGCATCTCATAACTTCAGGACGTCCCAAAGTGTTTTACAGCCAAATGAGGTACTTTTGAAGTGTGGTCACTGTTGTAATGTAGGAAACGTGGCAGCCAATTTGCGCACAGCAAGCTCCCACAAACAGCAAAGACTAGATTATCTGTTTTTGTGATGTTGATTGAGGGATAAGTATTGGCCAGGACACCGGAGAGAACTGCCCTGCTCTTCTTCGAAGTAGTGGCCATGGGATCTTTTACTTCCACCTGAGAGAGAGCAGACGGGGCCTCAGTTTAACGTCTCATCCAAAATACGGCACCTCCGACAGTGCAGCACTCCCTCAGTTCTGCACTGGGAGTGTCAGTTTAGATTTCTGTGCTCAAGTCTCATGGAGTGCGACTTGAACCCACAACCTTCTGACCTCGAGGCAAGAATGCTACCCACTGAGCCACAGCTGACACCTGTTTACACAGTTTTGAAATAGGAGGCAATTTGAGAAAAATAATGAGATATATAAATATCAAATGTCATTTGAAGATTCCACAAGTGATGCAATTCACATTTTTCTTTTTCAGTTTCTTTTTTCCAGGTGCATTATGAACAGCCGGTTATCAGTGCAAGATAAGCCAGGATTTTTTGAAGTATCATAAAAATGTCAGCACTGAAATGGGCTTTTTTGGCCCATCATGCCGATGTTGATGATAGTTTGGCCACTTGCACCCATTGAGAGTTTTCTTCACATCTTTCTGTAATTCCCTCTTGAATGTGGCACTTGATTTCGCTTCTATAGCCACTTGAGATAATGCATTCCATATTCTCCTTTGCAAGAAAACAAATTATTCGTACTTCCCCATTTATATTTCTTGCACTGATCTGAACTTATGCTTTTTTATTAGTCTTGAAATTACCATTGGAAATACTGTAGCACTAACGCTTAATCCATGAGTAATTTGCCTGAAATTCTAACAGAGGTGTTAAAGAGTGCTTTAATCTGAAGTTTAATGGATAAAGGGATTTCACATAAATGTGTTAAGCACGTTGCAAGTAGTAATTTCTAAGCTCTTGTTACAGACTCACTAGCCAAAGGAAATTGTCCTTCCCTATTTACCATCCAAACTTCTATTAGATTCCCCATTAGCCTACTCCGCTTCAGTGAATACAGCCCTAGTTTTTCATGCCTCTCATCATAACTATATCCTTTCATCCCTGTCATCATTCACATTGTACCAAAAAAAACCGATTAACAGGTCATTCATCTCATCTCTGTACATAGCATCTTGCTGTGAGCAAAATGGCTGCTGTGATTCCCTACGTGACAACAGCTGCTGCATTTCAAAGTAATTCATTGTATATGAAGCCCTTTGAAATATTTCTGAGAGATGTGTTACAAAAATGAAACCATTTCTTTCTTCCTTTTCAATGGCTCCCATATCTATTCTGTGCGAGGACGCTCAAAACAAGTAAGACTTGCATTTAGGCAGCGTTTTCAATGTAGGAAAATGTCCCAAGACGCTTCGCTGGAGTGCAATCATTCAAAAATTGCTATTGAGACATAGAAAGAGATATTAGGAGGGATGACTAAAAGCTTGGTCAAAGGTGTAGGTTTTAAGGAGCGTCTATAAGGAGGAGCGAGAGAGAGAGAGAGGTAGAGAGGTGGAGAGGTTTAGGGAGGGAATTCCGGAGCTTAGGGCCTAGACGGCTGAAGGTACGGCCGCCAATGGTGGGGCGAAGGGAGCGAGTGATACGTGAGGAGCCAGAGTTGGAGGAATGCTGAGTTCTCGGAGGGTTGCTGGGCGAGAGGAGGTTACAAAGATAGGGAGGGGTGAGGCTATGGAGGGATTTGAACATGAGGATGAGAATTTTAAAATCAAGGCATGGCTGGACCGGGAGCCAACGTAGGTCAGCGAGCACAGGGGTGATGGGTGAACGGGACTTGGTGCGAGTTAAGATACGGACGGCAGAGTTTTGGATGAGCTCGAGTTTACGGAGGGTGCAAGATGGGAGGGCAGCCAGGCGAGCGTTGGAATAGTTGAGTCTAGAGGTAACAAAAGCACAGATGATGGTTTCAGGTGCACACAGTACTCAGACTATGCCCTAAGTAATGTCTTCTGCAGATACATCATAACCTCCTTGCTTTATATTCATATCCCTCTAGATAAAATCCACCTGCAATCCTGATTTAAAGATCAATGCATCTTTAGTTAGTTCCTCCATTTCATTAGGAATGTTATTACTTCGGATATCTTTCCACTTTCTGCTCCTTTTCCCAAAGCACACTACTTCACGTTTATCAATGTTGAACTGTATATAGAACAAACCTACCGCTGCCTATACCCTCCTGCGGTCGTTCTTCCCCTTGTCTTTCTTATCCAAATTAAATATCTGTTTAACATACTAATTGACTGATGTGACGCAGGGAGTTAAGACCAAGTGTAGCCGTCAGGTGATGTCAGGGGATAATTGCACCAGAGATCAAATCGGTCACCAGTTTAAAGTCTTACAGTTTGTCCTTATTTTATCTTCTCATTACAAATTCCTAAGACCACAATTGATAATAGAAACTCGCCACATTGTAATTAACACCCTGCTGCTGCAGTACCTCTGCTGGGAGGAGAGTATGATTCTGGTGTCACTGCCTGGTGTCAGCCATAGCTCAGTGCTATTGCTCTCACCTCTCAGACACAAGGTTGTGGGTTCACAGTCCCACTCCATCAGACTTGGGTACAAACTCTAAGCTGACATTCTAGAGCAGTACTGAGATGGTGCTGCCTTTCGGATGAGAAGTTAAACCGAGGCCCCGTCTGCCCTCTCAGGAGGATGTAAAAGATCCCGTGGCACTATTTCGAAGGGAGTTCTCCCTGTTGCCCTGGTCAATATTTATCCCTCAACCAGTATCATTAATCAAGCAAATTATCTGGTTGTTATCACATTGCTGTTTGTGGGAGCTTGCTGTGCATAAATTGTCCGCCATGTTTCCCACATTGCAACAGTGACTCCACTTTAAAAAGTATTTCATTGGCTGTAAAATGCTTTGGAACGTCGTGAAAGGTTTTCTTTTTCTTTTTCAATGTTACAAGTCTATATCGTCAACTGAGCTATGCCTTATAAATGTGGACATCGCAATTTATATATACTTGGATATGCTCCACCCTTCATTACAGTACGTAATATAAATGATGCTCTCTATCCCACAACTTAGTATTAAATGCAACACGATAAAATTGAGGAACATTGTTCAGTAGATTTATAACAGAAATACCGTTGGAACTGGGAATCTCAGGGTGCTATTATATTGCCATTTCTACAACTCAGCAAAGAAACTTCGGATGGGTATCAAGGCAGGAGTGGCAGTATAACGCAGGAGTTAGATTTCCAAGCACGATGAAACTGGAAGCTGTGCAACCACCTCCAGCCCGCAGTCATAAGATGTATTTACACTGTGCTCAATGAACTGGGAGCGAGAGGCAGCCTGTTTTCATTGTAAAGCAGCCTTCCTTCCCAATGATATTCTGAAGTCATGATGTTAAAGGGCAGCTGTGAAAGGAAGTATGACCTTGGCAGCAGCAATAATTCGGGTTTGGAAACCCCAGTTTCTGTGGGGTGGGTCACTTTTGAGTTTGCAATGCAATGGGGAGTTGTTGATTTGATTCTGTGTTTTCACACCAATTTCAGCATCATAGCAGAAACCATTTTACTGAGTAGCTAAAGTTGGTGAATAAAAGTGCCCTTACAGTTGGTGATCTTTTCTTGGTCCGACTGGTATAGCTCTCCCCCCAGTGCAGAGCCATGTTTCACAACAACCCAGCTACTTTAGTGAGCCTTCTGGGTACTTTTGTAGCTCTGCCTGTAACTATTTGTTAATATTTGAGAGAAGCAACACCCTTCGCAGTCTAAAAATTAGCCACCGGGAGCCCGTGTAATCGAAATGCGCATGTGCAGAGTTCCTTTGCCAACCTGCAGCGAGGCGCAGCCAGCAGTGTAACCTGGGTCTGCTGACTGCACACCATATTATAGAGAGATACTGGGTCCGAGACCAGTGACTACAGTATGAGGGCAACACAGGAGGCTGAAGGGCCTGTCTTACTCGTCCTTGGGATGTGAACGTCACTGGCAAGGCTGGCTTTTATTGCCCATCCACGGTTGCCCTGAGAAGGTGGTGGCTTGCTTGGCCACGTTGGTGTGGAGCTGGAGTCACTTACAGACCAGACCGGGTAAGGACAGCAGGATTGCTTCCCTGAAGGACATCAATAAACCGGTTTGGGTTTATAAAAGAAAAACTTGCATTTCTGCAGCGCCTTTCACAACCACCGGACGTCTCAAAGCACTTTACAACCAATGAAGTAGTGTCACAGTTGTAATGTAGGAAACTCAGAAGCCAATTTGCACACAGCAAGCTCTCACAAACAGCAATGTGATAATGACCAGATAATCTGTTTTTGTGATGTTGGTTGAGGGATAAATATTGGCCAGGACACCACGGATAACTCCCCTGCTCTTCTTCAAAATAGCAGCCATGGGATCTTTTACCTCCACCTGAGAAAGCGGACAGGGCCTTGGTTTAACGTTTCATCTGAAAGACGGCACCTCCGACAGTGCAGCACTCCCGCAGCACTGCATTGGAGTGTCAGCCTAGCTTTACGTGCTCAAGTCCCTGGAGTGGGACTTGAACCCACAACCTTCTGACTCAGAGGCGAGTGTGCTACCCACTGAGCCACAGCTGATGCTACACTCAATAATCCGACAGCTTCATGATCAGCCAACTTTGTATTTCCAGAGTTTATTTTTTATGCTGAGATTCAAATTCTCGAACGGCCATGGTAGGACTTGAACTCATATCTGGATTATTCGTCTTGGGCACTACTTCACACCAGTAAAGAATAACTGAAAATCTACCGTACATGCGCAAAGGTAACAAGCACTGTGAGCAACAATCCAGCAAACAGCCAATCCAGCCCTCAGCCATTGCAAGCTCAGTTTCTGAGGTCCATGGGATCACAAGCCGAGTTTCACACGGGGAGATGGGAGGCAAGTAGAATTAGAGTGGACAGCTCTAATTGAAGGGCTAGCACCAGCACAGACATGCTGAGCCAAACAGCCTGCTTCTAAGCTGTAATTTAATTGGCTCCATGAAGAACAAAAATACAACAGGCTTTTTTTTCTCGACAATTTCTCCCTTTTTTTTAACACAGGCCTCCGGAGAATAAATTAGATATCCCACGAATGATGAAGATTTCTCATTTTGAAGTACATAATGAACCATTTCTACATTAGAATCTGTTCTATGCACATGCTCAGTTTTGCAATACATTAATTATGCTATCACCCCAGCACCAGTCACGTGAAGCTATCCATTTTCAGGTTTGATGTCCCTCTTAATTTTATTACTCAGTCAAAAAATACTTGCTGCTTTCAAATGCATCCTAAGGCTGCGGACTGGAGGTGGTTGCACAGCTTCCAGTTTCATCGTGCTTGGGAGTCTAACTCCTGTGTTATACTGCCACTCCTGCCTTGGTACCCATCTGAAATTTCTTTGCTGTGATGCAGAAATGGCAATATAATAGCACCCTGAGACTTCCAGTTCCAATGGTATTTCTGTTATAAATCTACTGAACAATGTTTCTCAATTTTGTCACAATGCATTTAGTACTAAGTTGTGGGATATTCAATAGACAGCACAATTTATAACGGAGAAAAATAATTATTTCTAATACTGTAATGAACAGGTGGAGCATGTACAAGTGTAGCTCGAAGGCATTGGTAAGTAACTCAAACCTGATTCAGCAAGTCAAACCCAAACCATCTCTAACCAATTAAAACCACTAAATGGCAGATGTTATAATGATTAAACAAGCGCTGACATATGTAAGGTTATGATTTACTCTTGGTATTCCAATGACATTGCGTATGATTTATGATAGAATCAAAACTTTGTGCTTCCAGTACTAGCACCCATCTATTACAATAGTTCTAAACTAGTGGGTATCCTTTGGCATTATTGTGGCGAGTTCGAGGACACTCTTTTTCTAGATGTGAATTTCCTGCCTTCTCCTTTTGATGCACGGGCTGTTAGCGTGTCAGCAGAGAAAGACAGATTGAGAAGATTCAGTAAAGGAGAGAAATCCGCCAGCTATTGACATAAATGAAGGGCGATGACAGAGACAATCACAGAATGATACCACACAGAAGGAAGCAATTTTTTGGTAGAGCTCTCCAATTAGTCCCACTCCCCTGGTCTTTCCCCATAACCCTGCAATTAATTTCCTTTTCAAGTATTTGTCCAATTCCCTTTTGAAAGTTAATATTGAATCTGCTTCCACCGCCCTGTCAGGCAGCGCATTCCAGATCACAACAACTCGCTGCGTCAAAAAATAATTCTCCTTACCTCCCCTCTGGTTCTTTTGTCAATTACCTTAAATCTGTGTCCTCGGGTTACCGACCGTCCTGCCAGTGGAAACAGTTTCTCCATATCTACACTGTCAAAATCCCTCATAACAATGGCGACTGTGTGAAAAGTGTGTGTTGGCGGAAAGAGAAATGTCTTTGGTGAATTCAGCATCTGCAGCGTTTCTACTGTTTGAAGGTGTGGGAACTAACGGAAGTTGATGTTTTCCCCTCCCGTCTAATGTAGGGAAAAGATACTGGAGCTAATTTTATATATAGTATAAAATAAAAACAGAAAATGTTGAAAATACTCAGCAGGTCAGGCAACATCTGTGGAGAGAGAAACAGAGGAAACTGTTCTGATGAAAGGTCATCGACCTGAAACCTTAACTCTGTTCCTCTCTCCACAGATGCTGCCTGACCTGCTGAGTATTTCCAGTATTTTCTGTTTATATTTCAGATTTCCAGCATTTGCTTTTGTAACTTGCTTTTGTAGGAGCGAATTTTATCTTTTGTCGATAATGTAACATGGGCGATATTCATTATACACCTCACCCGATTCCCCTTTCCATTGAAGTCAGTGTAAAGGATAATTGGGCAGGTGTATAACGAGTGGCTAATTCAATAGCGCCCGTTTCACACTATCGCCCATTGTTAATATTTTCCTCAATGTTTCTGTGCAGTTTAATAATAAGGGAGCATATTTTCTGATCAGTGCTGTTCCCAAACAATCAAGTAATGCGCTCATTGTAAACTCCTCTCTGCGTTATTTTTAATTGTGATTGGAATGTTTTAATTCCAAAGCAAGTCATCTCTAATCAACTAAAAGCAACTAAATGGTGGATGCTATAAAGATTAAACAGACAAAAGGTCATAAAGTAGCCTTGAGATTCTGGTGGCATTATATATGATTTAAGATACAATCCAAAATTCTTGCTCTGTTACTGCCAACCACTGATCATCATTGTTATATACTAACGGCTCGCCCCGGCATTGCTCACAGTTAGTTGGAGAATTGTCTTTTGAAATAAATCTCCTTTTTAATACTGTAGGTGGTAAAAAGGCAGAAAGAGGAATTTAGTGTGAGTGCATTAAATGTCCATATGGAAATAGCACTGATCAGAAAATCTACTCCAAGGTAATCAGTTTCTGATACCGAATAAGAACCTGCGACCATTTTGCTTCAAGTAATGACAATTGAGTTGGATGGAGACAGGTGATTATTACCCAGGAATCTGCCAGCATTGGACAGTCACTTCTCCTGTGAGGTGTCACCTGTGGCTCAGTAGGTAGCACTCTCACCTCTGGAGTCAGAAGGTTGTGGGTTCAAGTCGTACTCCTATAAGACTTAAGCACATAACCCAATGCAGTGTGAGGGAGGTGTGGCACTATCAGATAGTGCTGTCTTTCAAATGAGATGTTAAATCAAGGTCCCATCTGCCCTCTCAAGTGGATGTAAGCGATTCCATGACTCTATTTTGAAGAGGAGCAGAGGAGTTCTCCCCATTGTCCTGGCCAATATTTATCCCTCAACCAACATTACTACAAACAAATGATCTGGTCATGATCACATTGTTCTTTGTGGGAGCTTGTTATGAGCGAATTGACTGCCGTGTTACTTAAATTACAACAGTGACTACACTTCAAAAGTACTTATTTGGCTGTAAAGTCTTTTGGGATGTCCTGAGGTTGTGAAAGGTGCTATATAAATGCAAGTTCCTTCTTTCTTATTCGGAGGGGGAGAGGGACACTATGCAATGGAGCGGACTTTTGAGAAAATATGGCAATTGAAATCAGAATCCTCTTTGTAGAAGTTTTGACAGGAAGCGGTGAGGTGAGACTGAGATGGGTTGTTCATGGTCGGAGGTCCCACACGTGCTAACATAAATCTCAACTTAAGTGAAGGACTTGGAGTTAGTGTGGGCAAGAAAATCAAAGAGAAGAGTAAAAGCCCTTGGATGGAGCAGAATGTGATGTCAAGGTCACACAGAGAGAGAGGAGACTGATAAACTGAGTGGGTGAGTTTATTAAGGTTTGGTGGCTATAATTTTTAGATGTTTTCTGAATTGTAAATGTTATTTTTAAGGGATATATCGTGAAATGAGTGAGACACAAATATGGCCGCCAATAGGGCGTGGGAAAGAATTTCATGAGATATGTACTCAGCTCGTGTTAATTAGCTTATCAGTTTATCTATTGATTGATTCATAAGAAATTGAACCAACTAGAGCACTTCATGACCTAGAGAAACATCAGAGATTTTCCCACATACAAAGAATTTTCTCATGCCCTACACAATAGATGCAATAATTCTATATAATCCATGTGACACATTAGGGAAAGTTACTTGCTTCATCTCTCCCAGCACAAGCAGGGAGCACATAACATGAATAGACACAAACCCTCTAGCCAGCAATTTTCTATCCATCACAATAGACAGATGAAAAACCACTGGCTGGAAGTGCACAGAAGTGGAGATTGTACCTGATTGCTTCTACCTGGTGGGTGGATAATAGAACGCAGGTGCCTGTTGTTACTGAGTGGTCGCAGACAACCTGCCTTGCAGTCTGAATTATAGAAACATGTAACCTGTAAGTCTTCTGGCCATATACCAGACACACACACACATGGCATCATGCTTTCCAATTCTGAGGACAACTGTTACACAGCAGCATTATTACTCTTAATTACCCAGCATGAGGCTAGACTTCGAGCTAATTGAAGATGCAATCTAGCCAGCTTTCCAGGTGTGCAGATGCCCAAATAATTATCAGCAACCTTTCCAAAGTTGCTGATGATGCATCGACCTGCCATAGCTGCTGATTTGCCATATTGTGCACTATCGTGACAGATAGCGCCAGCTACAACAACAACTTGCATTTATATAGCACCTTTAACATAGTAAAACATCCCAACGCGCTTCACAGGGGCGTTATCAAACACTGAGCCACTAGGGATGCACAAGAGGCCAGAATTGGAGGAACGCAGAGCTCTCGGTGGGTTGTAGGGTTGGAGGAGGTTACAGAGATAGGGAGGGGCGAGGCCATGGAGGGATTTGAAAACAAGGATGAGAATTATAAAATGGAGATGTTGCCGGCCCGGGAGCCAATGTAGGTCAGCGAGCACATGGGTAATGATGGGAGAAAGGGATTTGGTACTACGATAAACAATCAACTACTTCCTTTATTTCTATTTGGAGATTGATTCTGTGACGGGATCCTGCAAGCGAGGAGTGGTACCCACAGGGAGTGCAGGTCGGGGCATGGTGACCTGCACTTTCATTACCTGCCCCCCTTTTGAGGGTCTGGCTGACTGGGCCAACCGATCATAGAATCAACCTTACACCTTGTCTGAAAATCCTAAACATGTACAGGTCATTTGAAAATACTACATTAACGTGTAGAACATGAGAATTCATCAACTGTGTTTCTAAGTACACGTTAGGAACATAGGAGCAGGAGGAGGCCATTCAGCCCCTCGAGCCTGTTCCGCCATTCAATTAGATCACGGCTGATCTGTATCTTGACTCCATCTACCCGCCTTGGTTCCGTAACCCTCAATACCCTTACCCAACAAACATCTATCAATCTCAGTTTAGAAATTTTCAATTGACCCCCAGCCTCAACAGCTTTTTGGAGGAGAGCTTTCCAGATTTCCACTACACTTTTGTGAAGAAGTGCTGCCTGATATCACCCCTGAGCGGCCTGGCTCTAATTTTAAGGTTATGGCCCCCTTGTTCCGGACTCCCTCCACCAGAGGAAATAGTTTCTCTCTATCTACCCATTAAACTCTTTTGATCATCTTAAACACCTCGATTAGACGATAGGTCATGGGCCTGAAACGTTAACTCTGTTTCTCTCTCCCCAGATGCTGCCTGACCTGCTGTGCGTTTCCAGCATTTTCTAGTTTTAGTTCAGATTTCCAGCATCCGCAGTATTTTGCTTTTACTCTTTCTTGCAATGGTGTGGAGGTTCAAAACAGAAAATATAATTCCTAATTTTTCAGCTTACAATCCCTTTTAATTGCAATAGATACTTAATGACCAATCACTAAGGTAGTAACGCTCCTTTTATATCAGCTTTAATTACTCTGAGCTGCAACAAAATACAGAGAAAAGAAAACATTTCTCCCTCCTGAATTACAAATACTACAATTAGTAACACGACACATTAATCTAGAAGGTCCTGGTTGATGAGATAGTGAAATGACTGGATAGATAATGAGCCGAGAGAGGAACTTCCCAAATAATGACACTTTGCATTAATATTAAATTGAGAAACACAATTCACCATGAATTTAATATGAAAATACAAAATAGATTAAATTAGTAATAGAATATCATTTTCCACTATTTTATAGATCAATAAATATCTTAGCAAGTAAACATTTTGGTAACTGGGGTAAACATATGAATATATATTTGCCAATCTTTAACTCGAAGTATTTTAAACAGTATAGATAGATGAAACAATGGCTGTGAAGGCAATAATATGTATTTCATAAGCTTACACAGTAAGCAACCTATTATCCTTGGGCTGGGAATTTATAATTCTGGCTACATACCATTGATCCAGTTGTTGAAACGTTACAGAAAGTCAGAATCTAGGGATCTTAAAGACCTCACACAGGAAAATAATAAAGGAATCTACACTTGATTTTACCGGAATTGTCACAATTCTCTACTGGATGGAGCTGTCGTCATATTAATACAATGTTGGTGTCAACACGATAACCAAAATTATTTTTAGAACGGTGCTTTTCCCAATCCCCGCCAAGGTGTATTTTGAAACGTCCTCTGGAATTGTTCTTTTGGTACGGTTGTCTTAAATAATAATATGAACAATAGTCATCTCAGACACTGTGTGGATGCCCTCTGTGTCCCCTCCCACCCCTCCCCTTTCACTCTTTGTTGCAAATGGTACAACTCAACCGCCCCCCCACCCGCACCATGCAAAGGCCCAGAAAGACCTACCAAATGTATTAAAGCAATGGCTATTTGATGAGAATAATTTAGGCGGATGCGCAAAAAAAAAAGCAACAAAAAAAAACACACTTTGGGAAGTGGGTGGTGGGGAAAACATCTTAACGGAAACAAAGGACAATCAATTCCATCCTGGAAATAGCTTATGTACCAGAACGAATCCTGTGACGGTGGGACCCGTTAGAACTGAGTCAAATCTTAAATACATTTTAAAAAAAAAATCCTGTTACCATTGATTGTGTTGTCTGTCCGCAGTTGTAGATTCTCAGTGCTTGTTGTATGGGAGTTTTTTTTTAACATAGTGAAAATCCTGCATCTTGTAAAAGTATCTCGGCAGAACTAGTTGCGACGAAGCAACTGTGAGAGTCGCCCCAAGCAAGCTTCCATCGATATTACATATTTCTGAAAAGTAAATGAAAGGCACTTTTCCATTTTTTTAAAAAAAAAACGCTTCTTGTAGCCCATCCGATTCTCCTACAACTGACTCAAAGCTGTCTGTTCTTCAAGTACTTGCAGGTAATCTGGGGACCCCTGGAGTTTGGCTTTCAGTTCGAAGTATTCCCCCTTCCTTTGTTCCACCACCATCTTCGTGTGGTTACCTCCCAAGAGAGACTTCTTGAGCTTTTTCCCCTCTTGCTGCTTCTCCGGGTACTGTAATTCGAAGCCACCGACCCCGATACAATTGATCTCCTGCTTGCCCTCTATGATATTCCGGTAAAGTAAATGGGGATCTCTCGCAGGCAGCAGCTCGTCCAGTTCGTCGATGGTGCTGAGTCTCTTTTTGGTGTCGGAACGCAGGGCGTCCTTCTCCTTCTCGGTGATGTTCCTCAGGAAAATGGTCTGCCCCTGGGGATCTGCGAATGCGATGCCCTGCTCGGAATTCCTCGGACTCCCGGCGTAACTTTTGCTCATCTGCTCGATGGTCTGCGGAATGAACTTCTCGCCACTCAGGCCCCTCTCGTCCTTGCTGGAAGCCTGCTGGTTGTGCTTCGGGTGAAGCTGCATGGAGTTGCACTCTTGGTTTGCCTCGTGTTTGGGGTTCGTCTTCTTGTGTCGCTGCAAGACGAACACCAGCAGGCAAAAGGCGACGAAGACGGTGAGGATGAGCACCACCAGGATACTGAGGATGAGGATTGAGAGTGGGACTGGCCCGCCGGGGGAATTTTTGGTCAGATTTAAAGGGGTGGCTTTCGATGTGGTGCTGGGCTCGGGGCTGGGACTTACTGGAGCTGGCTTGTTCAGCAGTCGAGGGCAGAGGACCTCGCTCTTCAATGTTCTCAAGTCCACGCTTGCAAACCTCACGGGTGATTCACACTTCACTTCTCTCACCAGGGTCCCTTGATTGAGTTTCTCCACCCACAGCTTCAACGCCACCAAGTCGCAGGTGCAATCCCAAGGATTCCCTTCCAGGTCGATCTGTGCCAGGGACCTGAGCTGGTCCAAGACCCCGCTCACGGGGAGGTACATGAAGTGATTGTTCCGCAGATTTAGCCGGGCCAGTGGCACCCCAGCGAAAGCATAGGCCGGCAGACCTTTCAACAGGTTGTTGTTCAGGTACAGCAGCTGAAGGTTTGACATGGAATCAAAGGTGCCCCGCTAAGACCTCCTTGATCAAGTTATATTCGAGAAACAGGTACTGGAGGTTCTGGAGACCAAGAAACATATCCTGGCAGATCTTTTCGATCTGGTTCCCATTCAGATACAATCTCCGTAAATTAGTCAGGTTCCTCAACACACCCTTCTGAATGGCAACTATTTTGTTGTTACCCAAATGCAGCAAATCCAACCCTTCATAACCGCCGAAGTCGGAGCTCTCGATAGCCCTGATATAATTGCCGTTCAGGAGCAGCTTCCTTGCACTGGGAGGTCTGGGCAGCAGTGCCGACACACTCTCTATGCCTCTTTCTTGGCAGTTGACACTCAGTCCCAAATCTGACGAGTCGCTTTGGCAAACACACCGCGCTGGGCATCGTATCTGCGGAGGGACCTGGGTTTGCAACGAGACGATTTGGCTGTAATTGCGACTACTGGAGAGAAACTTGCCAGACACGATTCCTGACTGGGACCTCCTGGACGAGTTGGTGGCCCTGGGCGATTTGGTGGGGGGCCTGGGAACGGTGGTGGGCCGACGGGTCACCCGGGGAATCGCCTGCAAAGGTGGGGACAGGCTGATGTCAAATGTGCCGGCTCCTTCCTCGGGACACAGGTCCTTCTTGGTGGTTTCCTTGAGCAGTTTCCCGTACAAGTTAGTGGGCATTTCGCACATGGCCTCACCAATGTAAAGGTGATATGGCATGTTCTCCAACCAGGTGGTGAGGGACAGCAGATCACAGGAGCAGTTCCAAGGATTATCCTCGAGTTGGAACTCCACTATCCTGCCAATGTGCTCCAGCACTCCAATGTAAGGGATGTTTTGCAACCTGTTCCCGCGGAGATCCAAATGCGTCAGGGAGGCAAAGCGAAAAATGTTATCGGGAAGGGAGGCGATCAAGTTGTCATTGAGGATGAGGACTTTGAGTCTGTGCATCTTGTTAAACGCTCCGCGCTCGATGGACTTGATGAGATTGTAGTCGGTCTGGAGGTATTCCAAATTCTCTAAACCCTGGAAAATGTCTGCTCGCAGGACCTGCAACTCGTTGTTGTTGAGATGCAATTGTTTGAGGCTGCTCAGTCCGCGAAAAGCCCCCGCCTCGATCTCCTGCAGCTTGTTGTTGCCCAACTGCAGCGAGATTGCGTTGGTGAAGTTACTGAACGAATGAGGACGCAAGGTGACCAGCAGGTTGTTCTGCAAATTGAGGTGGTAGAAGCTGGAAGCCGGCGGCTTGAGCTGGCTGGGTCTGTACATGGTGTTCCTCTCGCAGGAGATGTAGAGGATGTGCTCGACCGTGGTGCAGGAGCAGACCGAGCAAATGTCCTTCGTGCCAGGCTCGGAGGACGGCGAGGTGGTGGGGACGGAGAGAGCCAGCAGGACAAGGAGGAGCATCTTCGCACCATCCACCTGGGAGGAGAAGGAGAACAGTGGGGATCTTTAGAGCTGTGCATAAGCGAGAAAGGGAGGGAGAGAGGAGGAGAGGAGGAAGGGAAAAAAAGAGGAGGGAGAGAGGGGAGGGAGAAAGATAGAGAGGGGGAGGGAGAGAGAGAGGGGGCGAGAGAGGGGAAGGGAGGGGGAAGGAGAGCGAGAAAGAGAGAAAGGCAAAGAGAGAGAGAGGAAAGAGAGGAGGTGAGAGATCGTAATAAAGAACACGTCAAGGAATGAACGCGAGCAAACAGCTTGTAAATAGGGAAAGTTGTACAAAACCCAATCAATCGGAATGACCAGGCAAACGGAAATAAGGGCCGGATGGAAAATGTGATGGAAAATCACAATTAGGAGGAAAATTAATATATAGGAGAGTTAAAAAAAAACCAGAATAATAATGATGATCGGAGTTCCACTTATTCTAGCTCCTGTTTGCAGCTCGCCACATTCCAGACCTGTTCAAAGTTGAATTACCTCTCTTTGCTCTGCGGGTATTCCAGTTTGCAATGGAATCGCGTCTGCGGCGTCACAATCTAAAGTATAACCCAGCAATTACATGTCACACACACACACAACCACAATCTATCTATCTATATGAGCAATAAAATAAGCCGGCAATAATCAGCCTGAGACTGTGCCAGCCTGGCGAAGGTTGAGACGGAGAGAGCTCGAAGGTTGGCAAAGACTGGCAGCTCATTTAGCGTGGAAGAGGCGGCTGTTGCGGAGGGTCAGACCGAGTTGCCGGGTGGTACGGGCTCAGCAAACGGTCCCCGGCGCGGTCTAACCCGGGATTGCAGAAGTGACAGATTCAGCAGAACAAGTGCCTCGCGAATCTCAAGCACAGCAAAACGAAAAACCCTCCAGCGGTCGGTGGAAAAGCCCAAATGCTGCTGAATCCACCGGGGATGCAAAAAAAAAAAACCCAAAAACCTTTCGATTCCAGTTGTGTTCGGATCCGGCAGGCAAGAGATCAAGTGAGATCATGCGTCTATCTGACTTCAAATCGCTCAATCAACAATTACTCATCAGAGCAACCCTGCCCCTGCTCTTTAGCAATATTTTAAAAATAATTCCACCGCAATCCTGTTGTGAGGAATCCAAGTTCACCCCACATCTTTTCTTTTAAAAAAAATATATAGATCCAAGAATGATGACTGTCTGTACCTACCCGGAAAGTGTGTGCTGTAAGATTGTGAATCTTAGTGCAGTTTGCATGGGTCTGAAAGACAGGATCCGTTTTCCCTTCCGCTGCAACAGGAACGTGCTCCGAGACTATAAAAAAAAAACATCAGCACCCATCTGACGCTTAAAGAAAAAACACACACATAAAAAATAATGAATAATTCAAAGCAAATTGTAGTGGAAAATAATACCTTTACTGGGTCCCTCTCTCACACTAAACGTCGGGATCCAAGGGAGAAGGGGGGGGGGGGGGACGACGACAAAAAACGCCATTAAGTAAAATCAAGCATTAATGGTGTCATTCTGGAGCACATGGCACCGGGGCGACCGGAATATCCCGTGTAATCCTGCTCCCCCTACCTGTCTGTGCAGGTGCAGGAAACATCAGCTGCGACCGGCCGGTCCAAAAAAGCCAACTGTGAATCTGTAAGAAGATGCGGCAGTGAAGTTATTCTCCTGTTAGAGAGAGGGGGAGAGAGGGAGAGAACCGCGGTTCCCATTCCCTATTGTTCACTGTCATTCTCTTGCAGGGAGCCCCATATTTCTTCCTCGCTCGTTACTGTTGTTATGTCTTATTTAACCTTTACACGACTTAGAGCTCTATTTTTTTGACTGACTATATCACATTCTGTCTTTCAAATGATTGATCAATTGTCATTTTTTTTTCATTCAAGTACATCAGGGATTGCAAAGAGAGCGAATCAAACAGACCATCATTTGATTAAAGGATTATATTCCCTCCGCCCCCCCCCCCCCCCAATCTCTTGTCACAATTGGCGTTTCTAACTCAGGACTCGAGACCCACCTCATTCCTTGCTCTAGGGTAACGCAGTACTGCCCGGTTGTGAAATAAAGTGTTCAAATTTGTTCACTCCTATCCTTTTCACTCCGGTGTAAAGCACACACAGGTTAAACCCAGCTAAATCCAAACACCCACACAGTCTGCAGGCTTGACTTTCTAAGTATTGGTTTTGCCTGCTTTACACTGCAGGATACTTAAGAAGCACCATAGAGACATCTAGTGTCAAAGGAAGTTTACTGCAAATTTAGTTTCAAATCAAATTGCTGCATGAATGAGAATTTTATTAGAGGCTGCAGACTCAATCTTGATCACCGCCGCCACTCCGTTAGAAATAATCAGAACAGCAAATGGATGAGGGGATTCAGCTGTCTGGAGAGACTGGAGAAGCTGGGACTTTTCTCTTTAGAGCAGAGCAGGTTAAGGGGTGATTTGTCGCTGGGTCAAAATCCTGGAACTCCCTCCCTCTGTGGGAGCACCTTCACCACACAGACTGCAGCGGTTCAAGAAGGCGGCTCACCACCACCTTCTTAAGGGCAATTAAATGCTTGCCTTGTCAGCAACAACCACATCCCATGAACGATTACAAAAAAAATAGGGGTGTTCAAAATTATGAAGGGTTTTCAAAGAGTAGTAAACTGTTTCAACTGGTGGGAGGGTCGGTAACCAGGGAAACACAGTTTTAAGATAATTGGCAAAAGAACCAGAGGGGAGATGAGGAGATTTTTTTTTACGCAGCGAGTTGTTGTGATCTGGAATGCGCTGCCTGAAAGGGCGGTGGAAGCAGATTTAATATCCTTGAAATGGTGAAATTTGCACGGCTACGGAGGAGTGGGACTATTTGGATAGTTCTTTCAAAGAGCTGACACAGTCATGATGGGCAAATGGCCTCCTTCTGTGCTGTAATGGCCTTGCCTCTGAGTCAGAAGGTTGTGAGTTCAAGTCCCACTCCAGGGACTTGAGCACAAAAATCTAGGCTGACACTCCCAGTGCAGTACTGAGGGAGTGCTGCACTGTCGGAGGGGCCGTCTTTCGGATGTGACATTAAACCGAGGCCCCATCTGCTCTCACAAGTGGACGTAAAAGATCCCACGGCACTATTTTGGGAGACTGGTCAAGAAGGTAAGAGCTCATGTGATCCAGGGCAATTTGGCACATTGGAACCAAAATTGGCTTAGTGGCAGGAGGCAGAGGGTGATGGTCGAAGGTTGTATTTGTGACTGGAAGCCTGTGTCCAGTGATGTACTGCAGGGATCGGTGCTGGGTCCTTTGCTGTTTGTAGTGTACATTAATGATTTAGATATGAATGTAGGAGGTATGATCAGTAAGTTCGTAGATGACACGAAAATTGATGGAGTGGTAAATAGCGAGGAGGGAAGCCTCAGGCTACAGGACGATATAGACGGGTTGGTCAGATGGGCAGAACAGTGGCAAATGGAATTTACCGCTGAAAAGTGTGAGGTGATGCATTTTGGGAGGACTAACAAGGCAAGGGAATACACAATGAACGGTAGGATCCTAGGAAGGACAGAGGATCAGAGGGACCTTGGTGTGCATGTACATAGATCCCTGAAGGCAGCAGGACAGGTAGATAAGGTGGTTAAAAAGGCATATGGGATACTTGCCTTCATTAGCCGAGGCATAGAATATAAGAGCAGGGAGGTTATGATGGAGCTGTACAAAACGCTAGTTAGGCCACAGCTGGAATACTGTGTGCAGTTCTGGTCACCACACTATAGGAAGGATGTGATTGCATTGGAGAGGGTGCAGAGGAGATTCACCAGGATGTTACCTGGGCTGCAGCGCTTCAGCTATGAAGAGAGACTGGACAGGCTGGTGTTGTTTTCCTTAGAGCAGAGAAGGCTGAGGGGGGACCTGATTGAGGTGTACAAAATTATGAGGGGCATAGATAGGGTAGATAGAAAGGAACTTTTCCCCTTAGTAGAAGGGTCAATAACCAGGAGGAATAGTTTCAAGGTAAGGGGCAGGAGGTTTAGAAGGGATTTGAGGAAAAACTTTTTCACCCAGAGGGTGCTTAGAATCTGGAACTCACTGCCTGAAAGGGTGGTAGAGGCAGGAACCCTCAAAACATTCAAGAAGCATTTAGATGAGCACTTGAAATGCCATAGCATACAAGGCTACGGACAAAGTGCTGGAAAATGGGATTAGAATAGATTGGGCTTGATGGCCGGCGCAGACACGATAGGTCGAAGTGCCTCTTTCTGTGCTGTATAACTCTATGACTCTATGGGGGAAAAATTCAGTTGATTGCGCCTCCCGTTAGCGCCTTAAGAGGGCGCTAATGGGGCGCAAAGCCGCTAGCGCCTGGGCGCAGCGATGTTTGCGCCGCTCGGGAACTTAACTAGACATTGTGCGGCGGCGCTAAACTTTACCGCCGCGACCACCTGCGCGCGCAGATTGTGACATCATTCCATGGTGCAACGCCCTTGTGGCACCCCGGAGCGGAAATTGAGTGGCGCCCCCTGCCTTACCGCCTGGCGCATCCAACGATCGGAAGACTGGAACGCTATCAATCGCTGTGGGGCTGGGGGGGGGCGCTATTTAAAGGGGGCCTCTTCCTGTCTTTTTCTGTACTTGACATTTTTGCACCACTCGTTCTGAGAGAGAGAGAGAGATTCGGAGAGAGAGAAAGAGAGACTTCTGCATTGACTCAACGCTTTGTGAGGTAGTTTTGCCTACTGATCCTAACTTCGCTGGTACTTTGGTTGCTGTCCTTCATAACTTTGCTTGCACAGAGACTATGGGGGCTGCACTGATTGGGGGCGTCGTCCTGCTCCAGCTGAATCGGAGGACACAGAGACGCAGAGAGAGAGTGGCAATGATGGCCAGACGGAGGAGGGCCAACAGGCGTATGTACAGGAGAGCTTACCCTCCCAGGGTATATCGTGAATAGCTCTCCTACATTCATATGTCTGAGGAGCTGTGTTTGCGAAGGCTGCGATTCAGCAAGGAGGTGGTCACTGAGCTCTGCCACCTGCTGCAGCCAGATCTGCTGCCTCAACTGAGGTCCAGGACGTCTCTGTCGGTGGCAGTGAAGGTCACAGTGGCTCTCAACTTCTATGCTACTGGCTTATTTCAAGCTGCTGCTGGGGAACTCGCCAATATCTCCCAGTTTGCGGTGCATTGCTGCATCCGGCAGGTCACAAATGCCCTCTTTAAAAGGAGACGAGAGTTCATCTCTTTCCCCATGACCCCAGACAAGCAGCGTGACTGCGCTCTGGGCTTTGCGAGGATAGCGGGCTTCCCCATGGTGCAGGGCGCCATTGACTGCACGCATGTGGCTTTGCGTGCTCCACATGAGAATACCGAGGAATTCCGAAACAGAAAGGGGTTCCATTCCTTGAATGTTCAGTTGGTCTGTGACCACAGACAGCTGATACTCGCTGTCAATGCCCACTATCCTGGCAGCTGCCACGATGCTTTCATCCTGCGCCAGACTACTGTGGCAGCACTTTTCGAGGCACCACATCAGCCAGTTGGTTGGCTTCTCGGGGACAAGGGATATCCATTGAGCACCTGGCTGATGACACTGCTCCGCACGCCCAACACCCCTGCTGAGCTGCGGTACAACGAGAGCCATCAAGCTACCAGGAACATCATTGAGCGCACAATCGGCGTGCTGAAGCAACGGTTCCGCTGTCTCGACCATTCTGGAGGAGCCCTGCAGTACTCGCCTGAGCGAGTATCCAACTTCGTAGTTGTGTGCTGCATGTTGCATAACATGGCAATCGTCAGGACCCAACCAATGCCACCAGGCCTTGGAGCACCACCAGAGGAGGAGGAGGAAGAGGAGGAAGAGGACGAGGAGGATGATCATCAGCAGCACCAAGGCGGGAGGGCGGCCCACAATGGTGAAACTGCAAGGGCCGTCCGTCAACGGCTGATAGCAAGCCGCTTCTAGGGCCCCTGCTGTGGAAATGGCTTCTGCCATTGCTAACAACATCAATGAACCCAGCACGCAACCCCTAAGCCGGCCAAGGCACCAATGATTCCAAACACCAAACATGTATATTTTGAATACAAAAACTTATTTATTTTACAAACTCTGTGTGTGTCATTTCCTCATGACAAACTCATAGAAATAAACACAAAAAAACAGTCATTAACATAACTGGTTCTCACAACCTGGAGATAATGTCCAAAACACTAGACAAAAGTTGGACCACGAACCTCGGCCTTTAATAAAAAAATGACCAGCATTTTGTCACACCTCCTACTTTTTGCCCTTCGAGGGTGATTTCCTTCCCTTGCGCACTTCCCCCCTTCTAACCCTACTGCTCCTCCGTAATGGGACCTCAGTGGCTGCAGCAAGGCTGGTGGAAGGCTGCTGATTGTCAGACCCTGACACTGCAGATGCCCCTGAAGGACGGCCTCGACCAGTTCTGGGCCTGGAGGACCCGGCTGCAGACTGCACCAACTCTGCATGGGCGGCAGCAGTCTGTCCTACAGGCGGTGGCAAGTGCAGTGGAGAAGTGACAGTGTTGGCAGCAGGAATGCTGTCATCGTGAGAGAGGACAGCAACTCCCTGCTCGACCGACACACTGGCACTCCCACGGGGCAGCACTTCAGCATCCGGAGCAATCTGCTGGAGCACAGATTGCTGGCCTACTGCGGCGCGGTGAGAGCCCCGGGGACATGTGAATGAACCATCGAGGTTGGCAGCAGTCAGTGCTCGCGTGGCCTCAATCTGAGTCTGCATGAGAGCAGTCAGAGATGGGATCACGGCAGTCAGTGACTGAATTGCAGCACTAAGCATTAGTGTGGCATCCGCCTGTGCAACAGCGAAGTGCTCCACACTCCTTGCCAGTGACTCAATGCATTCGGGCACCCTTCCCACTGCACCCATGAGCTCAGTGTGCATGCCCACCGCCTGGGTGTTCATTTCTGCGATCAGCCGCTCCTCCTCTGCGTCCATTGCAGTAGGAGTCGCTGGCATACTCTCCCTCTGGGGAGAAGGCCCCCGTTCTTCCCTACCCCCATGGCGTTGCTGCAGCCCGCTGGGTCCTGGAGCTTCACCCTCATCAGACCCTTCCCCCCTGCTCTCCTCCAGGGAAGGCGTGTTCCCAGTGTGGGCATGGGCTTCCTCGGGAGAGGGTGGCACTGATGCTCCGGCTTCCTCTTCCTCCTCGGCTGCAGCTTCACTCCCACTGGCAGCTTCAGGGCCCGTCTCCTCAGCTGGTGAATCACCATCTGAAAGCAGGGAGGTACAAGAGTGGCTTTAGCGTGAGGACAGGGTGGCAGTAAGGGAGGAATAAGTGCAGCGAGTTAGCAAGTTGGATTGAAAGTGTCAAAGGCTGGTGTTGTGAGGGACAAGTGGAAGGACAGAGGACAAAAAGGTGATGACCTTACCATTGCTGTCCAGAACGGGGTCGGCGTCTCCAGTGGCGACGGGACCGATCACCCGGCTTGCCACAATCCTGTGGACGCGCTCCTCAAGATCGCTGAGGGGTTGCAGCTGAGGCCGCCCTCCACCTGTCCGTTGCTGCTGTCTCCTATTATGCGCCAGCTTGGCCTGCAAGAAAAAGGACAGCATCTGAGTAAATATACAGCCATGGTCTTGCCTGATGTGCCTCCCATAGGTGAATAGCCCTTACTGTATACAGCCATGGTCTTGCCTGATGTGCCTCCCATAGGTGAATAGCCCTTACTGTATGCAAAGTGTGGAATGTGTGTGTGTGTTTCATGAAAGGGCCATAGGTGTTGGATGAGTGTTGTGCATTGGGGTTTTAAGACCCTCTGGCCATAGAGTGAGGTTGAGATGGAGGGATGGAGAGGTATTGAGAAAAAGCCACTCACCCTGATGACCCGAGTGAGGTTGTTGAACTTTTTGCGGCATTGAACATGGGTCCTGGGCACCATGCTCCTGGAGGAGACGCTCTGAGCCACCTCCCTCCACACTCTTCTGTACTCACGTGGCAAAGGCCTCCTGCCACTCTCAGGGAAGAGTATACATCTTCTGCGCTCCACCGCGCCAACCAGAGCATCCAAGGCCCGCTCGGTGAAGCGCTGAGCTCGTTCTCTCACCCTCTCCATCCTTGGCAGCAAAATGGATTCACAGGTCTCTCCAGGCCGAGATTCAAGGCTGCAATGAGCAGGGTGTGGCTGGGGAGCAAGTTGGCCCCCCCGCTTTAAGAACTGGCCGGCGCCAGTGTGTCTGTGTTCCCTCGCTAACTGGCAGCACCTGCGCTGCGCTCGCGCGCTGAGTTAGCGCCTCACTGCTCGGCCTTTGCGCCTTAAGACAGGTGTGCAGCGCCTGATTTAGCGCTCCACTCACCTCCCGGGGCGGTAAAAGTGAAGTTTCCAGTCAGTGGCGATAATTAGCGCCAGGCGCTAATTTTTGCGTCCAGACGATATTTGCGCCCCAAATGGGGCGCGAGCTAATTTTTCCCCCTATGACTCTAAGAGCAGGGCAGTTATCCCCGGTGTCCTGGCCAATATTTATCCCTCAATTAACATAATTAAAAAACAGATTATCTGGTGATTATCATATTGCTGTTTGTGGGAGCTTGCTGTGTCCAAATTGGCTGCCGCGTTTCTTACATTACAACAGTGACTCCACTTCAAAATAGTACTTCATTGGCTGTAAAGCACTTTGAGACGTCCGGTGGTTGTGAAAGGCGCTGTAGAAATGTAAGCCTTTCTTTCTTTGTAAGATTCTATGAAAAATCATTGTATTTTTGCTATTTAGCTTTGTTGAAAAGTATGCAGGTATTGAAGATCTAATGCAAAATAATTACTGGACAAACATCTGTCACATAGTTAACACTGGATAGAGAAAGTTCTCCAATTTACCTTGCGCATGACCATGTCGAGATTTCTCAACGTGCCTTCACACGGTGAATATCCAGCCCATGCTCATTGCCTAGTATCACACGTGCAGAAGTGACCCGGTGAATGAGGTCTCAGAAGGCTGCCAGCACATGTATCCCAGCAATGGCCCGGAATTTGCAGGCAGCAGCGAAGGACTGGGCCCCGAAGTAAGCTTCGCATAAAGATCTCGCGCTCTCTGTGTCGAGAAGTTTGGGTTTTCCGATGTACAATCCAGATCAGCGGAGTTTAGTGGGGATCCCCTAGTGTGAGCTGCTGTGATGACAACATACTGTCAGCGTAGCCAATCAAAACGCAGAATACTCACGGACAGCGAATGAGGAAGTGAGTAAGCTCTTAAAATTCTAACTTTTAAAAAAATGTTTGAGAGAGTAAAAGAAAGATTGGGGCTCTCACATGGGGAAAAAAGGCAAAGCTGAAATAAAGATGGACAAACTTTAAAGGTTCTGAAAAATTAAATTTTTTATTAAAATGGATAAATTCGACACTGCACAAAATTAAAATGAGTTTTTCAGGGCCATAACCTTTATTTAGCAGTCAATACGCGGTCAAAACCCCAGTTACACCTAATCCCTTTTGCGTCTAACTTTTAGTGGGGAATTTAACAGCGTGATTACTGCGGAAGAGCCGAAGATTTTGTCAGTTTCCCTGATTTGAGAGATTTCACTGATTGCTGGCTCTGTGCGGGGTGCGAGCAGGGGTGGAGGGCACAGCACAGCCTGTGGAGGAGCAGTGAAAGACAGACCACCACTTCAGGATTTCCATATTAGGCTGCCCCTGCGCTAAATCCTGAATTTTCGGTCAGCTTCAAAGGCTGAATGATGCCAAACGCTGCCAGTTCACCGTCATCAGGACCGCAAATTCTGGGCCAATGAGTCAGGAGTCAGAAACAAATAACAGGGCTGCAATGAATCTCTCTGTATGAAACTGTATACTCTGTGATCCAGTACCTTTAGCTGTGATCTATTCGATTTCCTGGTAACAGGGTCAGGTGTCTCTGGAAGTGTGTGGGCCCCTAAACATCACATGGTGTCAAAAGTAACAACAGTGTCAGCCCTGGATCAGTGGGTCGCACTCTCACCTCTGAGTTAGAAGATTGTCCCACTCCAGAGACTTGAGCAGAAAATGTAAGCTGACACACCAGTACAGTACTGAGGGAGTGCTGCACTGTCGGAGGTGCTGAATTTTGCATTAAACGTTAAACAGAGGCCCCGTATGCCCTCTCAGGTGGACGTAAAAGATCCCATGGCACTATTTCAAGGAAGAGCAGGGAGGTTGGCCAATATTGGCTAAAATTTATCCCTCAACCAACATAATAAAAACAGATTATCTGGTCATTATCACATTGCTGCTTGTGGGAGCTTGCTGTGCGAAAATTGGCTACCGCGTTTCCTACATTACAACAGTGACTACACTTCAAAAATATTTCAATGGCTGTAAAGCGCTTTGGGATGGCATGAAAGGCATTATATATATTTCTTTCAAATTCATAAAGGGAAGGAAAATACTTGCATTTCATGGTTTCAAGGCATCCTAAAGCACTTTACAGCTAATGAAGTACCTTTGAAGTGTAGTCACTGTTGTAATGTAGTAATTATCCATTGAAAACAAAAGAGAACATGCTAAGAACTCGCCTGAACTGCTTAAGCTGCTGAAGTGTTCCCAATAGTAATAGTAAACACTAGAAGCAGAGGCCAGTATCAGCATCAAGTGGGAGCATCAACGCAATATGGAAACACTGTCAGCTAATTCCCAAATGGGAGGACAGTGCCTGACAGCCAGCAAGAGAGCCAGAGAGGACTTTTGGAGTGGTCAGCAAATTTAATAGGAACGGGGTTGACAGAGCAAGGGCTTGGCATCCTGACAGAGTTGGGCTTGGAGAAGGCATGGGGGCAGGTGAGTTAGAATGAAAGAGAGAGATGGATGTTCAGATTTAGGATAGAGAGGGGCGGGTCCTCAGGAGTGGATTGGATTGGTGGGCTAGAGGAAGGGGTGAAGGAGCAGAGGTAGCTGAATGGATAGTCTCTATCTTGGTGATAAAGAAACCCATGATCTTCTCATACATGTTAAAAGAGATGAGGGTGGAGGAGGCAAGGGGTTTCAGAACGCAGTTGGGAGCGGAGAAAAGAAACTGAGGTAATAACTGAAAATGCTGGAAATACTCAGCAGGTCAGGCAGCATCGGTGGAGAGAGAAACAGAGTTAACATTTCAGATCGATGGCCTTTCATCAGAACTGGAAAAGTTAGAGATGTAACAGATTTTTAAGCAAGTGCAGGGGCAGGGAAAGGAAGGAGGGGAGGAAAGAACAAAAGGGAAGGTTTGTGGTAGGGTGGAAGGCAGGAGTGATTAAATGACAAGAGGGATGATGGTGCGAGGCAAAAGGAGATGGTAATGGGACAAGTAAAACAAAAGATGGGTCTAGAGGAGGTGTAAATGGCAACAGCAGAATCATTAACAGCAACTGCTGTCTGAAAAAAGTGTGAGCGGCGGTACTCAATTATTGAACTGAAGAAACTGAGGTCTATCTTTTCTCTCCAGAATAATTCTAGAGTAGAGGGTGGTTTTGACAAAGGCTTAATAGAGCTTGATGTGGTCCAGTCAGATTTGGTGATGGATGGCTAAGATTCTCTCAAGTCTGAACCCTTTGCAACTGAGGGAATGAAGGAGCGGACTGTATCAATCTACCAAATTGTGTATTGTTCGGTCTCTGGGAAAAAACAACTTCCTATTATCATATTAACCACCTACATCCGACTGGATTCACAACCCAAAATGAACCCATCCTAATATTGAATTACATAGAATGTACAGCACAGAAACAGACCATTCGACCCAACTGGTCCGTGCCGGTGTTCATGCTCCACACGACCCCCCTCCCACCCTTCTTCATCTCACCCTATCAGCATATCCTCCGTTCCTTTCTCCCTCATGTTTTTATCTAGCTTCTCCTTAAATGCATCTATGCTATTTGCCTCAACCACTCCCTGTGGTAGCGAGTTCCGCCTTCTCACCACTCTCTGGGTGAAGAAGTTAACCCCTTTAACACAAGCTAAAAACACACTTTACACTCATTGCAATCTAGACCCTTTCAATGGAAAAAATGGCCAAGGAATCCTGAAACATGTCAGAGAGTTTAGGTATTTAAAGGGGCCTAATGTCTGTTTTAGGCATCCGTCCTGGACACCTACAAATCGGTCTCCACGCATTACGCAGTGGGACCAACACCTGCACAGATCGAGTGCAGGCCCCCCCCCCCCCCCACTGTTAAATTGGTCTGAATTTCTCCGTTTCTGCACTTGATAAACAGGCGCACTGCACACCAATTTCTACCCGGATGGGTATAAAAACATGGTGCTAATTCAGATAAAGGGATGATGGTGCACGACAGAAGAAGGTGGTAATGGGACAATAAAGAAAGAAAAGATGGATCCAGGGAGGTGTAAATGGTTACAGCAGAACCACTACCAGCACCTGCTGTACCAAGAACATGGAAGCAGTGGTTATGATCTAAAGTTGCTGAGCTTGATGTTGAGTCCGGAAGGTTGTAAAGTGCCTAATTGAAACATGAGGTGCTGTTCCTCGAGCTTACGCTGAGCTTCATTGGAACAGCGTAGGAGACCAAGAACAGAGAGATCAGAGTGGGAGTGGGATAGAAAATTAAAGTGATCCTTTCCCTGATGCCTGCCAGTCAAAACCTATATATCTCTAAAGTTAACAAAGGATCATCCCTAGGCTCTTAGTTTGGCTAAACTTTTGGCTTGCTGAGAGAAGGCAGCCAATCCGCATCATTCAATTAGCCTAGGCTTGGGTCAAACCAGTATCAATTCTCCAAAGACTTTGGGTAAGTGCGTTTAACAGTGCATATTCACATCAGAAGTGTCCACAGAAGCTGTTAGTACTGTCCCAGTGATGCAGCACATAGTTCACAATGGACTCGCAATTGCAATTACGATGTAAGTAGGTTCAGCTCTTGGCACAGTTGTCAGGAAGATATCATTGCAGACTGAAGGCAAACTTCCAGCTGAAGCATGGGACTGGAGTGTGAGGCGATTAGGATCTCTGTAAAATACTCCTCTGAGCAGCTGGCTCAGGAAAGGTGCGGACTGAGACTCGGGAGTAGATTACAGACCTGCTCAAATAACAGGTGTCTAAAAGAGAAAGGGGTAAAAATTCAGTTGGTTGCGCCTCCCGTTAGCGTCTTAAGAGGGCGCTAATGGGGCGTTAAGGCGCTAACGCCCGGGCGCAGCGCTGTTTGCGCCGCTCGAGAACTTAACTTGAGATTGTGCGGCGGCGCTAAAACTTACCGCTGCGACCACCTGCGCGCGCAGATTGTGACGTCATTCCGTGGTGCAACGCCCTTGGGGCGCCCCGGAGCGGAAATTGAGTGGCGCCCCCTGCCTTACCGCCTGGCGCTTCCAACGACCGGAAGACTGGAACGTTATCAATCGGTGTGGGGCTGGGGGGGGCGCTATTTAAAGGGGGCCTCTTCCTGTCTTTTTCTGTGGTCGACATTTATGCACCACTCGTTCTGAGAGAGAGAGAGAGATTCGGAGAGAGAGAGAGAGAGAGACTTCTACATTGACTCAACGCTTTGTGAGGTAGTTTTGCCTAGTTCATCCTAACTTTGCTGCTACTTTCGTTGCTGTACCTCATTACTTTTCTGGCAAAGAGATTATGGGGGCTGCAATGATTGGGGGCGTCGTCCTGCTCCAGCTCAATCGGAGGATAGTGAGACGCAGACAGAGAGTGGCAATGATGGCCAGACGGAGGAGGGCCATCAGGCGCATGTACAGGAGAGCTTACCCTCCCAGGGTATATCGTGAACAGCTCTCCTACATCCACATGTCCGAGGAGCTGTGTTTGCGAAGGCTGCGATTCAGCAAGGAGGTGGTCACTGAGCTCTGCCACCTGCTGCAGCCAGATCTGCAGCCTCAGCTGAGGTCCAGGACGTCTCTGTCGGTGGCAGTGAAGGTCACAGTGGCTTTGAACTTCTATGCCACTGGCTCATTCCAAGCTGCTGTTGGGGACCTCGCCAATATCTCCCAGTTTGCGGTGCATCGCTGCATCCGGCAGGTCACCAATGCCCTCTTCACAAGGAGACGAGACTTCATCTCCTTCCCTATGACCCCAGACAAGCAGCATGACCGTGCTATGGGCTTTGCGAGGGTAGCGGGCTTCCCCATGGTGCAGGGCGCCATTGACTGCACGCATGTGGCTTTGCGTGCTCCGCGAGAGAATGCAGAGGAGTTCCGGAACAGAAAGGGGTTCCATTCCTTGAATGTGCAGTTGGTCTGTGACCACAGACAGGTGATTCTCGCTGTCAATGCCCACTATCCGGGCAGCTGCCACGATGCTTTCATCCTGCGCCAGAGTACTGTGGCAGAAATTTTCGAGGCACCGCATCAGCCAGTTGGTTGGCTTCTGGGGGACAAGGGGTACGCATTGAGCACCTGGCTGATGACACCGCTCCGTGCGCCAAACACCCCTGCTGAGCTGCGGTACCAGGAAAGCCAACAAGCAACCAGGAACATTATTGAGCGCACAATCGGCGTGCTCAAACAACGATTCCGCTGTCTGGACCATTCCGGAGGAGCCCTGCAGTACTCGCCTGAGCAAGTTTCCAAATTCGTAGTGGTGTGCTGCATGTTGCACAACATGGCAATCCTCAGGACGCAGCCAATGCCACCAGGCCTTGCAGCACCACAAGAGGAGGAGGAGGAAGAGGAGGAACAGGCCGAGGACGATGATCAGCAGCAGCACCAAGGCAGGAGGGCGGCCCACAATGGTCAAACTGCAAGGGCCGTCCGTCAACGACTAATAGCAAGCCGCTTCTAGGGCCCCTGCCATTGCTACAAACACGAATCAACCCAGCACGCAACCCCTAACCCGGCCAAGGCACCAATAATTCCAACCACCAGCCATGTATATTTTGAATACAGAAACTTATTTATTGTACAAACTCTGTGTGTGTCAATTCCTCATGACAAACTCATAGAAATAAACACAAAAAAACAGTCAATAACATAACTGGTTCTCACAACCTGGAGATAATGTCCAAAACACTAAACAAAAGTTGGGCCATGAACCTCGGCCTTTAATAAAAAAATGACCAGCATTTTGGCACACCTCCTACTTTTTGCCCTTCGAGGGTGATCTCCTTCCCTTGCGCACTTCCCCCCTTCTAAGCCTACTGCTCCTCCGTAATGGGACCTCAGTGGCTGCAGCAAGGCTGGTGGAAGGCTGCTGCTTGTCAGACCCTGACACTGCAGATGCCCCTGAAGGACGGCCTCGACCACTTCTGGGCCTGGAGGGCCCGGCTGCAGACTGCACCAACTCTGCATGGGCGGCAGCAGTCTGTCCTACAGGCGGTGGCAAGTGCAGTGGAGAAGTGACAGTGTTGGCAGCAGGAATGCTGTCATCGTGAGAGAGGACAGCAACTCCCTGCTCGCCCGACACACTGGCACTCCCACGGGGCAGCACTTCAGCATCCGGAGCAATTTGCCGGAGAACAGATTGCTGGCCTGCTGCGGCGCGGTGACAGCCCCGGGGACATGTGCACGAACCATCGAGGATGGCAGCAGTCAGTGCTCGCGTGGCCTCAATCTGAGTCTGCATGAGAGCAGTCTCAGATGGGTTCCTGGCAGCCAGTGACTGAATTGCAGCACTAAGCTTTAGTGTGGCATCCGCCTGTGCTACAGCGAAGTGCTCCACACTCCTTGCCAGTGCCTCAATGCATTCGGGCACCCTTCCCACTGCACCCATGAGCTCAGTGTGCATGCCCACCGCCTGGCTGTTCATTTCTGCAATCAGCCGCTCCTCCTCTGCGTCCATTGCATTAGGAGTGTCTGGCATACTCTCCCTCTGGGGAGAAGGCTCCCGTTCTTCCCTCCCCCCCCCATGGCGTGGCTGCAGCCCGCTGGGTCCTGGAGCTTCACCATCATCAGCCCCTTCCCCCCTGCTCCCCCGTTCTTCCCTCCCCCCCCAATGGCGTTGCTGCAGCCCGCTGGGTCCTGGAACTTCACCATCATCAGCCCCTTCCCCCCTGCTCCCCTCCGGGGAAGGCGTGTTCCCAGTGTGGCCATGGGCTTCCTCGGGAGAGGGTGGCACTGATGCTCCGGCTTCCTCTTCCTCCTCAGCTGCAGCATCACTCCCAGTGGCAGCTTCAGGGACCATCTCCTCAGCTGGTGAATCACCATCTGAAAGCAGGGAGGTACAAGAGTGGCTTTAGCGTGAGGACAGGGTGGCAGTAAGGGAGGAATAAGTGCAGCGAGTTAGCAAGTTGGATTGAAAGTGTCAAAGGCTGGTATTGTGAGGGACAAGTGGAAGGACAGAGGACAAAAAGGTGATGACCTTACCATTGCTGTCCACAACGGGGTCGGCGTCCCCAGTGGCGACGGGACCGATCACCCGGCTTGCCACAATCCTGTGGACGCGCTCCTCCAGATCGCTGAGGGGTTGCAGCTGAAGCCGCCCTCCACCCGTCCGTTGCTGCTGTCTCCGATTATGAGCCAGCTTAGCCTGCAAGAAAAAGGACAGCATCTGAGTCAATATACAGCCATGGTCTTGCCTGATGTGCCTCCCATAGGTGAATAGCCCTTACTGTATGCAAAGTGTGGAATGTGTGTGTGTGTTTGATGAAAGGGCCATAGGTGTTGCATGAGTGTTGTGCATTGGGGTTTTAAGACCCTCTGGCCATAGAGTGAGGTTGAGATGGAGGGATGGAGAGGTATTGAGAAAAAGCCACTCACCCTGACGACCCGAGTGAGGTCGTTGAACTTTTTACGGCACTGAACATGGGTCCTGGGCACCATGCTCCTGGAGGAGACGCTCTGAGCCACCTCCCTCCACACTCTTCTGAACTCGCGTGGCAAAGGCCTCCTGCCACTCTCCGGGAACAGCATGCATCGTCTGCGCTCCACTGCGTCAACCAGAGCATCCAAGGCCCGCTCGGTGAAGCGATGAGCGCGTTCTCTCACCCTCTCCATGCTTGGCAGCAAAATGGATTACAGGTCTCTCCAGGCTGAGATTCAAGGCTGCAATGAGCAGGGTGTGGCTGGGGAGCAAGTGCCCCCCCCCCCGCTTTAAGAAGTGTCCGGCGCCAGTGTGTCTGTGTTCCCTCGCTAACTGGCAGCAGCTGCGCTGCGCTCGTGCGCTGAGGTAGCGCCTCACTCCTAGGCCTTTGCGCCTTAAGAGAGGTGTGCAGCGCCTAATTTAGCGCTCCACTCACCTCCCGGGGCGGTAAAAGTGAAGTTTCCTGTCAGTGCCGATAATTAGCGCCAGGCGCTAATATTTGCGCGCGGACGATATTTGCGCCCCAAATGGGGCGCGACCTAATTTCTACCCCAAAGTCTTCAGTTTGCAGCGTGAAGAATCAGAAGGAAAATAAAGAGAGAGACAAAAACAGAAATTTATAACATTAAGAAGAAAAATTCTGATTGATAGAAACCTGGAATCTACATAGAAAATATCGGAACTTGATACTTTCTTGGCAAGTAAGGCAATGAAGGAATATTGGGAAAAGACAAAGGAATTGGGGTTAACAAGATAGAGTTGCCATGACTAACAAAATGGCAAAGCAAACATAGTGGGCTGTCCTACATTCCTATAGTCCTATTTGTACTCCAGGTTGGCTAGCATCTCAAAGATAATGGCAGGTTAATATTTTGTATAAGAATATACGGAATAAAACAGAAATGTCCAAACAGGAACAATAACCGACAATTATCTTCAGTTGTTTTATCAATGACCTTCCCACCATCATAAGGTCAGAAGTAGGGATGTTCACTGATGATTGCAGTGTTCAGTTCCATTCACAACTCCTCAGATAATGAAGCAGTCCATGCCCGCATGCAGCAAGACCTGGATGACATTCAGGCTTGGGCTGATAAGTGACAAGTAACATTCACGTCATATAAGTGCCAGGCAATGACCATCTCCAACAAGAGAGAGTCTAACCACTTCCACTTGACATTCAATGGCATTACCATCGTCAAATCCCCCACCATCAAAATCCTGAGGATCACCATTGACCAGAAACTCAACTGGACCAGCCATATAAAAGCCGTGACTACTAGAGCAGGTCAGAGGCTGAGTATTCTGTGGTGAATGGCTCACTTTATAACTTCCCACCAAATGCAAGGCACAAGTCACAAGACTGATTGCAGTAATTACAGAGGAGTCTCCCTGCTGTCTGCCACAGGGAAAGTAATTGCAAGAATCCTCCTCAATCGCCTTCTCCTGTGGCTGAAGAGCTCCTCCCAGAGTCGCAATGTGGATTCCACCCACTAAGGGGCACAATGGCCATGCTCTTCAACGCGCGTCAACTACAAGAGAAATGCAGGGAACAGCACCAGCCGCTGTACATGGCCTTCTTTCACCTCACAAAGGCATTCGACACCGTCAACCGTGAGGGATTATGGAGTGTCCTCCTCAAATTCGGCTTCCCTCAAAAGTTTGTCACCATCCTCCGCCTGCTTCATGATGACATGCAAGCCATGATCCTGACCAACGGATCCACCACAGACCCAATTCACATACGGACCGGGGTCAAGCAAGGTTGTGTCATCGCACCAACGCTCTTCTCGATCTTCCTGGTTGCAATGCTCCATCTCACCCTCAGTAAGCTCCCCGCTAGAGTGGAGCTAATCTACAGAACAAACGGGAAACTGTTCAACCTCTGTTGTCTCCAGTCCAGATCCAAGGTCGTCCCATCTTCTGTCATCAAATTACGGTATGCAGACGACGCTTGCGTCTGCGCACCCTCTGAGGTTGAACTCCAAACCATTGTCAACACCTTCACCGAAGCGTACAAGAGCATGGGCCTTACACTAAACATCCATAAGACAAAGGTCCTCTACCAACCTGCCCCCGCCACAAAGTACTGCTCCCCGATTATCAAAATCCATGACGAGGCCTTGGACAACGTGGACCACTTTCCATACCTCGGGAGCCTACTGTCAACAAGGGCAGATGTCGATGACGCAGTCCAACACCACCTTCAGTGTGCCAGTGCAGCCTTTGGTCACCTGAGGAAGACAGTGTTTGAAGACCAGGACCTCAAACCCAGCACCAAGCTCATGGTCTACAGAGCAGTAGTTATACCCGCCCTCCTGTATGCCTCAGAGACATGGACCATGTAAAGCAGGCACCTCAAAGCACTGGAGAGGTACCACCAATGCTGCCTCCACAAGATCCTGCAAATCCATTGACAGGAGAGGCGCACCAAGATCAGTGTTCTCGCTCAGGCCAACATCCCCAGCATCGAAGCTTTGACCACGCTCGATCAGCTCCGATGGATGGGCCACATCGTCCGCATGCCCGAAACGAGACTCCCAAAACAAGCGCTCTACTCGGAGCTCCGACACGGCAAGAGAGCCCCAGGTGGGCAGAGGAAATGCTTCAAGGACACCCTCAAAGCTTCCTTGAAAAAGTGCAACATCCCCACCAACACCTGGGAATCCCTGGCCCAAGAATGCACAAAGTGGAGGAGACGCATCCGGGAAGGCGCCGAACACCTCGAGTCTCTTCACCGGGAGCAAGTGGAAGCGAAGTGCAAACAGTGGAAGGAGCGCACGTCAACCCAAGCACCCCACCCACCCGCCCCTTCAACCACCGTCTGCCCCACCTGTGACAGAGATTGTAGGTCCCGCATTGGACTCATCAGTCACCTGAGAACTCATTTTTAGTGTGGAAGCAAGTCATCCTCGGTTCCGAGGGACTGCCTAAGAAGAGAAGACAAGTCAGGAGTGTAATTGAATACTCTCCACTTGTTTGGATGAGTGCAGTTCCAACAACACTCAAGAAGTTCAACACCAAGCTTGATTGGCACCTTATCCACCACCTTAAACATTCACTCCCTCCACCACCGGTGCACTGTGGCTGCAGTGTGTATCATCTACAAGATGCACTGTAGCAACACGCCAAGGCTTCGACAGCACCTCCCAAACCCGCGACCTCTACCACCTAGAAGGACAAGGGCAGCAGGCGCACGGGAACACCACCACCTCCAAGTTCCCCTCCAAGTCACACACCATCCTGACATGGACATATATCGCCGTTCCTTCATCGTCACTGGGTCAAAATCCTGGATCTTCCTACCTAACAGCACTGTGGGAGAAGCTTCACCATACGGGAATGCAGCGGTTCAAGAAGAAGGCCCAACACCACCTTCTCAAAGGCAATTAGGCATGGGCAAGAAATGCTGGCCTTGCCAATGATTCCTACATTCCCAAAATGAATATTGCTTTCGAGTTTGTTCTTCTCAGCTCCTCCTTAGGCCACAGTTATAATATTGCGTCCAATTTTAAACACTCTGTTTTAGCGAGGATCCCAGCGTTATGAAGAAGGAGCAGAAGAGATTCACTAAGATGATGTCAGGGATGAGAGGTTTTAGTTATAAGGAGTGATGAGAAAAAATGGGGCTCCTTTCATTAGAACAAAGAAGATTAAATCTGTTGGCCGGTGCGGACATGATGGGCCGAAATGGCCTCCTTCCATGCTGTAACTTTTTATGATTCTATGATTCTGTGACAGAGATGTTCAAAATTGTGAATTGGTAATTTGAGGGCATAAATTGAAGTTCATGACCTAAAGAACAAGGAGAGTTTCAGAGATTTTGTTCTTACACAGAGGGCTGTTAGAAAATGGAATTCACCATCAGAAACAGTGGCAGGGGGTGGGGGGGGCGTTGCAGGGGGGGGGGGAAGCAGAATTGATAATCGCATGAAAAAGGGAATTGAATAAATATTTAAAAATACAAATTTTTCTTGATCGATGCCCCCTGCTGTTGGTTTCAATATCCACTCTCCCCACTCTCCCCATCGCTGCAGTACTGAGGCTGCAAGATGCACAATCTACAGGATGTAATGCAGCAACTCACTCAGGTTACTTTGACAGCACCTCCCTCCCCTGCAACCTCTACCATCGAGAAGGACAAGAGCAGCAATGGCATGGGAGCAACATCACCTCCCAAGACCCCCCTCCATATTGAGCAGCATCGTGATGTGGAAAAATATCTCTGTTCCTTTTGCCATTGATGAGTTAGTATCTTGGATTTCCATCAGCGCACGAACTGTAGCGGATCAAGGAGAAGATCCACCACCACCTTCTCAAGGGCAACTAGAGATGGGGCCCGAGAATAAACAAGAAAACTTTAATTTGTGGGGCATACGGTGGGGGGGCGGGGGGTCATCTTTCAGCTGACACCCGCCTGTTTCTTGTCTGAAAATCAGACGGCTCATGCAGAAGAAGAATTGTGGGGAGAGGGGGAACGGGAGGAGAGTGCGTTCTGGCTTTTGTACCAGGGATGAGTGGCCAGACCCGGGAGGTGGGTGCATGGGGGCGGGGGGACGGTCTTTAAAGGGGCCTCTGATGTCTGCCCCACAGAAAGGGCCTCAAAACCGTTTTCATAAGGAACAAAAAAGAAACAGATGAATTAGGAGCAGGAGTCGGCCATACGGCCCCTCGAGCCTGCTCCGCCATTCAATAAGATCATGGCTGATCTTCACCTCAACTCCACCTTCCCGTCCGATCACCATATCCCTGGATTCCCTTAGAATCGAAAAATCTATCGATCTCTGTCTTGAATATATTCAACTTCTGAACATCCACAGCCATCTGGGGTAGAGAATTCCAAAGATTTACAACCCTCTGAGTGAAGAACTTCCTCCTCACCTCAGTCCTAAATGGCCGACCCCTTATCCTGAGACTGTGCCCCCTAGTTCTAGACTACTTCTATTGTTGCGGGGCCAAGAGTTGAGAGTGTGCTCCTCCTGGGCCAAGTGACCCTCCTCAATCCTTGCACCTGTTATGTTCGAAGGCAAACCGTCCACATTATCAAAGGGCTCACCATGCAATAGGTGGTGGACCCACAGTCTTGAAGGTGAAAAATTTGCTGTCCACAGACGGCCTGAGCTCGCCCACCCTCCTTCCTCCTCCCGCCGGCTCAGCCCATTTCCTGCCCTCCCTTAAACTGGCTGCAACTGAGCGCCCGTTTGCCGCTCACAGCTTGCTGTCTGCTTCGAAATGAGGCCTGAACCTCAACTTGGTTGAGGCCTCCTGTTAGCTGTCAACCTCCTTCATCCTCTGGTACACAACATCATGTTTTGAGTGAGCACGAGACAATTGATGGTGGAGTATGCAGACAGACTTTATTGATGCCTAGATTGAGTGATCGGCCCAATGTGACAGAAGAGAGTGGTGTTCGGCTTCAAGTTCTATCTTTCGAGCCCTCTGAAAACGATGCTCCTTTACACACCATGTGTTGTCTACATTAAAGATACATGTCACAGGTAAGCCCTCATGACGTATCTAATCCTGAATCCTCAGTCTATTCATGTAGACAGCTGTAGTTGTTTACTCCAAAGCTACTTCCCTCAAACAAAACTTCCTGACGTAACTGTACTTAACCTCTTTGAAGAATAAGCTTTATTAACCATTATCACACATGTGTCTCTAATTCAATTTCATAACGATTAGCTCCTGCACAGGGCTTATGATGCATTTAGTAGTTTGCACTGAGCAGGAAATATCAGGATCAAAAATGCTGGAGAGGTGATTTACAATAATATTTGGGGTTGGACGGCAGTTGTTGTGCATAGTGAAGTAGAGAAATAGAATCTTTGGAATGCTAAAAACAGGAAGGAAGGAAGGAAGGAAGGAAGGCCAGACGCGGTCTTTGTGAAGATGACAAAGAGTACCAAGCACCAGGAGCGCATGGAATAGTAAAATGATTTTCTGACTGAGAACCTAGCATTACATCTAGTGTACAGCACAGTAACAAGCCATTCGGCCCAACTGATCTATGCCGGTGTTTATGCTCCACACGAGCCTCCCCAACCCCTCTTCATCTAACCCCATCAACATAACCTTCTATTCCTTTCTTCCTCATGTGCTTACATAAGAACATAAGAAATAGGAGCAGGAGTAGGCCATTCGGCCATTCGAGCCTGCTCCACCATTCAATAAGATCATGGCTGATCTGATCTTGGCCTCAACTCCACTTCCCTGCCCGCTCCCCATAACCCTTGACTCCCTTACCATTCAAAAATCTGTCTATCTCCACCTTAAATATATTCAATGACCCAACCTCCACAGCTCTCTGGGGAAGAGAATTCCAAAGATTCACAACCCTCTGAGAGAAGAAATTCCTCCTCATTTCCATTTTAAACGGGTGCCCCCTTATTCTGAAATTATGCCCCCTAGTTCTAGATTCCCCCACGAGGGGAAACATCCTCTCTGCATCTACCCTGTTCTCTCCCCTTCAGAATCTTATATGTTTCAATAAGATCCCCTCTCATTTTTCTAAACTCCAATGAGTATAGGCCCAACCTGGTCAACCTTTCTTCATAAGACAACCCCTTCATCTCCGGAATCAACCTCTTGAACCTTCTCTGAACTGCCTCCAATGCAAGTATATCCTTCCTTAAATAAGGAGACCAAAACTATATGCAGTCTCCAGGTGTGGTCTCAACAACGCCCTGTGCAGTTGTAACAGGACTTCCATACTATTATACTCCATTTCCTTTGCAATAAAGGCCAACACTCCATTTGCCTTCCTAATTATTGCTGTACCTGCATGCTAACTTTTTGTGATTCATGTACAAGGACCCCCAGATTCCTCTGTACCTCTGCAATTTGTAATCTCTCCCCATTTAAATAATAATTTGCTTTTTTATTTTCCCTACCAAAGTGGAAAAAGTCGCATTTTCTCACATTATACTCCTTCTGCCAGATTTTTGCCCACTCACTTAGCCTATCTATATCCCTTTGGAGATTCTTTGCGTCCTCCATACAATATGCTTTCCCACCTATCTTTGTATCATCAGCAAATTTGGCTACATTACACTCAGTCCCTTCATCCAAGTCATTAATATAGATTGTAAATAGTTGAGGCCCAGCACTGATCCCTGCGGCACCCCACTAGTTACAGTTTGCCAACCTGAAAATGACCCATTTATCCCGACTCTCTGGTTTCTGTTAGTTAGCCAATCCTCTATCCATGCTAATATATTACCCCCAACCCCGTGAGCTCTTATCTTGTGTAGTAACCTTTTATGTGGCACCTTATCGAATGCCTTCTGGAAATCCAAATAGTCGACATCTACTGGTTCCCCTGTATCCACCCTGCTTGTTACATCCTCAAAGAACACCAGCAAATTTGTCAAACATGATTTCCCTTTCATACAACCATGCTGACTCTGCTTGACTATATTATGATTTTCTAAATGTCCTGCTACCACTTCCTTAATGATGGACTGCAGCATTTTCCCAATGACAGATGTTAGGCTAACTGGTCGATAGTTGCCTGCTTTCTGTCTCCCTCCTTTCTTAAGTAGGAGTGTTACATTTGTGGTTTTCCAGTCTGCTGGGACCTCTCCAGAATCCAGGGAATTTTGGTAGATTACAACCAATGCATCTACTATCTCTGCAGCCACCTCTTTCAAAACTCTAGGGGGGAAAAATTGGGTCGCACCCCTTTGGGGCGCTAACTTCGCCGTTAATGCCCCGAAAAAATTAGCACCCCCGCGGCCGCAATTCACCGGTAGCACCCCAAGAGGGAGGCAGGGCGCCACTGGAAGCGACCGCCACCCTCTTAGGGCACTGTAAGTGAATATCGCGGCGCTACGTGCCGCAGCGCCATGTGCTGCTGCACGTCGCACCACAGTACTGTAGGCCTTCCTCTCCTTTTTAAAGGGGCGGGGCCGAGCGCAGCTCAACCCGGGGCCCAGCTGGGCCATCAGGGATCGGAGTGCCGGCAAAAGAGCCCGGCACTCAAGAGAAGTGCCGGGCTCACGGAGCGCAGCCGGCACCCCATAGGTGGGGATGCAGAGGAGGCCGGGGACGGCAGAGGGGGCAAGTGCTGGCAGGCGGCCAGCAACAAAAATGGCCGCCCGGCACCTCCCCTTTAATTTGCGTTGACCCGGCTGCAGGTAGGCCCCCCTGACCCCGTTGGACATAGCGTCCAGCGGTAAGTCAGGGGGCGATAACGAAGATCGCAGCCGGGGTGCGAGTGGGGCACTGCGCATGGTGATGACGTCATCGCTGGTGGTGCAACGCTGCGGGGCGCTAACAGTTACCGCCGCCGCTAACCTCCCGCTGAATTTTGTGGGAGACGTTGGCGGCGCCACGCCCAGACGCTATTTGCTTTGCGCCCCGTTAGCGCCCTCTTAGGGCACTAACGGGAGGCGCAAAGCAACCAAATTTTTAGGCCCAGGATGCAGGCCATTGGGTCCAGGGGACTTGTTCACCTTTAGTCCCATTAGTTTGCCTAGTACTTTCTCTCTAGTGGTAGTGATTGTTTTAAGTTCCCCCCCCCCACCCCAATAGCCCCTTGATTATCAATTATTGGGATGCTTTTAGTGTCTTCTACCGTGAAGACCGATACCAAATACTTGTTCAAAGTCATGGCTGAACTTTTATCTCAACTCCACTGTCCTGCCCTATCCTCATATCAATTGGTTTCCTTAGTATCCAAAAATCTCAACTATTGAGTGTCCACAGCCCTCTGGGGTAGAGAATTCCAAAGGTTCGCAACCCTTTGCGTGAAGAAATTTCCCCTCATCTCAGTCCTAAATGGCCAAGCCCTTATCCTGAGACTTGGCTTATCTAGTTTCCTCATAAATGTATCATAGGTGAGACCGTCATCACCAGGAAATTGTTACGATGAAGGGGAAAGGAGGATGAGGAGGATGCGGGAGTATATTGGAAGCTCATCAGTCAGGGTAGGGATTGACCAGGCAGTAGGCCTATCACCACAGTCAACTATCTGTGGGTCCACTATCAATTGCGTGGTGAACCCTTTCATAATGCACATTTTGCCTTTGCACATAATAGGTGCAAGGATTGAGGGCAGAGTCACTTGGCCCATGGCAATTCATCCTGCAATACATTCACTGTCCCATCCTGACACGTGTAATGAGATTTGCAATAACCCTGCTATTTTTAGTTCAATTACCTTGTTATATTTCTGCAACAACTTCTCTATCCCAGGATATTGTTTCTTGTCATGCATTTGTTTTTTTACAATGACAAGTTTCCCCCAGATCTATACGGATTATTTCATCCTACTTTATTGTAATATCAGAGATTGCGCTATTTTTTAAGTCGTGCACTTTGTTTTGGAACAGACTGCCGTTTTTCATGCGGTCTCGCTCCTCTAATTCTGCCCTCTTCAGGATCCCTGATTATAATCGCTCAACCTTTGGTGGCCGTGCCTTCTGTTGCCTGGGCCCTAAGCTCTGGAATTCCCTCCCTGGACCTCTCCACCTCGCTACCTCTCTCTCCTCCTTTAAGACGCTCTTTAAAACCTACCTCTTTGACCAAGCTTTTGGTCACCAGCCCTAATTTATCCTTATGTGGATCGGTGTCAAATTATTTTGTCTTAAAATACTCCTGGGAAGCGCCTTGGGACGTTTTACTACGTGAAAGGCGCTATATAAATACAGGTTGTTGTTGTTGTGGACGCCAATTCGCCGAATTCCTTCAAGCGAGAGCTGGACCTGTTTCTGGCTGGGGCGGAGATCACCTCTTACAAAACGTAGGTAGTGCATAGAATTATTCAGGCCAGTATGATCTCCTGGACTAGTTTTGATCGCCTAGGTGCGTCGGAGAAGAATTTCCCAGATCTTTCCACCACCCCCCCAACTCCTCTGCCCCCCAATTTGGCCTGGGTTTTAAATCTGGTTTCTCGCCTCTCCCTGAAGATCACATGGTTTCTGGGCGGGGTGGGGAGTGTATATATTCAAGGTATCGCAGTTTGTATAGGACAGGCTGGATGGACCAGAGGGTCTTTACCTGTCCATCATTGTGTGTAAGTTCGTAGAATAGTGGATCTCCTGTCAGATCCACTGGTCCCTAAAGGAAGAGTTGACATGTACTGTCACACCATCTCTCAATCATCTTTGCATGCTGGTGGCTAGCTATCGCCTCACTGAAATGTGCTTATCACACCATGACGTTGTTTGGTACCACCTGCACAGCCTCATCACCCAAAGTGGTCTTGTTCTGTTGAAGCTGAGACATTTTATTCCCCCACCATTGCACATAGTTGCTCTCTTGGATCTCTTGAATATTTACAGGCCTTGGTCGCTGGAATGAGTTTTGAGTCTTGGCTGCAGAAGCTGGGAATGTTTCCACTGAAAGAAAGAAAAAAAGAAAGACCTGCATTTATATAGCGCCTTTCACAACTTCAGGATGTCCCAAATGCTTAACAGCCAATGAAGAACTTTCTGAAGTGTAGTCACTGTTGTAATGTAGGAAAAGCAGCAGCCAATTTGCACACAGCAAGCTCCCACAAACAGCAATGTGATAATGACCAGATTATCTGTTTTTTAGTATATAACAACAGAAAATGCTGGAAAAATTCAGCAGGCCAGGCAGCATCTGTGGAGAAAGAAACAGAGTTAACGTTTCAGGTCGAAGACCTTTCGTCAGAACTGGAAAAAAGCAGGTCATGGAATAGATTTTAAAGCAGGTTTAGGGGCGGGGAAATGGGGGAGGGGATGAAAGAACAAAAGGGAAGGTCAGTGATAGGATAGAAAGCAGGAGAGATTGAGAGACATTGAGAGACATTAAGAGATATTCAAGACAAGAGGAGGTGGTAATGTGACAGGTTAAGGAACAAAGGATGGCTCTAGATGAAGTGTGAAATGCGCTGGCAGAATGAAGGACAGCTGCCATGTGGGAGGGAAGAAAAAAAGGCCAAACAAAAAGTGTGGATAAAAAAAAAAATTATATGTGATAGGGGCCGAGGTTATGATCTGAAATTGTTGAACTCTATGTTGAGTCCAGAGGGCTGTAGAGTGCCTAATCGAAAAATGAGGTGCTGTTATTCGAGCTTACGCTGAGCTTCCGTGGAACAATGCAAGAGGCCGAGGACGGTGAAGTCAGAGTGGGAGTGGAGCGGTGAATTAAAGTGACAGGAAACCGGGAACTCGGGGTCCCCCTTAAGGACTGAACGGAGGTGTTCCGCAAAGCAGTCACCTAATCTGCATTTGGTCTCCCCAGTGGAGAAGAGACCACATCGTGAGCAGCGAATACAGTATACTAAATTGCAAGAAGTGCAAGTAAATCGCTGATTCACCTGGAAGGGGTGATTGGGGCCCTGGACAGTGGGAAAGGGGTTGGTATAAGGGCATGTGTTGCATCTCCTGCGCTTGCACAGAAAGGTGCCGGGCGAAGGGGAAGGGGTGCTGGGGGTGGTAGAGGAGTGGACTAGGGTGTCGCGGAGGGAGCGGGCCCTACGGAATGCTGAAAGGGGAGGTGAGGGGAAGATGTGTTTGATGGTGGGATCACGCTGGAGGTGGCGGAAATGGTGGAGGATGATTCGTTGAATGTGGAGGCTGGTGGGGTGAAAGCTGAGGACAAGGGGAACCCTATCGTGATTCCGGGAGGGAGGGGCAGGGGTGAGGGCAGAAGTGCGGGAGATAGAACGGACACAGTCGAGGGCCATGTCAACCACCCTAGAGGGGAATCCTCGGTTGAGGAAAGAAGAAGACATGTCGGAAGCACTGGTATGGAAGGTGGCATCGTCAGAGCTGATGCGACGGAGACGGAGAAACTGGGAGAATGGAATAGAGTCCTTACAGGAAGCGGGGTGGGAGGAAGTGTAGTCCAGGTAGCTGTGGAGTCAGTGGGCTTGTAGTGCATGTTTGTCAATAACCTATCCCCAGAGATGGAGACGGAGAAGTCGAGGAAGGGAAGGGAAGAGTCGGAGATGGACCATGTGAAGGTGAAGGAAGGGTGGAAATTGGAAGCAAAGTGAATGAAATTATCTAGTTCAGGGCGAGAGCAGGAGATGGCACTGATACAGTCATCAATGTACCGGAAAACGAGGTGAGGGAGGGGACCCGAGTAGGACTGGAACAAAGAGTGTTCCACATATCTCACGAAAAGGCAGGCATAGCTAGGACCCATGCGGGTACCCATAACAACACCTTTGATTTAGAGGAAATGAGTGGAGTCAAAGCAGAAGTTGTTCAATGTGAGAACAAGTTCAGCCAGGCGGAGGAGGGTGGTGGTGGATGGGAACTGGTTGGGCCTCTGTTCAAGGAAGAAGCGGAGCGCCCTCAGGCCATCCTGGTGGGATATGGAGGTGTAGAGGGATTGTACGTCCATAGTGAAGAGGAGGCGGTTGGGGCCGGGAAACTGGAAACTGTTAAAGTGGCGGAGGGCGTCGAAAGAGTCACGAATGTAGGTGGGAAGAGACTGGACAAGGGGAGAAAAAATAGAGTCGAGATAGGAAGAGATAAGTTCCGTGGGGCAAGAAAACGCTTAAACGATGGGTCTACCAGGTCAGTCCTGTTTGTGGATATTGGGAAGGAGGTAGAAGCGGGCTGTGCGGGGTTGGGGAACTATGAGGTTGGCGGCCGTGGGGGGAAGATCTCCAGAGGAGATGAGGTCAGTGACAGTCTTGGAAATGGTGGCTTGATGTTCGGTAGTGGGGTCATGGTCCAGGTGGAGGTAGGAGGAGGTGTCGGAGAGTTGGCGTTCAGCTTCCGCTAGGTAGAGGTCGGTTTGCCAAACAACAACAGCACCACCCTTGTCAGCAGGTTTAACGACAATATTGGGGTTGGATCTGAGAGAATGGAGTGCTGCAAGTTCAGAGGGAGGTAGGTTGGAGTGAGTGAGGGGAGCAGAGAAATGGAGATGGCCGATGTCACGGCGGCAGTTTGCAATGAAAAGATCTAGAGAGGGTAAGAGGCCTAAGGGAGGGGACCAGGTAGAACGAGAAATCTGAAAGCGGGAGAAAGGGTCAGCCGTGTGGGGGAAAGACTCCTGGCCAAAGAAGTGGGCACGGAGGCGAAGGCGGCGGAAAAAGAGCTCAGCATCGTGCCGAGCTCGAAATTCATTAATGTGGGGACGTAAGGGGATGAAGCTCAGGCCTTTGCTGAGGACTGATCGTTTGGGGTCAGAGAGGGGAAGGTCAGAAGGGATAGTGAAAACGCGGCAGGGGGTGAGATTGGGAGAAGGGGGTTCAGAGGAAAGTGAAGGGGAAGAAGGTTCCGGAGGGGCGTTGGTGTTCAAGAGTTGATGAAGCTTGCGATCCTTGACATCAGAAAGGAAGAAAAAAAGTTTTTGTTGAAGCGTCGGATGAGTCGAAGGATGAAATTGAACTGTGGACCCGGACAGCTTTGAGATAGAGTGCGTCGGTGCTGCTGAAGAGAGAGGTCGAGAGCTTCATCAACTCTTGAACACCAACGCCCCTCCGGAACCTTCTTCCCCTTCACTTTCCTCTGAACCCCCTTCTCCCAATCTCACCCCTGCCGCGTTTTCACTATCCCTTCTGGCCTTCCCCTCTCTGACCCCGAACGATCAGTCCTCAGCAAAGACCTGAGCTTCATCCCCTTACGTCCCCACCTCAATGAATTTCGAGCTCGGCACGATGCTGAGCTCTTTTTCCACTGCCTTCGCCTCCGTGCCCACTTCTTTGGCCAGGAGTCTTCCCCCCACATGGCTGACCCTTTCTCCCGCTTTCAGAATTCTCGTTCTACCTGGATCCCTCCCTCTGGCCTCTTACCCTCTCTAGATCTTTTCATTGCAAACTGCCGCCGTGACATAGGCCAGCTCCATTTCTCTGCTCCCCTCACTCACTCCAACCTACCTCCCTCTGAACTTGCAGCACTCCATTCTCTCAGATCCAGCCCAGATATTGTCATTAAACCTGCTGACAATTGTTTGGCGAACCGACCTCTACCTAGCGGAAGCTGAACGCCAACTCTCCGACACCTCCTCCTACCTCCACCTGGACCATGACCCCACTACCGAACATCAAGCCACCATTTCCAAGACTGTCACTGACCTCATCTCCTCTGGAGATCTTCCCCCCACGGTCGCCAAACTCATAGTCCCCCAACCCCACACAGCTCGCTTCTACCTCCTTCCCAATATCCACAAACAGGACTGCCCTGGCAGACCCATCGTTTCAGCATGTTCTTGCCCCATGGAATTTAACTCTTCCTATCTCGGCTCTATTTTTTCTCCCCTTGTCCAGTCTCTTCCCACCTACATCCGCGACTCTTCCGACGCCCTCCACCACTTTAACAGTTTCCAGTTACCCAGCCCCAACCGCCTCCTCTTCAATATGGACGTACAATCCCTCTACACCTCCATCCCCCACCAGGATGGCCTGAGGGCGCTCCGCTTCTTCCTTGAACAGAGGCCCAACCAGTTCCCATCCACCACCACCCTCCTCCGCCTGGCTGAACTTGTTCTCACATTGAACAACTTCTCCTTTGACTCCACTCATTTCCTCCAAATCAAAGGTGTTGTTATGGGTACCCGCATGGGTCCTAGCTTTGCCTGCCTTTTCGTGGGATATGTGGAACACTCTTTGTTCCAGTCCTACTCGGGTCCCCTCCCTCATTTGTTTTTCCGATACATTGATGACTGTATCGGTGCCGTCTCCTGCTCTTGCCCTGAACTAGAAAATTTAATTCACTTTGCTTCCAATTTCTACCCTTCCCTCACCGTCACATGGTCCATCTCCGACTCTTCCCTTCCCTTCCTCGACTTCTCCGTCTCCATCTCTGGGGATAGGTTATTGACAAACATTCACTACAAGCCCACTGACTCCCACAGCTACCTGGACTACACTTCCTCCCACCCCGCCTCCTGTAAGGACTCTACTCCATTCTCCCAGTTTCTCCGTCTCCGCCGCATCTGCTCTGACGATGCCACCTTCATACCAGTGCTTCCGACATATCTTCCTTTTTCCTCAACCGAGGATTTCCCTCTACGGTGCTTGACACGGCTCTGGACCGTGTCCGTTCTATCTCCCGCACTTCTGCCCTCACCCCTACCCCTCCCTCCCGTAGCCATGATAGGGTTCCCCTTGTCCTCACCTATCACCCCATCAGCCTCCACATTCAACGTATCATCCTCCACCATTTCCGCCACCTCCAGCGTGATCCCACCACCAAATGCATCTTCCCCTCACCTCCACTTTCAGCATTCCGTAGGGACCGCTCCCTCCGCGACACCCTAGTCCACTCCTCTACCACCCCCAGCACCCCTTCCCCTTCGCCTGGCACCTTCCCGTGCAAGCGCAGGAGATGCAACACATGCCCTTATGCCAACCCCCTTCCCACTGACCAGGGCCCCAATCACCCCTTCCAGGTGAATCAGCGATTTACTTGCACTTCTTGCAATTTAGTATACTGTATTCGCTGCTCACGATGTGGTCTCTTCTACATTGGGGAGACCAAACGCAGATTGGGTGACTGCTTTGTGGAACACCTCCGTTCAGTCCATAAGGGGGACCCCGAGCTCCCGGTGGCCTGTCACTTTAATTCACCGCTTCACTCCCACTCTGACCTCACTGTCCTCGGCCTCTTGCACAGAAGCTCAGCGTAAGCTCGAGGAACAGCACCTCATCTTTCGATTAGGCACTTTACAGCCTTCTGGACTCAACATGGAGTTCAACAATTTCAGATCATAACCTCGGCCCCTATCACATATATATTTTTTTTTATCCACACTTTTTGTTTGGCCTTTTTTTCTTCCCTCCCACATGGCAGCTGTCCTTCATTCTGCCAGCGCATTTCACACTTCATCTAGTGCCATCCTTTGTTCCTTAACCTGTCACATTACCACCTCCTCTTGTCTTGAATATCTCTTAATGTCTCTCAATCTCTCCTGCTTTCTATCCTATCACTGACCTTCCCTTTTGTTCTTTCATCCCCTCCCCCATTTCCCCACCCCTAAACCTGCTTTAAAATCTATTCCATTTCCTGCTTTTTTCCAGTTCTGACGAAAGGTCTTCGACCTGAAACGTTAACTCTGTTTCTCTCTCCACAGATGCTGCCTGGCCTGCTGAGTTTTTCCAGCGTTTTCTGTTGTTATTTTGGATTTCCAGCATCCGCAGTATTTTGCTATTGTATCTGTTTTTTAGTAGTTGGTTGAGGGATAAATATTGGCCAGGACACCGGGCAGAACTCCCCAGCTCTTCTGCATAATGGTGCTCTGGAATATGTTACGTCCAGCTGAGAGGGCAGATGGAGTCTTGGTTTAACGTTTCATCTGAAAGAAAAGAGAAGCTGCACGGCTGATCTTGTTGACGTATTTAAGCTCCTAGACAGGATAAGCATCTGTTTAACTTGATCACAGATTCTATGAGGAGAGGGCATGGCAGAAAATTTAGAAGAGGGAGGGCTAAATGGCAGCTGGGACATACTGGGCGAGGTGGGGGGGGGCGGTGCGGGGGGTGGGCAGTGAAATTGGTCTTGGAAGTTAGTGGGAAGTGGGTGATAGCGAATCGGCAGCCTATTTTACAACCATGTTCGATTGTCTTTTCCATTGATATCCATGGTGTTAAACAGGGCGCAGATTCGCTTCTGCCCATTTCCTGCTACTGCTGAAGACTGATTTCACTCTCAACTACTTTACACAAACATTGGTGAGTGTATGGGATGGATGGCCAAGGGCAGCAATGGGAACTGATTGTACCAATAGAGGCTTGGACAAGTACCTGGAGAACAATTTGATGGAGGGGTATGAGAAGTACATAAGAACATAAGAATTAGGAACAGGAGTCGGCCATAAGGCCCCTCGAGCGTGCTCCACCATTCAATAAGATCATGGCTGATCTTCGACCTCAACTCCACTTTCCCGCCCAATCCCCATATCCCTTGATTCCCTTACTGTGGGATATGATATTTCCTGGTCACTGGGACAGGCTAGATGGACTACAGCGGCTTTTTCCACTCTTGTACATTTCGATGTTGTTATGCTGAGCAACTTCAGATGTGTAATTTTGCTAGGTTAGAAAGACAAAGACACATTTTGCCATTATTCTCCTCATGAGAGCAATACCAGCCACTTTCCTGGTACATGCTCATTTGTCATTATATTTGCATGCACTGTCACTGTATGTTACTTAGCCACTGTCAGATAGGATTGGTTTGAGAGAGTAGATAAATAACATTTATGGGGAGCATAAATGGAAGATTCAGATTGAAGATGTAAGGGTAGAAATGACTGTTCACAGTGATACTGTAAAAACGCATATTGCACTCATATCTAATTCTCTCTGATAGCCCAGGTTACCTCCTCAATTGAAATCGCAGTGAGATGAATTTAGTATGAGTGCATTAAATGTTTGCATGATAAGATCATCGACATTCATTTCTACCTACAAATGAACAATTATAGGGAGAAGTCAACATAGTTTATAATTCCAAAACACTTTACCATGGACGTACTATTCCAATGCACTGTTGGCTGGCCTCCCACCTTCTACCCTATGTAACGTTGAGCTCATTCAAAACTCTGCTGCCCGTGTCCTAACTTGCACCAAGTCCCCATCACCCATCACCCCCTGTGCTCGCTGACCGACAGTGGCTCCCGGTTAAGCAACACCTTGTTGAGGCTGCCGCGAAACACGAATGGAGGCTGAATCCATATGTGGAAAACAAGAAACTTTTATTCACTGCATGGCACACAAAATGGCTGAGAGAAAGCTGCTCCCAGAATTCTCTGGAAAAACTCCCAGAATTCTCTGGGTAAAACCTGAGGCCCCGCCCCCTTCTGCCTTAAAGGTAATGTGCCTTAAAGGGGAAGGTGCTGGAAATTTGTCCACAGACGGAAGAGTGGATTATGGCCGTTTTAGGTGGCGATCCGCCACACAGCTCCCCCCAGAATCCGCTTAGGAGGTGTGGACGAGACGGTGCGGTGGTCTGATGGGCCGGCTGGAGCGGCTCTTGTAGGACACCGGTGGACGTGGAACGGCCGGGCGTGGAGCAGCCGGGTGAACCGGCTTGAGGGCAGGTCGGCCGCGTGGAGGTGGATGAGCTACAGGGACCTGCTCACCGGGCTCCGAGTGTGCTGGCTTGAGTCGGTCCACCGACACTTTTTCGGTCCTGTCGCCCACTTGCAGGGTGAAAAATTTGTCCCCAGCCTGTAGCACCTTGTAGGGCCCGTCGTACGGGGGTTGAAGGGGTCCGCGGTGGGCGTCGTGCCGGACGAAAACAAACCGTGCCTGGTGCAGGCTTAGTGGGACGTGTGAGGTGGATTCGCCGTGCCGGGCAATGGGCACCGGGGTGAACTGCAGCGCCGGTGAGGCGAAGTCGTGGCGTTGCTGGTTGGCTGACCAGGGTGTCGTGGCGGTGGGCAGGAACTCGCCGGGTACGCGCAGCGGGTGACCGTACACGAGCTCTGCTGCCGATGCGTGGAGGTCTTCTTTAACCGCGGTGCGCAGGCCGAGGAGGACCCACGGAAGTCGGTCGGTCCAGGCGCCGTCTTGGAGGCTGGCTCGAAGAGATGCCTTCAAGGACCTGTGGAACCGCTCACACAGTCCATTGGCTTGGGGGTGGTACGCTGTGGTGCGGTGAATGGTCACCCCGAGATTGCGTGCGACGGCGGTCCAGAGTTCAGAGGTAAATTGCAGACCTCTGTCCGACGTCATGTCGGAGGGGATGCCGAACCGTGCGACCCAGGTGCTGACGAAGGCTCTGGCGATGTCGGCGGTGGTGGTAGAGGTCAGTGGAATTGCCTCAGGCCAGCGTGTGGTGCGGTCAACGATGGTCAGCAAGTGCGTGTGGCCTTGCGACGGCGGCAGGGGCCCAACGATGTCCACGTGGATGTGGTCGAATCTCTGCGAGGGGACAGTAAACTCCTCGAGGGGTGCTTTCGTGTGTTGCTGTACCTTGGCCCGTTGGCAGGCTAGGCAGGAGTTGGCCCAAGTACGCACATCCTTGCGAAGGCCGTGCCAGACAAAACGGTTGGCTACCAATTTGATGGATGCCGGGGTGGGAGAGGTTGTGGAGAATGTCGAATACCCGGCGGCGCCAGGACGCTGGGACGACGGGCCGAGGTTGACATAGGGATATGTCGCATTTGACTGTGACTGCGGTCGGGCACAGGCGACGTCGGCCAGGCGTAGCCCTGGTAGGTTGGTGCGTGCGGAGAGCAGATCAGGGTCGGTGATCTGGTCTGCTGCGAGTTGAGCATAGTCGGCTGCCAGGTGTGCGGCATGGGTGGCGGGGCGGGAGAGGCAGTCGGCTACCACATTGTCTCAGCCGGAGACGTGTTGGATGTCCGTGGTGAACTCGGACACTGCCGCGAGCTGGCGCTGCTGCCTGTCGGACCAGGGGTCGGTTGTCTCTGCCATTGCGAATGTCAGGGGCTTGTGGTCGACAAACGCAGTGAAGGGGTGGCTCTCAAGCAAAAACCGGAAATGGCGGACCGCCAGGAACAGCACGAGGAGCTCGCGGTTGAAGGTGCTGTACTTGACCTCCGGGGGGCGTAGTTGGCGGCTGAAGAAGGCAAGTGGTTGCCAGTCACCGTCGACCCACTGCTCATACACGGCGCCGACCGCGTGGTCGGAAGCGTCCGTGGTGAGCGCTACCCTGGCATTGGGCCGTGGGTGCGCGAGCAGGGTGGCGTTGGCGAGCGCGGTCTTGGTGGAATCGAAGGCAGCGGACGCGTCTGCCGTCCATTCGACCGCCATCTTGCTGCTCCTGCCCCGGAGGGCTTCATACAGGGGCCTCATGAGGGACGCCGCTTTGGGGATGAAGCGGTTATAGAAATTCACCATCCCGAGGAACTCCTGGAGGCCTTTGATGGTGGTGGGGCGGGGAAATTGTTGGACGGCCTGCACCTTGGTGGGCAGGGGAATGGCCCCAGCATGGTTGATGTGGCGGCCGAGGAAGTCGATCTTGTCCAGGCCGAACTGGCATTTGGCTGGGCTGAGGATGAGCCCGTGGTCGCTGAGGCGCCCGAACAGGATGCGAAGGTGTTCGAGGTGTTCCTGCTTGGAGGAACTGGCTACCAGGATGTTGTCCAGGTAGACGAACAGGAACTTCAGGTCCCGAAGGACCGAGTCCATGAACCGTTGGAATGCCTGGGCCGCGTTTTTGAGGCCGAAGGGCATCCGCAGGAACTCGAACAGGCCGAAGGGGGTGATTACGGCCGTCTTGGGGACGTCCGCGGGGTGGACGGGGACTTGCTGTTAGCCGCGCACCAGGCCGACCTTGGAAAAGACTGAGCGGCCGGCCAGTCTAGCCGAGAAGTCCTGAATGTGCGGCACGGGGTACCGATCAGGGGTGCTGTCGTCATTGAGGCGGCGGTAATCCCCGCAGGGGCGCCAACCTCCGCCTGGTTTGGGGGCGATGTGGAGTGGGGAGGCCCAGGGACTGATGATGCCGAGCTGTTCCATGGTGGCAAAATCGGTCCGCGCGATCTCCAGTTTGGCCGGGTCCAGCCTGCGGGCGTGGGCGTACACTGGGGGGCCTGTGGTGGGGATGAAGTGTTCCACCCCGTGTTTGGCGGCTTCCGCGGAGAAGGTCGGATTGGTAAGGGACGGGAATTCGGCCAGGAGTGCCGAGTAGTCATCCCGGGCGTGGCACTGTGACGCCATGTCGGCGGGTTGACGGGGGCGCCATGGCGCCCAGGATGGGGGACATGGTGTTCATGTCCACGAGGCGGTGACGAGGGATGTCTACCAGTAGGCCGTGGGCGCACAGGAAATCTGCGCCGATGAGAGGGGAGAGCACCTTGGCAGTGATGAACTCCCATCGGTAGCGGCGACCAGCGAGGTCGAGGGTGACTGTCCGGGTGACATACGTCCGGATTTCCGAATCGTTAGCAGCAGCCAGCGCCGGTCCTCGTTCGCCCTTTTGGATGTCGAGGGAGGAGGCCCGGATGATGCTGTGCTGAGCCCCAGTGTCGCACAGGAACCGGCGGCCGGTTTTGTCATCCGTGACGAACAGCAGGGAGCCCGCATGGCCCACGACCATCGCGGGGGCTGGAACGGGGGCGGACTTAAAAGAGCAGGGAGGTGTGCACCGTTGTGCCCTGGCGCCGAACCATGCGTGGTAGTAACAGTGGCCCGGGTTAGTGGGGCGTGAAGGCCCCGTGGGCCTGGTGACAGGCCCTTGTGGCCGTGTGCTGGATGGTGAGGGGCGCGCCCAGGCATTGGCTGCCAGGTCCGATTTTAAAATTCTCATCCTTGTTTTCAAAACCCTCCATGGCCTCGCTCCTCCCTACCTCTGTAATCTCCTCCAGCCCCTTAACCCTCCGAGATATCTGCGCTGCTCTAATTCTGGCCTCTTGTGCATCTCGCTCAACCATTGGTGGCCGTGCCTTCAGCTGCCAAGGATCTAAGCTCTGGAATTCCCTCCATAAACCTCTACGCCACTCTTTCCTCCTTTAAGATGCTCCTTAAAACCTACCTCTTTGACCAAGGTCTGCCCTAATTTCTCCTTATGTGGCTCGGCGTCAAATTTTGTTTTATAACGCTCCTGTGAAGCGCCTTGGGATGATTTCCTACGTTAAAGGCGCTATATAAATAATTTATGTTGTTGTTGTTGTTGTTGTTGTAGTAGAGTTGACTTCACTGTGAAGCCACTCGTTGTTCAAAGTTCAGTTGCTTTTATTCAATCCAGCAAGAAAATAGGAAGATATATTCAAAAAAACACTGCATTAAAACCAAACAGGACTCTACTTAATCAAATATCACTGGTGGGAACTGGCAAGCATTATTAATAATCAGTCAAATTGATGGTGCTTCTTGTCTCACTGGTCGCACTCTCAGGTTAGAATCAGAAGGTTGTGCGTTTGAGCCCTACCATGGGCCTTGAGTGCATAATCTAGGCTGACACTTCAGTGCATTGCTCAGGGTGGAATTGTCAGAAGTCCTGTCTTTAGATGAGATGTTAAACCGAGGCCCCGCCTGCCTGTTCGGGTGGAGGTGAAAGATCCCATGGCACTATCTGAAGAAGGGTAGGGAGTTCTCCTGGTGTCCTGGCCAACAATTATCTCTCAATCATCATCACCAAAACAGATTGACTGGTCAATTATCTCGACAGCTGTCTGAAGAACTTTACTGTGAACGAATTAGCTGCCACTGTTGCCCACATTACAATAATGACTACACTGCAAAAATATTTAATTGGGCTTGAAGTGATTTGGGCCCTGATGATATGAACGGTCCTATATCGGAAGTTCTTTCTTATTTGAAAGAAGAACAGAAAATTTTGGAGACACTCAGCTGGTCAGCCGGCATCTGTTGAGAGAACTCAAATCAATTGATGTTTCAGGTATAGAACTGAAAGATGCACACGCACGCCTGTTGGGTTGGATGGATGTTTTAATCCCATCGGTACGGAGGAGGGATCGACCAGAGGCTCAGGGCCAGGTGTGAATTTGTGAATAAAACAAGAGTTGTGATCTGGAACGTGTGGGAATGAAGGTTCGCATTAACTGAGTACCTCAAATGTTCTTTCTGGGCAGTCTGTGGAATCAGCACATATTGATTTAAAACAGATTTCTGCTGAGCATGTGTTGTAAATTGTGGAAACAGGTCTAAAAGCGAAGACATCTTCACAGGAAAGTAAAATAGTCGAATGTGTAAGAGTCATTCACCCGTATCTCTAATGGTCTGGAATATGTCAGCTTGGTCACTTGTGTTTAGGGCAATGGGAAGAGTTTATGACGATGATCAGGTCACTTGTGTTTATGGTAATGCATGTTTGTTTAGTTCATGCTGTTATTCTGTTGGCATTTGAATGTATCTTTGATGTGCTATGACTTATTGATAGCATGCATGGAATGTAGCGATCAAAGGTAAATAATGGTACAAGGGCTGCGAGTGAACCACTGTTCACCAGCTCGCCCTCATACTGGAATGGTGTAGTATGGAAAGACCTGTGCACTCATACTGGCTGTGGATAGTATGAGCTTTCAATAAAGACCTGATCCTGCATTGCTACAACTGAGTGTGTTAAATGTGTGTGTCAAACGTATAAAATTCTGACAGGGCTAGACAGACTGGATGCAGGGAGGATGTTTCCCCTGGCTGGGGGGGTCTAGAACGAGGGGTCACAGTCTTAGGATACGGGTTAGGATATTTAGGACTGAGATGAGGAGAAATTTCTTCACTCAGAGGGAGTGAACCTGTGGAATTCTCTACCACAGAAGGCTGTGGAGGCCAAGTCACATATTTAAGAAGGCGATAGATAGATTTCTAGACACAAAAGGCATCAAGGGGTATGGGGAGAGAGCGGGAATATGGTATTGAGATAGAGGATCAGCCATGATCATACTGAATGGTGGAGCAGGCTCGAAGGGCCGATTGGCCTACTCCTGCTCCTATTTTACTATGTTTCTAATCTGGCGTTTAAAGTAACGAGATGAAATAGAAAAAGAAAGCAGTCCAACAGGATGCACTGCCTGAAAGGGTGGAGGAAGCAGATTCAATAGTCTTCTTCTTCTTCTTAGGCAGTCCCTCGGAACCGAGGATGACTTGCTTCCACATTAAAAATGAGTTCTCAGGTGACTGATGAGTCCAAAGCGGGACCTACAGTCTCTGTCACAGGTGGGGCAGACGGTGGTTGAAGGGGCGGGTGGATGGGGTGCTTGGGTTGACGTGCGCTCCTTCCGCTGTTTGCACTTGGCTTCCGCTTGCTTCCGGCGAAGAGACTCAAAGTGTTTGGCGCCTTCCCGGATGCTTCTCCTCCACTTTGTGCGGTCTTGGGCCAGGGATTCCCAGGTGTCGGTGGGGGTGTTGCACTTTTTCAAGGAGGCTTTGAGGGTGTCCTTGAAGTGTTTCCTCTGCCCACCTTGGGCTCTCTTGCCGTGTCAGTTGGGAGTCTCGTATCAGGCATGCGGACGATGTGGCCCGTCCATCGGAGCTGATCGAGCGTGGTCAAAGCTTCGATGCTGGGGATGTTGGCCTGAGCGTGAACACTGATGTTGGTGCGCCTATCCTGCCAATGGATTTGCAGGATCTTGTGGAGGCAGCATTGGTGGTACCTCTCCAGTGCTTTGAGGAGCCTGCTGTACATGGTCCATGTCTCTGAAGCATACAGCAGGGTGGGTATCACTACTGCTCTGTAGGCCATTAGCTTGGTGCTGGGTTTGAGGTCCTGGTCTTCAAATACTCTCTTCCTCAGGTGACCGAAGGCTGCACTAGCACACTGAAGGCAGTGTTGGACTTCATCATCGATGTCTGCCCTTGTTGACAGTAGGCTCCCGAGGTATGGAAAGTGGTCCACGTTGTCCAAGGCCTCATCATGGATTTTGATAATCGGGGAGCAGTACTGTGTGGCGGGGGCAGGTTGGTAGAGGACCTTTGTCTTACTGATGTTTAGTGCAATGCCCATGCTCTTGAACGCTTTGGTGAAGGTGTTGACAATGGTTTGGAGTTCAGCCTCAGAGTGTGCGCAGACGCAAGCGTCATCTGCATACTGTAATTCGATGACAGAGGATGGGACGACCTTGGATCTGGACTGGAGGCGACGGAGGTTGAACAGCTTCCCATTTGTTCTGTAGATTAGCTCCACTCCAGCGGGGAGCTTACTGAGGGTGAGATGGAGCATTGCAGCCAGGAAGATCGAAAAGATCTTTGATGCAATGACACAGGCTTGCTTGACCCCTGTCCGTACGTGAATTAGGTCTGTGGTGGATCCATTTTCAGGATCACGGCTTGCATGTCGTCGTGAAGCAGGCGGTGGATGGTGACAAACTTTTGAGGGCAGCCGAATTTGAGGAGGACACTCCATAATCCCTCACAGTTGATGGTGTCGAAGGCCTTTGTGAGGTCAAAGAAGGCCATGTACAGCGGTTGGTGCTGTTCTCTGCATTTCTCTTGTAGTTGACACGCAGTGAAGATCATGTCCATTGTGCCCCTTAGTGGGCGGAATCCACATTGTGACTCTGGGAGGAGCTCTTCAGCCACTGGGATATGGCGATTGAGGAGGATTCTTGCGATGTCTTTCCCTGTAGCAGACAGCAATTACCTCTGTAATTACCGCAATCGGACTTGTCACCTGTCTTGAAGATGGTCAGGATTACGGCATCTCTGAGATCCCCTGGCATGCTCTCCTCCTTCCAAATAAGAGAAATGAGTTCTGATGAAGGGTCATTGATCTGAAACGTTAACTCTGTTTCTCTCTCCACAGATGCTGCCTGACCTAGTGAGTGTGTCCCTCAGTAGAAGGAGACGCACCGCGGGACACATTCACTGGAAGGAGACACCACAGGACACATTCACTAGAAGGAGACGCACCGCGGGACACACTCACTAGAAGGAGGCGCACCGCGGGACACACTCACTAGAAGGAGACGCACCACGGGACACACTCACTAGATGGAGACGCACCGTGGGATACACTCACTAGATGGAGACGCACCACGGGACACGCTCACTAGAAGGAGACGCACTATAAGGAGGTCGGGACCCAGGAGCAAGATCGAGGCCCAGGAGCCAGGTCGCAACCCAGGAGCGCGGTCGAGGCCCAGGAGCGAGGTCGGGACCCAGGAGCGAGATTCAATAGTAAATATCAAAAGGGAATGAGATAAATATTTGAAAAGGATAACATTTGCAAGGCTATGAAGAAAGAGCAGGGGAGTGGAACTAATTGGATAGGTGTTTCAAAGAGCCAGCACAGGCACGATGGACAGAACGGCCTCCTTCTGTGCTGTACGATTCCATATTGCATATAAACAGTATTTAAAAGGGAAGAGAACGATGGAGTGGGGTGGGCGTTGGGAGACAAACACACATTGACAACATACAAAGAAATAAAAGACATTTAGAAAGGCACAGAGCGCATGAGAAGACCTAAAGTGGTATAAATAAGTAAGATGAGAAGGATGAAAAACAGGCAAAGTGGATCGTGTTCCATTGGCCCAGGAGTCTGATGGAGCAAAACATCTCTTGGTGTCTTTTATTGAGCCTTCTTATGTATATCACATCTGTCGTTTAACCATCGCTTCTTCTCCGCCATGGCAAGATGCACTGCAGCAACTCGCCAAGGCTTCTTTGACAGCACCTCCCAAACACGCGACCTCTTCCACCTAGAAGGACAAGGGCAGCAGGCGGATGGAAACACCACCACCTCCAAGTTCCCCTCCAAGTCACACAACATCCTGACTTGGAAGTATATCGCCGATCCTTCATCGTCGCTGGGTCAAAATCCTGGAACTCACTCCCTAACAGCGCTGTGGGAGTACCTTCACCACACGGACTGCAGTGGTTCAAGAAGGCGGCTCACCACCACCTTCTCAAGGGCAACTAGGGATGGGCAATAAATGCTGGCCTTGCCAGCGACGCCCACATCCCATAAATGAATTTTTAAAAATGGCACTTTACGGGTCCTCCTATTTCTTTTCCTGGTCGTTGTGCGTCTCTACCTTTCCCTTATTCTGTTCCTTTGTGATATCTCTCAGTTCTGAGGGAGGGTCTATACCCGAAACACCGACGTATTGTTTCTCTCTCCACAGGTGCCGCCTGACCTGCTGAGACTCAACGATATTTTCTAATTTAGTTTCAGATTTTCAGCACCGGCAGTATTTCTGCTTTTTTTTGTTCTTTGGCTTATAGTATGGCACTTCCTGACAGTTTGACTTGCAAGCATAATAATCAATAATATTTTTGTTGATTACGTCAAGGGAACTCTATCTCTTTGCAAGTACTCAATTTTGAGATACTCAACCACAGGAGAAAAACGTATTGATCACTTCCTCGAATTTGATCACCCAGAGTTTAATTTGCAGGTTTCGGGAGGCACGGTGAGCTGGGATACATTTCCAGTGTGCAAGAGAGTAAAATTCAGTTACATAGAAACATAGAAAAATAGGAGCAGGAATAGGCCATTCGGCCCTTCGAGCCTGCTCCGCCATTCAATATGATCATGGCTGATCCACTATCTCAATACCATATTCCCGCTCTCTCCCCATACCCCTTGATGCCTTTTGTGTCTAGAAATCTTTCTATCTCCTTCTTAAATATATTCAGTGACTTGGCCTCCACAGCCTTCTGTGGTAGAGAATTCCACAGGTTCACCACACTCTGAGTGAAGAAATTTCTCCTCATCTCAGTCCTAAATGTCCTACCCCATATCCTGAGACTGTGACCCCTCATTCTAGACCCCCCAGCCAGGGGAAACATCCTCCCTGCATCCAGTCTGTCTAGCCCTGTCAGAATTTTATACGTTTCAATGAGATCCCCTCTCATTCTTCTAAACTCTAGTGATTACAGGCCTAGTCGACCCAATCTCTTCTCATATGACAGTCCCGCCATCCCAGGAATCAGTCTGGTGAACCTTCGCTGCACTCCCTCTATGGCAAGTATATCCTTTCTTAGGTAAGGAGACCAAAATGCACACAGTACTCCAGGTGTGGTCTCACCAAGGCCCTGTATAAATGTAGTAAGACATCCTTGCTCTTGTATTCAAAGTTAGAGGATCAAATAATTAGTTGCATGGAGTCATGTACGAACGTACTGAATTGATGGGCAGGAAAAGACCATCAAGCCTGCCCCACACCATGATGGCTGGAGCCTCATGATTAAACACTTCCTCCCTCCTCCCCTCCACCTTCCCGCAGCCATGTCATCTCCTGGGAGAGGCAAAAAAAAAATCAGAGAAAAGCCCAGGGGCAACAAGGGAAAAAATACAATGGAAAATTTCTCTCCGACCCAAGATCACACGGACCCAGTGTTCTCTATAAAGACACTGACCTTCTCTATGATGCGATCCCGGCCCCAGTCAGGAACCAGTTCAGCTCACTCTTGAAGGCCGAGAGTCAGCACCCACTGCACCAGCCCGGCAACACATCCCAGAGGCTCGCTGCTGCCTGGGAGAAGAAGAACCGCCCAACATCCAGTCTATTCCTACTCTTGAGTCGGAAACTTCTTTACCCAGAGAGCGGTGAGAATGTGGAACTCGCTACCACAGGGAGCGGTTGATGCGAATAGTATCGATGAATTTAAGGGGAGGCTGGACAAGTATGTGAGGGAGAAAGGAATAGAGGGTTATGCTGATTAGAGTTAGATGAGGAAAGACGGGAGTAGGCTCGAGTGGAGAATAAATACCAGCGTGGACTGTTGGGGCCGAATGGCCTGTTTCTGTGTCGTGTACCCTATGTAATCCTATGTAAACTTGTATCCCCTGGTCCTCCCCAATCTGTCAAACTGGAATAATCTATCAATAGGCACGCAATCCAGCCCTTTAATTGTAATTACACTTATTTTATCTTTTCACGCTTCTGCAGGAGTTAAGGAGCCACTTGACCATTGGGTTAATGGCCTTTTCAACTCCTGGAAGCAAACATTCAGCTTGCATTGCTGGGACTCAAGTCTCCAGTGAGTGTTGAAGATTCTAACGGGAGCCTGGCAACTCTCATGCACTCCGGGCGCACACCAAGAAAGGAACAGGAGGAACTTGAGAGTGTTTGGTACAAGAGACTGCTTCAGAATACTGGAACTGGCAAGTACAGAATCCACCGTTATATTATCTGTAGAGGTGAACGACACATAAACCTTCTCCACAAGTTTACTTCAGATTGGGTGCAGGTCATGAGACATCACCAAGTATGAAAGAAAGAACAGCTTGCATTCATACAGTGCTTTTCACCACCTCAGGTCGTCCCAAAGCGCTTCTTAGCCGATACTTTTTGAAGTATCTGACAGGTCTGGACAAACTAGATGCAGGAAGAATGTTCCCGATGGTCGGAGAGTCCAGAACCAGGGGTCATAATCTAAGGGTAACGGGTAAGCCATTTAGGACAGAAATGAGGAAGAATTTCTTCACCCAGAGAGTGGTGAACCTGTGGAATTCTCTACCATAGAAGGTAGTTGAGGCCAAGTCATTAAATATATTCTAGAATGAGTTAGATATATTTCTTAAAGCTAAAGGTATCAAGGGATATGGAGAGAAGGCAGGTACAGGGTACTGAGTTTGGATGATCAGCCATGATCTCATCGAATGGCGGAGCAGGCTCGAGGGGCCAAATGGCCGACTCCTGCTCCTATCTTCTATGTTTCTATGAAGTGTAGTCACTGTTGTAATGTAGGAAACACGGCAGCCAATTTGTGCACAGCAAGCTCCCACAAACAGCAATGAGATAAGGACCAGGAAAAAATATTAACCAAGGCACCAGTGAGAACTGCCCTGCTCTTCTTCGAAGTAGTGCCATGGGATCTTATACGTCTGCCTGCGAGGGCAGACGGGGCCTCGGTTTAATGTCTCATCCGAAAGACGGCACCTCCGACAGTGCAGTGCTCCCTCAGTACTGCAAAGATATGCTAAACAAAAAGGGGCAGGCAATTCCACAACATATTGCGCCCAAATTTGCAACCGTTTTGAAAAGTGTTTCTCCCCGAGTTCCTGCACAAACTCATTTGCAATCGGGCAACGTTTTATATCGTAATTTAAAAAAAATTATATTTTGCTTTAAAAAATATTCCTTAATATATTTGAGAGTGGTAACTTGGTGCAGTTTGATTAACACAGCTGGAAATGGGTTTATCAGAAAAAAATAAGCTTTTTAAATCCCAGTGACAATCCACCACCTGTGAGTAAACCCGATTTTAAATGACTGAAAATGACATTTAAAAAATAAACAAAACTATTTTCTAGTTAGATTGGGGTACAGTAGTCAGTTCCTTAGTAAATTTTAAAAAATCACATTCAAAACCTTTCAAAATGTACGTACCTATTCATGTCCTTGCGTCCAAAAGATCCAGCTTATTTTTTGGAGCCACCCTGTAGGCCCGCAAACGAGCGCAATTAGCGGAAACTCGCCACGGTGATTAATTCATTCTGGGGGCGTGGCCAGTTTTGTGGGTGGGGCCAGCATCTGCCTTTTAAAAGTAGCGCAAAAAATCGCGGAAACGCGAGTTGCGCCGAACGCAATTTGCGTTTGAAGTTCCGTGATCTTTCGCGCCGGTTACACCGATATCGGGGATTTGTGCTGAGAAAACCAGGCCAAGATGAGACCAGACAATAAGGGATTTGTTATAACAGCAGAAAATGCTGGAAATACTCAGCAGGTCAGGCAGCATCGAGGAGAGAGAAACAGAATCAACGCTTCGGGTCGAGGACCCTTCGTCAGAACTGGAAAAGGTTAGGGAGGAGAGATTTTTAAGCAGGGGCAGGGGGGAGGGGAGGAAAGAACAAAGGGAAGGTCTGTGATAGGATGGAAGGCAGGAGAGATTGACTGACAAAAGGGATGATGGTGCAAGGCAAAAAGAGAGGTAATGGGACAAATTAAGAAACAAAAAATGACTAGATGAGATGTGAATGATGATGGCAGAATCATCAACAGCTGCCATGTGAGGAGACAGGGGAAAAAAAAAATAGGGGCAGAGTTTATAGTCTGAAATTGTTGAACTCGATGTTAAGTCCAGAAGGCTGTAAAGTGCCTAATTGAAAGATGAGGTGCTGTTCCTCGAGCTAATGTTGAGCTTCGCTGGAAAAGTGCAAGAAGCCGAGGACGGAGAGGTCAGAGTGCGAGTGGAGCGGAGAATTAAAGTGGCAGGCGACCGGAAGCTCGGGGTCATGCTTGCAGACTGAACTGAAGGGATTTGTTAGCTTGCTTGTGTAATCAGAAAACACCTCGCACCCATTGTGTTGCAAGACCCTCTGATCCCAGTCCGCCTGTGAAACGGGGGCCAAGAAATGAAACGCAGACACCCAAAAGGCTGTCAGGATTTACGAAACAGAAGTGGCACAAGCTATCAGGCAGTGAAAGGCTGCACGAAACAGATGCCTGCATTCACAGAATCACAGAGTCACAGAATCCCCACAGTGCAGATAGAGGCCATTTCGGCCCATCGAGCCTGCACCGATACATATCCCACCCCATCTCCACGTATTTATTCCCCCTAACACTAAGGGTCAATTTATCATAGCCAAATCAACCTAACCCGCACATCACAGAATCACAGAATCACAGAAACCCCACAGTGCAGATAGAGGCTATTTCGGCCCATCGAGCCTGCACCAACACATATCCCACCCTATCCCCACGTATTTAATCCCCCTAACACTAAGGGTCAATTTATCATAGCCAAATCAACCTAACCCGCACATCTTTGGACTGTGGGAGGAAACCGGAGCACCCGGAGGAAACCCACGCAGACACGGGGAGAATGTGCAAAACTCCACACAGACAATCACCCGTGGCCGGATTCGAACCCGGGTCCCTGGCGCTGTGAGGCAACAGTGCTAACCACTATGCCACCGTGTTGCCCCTTAGAGAAGATTCTGCCCCTGGACTGCCCCTGGAGTAATGTGGCCATGTTGCGGAGATGCCGGTGTTGGACTGGGGTGGACAAAAGTGAGAAGTCGCACAACACCAGGTTATAGTCCAACAGTTTTATTTGAAATCACAAGCTTTCGGAGCTGCTGCCCCTTCATCAGGTGAACAGCAGCTCCAAAAGCTTGTGATTTCAAATAAAACTATTGGACTATAACCTGGTGTTGTGCGACTTCTCACTGGAGTAATGTGAGCAGTTCTGGGCACCACACCATAGGAAGGATATATTGGTCTTGGAAGGAGTGCAGCGTAGATTAACCAGAATGATACCTGGGGTGCAATCTTGCCAGCCCTGGGGAGGCGGGTATGGAGGCGGGACTGCCGGGAAAATGGCAGAATTTGGGAGCGGGTGTCCAACCCGCCCCCAACCCGCCTCCATGCCATCTTCCCAGGAGGCGGGTAGCCATCCCTTGCTGGGTCCCGTCTCCTTGGAGACGAGAAGGGATTAAAGCCTATTAACCGACTGCACAGGTAGTTAACAGGCAGGTAAGAGGATTATCCCCTTTTTGCCCTCACAAGTGCGGGCTTCCTGAAGGCTCCGAAACCCGCCAGGTCAGCGAGGCGAGTCGTGGGTCTGCGGGGGTTGGAGGGGTGCAAAAGTGCGCTGTGAAGATATGTGATGGGTGCAAGTGTGGAGAGGTGAGTATCTGAGGTATGTGCAAAGTGTTAGTAAAAGTGCATTTACCTTTGTTTCTTCCTGCAGGCTTCAGTTGGTGGGTATGTGGAGAGTCTCGGACCTCCGCATTGGAGATGAAAGATGGCCATTGCATTCTCCAATGCAACAACCATCTCATTTCTGCAAAAGAAAGAGGTTTGATGAGGTCTTGAATTCAAGACCTCATCAAACTACAGAGAATGTCACTGTTTGACAGCTTCACAGAACTGTCAAATGATGACAGTGTGGCGGATCGCCACCTAAACGAGCATTATTCCACTCTTCCGTCCGTGGACAAAAATCCAGCACCTTCCCTTTAAGGCACCTTGGGGGAGAAATTCAGTATCGCCCCGTTTGGGGCGCAATTATCGGCCGGGCACAAAGATTAGCGCCTGGCGCTAATTATCGCCACCAACTGCAAACTTGACTTTTATCGCCCCTGGAGGTGATTGGAGCGCTAAATCAGGCGCTTCACACCTGTCTTAAGGCGCAAAGGCCGAGGAGCGAGGCGCTACCTCAGAGCGCTGGCGAAGCTCATGTAATGTCAGTCAGCAATGGAGCACACACACAATGGCACGGGCCAGTTCTTAAAGGGGATGGTTAATCTTGCTTTCCATCCACATCCTACTCATTGCAGCCTTGAATCTCGGCCTGGAGAGACCTGCACATCAAATCTGCTGGAAAGAACAATGGAGAGTACCAGGCAAAGAGCTCAGACTGCAGCCCCCACAGTCTTTTCTAAATCGATACAAGGAATGGCAAATCAAAATGAACCTGCAAAGTGCTGCTCAGTACCCAAAACTCCTTCACACAACGTTGAATCTCTCCAGAAGTCTCTCTCTCTCTCTCTCAGAATGCGTAGTTCAAAAATGGCACCAACAATAAAAGGCAGGAAGCGGTCACCTTTAAATAGCGCTCCCCCTTTCCCTTCATGTCTGCAGAACGCTCCCCTCAACCTGTCGTTGCTAGAGTCAGGCTGTAAGGCAGGGGGCGCCACTCAATATCTGCTCCGGGGCGATACCGGGGCGTTGCGCACTCGACTGACGTCACGATCTGCCGGCGTAGGAGATCGTGGCGGTAGTGTTTAGCCCCGCCGCAAAATGTCTAGTTAATTTCGGGAGCGGCGCAAACTTCGCCACGCCTGGGCACTAGATGCTTTGCGCCCCATTAGCACCCTCTTAAGGTGCTAACGGGAGGCGCAACCAACTGAATTTTTCCCCCCTTACGTTTAAGGCAGGAGTGGGTGGGGCCTCAGAGTTTGCCCAGAGAATTCTGGGAGCTTTCGGTGCAGCCATTTTTGTGCCATGCAGTTGAATTAAAGTTTCTTGTTTTCCACATATGGATTCAGCCTCCATTCGTGTTTTGCGGCAGCCTCAACATTGGTGACCCCGACGCTCAGAACGTATTCCGAGCACTGCAATGGCGGACACGAACGCAGTTTCAGTGAAACTGCCGGAGTTTTGGGAAAACCAGCCCGAAGCCTGGTTTCTCCAAGCTGAATCTCGCTTCCGGCTGCGAAATATCACCACAGATGGGACGAAGTACGACTATCTCGTCACATCACTCGGTAGAGCCGCAGTTTCGAAGGTTTGGACAACGCTGCAGAACCCACCAGAGGAAGGCAAGTACACACATCTCAGGACAGCGCTCCTTAAAAAATTTACGGCCTCGGCATATCAGCGAAACTGCCACCTCCTCGACCTTCCAGGCCTCGGTGATGCCTCACCGTCAGACCTCCTCTCCCAAATGCTCTCCCTCACCGACGAGAGCCCACCCGGATCCCTCTTCCGCACGCTGTTCATCCGCCAGCTCCCTCTCAGCATCCGCCCAGCGATCGTGGCGTCCGGCCTCACGAACCAGGAAGCCCTGGCTGATGAGGCCGACAAGCTGCTGTCCGCTCACTCCAGCCGTGACGTCACTTTGGACCTGGCAGCCAATGCCTGGGCGCGCCCCTCACCGGCCAGCACGCGGCCACAAGGGCCTGCCACCAGGCCCACGGGGCCTTCACACCCCACTAACCCGGGCCACTGTTACTACCACGCATGGTTCGGCGCCAGGGCACAACGGTGCACAACTCCCTGCTCTTTCAAGTCCGCCCCCGTACCAGCCCCCGTGATGGCCGTGGGCCACGTGGGCTCCCTGCTGTTCGTTACGGATGACAAAACCGGCCGCCTGTTCCTGTGCGACACTGGGGCTCAGCACAGCATCATCCCGGCCTCCTCCCTCTACATCCAAAAGGGCGAACGAGGACCGGCGCTGGCTCCTGCTAACGGCTCGGACATCCGGACGTATGGCACGCGGACAGTCACCCTCGACCTCGCTGGTCGCCGCTACCAATGGGAGTTCATCACGGCCAAGGTGCTCTCCCCTCTCATCGGCGCGGATTTCCTGTGCGCTCACGGCCTACTGGTAGACATCCCTCGACACCGCCTTGTGGACATGAACACCATGTCCCCCATCCTGGGCGCCATGGCGCCCCCGTCAACCCGCCGACATGGCGTCACAGTGCCACGCCCGGGCCACGGATGACTACTCGGCACTCCTGGCCGAATTCCCGGCCCTTACCAATCCGACCTTCTCCGCGGAGGCCGCCAAACACGGGGTGGAACACTTCATCCCCACCACAGGCCAACCAGTGTATGCTCATGCCCGCAGGCTGGACCCGACCAAACTGGAGATCGCGCGGACCGAGTTTGCCACCATGGAACAGGTCGGCATCATCCGCCGCTCCAACAGTCCCTGGGACTCCCCACTCCACATCGCCCCCAAACCAGGCGGAGGTTGGCACCCCTGCGGGGATTACCGCCGCCTCAACGACGCCACCACCCCTGATCGGTACCCCGTGTCGCACATTCAGGACTTCTCAGCTAGACTGGCCGGCCGCTCAGTCTTTTCCAAGGTCGACCTGGTGCGCGGCTACCACCAAGTCCCCGTCCACCCCGCGGACGTCCCCAAGACGGCCGTAATCACCCCCTTCGGCCTGTTCGAGTTCCTGCGGATGCCCTTCGGCCTCAAAAACGCGGCCCAGGCATTCCAATGGCTCATGGACTCGGTCCTTCGGGACCTGAAGTTCCTGTTTGTCTACCTGGACGACACCCTGTTAGCCAGTTCCTCCAAGCAGGAACACCTCTAACACCTTCGCATCCTGTTCGGGCGCCTCAGCGACCACGGGCTCATCCTCAGCCCAGCCAAATGCCAGTTCGGCCTGGACAAGATCGACTTCCTCGGCCACCACATCACCCATGCTGGGACCATTCCCCTGCCCACCAAGGAGCAGGCTGTCCAACAATTTCCCCGCCCCACCACCATCAAAGGCCTCCATGAGTTCCTCGGGATGGTGAATTTCTATAACTGCTTCATCCCCAAAGCGGCGTCCCTCATGAGGCCCCTGTATGAAGCCCTCCGGGGCAGGAGCGGCAAGATGGCGGTCGAATGGACGGCAGACGTGTCCGCCGCCTTCGACTCCACCAAGACCGCGCTCGCCAATGCCACCCTGCTCACGCACCCACGGCCCAATGCCAGGGTAGCGCTCACCACGGACGCCTCCGACCACGCGGTCGGCGCCATGTATGAGCAGTGGGTCGACGGCGCCTGGCAACCACTTGCCTTCTTCAGCCGCCAATTACGCCCCCCGGAGGTCAAGTACAGCACCTTCGACCGCGAACTCCTCGCGCTGTTCCTGCGGTCCGCCATTTCCGGTTTTTGCTTGAGGTTCACCCCTTCACTGCGTTTGTCGACCACAAGCCCCTGACATTCGCAATGGCAAAGACAACCGACCCCTGGTCCGCCAGGCAGCAGCGCCAGCTCGCGGCAGTGTCCGAGTTCACCACGGACATCCAACACGTCTCCGGCCGAGACAATGTGGTAGCCGACTGCCTTTCCCGCCCTGCCATCCACGCCACACACCTGGCAGTCGACTACGCTCAACTCGCAGCAGACCAGATCAACGACCCTGATCTGCTCTCCGCACCCACCAACCTACCAGGGCTACCCCTGGCCGACGTCACCTGTGGCCCGACCGCAGTCACGGTCAAGTGCGACATATCCCTATGTCAACTTCGGCCCGTCGTCCCAGCGTCCTGGCGCCGCCGGGTATTCGAGATTCTCCACAACCTCTCCCACCCCGGCGCCCGCGCATCCATCAAATTGGTAGCCAACCGCTTCATCTGGCGCGGCCTTCGCAAGGATGTGCGCACTTGGGCCAACTCCTGCCTAGCCTGCCAACGGGCCACGGTACAGCAACACACGAAAGCACCCCTCGAGGAGTTTACCGTCCCCTCGCGGAGATTCGACCACATCCACGTGGACATCGTCGGGCCCCTGCCGCCGTCGCAAGGCCACACGCACTTGCTGACCATCATTGACCGCACCACACGCTGGCCCGAGGCAATTCCACTGACCTCTACCACCACCACCGACATCGCCAGAGCCTTTGTCAGCACCTGGGTTGCACGGTTCGGCGTCCCCTCCGACATGACGTCGGACAGATGTCCGCAATTTACCTCTGAACTCTGGACCGCCGTCGCACACAATCTCGGGGTGACCATTCACCGCACCACAGCGTACCACCCCCAAGCCAACGGACTGTGTGAGCGGTTCCACAGATCCTTGAAGGCATCTCTTCGAGCCAGCCTCCAGGACGGCGCCTGGACCGACCGACTTCCGTGGGTCCTCCTCGGCCTGCGCACCGCGGTTAAAGAAGACCTCCACGCATCGGCAGCAGAGCTCGTGTACGGTCAGCCGCTGCGCGTACCCGGCGAGTTCCTGCCCACCGCCACGACACCCTGGTCAGCCGACCAGCAACGCCACGACTTCGCCTCACCGGCGCTGCAGTTCGCCCCGGTGCCCATTGCCTGACACGGCGAATCCTCCTCACACGTCCCACTAAGCCTGCACCAGGCACGGTTTGTTTTCGTCCGGCACGACGCCCACCGTGGACCCCTTCAATCCCCGTACGACGGGCCCTACAAGGTGCTACAGGCTGGGGACAAATTTTTCACCCTGCAAGTGGGCGACAGGACCGAAAAAGTGTCGGTTGACCGACTCAAGCCAGCACACTCGGAGCCCGGTGAGCAGGTCCCTGTAGCTCGTCCACCTCCATGCGGCCGACCTGCCCTCAAGCCGGTTCACCCGGCTGCTCCACGCCCGGCCGTTCCACGTCCACTGGCGTCCTACAAGAGCCGCTCTGGCCGGCCCATCAGACCGCCGCACCGTCTCGTCCACACCTACTAAGTGGATTCTGGGGGGAGCTGTGTGGCGGATCGCCACCTAAACGAGCATAATCCACTCTTCCGTCCGTGGACAAAAATCCAGCACCTTCCCTTTAAGGCACCTTACCTTTAAGGCAGAATTGGGCGGGGCCTCAGAGTTTGCCCAGAGAATTCTGGGAGCTTTCGGTGCAGCCATTTTTGTGCCATGCAGTTGAATTAAAGTTATTGTTTTCCACATATGGATTCAGTATCCATTTGTGTTTTGCGGCAGCCTCAACAACAGTTCACCTGTCAAAAATTTTTGACAGATGAAACGTCATATGTTGACGTTCCCTGCAACCGGCTTTCCCTTAATTGGCCTGCTAAGCCCGCTGCGCGGGCTTAACAAGGTCAATAAAAGGAAAATAGCGTGGGTTGGCCAGAAGTTGTTGGAGGCGGGACTGAAACCCGACAAGTGGGAGTCCCTCCTCAAAAAGCTCCCCATTGGCAAAATCACCCCCCTGGACTCCAAGGGTTAAATTACGAGGAGAGGTTACACAAACTAGGGTTGTATTCCCTGTAATTTAGAAGGTTAAGAGGTGATTTGATCAAAGTTTTCAGGATATTAAGGGGAACAGATAGGTTCGACAGAGAGAAACTATTTCCGCTGGTTGGGGAGTCTAGGACTAGGGGGCACAGTCTAAAAATTAGAGCCAGACCTTTCAGGAGTGAAATTAGGAAACACTTCTACACACAAAGGGTGGTAGAAGTTTGGAACTCTCTTCCGCAAATGGCAATTGATGCTAGATCAATTGTTAATTTTAAATCTGAGATTTTTGTTAATCAAAGGTATTAAGTGTTATGGGACAAAGGCGGGTATATGGAGTGAGGTCGCAGATCAGCCATGATTCTATTGAATGGCGGAACAGGCTCGAGGGGCTCAATGACCCATTCCTGTTCCTAGGTTTGTATGCTCCTATGGACTAAAGTACAGAACTCAGAGGAGTTTGATTGTTTACGTCAAGCAGGACAACCCACTGAAATAGGGTAGCGTAGTGTAAGAAATTGTGGATTGAAAGAAATAATAGTCTGTTACGGGTTCCCTAGATCAGCAGTTTGCCTAAGTTGATGACACAGAAAGATTCCAATCATGTCAGAAAAATAGCTGTACAGAGAGCTGAATTACGAGGTCAGAACACAGAAATAGGCCTTCGAGTGGGCATAGCTAGGCTTGATAAGGGATGCAGCAAGGAGCTGTAGGATGAACAAGCTGTCTACAAAGAGAGCAACAAGACCTTTAGAACAGAGATAAGGAGGAAAATGACCTCATGAGGCTGGGAGGGGGCTGTCAGAGGTAGCCTCTCCCTTGTAATTGGACAATGGGATGGGTAAAAATGATTGTCACCAGGTATCCACCAGCCCACCGAAATAACTATAAATATAGACGACCGAGAAAGGAAATCAGGCAGTTAGGGGTGAAGGCTTCCCCGAGGTGGCTACGGCCTAACACCTCCAACAGCTCGAGGGATGACCCAATGGAAGTGACCGCTGCAGCAGACTGCAGGAATCCACCCAATCCGAGACCACCATACTGCCTCACCGTCCGTCTGGTTGTTTTGTTCCATTCCAGGGCCGTAGATCGCCCTCATCTGTCACTGGTTGTATGCCTACTGTATCTATACGCTGCACTCCCTCCAATCGCATATAGTAATAATATCTGATTATGCTTAAACTGTAGCTCTCTGATAAAAAGCCTTACAACTCCTAAGACCCTTTGGGTAATCTGTGTGTGACCTGTGATCTAAATCTTCCAGCAGTGTGTTCGTTATTTTTATGTTATTACACAGAAATAAGCTGGTGTGATTGAACTGATCATAACTATTGCTCTGTATACTCACCTTACTGTGGAATAAAGCAGTTTCATCATTTGAATCAAGTCTCACCTCATCAAGCATGAACTTGGTCTTCCTGGGAGAGATTGAAGAAATACACGTGCAAAAGGCATGGATATCCAGTTCGGGTCACAAAGAGGAGGGGAGTTTCTTTTGTTATTTTGTTATGTACAGGTAGGTATGGAGCAGTGTGAGTCAACTCACATAAACGTAAAATGATCAGATTGCTTCGAAAGGACTTGTATTTATTTCTATAGTGCAGGACGTCCCAAAGCGCTTTACAGCCACTGAAGGACTTTTGAAGTGCAGTCACTGTTGTAATGTAGGAAACGCGGCAGCCAATTTGTGCACAGCAAGCTCCCACAGACAGCAGTGTGATAATGACCAGATAATCTGTTTTTTAGTGATGTTGGTTGAGGGATAAATATTGGCCCCAGGACACCGGGGAGAACTCCCCCCTTGCTCTTCTTCGAAATAGTGTCATGGGATCTTTTGCGTCCACCTGAGATGGCGGACGGTTTAACGTCTCATCCGAAAGACGAGAGGAACTGCCGCCAGTGAACGTGAGAAAGTATCTACTCCAGATCTGGGTTGGTAATCCTAGACCATGAGTTTGCAAGCTGGGATCTGCGAGCCTGCTTACTTTGTGTCAGTATCTGGATGGCATGCCATATCCCATGGGTAAAGTATCTCAAAGTTTGGTATCCCACATTGTTCTGGAGCAGGTTGACTTCCTAGAAATTTATTTCTGTGGCTGTATTCAGGAAAAAAAATAATTATTTTGCAATTATTGCTTTCCTGGGGGGCAGCTGACCGCGGACCTGAATTATTAGGTTGGGTGGGGACTGGGGGTGGAGGAGGGCAGAAATTGGAGCGGGACCGTCTTACACTGCGCCTCTTCCCCCATATGGCCTGAGCTGGGGGGGCGGTGGGGGGGGGGGGGGGGGGAACTCTCAGGCTAAAAGGATGGGCAATGCGCCCCTCCCTATCCTGATGACATCAAAAAAAGAGGTGGGACTGGTGGAATGATGCCATCTGCCCAAATTCCCTCCGGCCCTTCTTCCGTTTAACCCCCCACCAACATTCCCTATGCCTGTGTGAAGCAAGCACACGGCGTCAATCTCAAAGATATTATTGGGGTTCAACTTGCCCATTCTCCTGAATAATGTCTCCTCTGTGTTTTCTCTTCTCGTCAGCAAACCCAGGTCCTTTAATCTGCTGCCGATAGCTCAGATGCCTTGAGCTAGGTGTGACCTTCTCTGTACTGCGTCCAAGGTCTGCGTTTTTCTTGCAGTAGCACCCAGCCAGAATTGTACGCAGTGCTCCAGGTGTGACTCTACCAGTGCCGCAAATGGATTCATTACATCAGCTCTTGAGATTTCTGCTCTATTCTTCCTCTGATGGACTTCCCAGAACTGCATTCAATACTCCCACTGTGGCCTGACCAACCCCTGGTGTAAATCAACTTCCGCCTTCGGTACAGTGCAGGTCTGATTTACCGCTTTAAATTTTCTCCTGAATTTCAATAGCGCTGGTGGATTCAGTTGTCTTGGAACTTAAAGGGGATCTGCGTCAATGGCAACTGAATGTCAGTTCCTTTTGTGCTGTTGTTTGGAGAGTGATAAAGATGGGAGCACTATGTACCATTTTGGTCAGAACTAGCACTACATGCCGTGATGCAACAATGCAGTTGAATACAATCAATGCACACACATCATATTTGTGATACTGAAAATATATTAGCCCAATACGTGAAGGCAGGCTGTTAACATTCTGAGATACAAATTTAATAATACATTTTTTTTTCTAGATGTGTTACAGGCTAGTAATCCTGAGTAAGGTTTCCTTTGCTAACTTGTCCAAAAAGCTAGAAGCTACGTAATGTTATTCACATTAGCGATCACTCTTTCTTTTTTCTTAATCTTCTGCTACAATCGACACTTTCTGCCAAGCCGTGAGCAATTCTGCAGCGCACAGGCATCAGCTTTAGGTCTTTTCAATGTCACACCTTAATCCTATTTCCAATTTCTAATTAGTGACGAGTTTTGCGTCTTCACATTCAGGGGCTGCAGGTTCGCGTGCACATGACACACGAGTGGCCTAGTGGCTATCCACTGTCAGTTCTGCCCACTCTATCGCCAACTAATTCTAGACCAAGATCATCCTGAAGTTCAACAGAAACCCCCCAAAGTCCTCTTATTCACTGTAAACAGTCTCCTACAAGCCCTTCCATTTGCTCCCGCTATCTTCGCATCTATTTAAGGTGCGGGAGCTCACGTGTTTCCACATCTCCAAAAATTATCCATTCATACATAGATACATAGATACATAGAAGATAGGAGCAGGAGTAGGCCATCCGGCCCTTCGAGCCTGCTCCGCCATTTAATGAGATCATGGCTGATCCTCCAATTCAGTATCCCGTCCCCGCCTTCTCTCCGTAACCCTTAACCCCTTTTGCCTGTAGAAATATATCTAATTCCCTCTTAAATATATTTAATGAGCTGGCGTACACTGCCCTCTGTGGCAATGAGTTCCACAGGTTCACCACCCTCTGAGTGAAGAAATTCCCCCTCATTTCTGTCCTAAATGGTTTAGCCCTTATCCTTAAATTATGTCCTCTAGTTCTGTTCTCACCCGCCAAGGGAAACATTCCTTCTGCATCTAGTCTGTCTAGACCTGTCAGAATTTTATACACTTCTATGAGGTCCCCTCTCAATCTTCTAAACTCCAGTGTGTACATCCCTAAACTACATAGTCTCTCCTCATAGGTCAATCCCGCCATTCCTGGTATCAGCCTGGTGAATCGCCGCTGCACCCCCTCCATGGCAAGAACATCTTTCCTCAGATGAGGCGACCAAAACTGTACACAGTACTCGAGGTGTGGTCTCACCAGTGCCCTGTACAGCTGCAGCAAGGTATCCCTGTTCCTGTATTCCAACCCTTTTGCTATGAAGGCCAGCATACCGTTTGCCTTCTTGATCGCCTGTTGCACCTGCATGCTCGCCTTCAGTGACTGGTGTACAAGAACACCCAGGTCTCTCTGTACTTCCCCCTCTCCCAATTTATTGCCATTTAAATAATAATTTGCCCTCCCGTTCCTGCACCCAAGGTGGATAACTTCGCACTTGTCCACATTATAGTGCATCTGCCATTTATCCGCCCAATCACCCAGTCTGTCCAAATCGCTCTGGAGCTTCCTGGTCTCCTCCTCTGAGCCCACCCCCCCTCCTAGTTTAGTGTCGTCTGCAAATTTGGAAATGCTGCATCCGACTCCCTGATCCAGGTCATTAATGTAAATTGTGAACAACTGGGGACCCAGGACAGATCCCTGTGGTACCCCACTTGTTACTGCCTGCCATTCAGAAAATGAGCCGTTTATTCCAACTCTCTGTTTTCTATCTGACAGCCAGTTCTCTATCCACGTCAATACTTTCCCCTTTATCCCATGAGCTTCAATTTTCCCTGCTAATCTTTTATGTGGGACCTTATCGAAGGCCTTTTGGAAGTCCAGGTACACCACATCTACTGGCTCTCCCCCATCTATTTTACCAGTTACTCCCTCAAAAAATTCCAATAGATTAGTCAAGCATGATTTACCCTTTGTAAATCCATGTTGACTCTGTCCTATCCTGTCCCCATTTGCTAAGTGCTCCGCTATTTCATCCTTAATGATGGACTCCAGCATTTTGCCCACAACTGATGTAAGGCTTACAGGTCTGTAATTACCTGCTTTTTCCCTACCCCCCTTTTTGAATAGTGGGGTAACGTTAGCTACCCTCCAATCCATGGGCACTGTTCCCGAGTCTAATGAATTCTGAAAAATCATACTTAGTGCATCCACTATCTCTAGGGCCACCTCCTTCAGCACCCTAGGATGCATGTTATCAGGCCCTGGGGATTTGTCCGCCTTCAATCCCTTTAGCTTCCTTAACACCATATCCTTAGAGATATTGACTTGCGTCAGTTCCTCCTTTGCAAATGTCCCTATTTTTCCCGATATCCCAGGGAGGTTTTTTGTGTCTTCCTTCGTAAAGACTGACCCAAAGTATGCATTTAGTTGGTCTGCCATTTCTTTATTTCCCGTTATATATTCCCCCGTATCTGACTGCAATGGGCCAACTTTGGTTTTCACCAGTCTTTTCCTCTTGATATACTTATAAAAGCTTTTGGAGTTAGTTTTTATATTTTCCGCCAGCTTGCTTTCGTAAGCTATTTTGCCCCTCTTGATTAAGCCCTTTGTCCTCCTTTGCTCTATCTTAAACTGTTCCCAATCTTCCGCTCTGGCGCTTTTTTTGGCTATTTTATACGCCCTATCTTTGGATTTTATGCTGTCTCTAATTTCCCCTGTTATCCACGGTTGAGTCACCTTTTTAGATTTCCTTTTATGCCAGATTGGTATAAACAATTTTTGCAATTTTGTCATTCTATCTTTAAATGCTTGCCATTGTTTATCTACCTCCAGTCCTCCCAGGAACGTTGTCCAATCAGACCTACTCAGTTCCCGTCTAATGGCATCATAATTCCCCTTGTTTAAATTCAGGACCTTAGTATCTGAGTCAATTTCTTCGCTCTCCATTTCGAGTGAGAAATCGATCATATTATGATCGCTCTGACCCAAGGGTCCCCGTACAACAAGATTACTAATTAGTCCCTTCTCATTGCACAGTACCCAGTCCAATATAGCCTGTTCCCGAGTTGGTTCCTCGACATATTGATCCAGATAACCATCCCTTAAACACTCAAGGAATTCCTCCTCCTCATTATTTTTACTGATTAGGCTATTCCAATCTATATGTAAGTTAAAGTCACCTATGATGACAGCTGTGCTCTTATTGCACGCTTCTCTAATTTCCCTCGTGATGCCCTCCCCAACCTCTATTTTACTATTTGGAGGCCTATATACCACTCCTATTAATGTTTTTCGCCCCTCGCTATTTCTTAGCTCCACCCATATAGATTCTGTATTAACTGAGTTAATATCCTTCCTTTCAATTGCATTTATCCCTTCTTTTACCAGCAATGCTACCCCTCCTCCCTTTCTTTTTTGTCGATCCTTCCTAAATACTGAATACCCCTGTATGTTAAGCTCCCAGCCCTGCTCACCCTGCAACCATGTTTCCGTAATCCCAATTAGATCATAATTATTAACCTCTATTTCCACAGCTAATTCATCTACCTTGTTCCTGATGCTTCTCGCATTAAGGTATAAAACCCTCAGGCTTTTTTTATGCTCACATTTTTTATGAATTGGTTTGGCCCTTTGTTTTTTGTTCCTCACCCTTTTACCATTTATTTCTGTCTGCCTTTCACTTTCCTCTATTTCACTACATAGGTTTCTAGCCCCCTGCCATACTAGTTTAAATGCTCCCGAACTGCTTTATCAAAAATTACCCCGAGAACATCAGTTCCATCTTTGCACAGGTGTAGACCGTCCCTTTTGTATAGGTCACACCTACCACAAAACTGGTTCCAATGCCTCAAAAATTTAAAACCCTCCCTCTTACACCACTGCTCAAGCCACGTATTTAGCCTAACTATCCTGTTCTCTGTACTCTTACTAGCACGTGGCACTGGTAGTAATCCAGAGATTACTACCTTCGAGGTCCTACTTTTTAGCTTGGCTCCTAACTCCCTAAATTCTACTTGTAGGACCTCTTCCCTTTTTTTTAGCTACGTCGTTGGTACCAACATGTATCACGACAACTGGCTGTTCCCCCTCCCCCTCCAGAATGTTCTGCACCCGCGCCGAGACATCCTTGACCCTTGCACCAGGGAGGCAACATACCATCCTGGAGTCTCGGTCGCGACCACAGAAACCCCTATCTATTCCCCTTACAATCGAATCCCCTATTACTATAGCCCTGCCACTCTTTTTCCCTCCCTTCTTTGCAACAGAGCCAGTCATGGTGCCATGAGCCTGGCTGCTGGTGCCTTCCCCCGATGAGTCATCCCCCCCGACAACAGCACCTAAGGCGGTGAACCTGTTGCTAAGGGAGACAACCCCAGGGGCTTTCTGCACTACCTTCCTGCCCTTGCTCTGCCTTTTGGTCACCCATGTACTATCTACGCTGGCCTTAACCTGCGGTGTGACCAACTCACTAAATGTGTTATCCACAACCCTCTCAGAATCGTGGATGCTCCAAAGTGAGTCCATCCGCAGCTCAAGGGCCGTCATGCGGTCCCACATGAGCTGCAGCTGGACACACTTCCCGCACACATGGTTGTCAGGGACTCAGGAAGCGTCCCTGATTTCCCACATGTTACAGGAGGAGCATGACACAGGTCCGAGCTCTACTGCCATGACTTAACCCTTATATTACTTTTTAATTTTCTAGTTTTAGTTTATTTATTGACTTTTGTTTTCCCGAAGCTTACTTAGACCAATGTATACTGTACTCCTCTTATTCCTTTTTAAACTAACCAAATCCCACTAGTTTTAGTTTTGCTTTCTAGGAAGGTTTGAGGAAAGTACTTACCAGTTAGTCTTACCTCCCTGGTCTTTCGCTGACTTCCCGGTCTTGTGTCCCCTTGGTCCTACGCCGACTTCCCGCTCCTCCCGGTTCCTGCCCTGCTGAAAAGAAACTGAGACCAAAAAATTTGTGACCTCTGTTTTTAGACTGCTAAAAGACTAGTAGGTTAGAGGAGGAGGGCGGGTGGGGGTTCCTACTCTGTAGGAACTCGGGTTTAAGCCACCACCCTCCTTAAATGCTGTTCACCTGGGTGCTTCCCACCTGGTCCGCTTCCGGTCTCGTCTCTCCCGACACTGGCCTCTGCAAAAAAAGCCCGCGAAAGTGAGTTTAAATACTCACTGTGCTGCTGCTCTCTCCGCTCCCGACACTGGCCTCTGCAAAAAAAGCCCGCGAAAGTGAGTTTAAATACTCACTGTGCTGCTGCTCTCTCCGCTCCCGACACTGGCCTCTGCAAAAAAAGCCCGCGAAAGTGAGTTTAAATACTCACTGTGCTGCTGCTCTCTCCGCTCCCGACACTGGCCTCTGCAAAAAAAGCCCGCGAAAGTGAGTTTAAATACTCACTGTGCTGCTGCTCTCTCCGCTCCCGACACTGGCCTCTGCAAAAAAAGCCCGCGAAAGTGAGTTTAAATACTCACTGTGCTGCTGCTCTCTCCGCTCCCGACACTGGCCTCTGCAAAAAAAGCCCGCGAAAGTGAGTTTAAATACTCACTGTGCTGCTGCTCTCTCCGCTCCCGACACTGGCCTCTGCAAAAAAAGCCCGCGAAAGTGAGTTTAAATACTCACTGTGCTGCTGCTCTCTCCGCTCCCGACACTGGCATCTTCCTTAACCTCCTGCAGCCTCACTGTCCTCCCTAAGTCCTACTTGAGCTTTGACCTATAGATTCACTCTATCTCCATATTCATCTCCTCTCTGAGACCTACCTCATGCTCCATTGACTCTCTCCACCCCCGCTTCCAACTCAGCTCCTGACTAATTAACTGTCCCTCCTTGGCCCAATGCTCCCGAAATAGAAAGAAAGAAAAACTTGAATTTCTACAGCGCCTTTCACGACCTCAGGGTGTCCCAAAGCGCTTTACAGCCAATGATGTAATTTGAAGTATATTCACTGTTGTAATGTAAGAAATGCCTCAGCCCATTTATACACAGCAAGCTCCCACAAACAGCAATGTGATAGTAACCAGATAATCTGTTTCAGTGATGTTGTTTGAGGGATAAATATTGGCCAGGACACCGGGGAGAACTCCCCTGCTCCTCTTTGAAATAGGGCCATCAAAATCTTTTACGTCCACCTGAGGGCAGATGGGTCCTCGGTTTAACTTTTCACCCAAAAGACGGTGCCTCCGACAGTGCTGGGAGTGTCAGCCTGGATTTGTGCTCAAGTCTTTGGAGTGGGACTTGAACCCCCAATCTTCATGACTCAGAGGCAAGAATGCCACCCACTGAGCCATGGCTGACACGTACTCCCTCTGTCCCCTTCATCTCTAAAGTTCTGGACTGTGTCTTTGACATCCAGCTCTGTGCAGGGCCACTCAACCAACTCCTTTGTTCTAATCTCTTCATTGTGGTTTCCATTCCATCCACAGCATTGAGACAACCTTAGTCAAATACGTCAATGACATTCTGTGTGAATGAGGCAAGCTAGCGCAAGAAATTATACTCTACATACGTGCCAAAATTTTAATTTATTGTAGGCACACTCTTGCATTCAGTGAAAATTTGAATAGAAAGCAATGTTTGAAACAAAGCAATACCATCGTGACATTATTCCGAGGCCGTCTTTGCGTTGACCTACTGAGGTCTCTTTCTGAAATTATAGTTATCTCCAGTAAATCACTGGGCAACAGCGAAATTATTAAACGACTTCAATGAAATCGTGATCGTGATTACAGGAGATAATTGTATGAATGGGAAGCATGCTCCAGTGAGCGGCACTGACGATAATTGGACACTGAATGATGCCTATCCTTGTCACAAGGCACAGTCACAGCATCTAATTTTAATGCATTTCTATCTTGCATTTGTCCAGCAAATACATGTATGCTTCTGAATTTTTGAACAAATAAAGATTGGCTAAACCAGTTCATACATAATTTTTGGTGTGCAAAAGGACATTATTACAATAAATGGGAACTTTTGGATAGATCATCTCTCCCCTCCCTATCTCTGTAACATCCTCCAGCCCATCAAACCCTTTCCCAGCTCTCCATTACTCTGACTCTGGTCTGTTGGCCAACTCCCACCACCCCGCCCCACCCTCCCATTCGCCTCATCATTGGCAGCCGTGCTTTCACCCACCTTGGTCTCATGCTCTAGAATTCTTTCCCTCAACCACTACCCCCCAATCCCCTCCCTAAACCCTTCCCTCACCTCCTTTAATAACCTCCTTAAAACCCACCTCTTTGACCAAGCTTTTGGTCAGCCTTCCTAATGCCCTTTTCATGTCTCCGCATTGATTGTGCTCCTTACATCTCTGTGAAGCGCCTTGGGATTTTTTTTCTACATTAAAGATGCTAAATAAATGCTTGTTGTCGTTGTTATTATTACCAGGGCAGATCTGAGCCGTAGAACTCTCTCTCGCCTCTGAGTCAGAAGGTTGTGGGTTCAAGTCCCACTCCAGGGACTTGAGCACAAAACATCCAGGCTGACACTCCAGTGCGGTACTGAGGGAGTGCTGCACTGTCGGAGTTGTCGTCTTTTGGGTGAGACATTAAACCGAGGCCCCGTCTGACCTCTCAGGTGGATGTAAAAGATCCCATGGCACTATTTGGAAGAAGAGCAGGGGAGTTATCCCCGGTGTCCTGGCCAATATTTATCCCTCAATCAACATCACAAAAATGATTATCTGTTCATTATCTCATTGCTGTTTGTGGGAGCTTGCTGTGTGCAATTTGGCTGCTGTGTTTTCTACATTACAACAGCGACTGCACTTCAGAAGTAATTAATTGGCTGTATAGAACTTTGGGATGTCCTGAGGTCGTGAAAGGCACTGTACAAATGTAAGTCTTTCTTCTTTTTTTCTTTATCTTCTGAATTAACATGCTCCCAGCACAGAGGTCTATGCAATAGCAGCACATATCAACAATTTGTCCACCGATGTTTGCGCATTCTGTTTGATCCTCTGTCTGTTAAGCACTTTGGTCCTGAGGGGCCATGAGGGATTCCCTTTAGTATTCTGGTGTAACTCCCAAGGAAAGGGTGGAGACCCAGCATAATCCTGGAGTCACACTGAGAGATCATGAGAATCGCCGTGGAATTGCTCATCAAAGTGAAATACGGATTCATTAGAAGTATCAGACGGAGCAAAAAGATATAGTGGAGGTCCCTTATACCAAGACTCGGTCTCGCACACCATCAGGACTGGGATGTTATGTAGCATGCTTTAACTTCCCAAATTCCCGTACCTTCTGCTAAATAAAATGGGGAGGAATGATGACTTAAAAATGGTTACCCATTCCCCCACCAGCAAAGGTGGGGCAAAAATTGGCTCGCTCCCCCTTTGGGGTGATAACTTCGCCGGGCTGCTACTTTTAGCGCCCCGAAAAAGTTAGCGTCCCCCGCGCCTGAAATTGAATGGTAGCGCCCCAAGCAGGAGGCGGGATGCTACTGGCAGTGCTCCCCCTCCCTCTTGGGGCGCTCCCATTCAATATCGCGGCGCTACGTGCAACAGCGCCACGCACGTCGGCACGTATCCTGATTAAAGGGGAGGGGCCTAGCACCGGGGCCCTGCTGGACCACCGGGGAGCGGGGTGCCGGCAAAAGAACCCAGCACTCAAGAGGAGAGCCGGGCTGATGGATCGCGGCTGGCACCCCGCAGGGGGAAGCCAGAGGGGGCAGGTGCTGGCAGGCAGCCCAAAAAAAATGGTCGCTCGGCACCTGCCCTTTAATTTGCGCTGCCCCGGTCGCAAAAACACCCACCTGACCCTGTCGGACCTGGTGTCCGGCGGTAGGTCAGGGGGCGCGAGCGGGGCGCTGCGCACGGCGATGATGTCATCACCAGAGGTGCAGCGCTGCGGGGTGCTACCTGCTACCGCCGCCGCTAACCATCCGCTGAATTTTGCGGGAGGCGTTAGCGGCGCTGTGCCCGAGCGTTAGATGCTTCACGCCCCATTAGCACCCCCTTGGGGCACTAACGGGAGGCACAAAGCAACCAAATTTTTCCCCCACAATGTCCACACAGGGAGAGCAGGTTGAATGAAATGTACTTCTTTAGACTTACTTTGTATTTGGAATGCACTGCCTGAAAGGGCGGTGGAAGCAGATTCAATAATAACTTTCAAAAGGGAATTGAATTAAAAAAAAAGACTTGCATTTTATACACGACCACAGGACGTCCCAAAGCGCTTTGCAGCCAATAAAGCTCTTTGTTTTTGGAGTGTCGTCACTGTTGTAATGTAGGAAACGCAGCAGCTGATATGTGCACAGCAAGCTCCCACAAACAGTAATGTGATAATGACCAGATAATCTGTTTATAGTGATGTTGTTTGAGGGATAAATATTGGCCAGGACACCGGGGAGAACTCCCCTGCTCTTCTTCCAAATAGTGCCATGGGATCTTTCACGCCCACCTGAGAGAGCAGACGGGGACCTCGGTTTAACCTCTCATCCGAAAGACGACACCTCCGACAGTGCGGCACTCCCTCATTACTGCACCGGATTGTCAGTCTAGATAAATACTTCAAAAGGAAAACATTTGCAGGGCTACGGAGAAAGAGCAGGGGGGGCAGTGGGATTAATTGGAGAGCTCTTTCAAAGAGCCGGCACAGGCACGATGGGCCAAATGTCCTCCTTCTGTGCTGTATGATTCCACAATTGTAAGTCTCCACTTTCCGACTGCTTCCTGTCGTTGTTAACAGTGCGAACAGCTGATTGAAGCTGCCTGAAGTCCCCATCAGCTGTTTTCACTGTTAACAACTGGGGGCTGGAGCATTGCTATTATTGTTTTACCATCTACCACGTATAGAGGGCAAATCGCCTTAGCGCCAACACGCCCGCTATATGCAGTGGGTCTGTACCTCAGGCCAGTGGTCATTCTTCCAGTGTGACCTCCGACAGTGATTATTGCCAGCTGACCTATTCCCAAGGGCTGTCACAACCAAGTCCATTCCTAAAATGGATAAAATTGCCTTTCACTTTATAATTGGAGCGGCAATCTGTAAATGGCCAGTGTTGTGTAATGATGAAGAGTGACCGATGGAACTATCCAATCGCCCGGGTTGAACAGGCGAACGGGGTGAGCGGAGAATCCATTCCTTAAGCATTAAATCCATTTCCGCCAACTAATTTCAAGTCAATCACATTCTGCAACGCGAAGCTTTCTCTAGCTCATGGGGGAGCCTGCACAATTTAAAACTCATTTTTCAGTGGTTGTAATTTGTTTAGCTCTTGCATGTAGCGTTTACAGTGTTGACAGGTTGAATATACTTGTCATCTGAGAATCTCCAAAGACATCAGCGTTCTCATAGAGTTGACCTTCTCGTCTAGACCACATAACACTCCGCAGCCCTCAGCTGTTTTATTAATCGCAGCTGTATCTACACAATACATAATTCATCAAAATGCTATTGCTTGGCAAAATTGTTTAACATAAAAGAAACGTACAATAAATTATTTAACAGTTGGATGTATAATTGTCAGAAAACAGTCTGACTGCTTATTTATTAATCTATGATTCTTCACAAACTAAAAAAAAAATATTCGTCTGGTAAATAATTCCACGGTGCCGTGCATTATTTATTAACGGAAAGATTTTATAGTTTTTGCAAACTGTTTCACGGATTGGCGATAGTTTTTGAACTAAAGGATTGGGAGATTTCTGTGCAGTTTATTGTGTCCAGAGAAAGACTTTCATTTCTATAACGCCTTTCACGACCACCGGACGTCCCAAAGCGCTTTGCAGCCAATGAAGAACTTTCTGAAGTGCAGTCACTGTTGTAATGTGGGAAACGCGGCAGCCAACTTGCACACAGCAAGCTCCCACAAACAGCAATGTGATAATGACCAGATAATCTGTTTTAGTGATGTTGGTTGAGGGATAAATATTGGCCAAGACACCGGAGATAACCGAAGATATTGTAAAGGTGTTTATGGAGATTTCCTTCAGTCATATTGCTAGCAAACTTGTAAAATACACGAGTGCCTTTGTAACGCTGCTGCACCTAACCACAGGATGAGTTCTTCCTCCCTCCTTATTGAACATCTTATTCCAAATGTTAGCTGATACCCCGTGGTGTTGCTCCTCGGTAGACTGGGATCTGAGGCTGGAATGTCTCGCTGCTCACCTGGCCTGTTCCTTTAAGGCCCAGGGCTCCGGTGCGCAGTTTTTTGACATCTACCTGATTAAACCTTAGCCTGTTCTCTTTATGTCACAGTCCAGCAACTCCCTCTGGGCAATCAGTCTAAATAACATCTATACATGTCTAATTGATGTCGGTGGAAGTTCCTCTAGATTGGCAGCTGCCTGGTTCCTCGCCTCATTATGTCAGAGTGTCTCAAGGTCAAGCTCTTGAGTTGCGATTTATTTCTACAAAGCAAGGCCCCTTCAAGTGCGAAGATGTCACAACTTTTATTTAACTAAGTAAGTTAGTTTTGGTGATAGATCTACTATTTCTCAAGTAGTATTGAGGTGAAGTAAAATCTTTATTTTAAAATTGTAATGTTGGGGCAAGCATAAAATGTGTAGCAGTTATGAGGGAAGAGAGCTTAGCATCAAGAAATTATTATTGTCCAGTACAAACATGACCATCCAAAACTCTCTTCCTGCACATTAAAAAAGATCAGTTCTGTCTGCAGAATTTGAGATCTCAATGCTATTCGCAGGAGTTCTGTGATACAATGCCACCTAATACATTCCAAGGGCATCAGCGAAACGTCACACTGATAGGATTAGCTTTGGTACTGCTGTATTTTTCTTAAAGGTGCAGATATACTTCAAGGGTGGGCAATTATTTTTTGCAACTGAAAGGATTAACTGCAGTGGCTGTCTAAGTCAAGTTGTATTTAATCTTATCTCATACTGATTTGCAATGAAATAATCTTTTCATTATTTGTATAAAATTGATTAACAACAGAATTCATAGAGTCATAGAAACTTGCGGCACATAAGGAGGCCATTCGGCCCATTGTGTCCGTGCCACCCGAAAAAGAGCTATCCACCTTAATCCCACTTTCCAGCTCTTGGTCCGTAGCCCTGTATGTTACAGCACTTCAAGTGCGTATCCAAGTAAATTGTTTCAAAATAATTAAATTAACAAGAAAGCAAGCGTGTAAGAAAGGCTGCAAGAAAGTATTGGTCCTTTTTTTCTAATGATATCAGTTAAGTACCAGTTTTGAATCAAAGCCAACTTTTTGCATCTAGTGCAAAAGCGAATTGACTATAGTGTCAAATTGACGCAGTTGTTAATACTCACTGCAGAGTTAGAGGCCAATGGGTTGTAAACCTCACTTCAGGCTAGCCCTTCAGTATGATGCTGAGCGACAACCACACTATTAGAGATACAATAACAGAATACTGCGGATGCTGGAAATCTGCAATAACAACAAAAAATGCTGGAAACACTCAGCAGGTCAGGCAGCCTCGAGGAGAGAGAAACAGAGTGTAAGGTTTCCAAAATTTGCAGATCCCCAAAACCTAAGGAAAAAGGACTTTGGAACTACCTCAGAGTGATAATATTGCATTTGGGCCTAACCTAAGTTTTGGCATTTTAAAACTATGTCTGGGCCTGTAAAGGAACAAAAAGGTGGGGTCAACCTCTGTAAAAGCAGTTTTGGGTATTGCAGTTAATTGCACTGTCTGGGGAACCGGGATGACCTCACTCAAAGCCACAGAAAGCATTAACATTTTGACAATAGACCCTAGGAGAAGACAGTCCCACCCAAAACAACAGGTCCCATCAAACCGATTACAGGGCCCATCAGAAAACATGCATAATACAAATCACTCAGGACTAGGCTATAGAAAAGACTGAGTCCAGCCTAGAAACCCAAAACATTAAACCAATCACCAGTGATCAGCCAAGGAGATCGACAGGATGCAAACCATCCCAAAACCCATTTGACACTTACAGAGCAGTTACTGGTAACAGGCCCGCCAAAATTCAGACAATGAACTGAGTAAATTTGGCGGGTAGATAAGGCCACTTCAAATTTGCATAATTGAATGCCCACCAAGCACACACCAGAGTTAGCACAGTTCAAAAGTCGTTGGGTCGAGCAGTCAGTCGCAACCAGTGGTCATCAGAAGAAGAAGAGACCAAGAAGAAGAAGGCCCGAGCTGGAAGTGAGTCGGCATCGCTCACCACTCAGACACACTTGAGTCCAACTCGCGAAGACACCACCTCGACGGACCTCCAACAACAGCCCCAACACAGTCACTGACAAGCAGCAACAAGTCACCGACGGCTCCAGGAGGTCGACCGACACACTAAACAAGGCCTAAAGCCATAGCGGAAACCAAAGGCCTCACAAAACCAACAACTGCGCATTAGCCCCAACTGACCGGGTAATAGCAGGCCACCGCGACCAACAAAGACCAACTCCAGGGAAGAAAACCCGAAGAATCGCAAAGTTTCCACACTACAAACTACTCCTGACTTACCCCTGGGTAAGATTTTCCCCAAAGACTCTAAACCCTACTGCTAAACTAAAGAAATTGGGTACTCACCAGATAAATCCACAACGACATCCTACCGCATCAGCGGACTCGCGAAGACTGACCAGAGACCCAGGTGAAGTCCTCTACCGCGTACGGGGTACGGCAGACACTAACCGCCATAAACAGCGAACCCCAAAACCGCGATTTAGCCCATCTGTCAAAGGATTGGTGAACATTATCCCTGGTCCTTCAAAACCTAACTTAGCTAGTAAAGTGGGGTTGGGAGGGGTAAAGTATTGTTCTACTGTCATTTCCCTCGCTTGTACTGAAGTGTTCCCCACCTTTAGAGTGTTAAGAGTGTAATTATTTGTGTCTTACCTATTAATAAAGATTGAAGTTCTTTCATCAAACTCAGTTGTCTGCTGCACCTTTGTATCACAACCCCCAAATAAGTCCAAGGTCTAGAACCAAGGGAGTGGGGGCGATTCGAACCACTCAGAAGTCAGAGGTAAAGCTGACACAAACCACCACCCCCTACAAGAGTTAACGTTTCAGGTCGATGACCCTTTGTCAGAACTGGAAAAGGTTAGAGAATAGAGATTTTTAAGCAGGGGCAGGGAGGAGGGGAGGAAAGAACAAAGGGAAGGTCTGTGATAGGATGGAAGGCAGGAGAGATTGACTGACAAAAGGATTGATGGTGCAAGGCAAAAGGAGGGTAATGGGACAAGTTAAGAAACAAAAGATAGCTCTAGATGAGGTGTGAATGATGATGGTAGCATCATTAACAGCTACCATGTGAGAAAACAAGAGAAAAAATAAAGAAATATAAAGAAATACAGGGGCCGAGGTTATTAGAGATCACTATTAGAGATGATGTCCTTCAGATGAGATGCTAAACTTAGACTGCAAGCAGGTCTCAGGTAACTACTTGAAGAGTAGCAAGTTCTGCTTAAGAACATAAGAATAGGGGCAGGAGTAGGCCATACGGCCCCTTGAGCCTGCTCCGCCATTCAATGCGATCATGGCTGATCTTCGGCCTCAACTCCATTTTCCTGCTCTATCCCCATATCCCTTGATTCCCCTAGAATCCAAAAATCTATCGATCTCTGTCTTGAATATACTCAACGTTTCAGCATTCACAGCCCTTTTGGGGTAGAGAATTCCGAAGTGGGCAATTCTCCCAGTGTTCTGGCCCACATTTCTCCTTCGACCACCACAGGAATTGCTAGACAGGAAAAGACCAAGGTCCATCTAGTTCGCTGGCTTTGGGCCTCCAAGGCGTGGCTGAAGTGCCCCCTCATTTTCAACAGCAGGCTGCCCATTTTTCAGGCGAGAAATGGGCCCAATGTTCTTGTATGACAGTTCTTTGCTCTGTTATTTTAACACAGGCATTAACCCGGGGCCTGTAAATGGTTGTGTAGCATGCCCTGCTTGTTTTGAGGGGGGGAGAGGAGGGGGAAGGCTGCTTACATAAGCAAATCGGGGGTCCTGTGCTGGTTGTAGGCCCTCATTTGCAATTTTCTAGTACACATGGGCAGAGCGTGCGCTGTGCAAACTCCGTCGGTTTGGTGGTGAATGGTCTTTTAAAGGACCACTGGTGGCCATTCCACAAAAGGCCCAGAAATATTATGTGGCGGGGGGGGGGGGGGGGTGAATTTTTGTGGAACCAGGTGGAGCATGAGTGCATGCATTAGATGTAGAGTAAAGTGTCCTCTGTTCTGCCCAAAAATGTGCCTTTGATTCAATCTGGGAACAGTACAAAAATACTGCGGCCCATGTTTGGCCTCTTCCAAAATTGGCTCTTCCTCCCCCCACCCCCGCTAGTGTCTTTCACAATCCCAGGATTTCTCAAAGTGCTTTACGGCTAATGAAGTACTTTTGACAGTGTTTCCATATTGTGTTGATGCTCCCACTTGATGCTGATACTGGCCTCTGCTTCTAGTGTTTACTATTACTATTGGGAACACTTCAGCAGCTTAAGCAGTTCAGGCGAGTTCTCAGCATATTCTCTTTTGTTTTCAATGGATAATTACTACATTACAACAGTGACTACACTTCAAAGGTACTTCATTAGCTGTAAAGTGCTTTAGGATGCCTTGAAACCATGAAATGCAAGTATTTTCCTTCCCTTTATGAATTTGAAAGTTATATATATAATGCCTTTCATGCCATCCCAAAGCACTTTACAGCCAGTGAGTGAAATATTATTTGAAGTGTAGTCACTGTTGTAATGTAGGAAACGCAGCAGCCAATTTTCGCACAGCAAGCTCCCACAAACAGCAATGTGATAACGACCAGATAATCTGTTTTAGTGATGTTGGTTGAGGGATAAATATTGAACGAGACTCCAGAGATAACTCCCCCTGCTCTTCTTCGAAATAGTGCCACGGGATCGTTTGCATCCAATTGAGAGGGCAGAAGGGGCCTTACTTTAGCATCTCACCCAAAAGACAGCACCTCCGATGGTGCGCAGAAGTGCCAGCCTTGATTATGGGCTCAAGTCTCTGGGCTGGGGCTTGAACCCACAACCTTGTTCCTCAGAGGCGAGAGTGCCACCCACTGAGCCGAGATCTAACAGCATTACTCCCTTCAAAAAAAGCTCAAATGATTGTTCTTAAAGGAGGTTTTGATGCATTAAATACAGACCAGTTGCAATTGTTTCTTTATTGTGCTGGGAATTTATTTACATGTGTTATTTTAACCAAAAGTATGCCTGTTACTGGTGATTAATAGACGTTTCATGTTTAGTAATATTTAACAACAACAACGTATATAATATAACATCTTTAACACAATAAAACATCCCGAGATGCTTCACAGCAGCGTTATAATACAAAATTTGATATCGAGCCACATAAGGAGAAATTAGGGCAGATGACCAAAAGCTTGGTCAAAGAGGTATCATAAAGGAGGAAAGAGAGGTAGAGAGGCGGAGAGGTTTCAGGAGGGAATGCCAAAAGTTTATGGCCTCAGCAGCTGAAGGCACGGCCACCAATGGTTGAGCGATCAAAATCAGGGATGTTCAAGAGGACAGAATTGGAGGAGCGCAGATATCTCGGCGGGTTGTGGGGCTGAAGGAGATTACAGAGATAGGGAGGGGCGAGGCCACGGAGGGAATTGAAAATAAGGATGAGAATTTTAAAATCTAGACGTTGCTTAACCGGGAGCCAATGTAGGTCAGCGAGCACAGGGGTGATTGCCTAGTTGTAACCTGTTAACCAGGAGATCCTCAGCGAAATGGAATTGCCCCATTTGTGTGACAGTCTGATGAAGAGAAGTCCATCATTGCTAATTTAAATACATTGGAAATCAATTGGAGCTGTTAGACATCCCCTGTAAAGGGATGACCTAATCAGGCAGGGTTTTTTATTAAATGACACTAAATATACTTCCCCAGGGAACATTGGAGCAATGCTATAGTGAGGTAATGAAATTGACATTTCAAACATTCCTAGCCACACTCAGTAAAACAGAAAAGAAAGACTTGCATTTATATAGCGCCTTTCAAAACCACTGGACATCCCAAAGCGTTTTACAGCCAATTAAGTATTTTTTGAAGTGTGGTCACTGTTGTAATGTAGGAAACGCGACAGCCAATTTGCGCACAGCAAGCTCCCACAAACAACAATGTGGTAATTACCAGAAAATCTGTTTTAGTGATGTTGATTGAGGGATAAATATTGGCCCAGGACATCGGGGCAAACTCCTCTGCTCTCTTCAAAGTAGTGCCACGGGATCTTTTACATCCACCCGAGAGGGCAGACGGGGCCTCGGTTTAACTTCTCATTCGAAAGACGGCACCTCCGACAATGCAGCATTACTTCAGTACTGCAATGGGAGTGTCAGCCTAGATTTCGGTGCTGCAAGTCCCTAGAGTGGGACTTGAACTCACATACTTCTGACTCAGAGGCAAGGGTGCTACCAACTGAGCCACAGCTGTAAAGTAACATACAGAAGAAAAAGGTGAAAAAATAAGTAAAAACTCACAGAATGGAGTAGAGCAACTTTCAAAATCTAGTGGGCGAGGTGCTCGTTGTCAGGCATGGGTCATTTTGGTTGGGGGACTGGAGGTTCGCAGCATGAGGGCGGTTTGAGGTGTGGCTGACCCCAGTTGCGTTGTGGGCGGTCCTGGCATTTCTCTCCCCAGCTGTCAGCCCTGGGGTCATTGCAGTCGTTGGGTCTTGGGGTGGCGAGAGGCTACCATGCAGGAAGGGCTCCTTATTTCCTGGTGTTTATCAAGCTCCATCTGCAGCGTATGTTACGTGCTGTAACTGATTTGTCCACATTTGCTGTGGGAGGGTGTTGGATTTCACCACATCTTGACACTGCCAGGAGTGCGAGCTGGGCAAACTTGTAAGAGGCAGGTGTTCATTGCAGCATTATCATGCAAAAACTTAGTGTGCATGGACTTCTCTCTCAATTACCTCTACAGTGGTGCTAACCTGTTTATTTGAAATGTATTAATGCTTCCGATAAAATCGGGAGGAGAGATGCATTTAAAGTGGAAGCTAGATAAGTACATGAGGGAGAAAGGAATAGTAGGATATGTTGATAGGGTGAGATGACGAGGGGTGGGAGGAGGCTCGTGTGGAGCATAAACATCGGCACGGACCAGTAGGGCCGATTGGGCTGTTTCTGTGCTGTAAATTCTATGTAAGTTGATAATAATGTCTGAAGCATTCATATAATAACGTCTTTCAAAGTAATTTCTGGACTTATATCTCTTTAACTGATCAGAATTTGGAACAATCGATGTTTATCACACAGAAAGAGCCATTCGGTCCATCGTGTCGATACTAGCTCTTTGCTGGAGCAATGGGAAAGCTAATCCAACTGATCTGAGATTTCTCCACAGCCCTGTATCTTCCTCTGCTTTAAATGTTTCTCCAATTTTCTCTTAAAGGATGCAATTGTCTCTTCCTCAACCACCCTCTGTGGAGAATTATTCCCTACTCTAACAGTCCCCTGTATAAAGGTGCTGTTCCCACCCTCTCTGCTCACTCATGTTATGACAATTTTACTTTTCTTTTTCATTTCAAATGCTTGTTTTTAGTTTGTGTTAAGGGGATGCAGTGGGTTTAATGTCTCAGTGTGTTTCACTGTGCTATCACCAACCTTCTCATGGACCAGAAAGGAAAGGTGCGGTCATGCCAAACCTGTACACAAGCTCTCTCCAAGAATCATGTCATCCTTTCACAGAAGTTTTATGCGCTCTCTGTGTCTATGGTAACTGTTTCCGATTTATCCAATTTATTCCCAGGTATCTTTCCTTGCATAGATTTTATTGATTTGAAATTTTAAAAAAATGAGAGCAGCATAGTTCCAATCGCTGCCCTAATATGATACTTTATATCTCCATTTTATACTATTTCAGGACTGATTGTTTTAAATGTAATTTCATTCTTTTAAAATATCCGTCTTGTGATACTTAATGAATATTTTCAGCTAACCTAACTTCAATTTAAAAGAAAACAACTCTAGAATCCAGTGCAACCTGCAGGAGATACAACAAGAACACCAACAAAAACAACAACAACAACAGCAACAACAACAGCAGCAACAACAAACAGCAACAACAACAACACCAACACCACCACCAACAACAACAACAGCAACAACAACAGCAACAAAAACAAACAGCAACAACAACAACAACATAAACAACAACAACAACACCACCAACAGCAACAACAACAACAGAAACAAGAACAACAACAACACCAACACCACCAACAACAACAACAGCAACAACAACAGCAACATCAACAACAACAGAAACAAGAACAACAACAACACTACCAACAACAACAACAGCAACAACAACAACAGCAACAACAACAACAACAACAGCAACAACAGAAACAACAGCAACAGCAACAACAAAAGCAACAACATCAACAACAACAAGTACAACAGCAACAACATCAACAACAACAACAGCAACAACAACAACAGCAACAACACCAACAACAACAGCAACAACAACAACAACAACAGCAACAACAACACCAACAACAGCAACACCAACAACAACAGCAACAACACCAACAACAACAACAGAAACAAGAACAACAACAACAACTGCAACTACAACACCAACAACAGCAACAAGAGGGAGGAATGAGGGTGAGCAATGAGAGGGAGGAATTGAATGAAATCAGTATTTGTAGGGAAATGGTGTTAGGGAAATTGACAGGATTGAAGGCCGATAAATCCCCAGGGCCTGATAATCTACATCCTATGGTACTTAAGGAAGTGGCCCTAGAAATAGTAGATGCATTGCTGATCATCTTCCAAAATTCTATAGACTCTGGAACAGTTCCCATGGATTGGAGGGTAGCTAATGTAACCCCACTATTTAAAAAAGGTGGTAGAGAGAAAACGGGGAATTATAGACCGGTAAGCCTGACATCGGTAGTGGGGAAAATGCTAGAGGCCATTATAAAAGATGTAATAGCAGAGCACTTGGAAAACAGTGACAGGATCGGACAAAGTCAACATGGATTTACAAAAGGTAAATCATGCTTGACTAATCTACTGGAATTTTTTGAGGATGTAACTGGTAGAATAGATAAGGGAGAACCAGTGGATGTGGTGTATTTGGACTTTCAGAAGGCTTTCGATAAGGTCCCGCTTAAGAGATTAGCATGCAAACTTAAAGCAAATGGGATTGGGGGTAAGGTACTGACTTGAATAGAGAACTGGTTGGCAGACAGGAAGCAAAGAGTTGGAATAAACGGGTCTTTTTCCGAGTGGCAGGCAGTGACTAGTGGGATACCGCAGGGATCGGTGCTAGGACCCCAGCTATTCACAATATATATTAATGATCTAGAAGAGGGAACTAGATGTAATATCTCCAAGTTTGCAGATGACACAATGCTGGGTGGGTGTGTGTGCTGTGAGGAGGATGCAGAGAAACTCCAGTATGATTTGGACAGGTTGGGTGATTGGGCAGATGCATGGCAGATGCAGTATAATGTGGATAAATGTGAGGTTATCCACTTTGGTGGCAAAAACAGGAAGACAGATTATTATTTGAACGGCAATAGATTGGGAAAAGGGGAAGTGCAACGAGACCTGGGTGTCCTTGTGCACTAGTCGCTGAAGATAAGCATGCAGGTGCAGCAGGCAAATGACAAATGGTATGTTGGCCTTCATAGCGAGAGGATTCTAGTACAGGAGCAAGGATGTCTTGCTTCAGTTGTACAGGGTCTTGGTGAGACCACACCTTGAGTACTGTGTGCAGTTTTGGTCGCGTTATCTGAGGAATGGAGGGAGTGCAGCGAAGATTCACCAGACTGATACCTGGGATGGCAGGAATGACGTACGAAGAGAGATTGGGATGATTGGGCTTATATTCGCTAGAGTTTAGAAGAATGAGAGGGGATCTCATTGAAACTTATAAAATTCTAACAGGACTAGACAGACTAGATGCAGGAAGGATGTTCCCGATGGCGGGGGAGTCCAGAAGCAGGGGTAACAGTCTAAGGATAAGGGGTAAGCCATTTAGGACTGAGATGAGGAGGAATTTCTTCACCCAGAGAGTGGTGAACCTGTGGAATTCTCTACCACAGAAGGCAGTTGAGGCCAATTAATTAAATATATTCAAGAAGGAGTTAGATATAGTTATTAAGGCTAAAGGGATCAAGGGATATGGGGAGAAAGCAGGGACAGGGTACTGAATTTGAATGATGAGCCATGATCTCATTAAATGGCGGAACAGGCTCGAGGGGCCGAATGGCCTACTCCTGCTCCTATCTTCTATGTTTCTATGTTATAACAATAACAACAGCAGCAACAACAGCAACAACAACAACAGCACCAACAAGAACTACACCAACAGCAACAACAACAACAACAACAACTACAACAACGGCAACACCAACAACAACAGCAACAACATCAACAACAGCACCAACAGAAACAAGAACACCAGCAACAACTACAACACCAACAACAGTAACAACAACAACAACAACAACTACAACACTAACAACAAGGGTCTGATGAAAGGGAGGAACTGAAAGAAATCAGTATTTGTAGGGAAATGGTGTTAGGGAAATTGAAGGGATTGAAGGCCGATAAATCCCCAGGGCTTGATAACTTACATCCTAGGGTACTTAAGGAAGTGGCCCTAGAAATAGTAGATGCATTGCTGATCATCTTCCAACATTCGATGGAATCTGGAACAGTACCCATGGATTGGAGGGTAGCTAATGTTACCCCACTATTCAAAAAGGGTGGTAGAGAGAAAACGGGGAATTACAGACCGGTAAGCCTGACATCGGTAGTGGGGAAAATGCTAGAGTCCATTATAAAAGATGTAATAGCTGAGCACTTGAAAAACAGTGACAGGATCGGAAAAAGTCAACATCGATTTACAAAAGGTAAATCATGCCTGACTAATCTATTGGAATTTTTTGAGGATGTAACTGGTAAAATAGATAAGGGAGAACCAGTGGATGTGGTGTATTTGGACTTTCAAAAGGCTTTTGATAAGGTCCCGCATAAGAGATTAGCGTGTAAAGTTAAGGCACATGGGATTGAGGGCAAGGTATTGACTTGGATAGAGAACTGGTTGGCAAACAGAAAGCAAAGAGTTGCAATAAATGGGTCTTTTTCCGAGTGGCAGGCAGTGACTAGTGGGGTACCGCAGGGATCGGTCCTTGGACCCCAGCTATTCACAATATATATTAATGATCTAGACAAGGGAACTAGATGTAATATTGGCCCAGAAATTCGTCCAAATACGGGAGAGTACGCACTGTGTACTCACCCATATTCGGTCCCGAAGTGCCGGTTTCCTGCATGCACTGCGCATGCGCGGGAAACCGGCACTTCCGATATTGCGAAGAGGGCGGTTCCTAAGTGAACCGCGTGCGCACTACAGGCTGTGCGCACGCAGCACACTTAGTTTTTTTTTCAGGTTTGAACGCGAAGGTAAGTGTTGAAGATTTTACACATGACAAAAGCAGGCGTAAGACCCCCTTTTAACAAGGTAAGTAGTTAATTAAGTATTATTTTAAAACATTTTCAACAGGTTTATCTTTTTTAGAGACTTTAAAGAAAGGTAAGTTTATTTTTATAACTTTTAAAAAGAATTTAAATTTTTTCAAAAATTTAAATTTTTGTTTAAAGTGGTTAATTTATTTAACTATAGCTATTTTATTAATGTGATGGTTTTTAAAAAAAATTAATTGAGGTTTAGCTGTTCTTTTGGGGGCAATTTGTATTCATAGCTTTGACAGCGCTTGCTGTCAAAACTATGAATGAAAGATGGTGTGCTGCCATTGGCTCTAACTGGCTCACGTGATCCCAGAGGTCGCATCGAACTAACTGCGCCTCTGGGACACGCACACACTGCGCGCCAGCACCAGGGAGAGGCCCAGGAACTGAAGTTTGTGTGGGCCAAAATCATAAAGGCAGGCGCGGAGTGCGATATCGCGGGGGATCCTTACCCCCGCTGCAACCATCGAAGTCCAATTTCTGGGCCATTATCTCCAAGTTTGCAGACGAGACAAAACTGGGTGGGCGTGTGTGCTGCGAGGAGGATGCCGAGAAACTCCAGTATGATTTGGACAGGTTGGGTGATTGGGCAGAAGCGTGGCAGATGCAATATAACGTGGATAAATGCGAGGTTATCCACTTTGGTGTCAAAAACAGAAAGGCAGATTATTATCTGAATGGCAATAGATTGGGAGAAGGGGAAGTGCAACGAGACCTGGGTGTCCTTGTGCACCAGTCGCTGAATGTAAGCATGCAGGTGCAGCAGGCGGTTAAGAAGGCAAATGGTATGTTGGCCTTCATAGCGAGAGGGTTTGAGTACAGGAACAAGGATGTCTTGCTGCAGTTGTACAGGGCCTTGGTGAGACTACACCTTGAGTACTGTGTGCAGTTTTGGTCGCCTTATCTGAGCAAGGATGTTCTTGCCATGGAAGGAGTTCAGCGAAGATTAACAAGGCTGATACCTGGGATGGCAGGAATGACGTATGAAGAAAGATTGGGTCGATTGGGCTTATACTCGCTGGAGTTTAGAAGAATGAGAGGGGATCTCATTGAAACTTATAAAATTCTAACAGGACAGGACAAACTAGATGCAGGAAGGATGTTCCCGATGGTCGGGGAGTCCAGAACCAGGGGTCACAGTCTAAGGATAAGGGGTAAGCCATTTAGGACAGAAATGAGGAGGAATTTCTTCACCCAGAGAGTGGTGAACCTGTGGAATTCTCTGCCACAGAAGGCAGTATAGGCCAATTCATTAAATAGATTCAAGAAGGAGTTAGATATATTTCTTAAGGCTAAAGGGATCAAGGGATATGGGGAGAAAGCAGGGACAGGGTACTGAATTTGGATGATCAGCCATGATCGCATTGAATGGCGGAGCAGGCTAGAGGGGCCGAATGGCCTACTCCTGCTCCTATCTTCTATGATTCTTCTATGATTCTATGATTCTATGAACAACAACAACTACAACACCAACAACAGTAACAACAACAACTACAACACCAACAACTACAACACCAACAACAGTAACAACACCAACAACAGTAACAACAACAACAACAACACCAACAACAGTAACAACAATTACAACACCAACAACAGTAACAACAACAACTACCACACCAACAACTACAACACCAACAACAGTAACAACAACAACTACAACACCAACAACAGTACCAACAACAACAACACCAACAACAGTAACAACAACAACAACAACAACAGCAACAACAACAGCAACAACACCAACAACTTGGATACTCTTAGGAATTTGCCCAGCCAGTGAGTAGGCCACTTATCCAAAACCGGCAACTGTTCAAATTTTGCAGAAGAATTTAGTAACCAGCTTCTCAGGACAAAAATTTGAATCTGATTTTACATTGAAAAAGTTATAAAAAAGGTTAAGGATTGAAAGAACTTGCATTTCTACAGCACCTTTCGCAACCTCAGGACTTCCCAAAGCGCTTTACAGCCAATTAAGTACTTTTGAAGTGCAGTCACTGTTGTAATGTAGGAAACGCGGCAGCCAATTTATGCACAGCAAGCTCCCACAAACAGCAATGTGATAATGACCAGATAAACTGTTTTTTTTGTGTGATGTTGTTGGAGGAATAAATATTGGCCAGGACAACCAGAAAAATTTGCCTGCTTTTCTTCGAAATAGTGCCATGGGATCTTTTATGTCTACCTTAGAGGACAGACGGGGCATCTGCTTAATGCTTCATCTGAAAGACTGCACTGGGAACGTCAGCTTACATTTTGCGCTGGAAGTATCTGGAGTGGGGCTTGAACCCACAACTTTATAACTCAGAAGACGAGAGTTCTTCCCACTGAGCCACAGCTGACACCCCAGTTGATGGCGTAGTTGCATCAGATGTACACTCTTTTCTCTTTTTTCCTTCAGCTGCCTAGGCCCTTAAGCACTGGAATTCCCTTCCTAAACCTCTCCGCCTCTCCACCTCTTTTTCTTCCTTTAAGACGCTCCTTAAAACCTACCTCTTTGACCAAGCCCTATCCTAATATCTCTTTATGTGGCTCGGTGTTAAATGTTGCTTGATAATCGCTCCTGTGAAGCGCCATGGGACGTTTTACTACATTAAAGGCGCTAAATAAATGCAAGTAGTTGTCTACATGTCTATTTTTATGGAACCTTTTCAAGCCCCCTCCCTGCCCAAGGTGATTAGAGCGGGCCCTAAACAGCAATGCTCAGTTATGCGCCTTGAGATCCCAGAACAGACCGACCAGTGGCTCACACGGAATTTTGACTGGCTCCTACGCCCCACCAGCCCACAGGTAGGTTGTGGGGGTGGTGGCGGGGTGGGGGGGGGGTGTGAGGGACGGGGATGAGGTTGTCAAAGGGGAAGAGTTACGGGTGAGCCCAGAGTGGCAGTTGCTGTCTGAGATGTGCTGCTCCTCTGTAAGCTGCACAAAAATAGCATATCACCATCTCGCTCCCATTGAGTGCCGTGAAATTCCTGCACTGATGGTTGTAGCTTTGGACTACACTCGCCACAGAAAGTTTAGTCAAGTCATTTCAGTCTCAGTACCCTTTCAACGATGTGGTAAGTATTAATTAGTGCCAAATAACCTCTCTGGCACTGGAAATTAACTTTTACAAGTGTGGAGTCTCATTCCTTCAGTTTTTAATTATGGTTGGAGATTTAAAAAAAAATGTAAATTAAAAATTTTTTTTTTAATTTTTTCTTTCTGTCTCTTTTCTCTCTCTCTCTTAATCCCATCTTTCTTTCCCTCTCTTTATTTCTTTTTCTGTAACTGATTTGACATTGAATTCACTATTCTAACTGACACTTCAGACTTTGCGAGGCACATTAACAATGCTTCAATCTGATTGGTTGAGGAGACACACAGTTGCTTGTCCCGTTCACACAGATCCCAGGCACCCTATAGAGGGCGCTGCGCTGTTTGGATGTCCTGCTGACAGCAACGTGCTGTGCAAAAGCCCTCAGAAAGTCTATGGGCAAGTGCAAATCTATTGAGTGGTGGGCGGCGTTCATTCGCCACTCACAGCAAAAACTTAAGGAATAGGAGCAGGAGTCGGCCATACGGCCCCTCGAGCCTGCTCCGCCATTCAATAAGATCATGGCTGATCTTCCATCTCATCTCCACTTTCCCGCCCGATCCCCATATCCCTTGATTCCCCTAGAGTCCAAAAATCTATCGATCTCAGCCTTGAATGTAGTCAACAACTCAGCATCCACAGCCCTTTGAGGTAGAAAATTCCAAAGATTCACAACCCTCTGAGTGAAGAAATTCCTCCTCATCTCAGACATAAATGGCCTACCCCTTATCCTGAGACTATGTCCCCTAGTTCTAGACACTCCAGCCAGGGGAAACAACCTCTCAGCATCTACCCTGTCAATCCCCTCAGAATCTTATATGTTTCAATGAGACAGTAAAAGTATTGGGATCGCATTTTGGAGAGGCCAGCAGTGGTCCTTTTAAGAACCGACACTTAGGCTGCTCAATGGCAGGTTACATGGGTGGCGTAAGCGCAGTGCACGCTCCAGCCACGTGTCCCTTACAATTGCAATCAGGGTCCTAACTACGTCATGGGACCCTGATTTGAATAACCAAGTGGCCTACCTACTGGAACAGGCGGGTGCAGTAACGATTCCAATGGAAGACCCCTTTCAAAATGCTGGTGGCCGGAATATTGGCGTTAATGAGGTGGTGAGTCTACCGACCCGATTTTGAGGTTTTTACTGCCCCGCTAACACCGATTTCTGCCAGGTAAGGTTGGCCCGAGTACAGGCTAAGTCTCTATTGCGGTACTGAGGGAGAGTCCCGGTTGCTTGAACAATGCGCCTCTTTCAAACAATACCGAAAACAGATCAACGAGTCATAGAATCATGAATGAAAGAATCTTCCAACACAGAAGGAGACCATTCGGTCTATCAAGCCTGTGCTGGCTCTTTGAAAGAGCTGTCCAATTTAGTCCCACACTTTAGGAAGGATGTGAAGGCCCTTGAGAGGGTGCAGAGGAGATTTACCAGAATGGTTCCGGGGATGGGGAATCTTAGCTACAAGGACAGGTTGGAGAAGCTGGATTTGTTTTCATTAGAGCAAAGGGGGTTGTGGGCTGATTTGATAGAGGTGTACAAGATTATGACAGGTTTGGATAGGCTAGACGGGGAAAGGCTGTTCCCACTAGTTGATGGTACAAGGACTAGGGGACACAGATTTAAGGTTTTGGGCAAGAGATCCAGGGGGGACGTGAGGCAAAACTTTTTTACGGAGCGAGTGGTGAGGACCTGGAACTCGCTGCCGACGGAAGTGGTGGAAGCGGACACACTCAGTGTTTTCAAGGGGGGACTGGATAGGCACTTGAGGGAAATAAACTTGCGGGGCTACGGGGATAGAGCGGGGGAATGGGACAGACTGGATTGCTCCACAGAGAGCCGGCACGGACTCGATGGGCTGAATGGCCTCCTTCTGTGCCGTATGACTCTATGGCTCTATGACCCCCACTTTTTCCCCCCATAAGCCTGCAAATTAGTCCTCTTCAAATACATGTCCTTTCGAAGTTCCTATGGAATCTGATTCCACCACCCTTTCAGGTAGTGTGTTGCAGATCTTGACAACCCTCTGTGTGAAAAAAATTCTCCTCATTTCCCCGCCAGTCCTTCTGCCAATTATTGTAAATCTATGACCTCTGGTTACTGACCCACTCGCCAGAGGAAACAGTTTCTCCCTACTTGCTCTATCAAAACCCCCTCATAATTTTGAATACCTCTATTAGGTCTCCGCTTATTGCCATTCATCTCATTGCCTTTTGTGGGATCTTACTGCATTTAAAATGCAAGAATGTGATGAAGCACAATGGAAAAGCAAGACTTCTCTCCTTCCAAAGAATTTGATGCAGCTAGTTATGTTGAAATGTAAAGGTAAGTTCGCGGTTCCATGTTTCCTTTGAGTGTAACTCATTGATGGGTTACCAGAGCACTGCATTTATCCTATTCTGCTGCATTTATTTGCTTTTGATGTACAGGGGTGACAGCCATAGTCGTAATGGGTTGTGAAGTGTTTTGATAAGTCCCGAGGACATGAAAGGTGCTATATTTGTGCAAAGGCTTCTTTATTTCCCCTTTGATCCATATGATGTGGAATCAGCTCGAACTTTCCTTCCACAAGGTCTTTCATCAATGACTTAATGTAACATTTTTTACACAATATTATTCAGTTCCACCAAGCCTTGTAGCTGAAATAATTCATTGCCCAAGGCTAAAAGTGAATTGTCCGTGAAGTTCTATGAACACTTAACATGCTCATGCCAAATCCCTTTCTCCACCATTTCAATGGAGGTTACTGAACTACGTATGTCCATTAATAGCAGAGAGAACCTCGTGGGTGGGTACAAAAAGCAATCAAAAAGGCTAATGGAATGTTGCCCTTTATCTTCAAGGGGGCTGGAATACAAAGGGGAGGAAGCGATGTTTCAGCTGTACAGAGCCTTGGCCAGACCCCATCTGGAGCACTGCGTTCAGTTCTGGGCACTGCACCTCAGGAAGGATATACTGGCCTTGGAGGGGGTGCAGAGCAGATTCACCCAAATGATTCTGGGGCGTAAAGGGTTAAATTATGAGGACAGGTTGCATAAAATTGGCTTGTATTCCCTTGAGTCTAGAAGGTTGAGGGATTGATCTGATTGAGGTGATTAAAATGATAAAAACAGATTGGATAGGGTAGATAGAGACTATCTATTGCCTCTGATGGGGGAATCCAGAGCAAGGCAACATAATCTTAACATTAGAGCCAGGCCGTTCAGGAGTGAAATCATTAAGCACTTTTTCGCACAAATGGTAGTAGAAATCTGGAGATCTCTCCCCCCCCCAAATGGCCGTGGATGCTGGGGGTCAATTGAAGCTTTCAAGACTGAGATCATTAGATTTCTCTTAGGTAAGGGTATCAAGGGATATGGAGTGTGGAAATGGAAGAAATGGTGTCTAAGTAAGAAAACTGAAATAAAATGAAGGAGTCACCATGTGTAAGGGATAGTGGGTAAATAATGCAGAGGTTCAGTAATGTTCTGAAACAAAGGGCTCATAGGTAACCTCATCAGACACGGGTGAGGTCACTACAGACACCAGTTAACAAACAATGGGTCAATTGGAGAAAATGGATGAAGTAAGACGTAAACTAATCAAGGAGATGGGACAGGTTGTAGAATAGGATAAACTAATCATCAGGGCACAGGAAAAAAGGAACAAATGTGTAACCAAAGAGATGGGACAGATTATAGAATAGTACAAACCAGGAGGGAAAACCCCAAATAGGCAGCGAGAACCTAGGAGCAACACTCGACAGCAGGGACCTGGGGACAGAAACCTTACGTAAAGGTTTGGAGAGAGATTGATCACCTCGGACCAAATCGGGTAATATCGATATAAGTTGTGAGTCTTATATTTTGGAATTGTACTTTAAACTACGAACGGTGTTTGTTAAGCATTTATTAAAGATAAATCTTTGTACGCGAAATCTGTTGCCTGTGTGTTTGTTCAGACCAAACTTACATTTGAACCCTAAAAGGAAACATTGCGAACCTATTTGTTCGATCTTTCGAACATCTAGCGAATTCGGAGCAACATGGAGCAAAGGTGCGCAAATGGGGTTGAGGTGCAGATCAGCCATGATCTAATTGAATAGCAGAACAGGTTCGAGAGGCTGAATGACCTACTGCGGTTCCTATGTAGAAGAAATTGATGAAACGTTGATACGATAACACCGCTGACAGAAATTTCTACCCTTCAATGTTTACATTTGAGTAATGAGCATCTCATCACCTATGTTCAAATTATAGACCACAAACTGAATGAAGCAGATGAAGAATGCTACCTCCCCATCCTCCTTCCGTATTGGGGCTGCATCTCTTTCTGAGGCCTGGCCATTGCATTCAGATGCCAGATATGTTTCTTTGCACTTCAGAACATTGTTTCCCATTAACGCACCAATTGTGAGTTAATGTATTTCACCAGTTCCTTGGCAACCTTCGGCTGCTGTGATTTGCGACGGCAAAATGTCTTGTTTCACAGCTGCTGACATAACACATATTCATCATTTGGGTATTTCCAAGGCCCTGGCTAACACATAGCACCTTTTATATTCTGCATGCCTGGAAATCAGAACACATTCCCTTTCAAATTGCCCAATGCACCCATAATCACGCATCTCTTCAATCACACACCTCATTTCATAAACCTTTACAGATACTTCTTAATGTGATATACGTGTGATCTAATTTCTCGCAGCAAATTATTTATGCTGGTCAAACGATAAAGACAAATTTCTACTCTGGGAGCACATCTGTACAGTTGGTTACTACTGTCAGCTTGGGCAGTGGAGGTTGTCACATTACTGGGGTTACAAAAGAAATTGCAGAGTTTATATCTCAACCTTATGTCAGAAATCATGGTAGACACACTCAACAGCAACTTGTATTTATTTATATAGCGCCTTTAACGTAGTAAATCATCCCAAGGTACTTCACAGGAGTGTTATAAGACAAAAGAAAAGCCCAGCCAGTTCTGAAGAAACTGATGTGACTGCATCATTTCATCAAAGCAATCAATCATATAAAAAACGGACATAATTCAGCAGAGATTTCTCTGATGGCTAGGTGGCATTGAGAGGCACAGGCTCCAATTTGACCATATTGAGCTTAGCGATTTCAGCAGAGGCCTCGGTGGGGGCAAGGCAGCTGATCTCAATTTCCCAACTTTGAGGAAGGAAAACAAATCAGCCAAAACTCTTGCACTGATCCCTATCAAGTGACCCTCCTTCAGAAAGTGCATGCCTACAAAATGTTGGGTGAGGACAATGTAAGGTTTCCCATTATAGAAAGAACATTAAACCCATTGAGAGGGTACAGTGTAGAGTTAAAAAAATATCTAAACTAATGTTTCGGGATGTGGGTGTCTCTGACAAGGCCAGCATTTATTGCCCATCCCTAGTTTCCCTTGAGAAGGTGGTGGGGCTTCTTCTTGAACCGCTGCAGTCCGTGTGTTGAAGGTGTTCCCTCAGTGCTGCTAGGGAGGGAGTTCCAGGATTTTGACCCAGCGACAATGAAGAAATGGCGATACATTTCCAAGTTGGGATGATGTGTGATTTGGAGGGGAACTTGGAGGCGGTGCTGTTCCCATGCGCCTGCTGCCCTCATCCTTCTAGGTGGTAGAAGTCATGAGCTTGAGAGGTGCTGTGAAAGAAGCCTTGGCGAGTTGCTGCAGTGCATCTTGTAGATGGTACACACTGCAGCCACAGTACGTCGGTGGTGGAGGGAGTGAATGTTTAAGGTGGTGGATGGGGTGTCAATCAAGTGGGCTGCTTTGTCCTAGATGGTGTTGAGCATCTTGAGTGTTGTTGGAGCTGCACTCATCCAGGCAAGTGGAGAGTATTCCATCACACTCCTGACTTGTGCCTTGTAGATGGTGGAGAGGCTTCAACTGGACGATAGAAGTTATGAGATGCTATAATTGTGAGAAGATATATTGAGATACTAACATGATCTCCACTGGAGCAGAGAAGCCTAAGTGGATATTTAATAGAGGTATTTAAAACTATGAAATGTTTTTGTAGGGTGAATAGGAAAAGGTGATTTCCTCTGGTTAAACAAAGGGTTATAAATTTAAAATTGACACTGAGGGAAGGTCAGTAGAATTTATAACGCGACGAGTTGGAGCACTGAATGATTTGCCACAGCGAGTTATCGAGGCAGAGACCACTGCAGCTTTCAAAGAAAAGATTGGACAATCAGTTGAAGATACAGGGCTATGGGGAGAGAGCAGGGCAGTGGGGTTAATAGTGAATCGCTCTGGTAATGAGGCACCACAGATATGATGGGCTGAATGGCCACCTTCTGAGCTGTTAGCCGCGATGGTTCTGAGCTTCGATACGAATGGACTTGGTTGTGACAGTCCTTAGGATTAGGCCAGCTGGCAATAATCACTGTCGGAGCTCACACCAGGAGAATGACCACTGGCCTGAGGTACAGACCCCAAAGACTATAGCAGGCATGTTCGCGCTAAGGCGATTTGCCCGCTATACGCAGTAGAAGGTAAAACAAGAATAGCAATGCTCCAGTCCCCAGTTGTTAACAGTGAAAACAGCTGATGGAGACTTCAGGCAGCTTCAATCAGCTGTTTGAACTGTTCACAACGACAGGAAGCAGTCAGAAAGTGGAGACTTACAATCGTGGAATCATACAGCACAGAAGGAGGCCATTCGGCCCATCGTGCCTGTGCCGGCTCTTTGAAAGAGCTCTCCAATTAGTCCCACTCCACCCCCCTGCTCTCTCCCTATAGCCCTCCAATGTCTTTTTCCATTTCAGGTATTTATCCAATTCCCTTTTGAAAAACTATTGAATCTGCTTCCACCGCCCCTTCAGGCAGCGCGTTCCAGATCGCAACAAATCACTGTGCTAAAAAAGAAATCCTTCTCGTCTCCCCTCTGGTTCTTTTGACAATGATCTTAAGTCTGTGTCCGCTGGTTACCGAACCTCCTGCCAGTGCAAACCGCCTCTCCTCCCCAGGCAACTTCCACTTTCTGTCTGCCTCCCACAGTTGTTAACGGTGGGAACTGCTGATTAAAGACCTGACTTTGCCTAAAATCAGCGGAGCTTTTAAATCAGGTAAGTACGGAACTGCAGGATATAGCCAGGGCGCTTAAAAAGAAAAGAAAGACTGGCATTTCTTAAGCGCCTTTCACAACCCCAGGATGTCCCAGAGCGCTTCACGGCCAATGAAGTACTTTTGAAGTGTAGTCACTGTTGTAATGTAGGAAACGCGGCAGCCGATATGTGCATAGCAAGCTCCCACAAACAGCAATGTGATAATGACCAGATAATCTGCTTTTGTTATGTTGAGTGAGGGATAAATATTGGCCCCAGGACATCGGGGAGAACTCCCCTGCTCTTCTTCGATATAGTGGCCGTGGATCTTTTACATCCACCTGAGAGAGCAGACGAGGCCTCGGTTTAACGTCTCATCTGAAAGAGGGCACCTCCGACAGTGCAACACTCCCTCAGCACTGCACTGGGAGCGTCAACCTAGATTTAGTGCTCAAGTCTCTGGAGTGGGGCCTGAACCCATACCCTTCTGACTCGGAGGCGAGAGAGAGTGCTGCCATGGACAAAGTCCAACACCTTTCTCGCAGCTGGTTCACTGAACATTAATCCTGTGTGCAGTGGCCCATTTCCTGAAGCACCTGCAAATTCCCTGCAACTTGCGAGCATTTTTTTCCCCATCTCTCTTTAATGTATTTTACTTGTTTCCATAGGGCTTAGGTTCATCTTGGTGAGAAATGTTTTCTTCTGAATTAGGAAGCTTCAACAGTTTCTGGCTTTCAACAAAGTATTCCTTTGGGATTGCCTTGCATTGGAATATTCCCTGAATTCTCAGAGAAATATCCACTGGGAATTTTTTTCTTTCTTCCTCTGGATCCAGAGAGAGCTTACAGAACTAAATCAGCTTAACAAATATCAGCTGGAGGATGAGAATTTCTCCTGAATTCCCTCAACACCAAACCTTGCAGAATTGAACAGATTTTCTTGTTGCAAAGTAGTGCCTGTTGTGTTTTATCATAAATACAGAAGTGGAATTTTTGGCCAAGGATTTTATTGCCCAGTGTATAACCCACCTCTCCTAAAGGTGATGAGTGACACTGGAGTAATATTCTATGCATGCTGCCATGGCTTCTGGTTCAGCCCCGCCAGCACTTAAACCGTCCCCACTTATACCAAATAGTTGCCTATATCGGGCAAATGGCGCTAGTCAACTACGATAGCAAAATACTGCGGATGCTGGAAATCCGAAATAACAACAGAAAACGCTGAAAAAATTCAGCAGGCCAGGCAGCATCTGTGCAGAGAGAAACAGAGTTAACGGACCGGATTTTTACGAAACTCGGTGGGTCCGTGGCGGGCGACATCAGCGACATGTCCCGACCCCGCTGCTGGCTCCAGCCCACTGTGTAGAATGAATTTACCTTGATTGGGCTTGTTCAGCCCCGCCCAGCGTGTTTCCTGGCTAATTAGAGGAAGCGGGTCTGGTGACATCATTTGATGACATGACATCAGCTGGTTTCCTTAAAGGGGCCATGGCCAACTTTAATTTGGAGGAACGCGATGGACACCTACGGACGCTGAAAAACGCCCTCGTAAGAACGGGATATGACGCTCGACTCATCGATCGACAGTTCCGACGGGCCACAGCGAAAAATCGCATAGACCTCCTCAGAAGGCAAACACGGGACACAACCAACAGGGTACCCTACGTCGTCCAGTACTTCCCCGGAGCGGAGAAACTACGCCATGTTCTTCGCAGCCTTCAACATGTCATCGATGACGACAAACACCTCGCTAAGGCCATCCCCACGCCTCCACTACTTGCCTTCAAACAGCCGCCTAACCTCAGAAGTACCATCGTTCGCAGCAAATTACCCAGCTTTCAGGATAACAGCGACCACGACACCACACAACCCTGCCACGGCAAACTCTGCAAGACATGCCAGATCATCAGCACAGATACCACCATCACACGTGAGGACACTACCCACCAGGTACATGGTACATACTCATGTGACTCGGCCAACGTTGTCTACCTCATACGTTGCAGGAAAGAATGCACCGCGGCATGGTACATCGGCGAGACCATGCAGACACTGAGACAACGTATGAACAAGCACCGCGCAACAATCGCCAGGCAGGATTGTTACCTCCCAGTCGGGGAACACTTCAGCAGTCAAGGACATTCAGCCTCGGATCTGCGGGTAAGCGTTCTCCAAGGCAACCTTAGGAACACACGACAACGCAAAATCATAGAGCAGAAACTGATAGCCAAGTTCCGCACTCATGAAGACGGTCTCAACCGGGATCTTGGGTTTATGTCACGATACATGACGTGATCCGGACTCGAGTCGTCGTTGGCTTGCTCACAGATGTGATTCCCAGTAAAAAAGTAAAAATTTTCCCAGTGAAAAAGTAAAAATTTTAAAGCTTATCGTTTTACATACAGACGGCAGCTTTTGACACGTTAGACCCCCTGCGACTACACCTCATTGTCTCAGTTGTATCTTGCTATGTCTTTGATGTGGCTGACCTGATTAACTTTATCACACCTCGGCAGATAGTCAGGATGATTTAATTTAGTTGTCTGCAATTGTAAGGTACACATGCATTGTTCTCTATCTATATATGCTTTGGCGATTCTGTATCTTTTTACTTCACCCGACGAAGGAGTAGTAAGCTCCGAAAGCTTGTGATTTCAAATAAAACTGTTGGACTATAACCTGGTGTTGTGCGACCTCTCAACTTTAATTTGACACTTGTGCTGTCAGTGTTCTACAGCATTGAGGTGCTGCAAACACTGACAATCACTGCACAGATGTGCAGGGCTGTACCCAGGCTCTCCCATGACTCCCTTCATATGCTTATGGAGGGAGTTACAGCACGCAGGGGTGTCCTCTTCCCTTCCCATGAGCGGAAAAGATCTCCCGAACAGATCAACACAGCCTGGTTGCACATTGCAGAGGAGGGCACAAGCAGGTATGTGGTCAGGAGGACCAGGCTGCAGTGCCGCAAACATTTCAATGATCCCAGTAGACCATGAAACATTAGTACAAAACCATACTCAACTTCATCCTGCTGTGCCACTCATCACATTCCCATCACTCTGCCTTCCCTACCCTACTCCTGCACATCCTTACTCACACCAACTTACCTTGCACCTCCACCCATCCCTCTCTATCTACATTATCACTTCCCCATCTCACTAGCCACCCCTCACACTCACCCTCATCCTAGTGCAATCATAATAACTAAAAACACACAAGGGTAGGCACTTGGGTGTTTTATCCAATGTTCATGTAAAATTTCTGTTAATGTGCTGTCAAACATTGAAACCTTGATTTCCAATGCTTTGTGTTCTTCAACAGATTTGTGTGCGCCTTTGGAAGTGGCTTAGTGAGTTGCAGTGAATGCTGAGACATAATGGTACCCCCCGCAATGGTGAAGTGTGTGAAAGGAATGGCTTGGGCATTGTAGGGATGCTTTATGGTGTTGCTGTGGGGTGGTGCCAACCTGGCGCATCATGTGGCTGCCATAAGGGTGTACAACATCAAGTGAAGTAAATCTGGCCATGGTGAGGCCATCCCAGGCCTCGCGGGCAGCAATGTGTCCTGTGCAGCATCAGTTGATTGCAGAGAATGTTGGTGTTGTTGTTGGTGCTGCTGGTGTGCCTGGTGCTGCTGGTGTTGGGGCTGATTGTGGTGGGATTCTGAGGACCAAGGTGAGAGAGTATAAAGTGCGCTGATGCTGATGGAATAGATGGCAGGTGAAGTCGAGATGGCAGAAGCGATCTGTCAATGGTGGGAGAGGTAATGAAGTCAGACTGGATGGAGACATGTGTAAAGACTTGCAGCATCCTGAAACTGTAGTGGAAATGCAGTTTAGAGAAGCTAGTGGTTAAGGGAACATTTCTCAATCAGCTGGGAGATTATTTTTGACATTTGAAGCTGTCAACTCATCAGCTGATTCAATGGCCACTGACCTCCTGCCTCAGCTTCACAGACGAGGTCTAGGCACAGCGGGAAACCAGTGGGCGATCTGTCAAATCCAAAAAGCTGGGGAAATTAAGCATTGTTAAGTGGCGGTAAACAAGTCACTAATGATTTTAATTGCCTCTCCTGCAGTTGGGAGTCAGGTCTGCTCAGCGCTGACAGACCCGACATTTGGTAAAGGCGTGTGGAGGCGGGATCACAGCGGGGTCCCGACCTGCTGGGGGAAAGAAAACACTTTCCCACCTAACCCGCCACCGATCGCGCTCGCTGACCCCCCGCAAAATCCAGCCCAACGTTTCAGGTCAATGAGCTTTCATCAGAACACTGTTCTGATGGCTTTTCAATGTAAAAATAGCACATGCGCATTAGTTTGCATGGACCGTGCAGTCTCTTAAAGGGACCACACAGTGCCAAAAAGAATCAGAGGGAACATTGAACTGCCAAGTTTCCTACATTGCAACAGTGACTTCACTTCCAATGTACTTCATTGGCTGTAAAGTGCTTTGGGACAGTCCTGAGTTGGTGAAAGGCGCTATAGAAATGCAAGTCTCTTTCTTTCTGTTTTTGAGGATTGTGTGCCAAGTGGGATGGGAAAGGTGAAGTAAGAGATAGGCTAGACGGGGAAAGGCTGTCCCCACTACTTGATGGTACAAGGACTAGGGGACACAGATTTAAGGTTTTGGGCAAGAGATACAGGGGAGTTGTGAGGCAAAACTTTTTTACGCAGCGAGTGGTGAGGACCTGGAACTCGCTGCCGACGGAAGTGGTGGAAGCGGACACACTCAATGTTTTCAAGGGGAGACTGGATAGGCACTTGAAAGAAATAAACTTGCGGGGCTACGGGGATAGAGCGGGGGAATGGGACTGACTGGATTGCTCTACCGAGAGCCAGCACAGACTCGATGGGCCGAATGGCCTCCTTCTGTGCCATTATGGGGACATGAGGATATAAACGAGGAGGGATGGGGTTATAGTGTTGTGCATGTATGTTATTTCTGTGATGGTTGCTGGGTAGCCATAGGGCAAGATGCAAAGTTTTTAAAATTATATTTACTTTTTTTGCTTTACTTTTCCCCAAACACATAATCTCACAACAGTGTCATCCAACCAGAGACCCTGGTGCCATGTCCAGCCCCCAAACCCTGGCGATCCAGTCCTTGCAGCCAAGACACCTCAATTCTAGTTCGGTTTACATTTCTTACTCACTGGCTTGCTCTGTTTGAATTTTGTGGGCTTGAGTTTTTGGATGGGCTGTTCCTGTCCTGTCGGTGGATGAATCCTAAATTTGTTAGTATCAGCAATGTGAAATAAATGGCGCATGCCAGTTGTCCCTTGGGGCAATGTATAGAGTCTTTATATAGAGCCCCTCCGAAGCTCCATGGCATCCACCTATGCAGCCCGCAAAGACAAAAGTTTGAAAACCTCACCCATCACCCGAACCTAATTGGAGGGGTATCAGCGGTGGGACTTAAAACAGCGGGAGACCGGGCAGTGCAGCCCTAATTGGAGGCGGTATCAGCGGCCATATTTAAACAGCGGGAGACCAGGCAGCACGGTCCTAATTGGAGACAGTATCAGCGGTGGGACTTAAAACAGCGGGAGACCAGGCAGCGCGGTCCTAATTGGAGACAGTATCAGCGGTGGGACTTAAAACAGCGGGAGACCAGGCAGCGCGGTCCTAATTGGAGACGGTATCAGCGGTGGGACTTAAAACAGCGGGAGACCAGGCAGCGCGGCCCTAATTGGAGGCGGTATCAGCGACGGTATTTAAACAGCGGGAGACCAGGCAGCGCGGCCCTAATTGGAGACGGTATCAGCGGCCGTATTTAAACAGCGGGAGAACAGGCAGCGCGGCCCTAATTGGAGGCGGTATCAGCGGCCGTATTTAAATAGCGGGAGACCGGGCAGCGCGGTCCTAATTGGAGGCGGTATCAGCGGCCGTATTTAAACAGCGGGAGACCGGGTAGCGCGGTCCTAATTGGAGGCGGTATCAGCAGCGGTATTTAAATAGCGGGAGACCAGGCAGCGCGGTCCTAATTGGAGGCGGTATCAGTGGCCGTATTTAAACAGCGGGAGACCGGGTAGCGCGGTCCTAATTGGAGGCGGTATCAGCGGCCGTATTTAAACAGCGGGAGACCGGGTAGAGCGGTCCTAATTGGAGGCGGTATCAGCGGCCGTATTTAAACAGCGGGAGACCGGGCAGCGCGGTCCTAATTGGAGGCGGTATCAGCGGCCGTATTTAAACAGTGGGGAATGGGCAGCGCGGTCCTAATTGGAGGCGGTATCAGCGGCCGTATTTAAACAGCGGGAGACCGGGTAGCGCGGTCCTAATTGGAGGCGGTATCAGCGGCCGTATTTAAACAGCGGGGAACGGGCAGCGCGGTCCTAATTGGAGGCGGTATCAGCGGCCGTATTTAAACAGCGGGGAATGGGCAGCGCAGTCCTAATTGGAGGCGGTATCAGCGGCCGTATTTAAACAGAGGGGAATGGGCAGCGCGGTCCTAATTGGAGGCGGTATCAGCGGCCGTATTTAAACAGCAGGAGACCGGGCAGCGCGGTCCTAATTGGAGGCGGTATCAGCGGCCGTATTTAAACAGCGGGGAACGGGCAGCGCGGTCCTAATTGGAGGCGGTATCAGCGGCCGTATTTAAACAGCGGGGAATGGGCAGCGCAGTCCTAATTGGAGGCGGTATCAGCGGCCGTATTTAAACAGCGGGGAACGGGCAGCGCGGACCGGTGAGTGTAAAGAAGTAAAAAGTAATCGAAGTGTGACGTCATCAGAAAGCAGGTAAGTGATTGGTTGGTGAGTATTTCTCTATTTCTCGCATTTTTCCAAACTTGGGCGTCTAAATTTAAGTGCCTTGGTGTAGATCAAAAGATATACGTGTTCCAAATTTTAAAAACTAATTCATTAAGTAATTGAGATGGGAAACCAGGCAATGTGTTATTGTTGCATGTGGGAGCTGGTGGACACCATTGAGGTCCAAGGCGACCACATCTGCAGCAAATGTTGGCTGCTCGAGGAACATTGGCTCAGAGTTGATGAGCTGGAGTCCGAGATTCGGACACTGCGACACATTAGGGAGGGGGAGCGTTACCTGGACACTAAGTTCCAGGAGGCAGTCACACCACTAGAGTAGTTACTTCCAATTTGGCCCATGGTCAGGGACAGGAGGGTGTGACTACAAGCGAGGCAGGTATTGGGATCCAGGAGGTAGTGGTGGAGGAGCCTCAGCCCTTGGTCTTGTCCAACAGGTATGAAATACTTGCTCCCTGTGTGGGCGAGAGCAGGGACTGCAGGGAGGATGAGCAAACTGACCACAGCACCGTGGTACAGGGAGCCATTCAAGTGGGGGGAGTAAAAAGAAATGTTGTAGTGATAGGGAACAGTATAGTTAGGGGGATAGATACTGTTCTCTGCAGCCAAGAGCGTGAGTCCCAAAGGCTGTGTTGCCTGCCCAGTGCCAGGGTTAAGGACATCTCCTCTGGGCTGGAGAGGAACTTGGAGTGGGAGGGGGAAGATCAAGTTGTCATGGTCCACGTAGGTACCAATGACATAGGTAGGACAAAGAAAGAGGTCCTGCTGAGAGAATATGAGCAGCTTGGGGCTAAATTAAAAAGCAGAACCACAAAGGTAATAATCTCTGGATTACTACCTGAGCCACGAGCGAATTTGCATAGGGTAAATAAGAACAGAGAACTGAATGAGTGGCTCAAAGACTGGTGTGGGAGAAATGGGTTTCGATTTGTGGGGCACTGGCACCAGTACTGGGATAAGAGGGAGCTGTTCCGTTTGGACAGGCTTCACTTGAACCATGCTGGGGCTAGAGTCCTGGCGAATCGAATAACTAGGGCTATAGAGAGGGCTTTAAACTAAATAGTGGGGAGGAGGGTCCAGGTGAGCGGAAATTTAAAAAGTCAATGAGAAATGAGAAAAAAATAGAGCAGGATAGAGATGGGGGAAATAATAACCAGAGTGTGACAGGAAGAGACAGAATGTTTAAAAATAAGAGTGCAACAGAAAATGGGGCCAAAACAAGGAGAAATGGTAAAAAGACAAAGTTAAAAGCTCTGTATCTGAATGCACGCAGCATTCGTAACAAGATAGATGAGTTGACGGCACAAATAGATACAAATGGGTATGATCTGATCGCCATTACAGAGATGTGGTTGCAAGGTGACCAGGGCTGGGAACAGAATATTCCAGGGTATCTGACAATTCGGATGGATAGACAGAAAGGAAAGGGAGGTGGGGTGGCTTTGTTGGTAAAGGATGGGATCAGTGCACTGGTGAGAAGTGATATTGGCTCAGAAGATCAAGATGTAGATTCGGTTTGGGTGGAGATAAAAAATAATAAGGGGAAAAAGTCTCTGGTGAGCGTAGTCTACAGGCCCCCGAACAGTAGCAATACTGTTGGACAGAGTGTAAATCAACAAATAATGGAGGCCTGTAAAAAAGGTACAGTAATAATCATGGGTGATTTTAATCTCCATATTGATTGGACAAATCAAATTGGCCATGGTAGCCTTGAGGAGGAGTTCATAGTGTGCATCCGGGATGGTTTCCTAGAACAGTATGTAATGGAACCAACCAGGGAGCAGGCTATCTTGGATCTGGTACTGTGTAATGAGACAGAATTAATAAATGATTTCAAAGTAAAGGATCCTCTAGGAAAGAGTGATCATAACATGGTTAAATTTCAAATTCATTTGGAGGGTGAGAAAGTTGTATCTCAAACCAGTGTCCTGATCTGAAACAAAGGCAATTACAATGGCATGAGGGCAGAACTGGCTATAGTGGACTGGATAAATAAATTAAAAGGTAAGGCAGTTGAAATGCAGTGGCGGACATTTAAGAGATATTTTATAACTCTCAACAAAAATATATTCCAGTGAGAAAGAAAGATTTTAAGAGAAGGTAGCACTATCCATGGCTAACTAAGGAAGTAAAGGATGGTATCAAATTGACAACAAAGGCATACAATGTTGCCAAGATTGTTGGGAGACCAGAGGATTGGGAAATTTTTAAAAACCAGCAAAGGATGACTAAAAAAATAATAAAGAGAGAGAAGATGCATTATGAGAGTAAACTGGCAAGAAATATTAAAACAGAAAGTAAAAGATTCTACAGGTAGAAAAAAGGAAGAGAGTAGCTAAAGTAAATGTTGGTCCCTTAGAGGATAAGAATGGGGAATTAATAATGGGGAACGGGGAAATGGCAGAGACTCTGAACAAATATTTTGTATCTGTCTTCACAATAGAAGACATTAACATCCCAATAAAGGACAATCAAGGGGCCACAGGGAGAGGGGAACTAAAGACAATCACTATCACTAAGGAGAAAGTACTTGGTAAAATAATGGGACTAAAAGACGACAAGTCCCCTGGACCAGATGGCCTGCATCCCAGGGTCTTAAAAGAAGTGGCTGCAGAGATAGTGGATGCATTGGTTGCAATATATCAAAATTCCCTGGACTCTGGAGAGGTCCCAGCGGATTGGAAATCTGCAAATGTAACACCCCTATTTAAGAAAGGAGGGAGACAGAAAGCAGGAAACTATAGACCAGTTAGCCTAGCATCTGTCATTGGGAAAATGCTGGAGTCCTTCATTAAGGAAGCAGTAGCAGGGCATTTGGAAAATCATAACGCAGTCAAGCAGAGTCAGCATGGTTTTATGAAAGGGAAATCATGTTTAACAAATTTGCTGGAGTTCTTTGAAGATGTAACGAGCAGGGTGGATAAGGGTGAGCCAGTGTATGTCGTGTATTTGGATTTCCAGAAGGCATTCGATAAGGTGCCACATAAAAGGTTACTGCATAAGATAAGAGCTCACGGAGTTGGGGGTAATATATTAGCATGGATAGAGAATTGGCTAACTAATAGAAAGCAGAGAGTCGGGATAAATGGATCATTTTCTGGTTGGCAAACGGTAACTAGTGGGGTGCCACAGGGATCGGTGCTGGGGCCTCAACTATTTACAATCTACATTAATGACTTGGATGAAGGGACCGAGTGTAATGTAGCCAAGTTTGCGGATGATACAAAGATGGGTGGGAAAACAAGTTGTGCAGAGGACTCAAAGAATCTGCAAAGGGATATAGACAGGCTAAGTGAGTGGGCAAACATTTGGTAGATGGACTATAATGTGGGAAAGTGTGAGGTTATCCAAAATAACAACAGAAAACGCTGGAAAAACTCAGCAGGCGAGGCAGCATCCGTGGAGAGAGAAACAGAGTTAACGTTTCAGGTCGAAGACCTTTCATCAGAACTGGAGACAGCAGGAAATCAAATAGATTTAAAGCAAGGATAAAGCTGGGAAAAGGGGGAGGGGATAAAAGAACAAAAGGAGAGATTAAGAGACATTAAGAGACATTAAGAGATATCAAGGCAAGAGGTGGTGTTAATGTGACAGGTTAAGGCTGAAAGAAGTGTGAAATGTAATGGCAGAATGAAGGACAGCTGCCACCTTCTCGGAGGAAAAAAAAAACGGGAGGGAGCAAATAAAAGGGTGGATGAGAAAATAAAATATAAATGTGATGGGGCTAAGGTTATGATCTAAAATTGTTGAACTCAATATTGAGTCCAGAGGGCTGTAGCGTGCCTAAACGAAAGATGAGGTGCTGTTCCTCGAGCTTACGCTGCGCTTCCGTGGAACAGTGTAATAGGCCGAGTACGGTGAGGTCAGAGTGGGAGTGAAGCGGTGAATTAAAGTGACAGGCGACCGGGAGCTCGGGGTCCCCCTTACGGAGTGAACGGAGGTGTTCCGCAAAGCGGTCACCCAATCTGCGTTTGGTCTCCCCAATGTAGAGGAGACCACATCGTGAGCAGCGAATACAGTATACTAAATTGCAGGAAGTACAAGTAAATCGCTGTTTCACCTGGAAGGAGTGTTTGGGGCCCTGGACAGTGGGAAGAGGGGAGGTATAAGGGCATGTGTTGCATCTCCTGCGCTTGCACGGGAAGGTGCCGGGCGAAGGGGATGGGGTGCTGGGGGTGGTAGAGGAGTGGACTAGGGTGTCGCGGAGGGAGCGGTCCCTGCGGAATGCTGAAAGGGGAGGTGAGGAGAAGATGCGTTTGGTGGTGGGATCACGCTGGAGGTGGCGGAAATGGCGGAGGATGATCCGTTGAATGTGGAGGCTGGTGGGGTGAAAGGTGAGGACAAGGGGAACTCTATCGTGGTTCCGGGAGGGAGGGGCAGGGGTGAGGGCAGATGTGCGGGAGATAGAACAGACACGGTCGAAGGCCGTGTCGACCACGGTAGAGGGGAATCCTCGGTTGAGGAAAAAGGAAGACATGTCGGAAGCACTGGTATGGAAGGTGGCATCATCAGAGCAGATGCGGCGGAGACGGAGAAACTGGAAGAATGGAATAGAGTCCTTACAGGAGGCGGGGTGGGAGGAAGTGTAGTCCAGGTAGCTGTGGGAGTCAGTGGGCTTGTAGTGAATGTTAGTCAATAACCTATCCCTAGAGATGGAGACGGAGAAGTCGAGGAAGGGAAGGGAAGAGTCGGAGATGGACCATGTGAAGGTGAGGGAAGGGTGGAAATTGGAAGCATAGTGAATGAAATGTTCTAGTTCAGGGCGAGAGCAGGAGACGGCACCGATACAGTCATCAATGTACCAGAAAAAGAGGTGAGGGAGGGGACCCGAGTAGGACTGGAACAAAGGGTGTTCCACATATCCCACGAAAAGGCAGGCATAGCTAGGACCCATGCGGGTACCCATAGCAACACCTTTGATTTGGAGGAAGTGAGTGGAGTCAAAGGAGAAGTTGTTCAATGTGAGAACAAGTTCAGCCAGGCGGAGGAGGGTGGTGGTGGATGGGGACTGGTTGGGCCTCTGTTCAAGAAAGAAGCGGAGCGCCCTCAGGCCATCCTGGTGGGGAATGGAGGTGTAGAGGGATTGTACGTCCATAGTAAAGAGGAGGCGGTTGGGGCCGGGAAACTGGAAACTGTTAAAGTGGCGGAGGGCGTCGGAAGAGTCGCGGATGTAGGTCGGAAGAGACTGGACAAGGGGAGAAAAAATAGAGTCGAGATAGGAAGAGATAAGTTCCGTGGGGCAAGAACAGGCTGAAACGATGGGTCTACCGGGGCAGTCCTGTTTGTGGATCTTGGGAAGGAGGTAGAAGCGGGCTGTGCGGGGTTGGGGAACTATAAGGTTGGCGGCCGTGGGGGGAAGATCTCCAGAGGAGATGAGGTCAGTGACGGTCTTGGAAATGGTGGTTTGATGTTTGGTAGTGGGGTCATGGTCCAGGTGGAGGTAGGAGGAGGTGTCGGAGAGTTGGCGTTCAGCTTCCGCTAGGTAGAGGTCGGTACGCCAAACAACAACAGCACCACCCTTGTCAGCAGGTTTAATGACAATGTCGGGGTTGGATCTGAGGGAATAGTGTGAGGTTATCCACTTTGGCAGGAAAAATAAAAAAGTAAATTATTATTTAAATGGAGAGAGATTACAAAATGCTACAGTTCAGAGGGACCTGGGGATCCTTGTGCATGAAATACAAAAAGTTAGCTTGCAGGTGCAGCAAGTAATCAAAAAGGCAATGGAATGAATGTTGGCCTTTATTGCAAGGGGGTTGGAGTATAAAAGCAGGGAAGTCCTGCTACAACTGTACAGGGTATTGGTGAGACCACACCTTGAGTACTGTGTACAGTTTTGGACTCCTTATTTAACGAAGGATTTACTTGCATTGGAGGCAGTTCAGAGACGATTCACTCGGTTGATTCCTGAGATGAGGGGGTTGACTTATGAAGAAAGGTTGAGCAGGTTGGGCCTATACTCATTGGAATTTAGAAAAATGAGAGGTGCTCTTATTGAAACATATAAGATATTGAGCGGGCTCGACATGCAGATGCAGAGAGGATGTTTCCCCTCGTGGGGAAACCTAGAACTCGGGGCATAGTTTCAGAATAAAGTGTCGCCCTTTTAGAACTGAGATGAGGAGGATTTTCTTCTATCAGAGGGTCTTAAATCTGTGGAATTCTCTGCCCCAGATAGCCGTGGAGGCTGGGTCATTAAATACATTTAAGGTGGAGATAGACAGATTTTTGCAAGATAAGGGAGTGAAGGGTTATGGGGAGCAGGCGGGGAAGTGGCTTTGAGCCCAAGATCAGCCATGATCTTATTGAATGGCAGAGCAGGCTCGAGGGGCCAAGCAGGCCTAATCCTGCTCCTATTTCTTATGTTCTTATGTTCACCAACGTTCCCGCTAAGCTGCGCGGCCGTGCAGCGGTCTGGAGGTCCCGCATAGGCGCTCATCGGCTTTTAAACGAAAGACACTGTGCATGCGTGAAAATTTGAATGGCTGCGCACAGCCAGTTAAAGGGATTGCACACAAAAAACAATGAGAGGGAACATTGCCCATCACCCCTGTGCTCGATGACCTACATTGACTCCCAGTTCACCAACTCCTCGATTTTAAAATTCTCATCCATGTGTCCAAGTCCCTCCATGGACTCGCCCCTCCCTATCTCTGTAACCTCCTCCAGCCCTACAACCCTCCCAGATCTCTACGTTCCTCCAATTCTGACTTCTTGTGAAACCTCGACTTCCTTTGCCCTACTATTGGCGGCTGTGCCTTCAGATGTCTTGGCCCCAAGCTCTGGAATTCTCTCCTTAAACCTCTCCACCTCTCACTCTCCTCCTTTCAGACACTCCTTTAAAACCTACCTCTTTGACCAAGCTTTTGGTCACCTGTTCCTAATGTCTCCTTATATGGCTCGGTGTCAGTTTTTGAAGAGCAGGAACCTGGTCCACAGAGACTCAGCACGATATCTTCCTCTGCTGCAATTCTGACCATACAAAGCTGCCATAAGCAAGGAATCTGCTGTCTCAGTAGGCTATGCATGACCTGTGTCAATTGAAAACGTTCTGCAAAGTCAGGAGGAGACTATCAGCTGGACCTGTGCAGTCTTGGAAGAACAGTTTCTGCATTGTAGTCTGCCATGACAACTCAATCAGAGAGAGACAGGTCCTAAATACAATAGGGTTACTTCTTATGAATATTCAGACTCCCGCTTTAGAATCCTTTGGAGGCAGGCATAGAAGATGCTCTCTGGTTCTGTTTCAGCACACTGGGTGATCGGAATGAGAGCGCTTTGAGGCAGGAACTCGCCAACCTCATTGTCTTCCAGCGTCCTGCTCGTATGCTGAAGGATTTTCCAGGGGCTGTGGCATGCGTGAAGTAGAGACGAGGCTGCTATCTCTCAAGGCAATGGCCGCATCCAGCCTCCCCAGCACAGTCGGTGTTCCAGCAAGCCAGCAGGAGCAGTCAGCCACTGATACAGCAGCTCTGCCTGCAACAGTTGCAAAGTCAACCGCACCAGGAGGTAGAGGGACACCCGGATCCAAACTGATATGGAACTGAAACCCCATAGCCAAATTCATCCACAAGACAATTGCACAGAGAAAGGAGTTGGTCGGGGTTAGTATTTGCACACAATCCAGCAACATTAATGGAAAGCAGCGAGATGAAAGACAATGGGCATTCAAACATCGCAGAACGTAGGGAAGTAAATTGGTTGCACTCGGTTTGTACTGCGTGCTGGAGATTTTATTGTGATGGTGTGGAATAATGTAGAAAGGACAGGCTTTGATGTCAATTGAGAACGTGCAGAGGAAGCTGATGCTGAAAGTATTTGGGAGTCTATTGTGGGCAGGGGAATTCCTTATAGCGCCTGGTGAACCGGTGTTTCTGGGTGTACTTGGTTTGTGTCAGCTGTGGCTCAGTGGGCAGCACTCTCGCCTCTGAGTCAGTAGGTCGTGGGTTCAGAGTCCCACTCTAGAGACTTGAGCACAAAAATCTAGGCTGACACTCCAGTGCAGGTACTGAGGGAGCGCTGCACTGTCGGAGGTGCCGTCTTTCAAATGAGACGTTAAACCGAGGCCCCATCTGCTCTCTCAGCTCTACGTAAAAGATCCCGTGGCACTATTTCGAAGAAGAGCAGGGGAGTTGTCCCCGGTGTTCTGGCCAATATTTATCCCTCAACCAGCATCACTAAGACAGATTATCTGGTCATTATCACAATGCTGTTTGTGGGAGCTTGCTGTGCGTAAATTGGCTGCCACGTTTCTTACATTACAACAGTGACTCCACTTCAAATAGTATTTGTTGGCTGTAAAACGCTTTGGGATGTAGAATTGCGAGTCTTTTTTCTTTTTTTCTCTATCCCCATGGTCACTGCCTGCCTCCAGATATTGCATTGTTTTGAGATTGAGCTCCATGGTTGGAACTCTGCGCACAGTAAAGTTATGGAGCACACCGCAAATGTAATCCTAGAGGCCCAGCATTGGTACTGATCTGTTCAAACATCTGAAGCACTGGCTTGAAGTACCAATGGTATGCTTAGGAGTGATCCTGATGGTTAAATGGGTGTACGTCATCTCAGCACTCAGTTTCTGTCCATGAAATAAAGAACTTGCATTTCTCCACCGCCTTTCACAACCTCAGGACGTCCCAGAGCGCTTCACAGCCAATGAAGTACTTTTTTTGAAGTGTAGTCACTGTTGTAATGTAGGAAACACAATTTGCGCACAGCAAGCTCCCACAAACAGCAACAAGATAACGTGTGATAAACAAAGAGCATAGGGATGAATTTTACTTTTGGGGGACCAATCTGGGGAGGGCGCTGGTCGGGGGTGGGGTGGGGGGGCGGTTGGTGAAGGGGCGTCCCGTCTCCCCCACTGATTTTGTGGCCCCGTCCTCATTTAAATCTGGGCAGGTGAGCCACATGGAACCAAACTGGCCTCCCGGTCCAGCTTGCCAGATTGAAGCCCGGAGATTGGGCCGGAGCAGCTGCCGGCAAGTTAAGTTATGGAGGGGGTAGTGGGGGGGAGATTGCAGGGCCCAGATTATTTTTGTGAGTTATTCCTGCTCCTCCGGGGCCCACAGAAATAACAAAAGAATTGTTGCGGGTTAGGACACGGACAGCAGAGTTATTGGTGGAGGTTTCACCACATGGCCTCTTGCTCCAACCACCCTGCCCGGTCCAACAGCGGTTTTTTTTAAACTCATCGCCAATATTTTTGTAACGAATAAACAAACGAGTTGAAGGAAAAGAAAACATTATTTTAACACCCCTATGATTTTTCACCCGGGTGTTATTCACTGCCGTGTGTGTACAAGAGATTTTTTTTTTTTTAATTCACTTATGGGATGTGTGCATTGCTGGGAATGCCAGCATTTATTGCCCATCCCTAGTTGCCCTTGAGAAGATGGTGGTGAGCTGCCTTCTCTGAACTGCTGCAGTCTGCATGGTAAGCAGTTTGTTACAATGGAGAGGCTTGCTCAGGCATTTCAGAGGGCAGTTAAGAGTCAACCACATTGCTGTGGGTCTGGAGTCACATACAGGCCAGACTGGGTAAGGACCAGATTTCCTTCTACTGAAGGACATTAGTGAACCAGATGGGTTTTTACAACAATCCAATAGTTTCATGGTCACCATTACATTTTATTCTTTCCCCCCCCCCCATTTATTTCAATGAATTTAAATTCCCCAGCTGTCATAGTGGGATTTGAACTCACATCTACTGAAAGATCATTAGTCCAGGCCTACTTGGATTACTAGCCAAGTGACATAACCACTACACTAACGCTCCCAACAATTAAGCTACAATTCCTGGAGACTCCAGGGCAATGCTGGTAGGTTGGCGACTCCTATTCCAGGAAGGGGGGGGGGGGCGAGGCGTTCGGGGAGGAGGTAAGAGGTGACCATTTGCTGCCTGCGGTTTTAATGCGGGGCCAGGTGGAGCAGGAATGTTCCTACTGACTCTGCAGTCGGGCAAATCAAAAGCTTTAAACTTGCCTTTAGGGAGGTAGTCTTTAAGAACTGCTGGTTTGGCTGCTGAGTAAACTGACCATCGCTTGCATGGCAGAGTCAACAACAACAACCACTTGCATTTATATAGCGCCTTTAATGTAGTAAAACAACCCATGGTGCTTCATAGGAGCGATTATCAAACAAAATTTGACACCGAGCCACATAAGGAGATATTAGGACAGTTGACCAAAAGCTTGGTCAAATAGGTAGGTTTTAAGGAGCGTCTTAAAGGAGGAGAGAGAGGTAGAGAGGTGGAAAGGTTTAGGGAGGGGGTTCCAGAGCTGAGTGCCTTTGGCAGCTGAAGGCACGGCCGCCAATGGTGGAGTGATTAAAATCAGGGATGCTCAAGAGGCCGGAATTGGAGGAGCGCAGATATCTCGAGGGGTTGTAGGGCTGGAGGAGGTTACAGAGATAGGGAGGGGGTGAGGAGGCCATGGAGGGATTTGAAAACAAGGATGAGAATTTTAAAATCGAGACATTGCTTAACCAGCAGCCAATGTAGGCCAGCGAGCACAGGGGATGAGGGGATAGTCACAATCTCGTTTTACAAAGGGGCCTGAAACAGGAGTTAGGCACCCCCCCCCCATTCGCATAAGCAATGAGCCTAATACCTGTTTCAGGGCAGGCGTCCTGGACGACTACTGGGGGCGGCAACCACTATGGCGCATGGCGCACTTCCTGTGTAAACTGATTGTGTGCATGCCACCCGCCATATTGAGTCCTGCGGTGCCCATTCTTGGCCCGAAATACAGGCCCTGAGCAATTGAATTTCTAGGCCATTGAATACTTAAGTAGCAATGAAAAGGGATGTTCCTACATGTTTTCCATCAAAGCTCTTATTGTCTTTAACGAGAGTAATTTACACTGGAGTTTGGCTTGAGCAGTGGGATAAGTGAAGTGATTTTAATCCACTTCCTGAAAGTTTCTTTGCTTCTGAGTTCAGTGGCTAAGAGTTATGATTTGTGCATCTTTTCCAATGCCTTGGAATTATCCAGTGACAATACTCTAATCTCTTTGAGTTTGGAAGGATTCGAAACCCATTCCAAAATTTAAGCACATCATTCAGGCTAATACTCCAGTGCTGCACTGTCGGAGGTGCTGCTGATTGGATGAAATGTTAAAATGATGCCCCATCTGTTGGCTCAGGTGGATGAGAAAGATCCCATGGCACTAGTTAAGAAAGAGCCGGGGGTTCTTTCCCGTGCCTCGATTCACATTCCTTCAGCAGCAACTAGACCGGTTGACCTGGGTTATGCATCGTGTTGCTCTTTGTGGGATCTTACAGTGCACAAAATAGCTGTTTTCTTGACCTGCACAATGCTTTAAAGCACTGCATGTGAAGTGATAGCAACAGTGCAAAATTTAAATTTTTGCATTTTTTTTGACAGAAGTATATTACCCCAAAGCGCACAGTTTATTTTCACTTGCCTATTTGGAAGATTCTGTTCCACAGGGATGATCTACAGGATCTCATGACCGCACAAGCTCATATTCACCAAAGCTTAGAGTGATGCTTACAGTCATTTTCACACTGTTCGTTATGATTCCATTCCAGCATGGATGACATATGGTCCTCTACAATGTCCCTGAAGACCCTACAAGAATATCTACAGTGAAGCAGCCTCAGGGAGAAATTAAGATTTTAGACGGAAACAGAAATCGTTTCAAGCAGAATTCGCTCTTGGGTGATATGCTTATTGACAACAAAAGTAAGATTTTTGCACACTACTGACTTTCTGAAATTTAAAGTGGCCAGTGGCATTATAAGTGCCATCTGCTGCAGAGCGTTTGGTACATGTGCTAAAGCCAGGGCAAGTCAACTAATGGATACATAATTTTTCTTAATTCATTCTCGGGATATGGGCATCACGGGCAAGGCCAGCATTTATTGCCAATCCCTAATTACATAAGTGCATAAGAACAGAAGAATTGGGAGCAGGAGTAGGCCATTCGGCCCCTCAAGCCTGCTCCGTAATTCAATAAGATCACGGCTGATCATTGACCTCAACTCCACTTTCCCGCCCGATCTCCATATCCCTTGATTCCCATAGAGTCCAAAAATCTATCGATCTCAGCCTTGAATATACTCAACGATTCAGCTTCCACAGCACTTTGGGGTAGAGAATTCCAAAGATTCACAATCCTTTGAGTGAAGAAATTCCTCCTCATCTCAGTCTTAAATGGCTGACCCCTTATCCTGAGAATGTGACCCCTAGTTCTAGACTCTCCAGCCAGGGGAAGCAACCTCTCAGCATCTACCCTGTCAATTCCCCTCAGAATCTTGTATGTTTCAATGAGATCACCTCTCATTCTTCTAAACTCCAGAGAATATAGGCCCAATTACTCAATCTCTCCTCACATGACAACTCTCTCATCCCAGGAATCAATCTAGTAGCCCTTGAGAAGGTGGTGGTGAGCTGCCTTCTTGAATCGCTGCAGTCCGTGTGGTGAAGATGCTCCCACAGCGCTGTTAGGCAGAGAGTTCCAAGACTTTTACCCAGCTACAGTGAAGGAATGGCCTGTTGAGGCTGCCGCGAAACACGAATTAAAACTGAATCCATGTGTGGAAAACAAAGGCTTTTTAATACAACTGCATGGTCCAAACTGGCTGAACAGACTGATCCCAGAATTCTCTGGAAAAATCCTGAGGCCCCGCCCACTCCTTTTCTCCTGCCTTAAAGGCAAGGTGCCTTAAAGGCAAGGTGCTCGATATATTGTCCACGGACGGAAAAGTGGATAATGCCCGTTTAGGTGGCGATCCGCCACAGGCCGATATATTTCCATGTCAGGATTGTGGGCTACTTGGAGGGGAACTTGGAGGTGATGGTGTTCCCATGCACTTGCTGCTCTCGTCCTTCTAGGTGGTTGAGGCCATGGGTTTGGGAGGCGCTGTCAAAGCTACGAACATTTAACAAGTTATAAATAAATTTCCACTTGTGGGGGAATCGAAACTAAGGGCTATAAATATAGGATAGTCACTAAAAATTCCAATCAGGAATTTAGGAGAAACTTTTTTAGTGGTGAGAATGTGGAACTCGCTACCACAGGGAGTGGTTGAGGTGAATAGCAGAGATACATTTAAGGGGAAGCTGGATAAACACATGAGGGAGAAAGGAATAGAAGGATGTGCTGATAGGGTGAGATGGAGAGGGGTGGAAGGGAGCTTGTGTGGAGCATAAATAGACCAGTTCGGCCGAATGTGCTGTAAGTTTGATGCAATTCTATGTAATATTTACATGTGAAAATCCTACTCTATATACCTACTCTATGCTGCATCATCTGTCAATGCTGTAAGTGGGTATAAATGGTGGTGTTTATGGATGTCAAGTAACCAGCACCAGTCTACAAGAATCCAACTTGTGCCAACCCTGCAGTATTATTGAAGAGATTTACATCCAACATTCCGGCTAAGTCTGGAGGTTCCGCACCGGCCACGCACCGACTTTTAAATGGAAATAACCGCGTATGCACGAAAACTTGAGTGGGCCACACAGCCAGTTAAAGGGCCTTACGCACCAAAAAAAAAATGACAGAGAGCTTTGCTTACATCCATGGTTTGAACGCGATTGCTGCCGTTAAACTACTCACGCACAAAATGGAGGCTGTCATCAGCAGGCAAGGGTCAATCACAGAGATAAAGCAAAAGAAAGACATCAGGATCGTTCATCTCCTCAGGATGTCCCAAACGTGCTTGGCAATCAATAAATGGCTTTTGTAGAACAGTCACTGTTGTGATGCAGGCAAATGCTGAGGGTTTAAGGAACGTTCCCTGACACTCATGTTAGTCTTTACCCAGAGAGTGGTGAGAATGTGGAACTCGCTACCACAGGGAGTGGATGAGGCGAGTAGTATAGATACATTTAAGACGAGGCTAGACAAGCATATGAGGGAGAAGGGAATAGAGGGTTACGCTGATAGAGTTAGATGAGGAAAGACAGGAGGAGGCTCGAGTGGAGCATAAACGCCAGCATGGACTGGTTGGGCCGAATGGCCTGTTTCTGTCCGGTATATCCTATGTAATCCTCTGTCAGTCGCAGCGAGGAGGTTTCTGGAGGACCTTGCAAGTGTTGGGTGGGGGAAAGGGGGTGGGAGGGTGGGGGAGGAGGCAGGGAAGCCTGGAGATGGGGGAGGCCTAAACTCCCCCTTGTGCGAGTCCCAGAGGAGCACTCCTGCTCCTCCCGGTACCACAAGCAAAGTAAAAAATAAACACTTACCATTTTGGGGCCTCTTCTCCCGACTCCTCTTCGCACGAAGGTGGACCAGGCCACAACCACTTCCCCGCTAAGGCCCATAGTTAAAATTGCATTTGGGCCCAGGTGATGTCAGCGGAGCCCAATCCGCATTTATAGAAGGACCCCGCTGTTTTCTGGCAGGTGTCCGACTCGTCGCCCGCGGGATCGGTGTGGTATGTTAGCGTGTGAGTCCCACGGGCGATTTTAACTGCCCGCCCATCCCGGTTTCCTCCAAGTGGACAGCATTAAAATCGCCCCTTATAGGTCTGCCTAAAGCCCACATATAAGTTATGGGTTGGTCTCAGATCCTGGTGTAGCGTCAGTGGAGTTTGTGCAGCTTTGTGTCTTTTGTTGTATTTGAGGAGTAAACATCAATTAAAGACTCTGTAAAATAATGTAAACTGCAGCAATGCTTTTCTTACTCCTTATCCATTATCAATGAGTATGTTCTGCAGTCTATAGAGCGAAGCCGCAGTCCCATAGTGTTTATTCTACCTTAATCCAAAGTCGAGGAGGCTACGAGAGGGGTCATGACATAGCCACTGAGTTTTCCCTCCACACACACATACCTGCCGCTCATTGTCTTCAGTGGAAATGCGGCTGAACTTCTCTCCACCTGCAGTCTCAGCTGGTAAACAGACCAGGTGGTGTAGTGTAGCACCAAGCTGGAGAGGGTCACAAGTGTTCCAGCCGTGCTGAATTATCTGAGTTAATTAACTCCCCAAAGCTCTGTGTGTTCCTCCAATTCTGGCCTCTTGTGCATCCCTGACTTCCTTTGCCCCACCATTGGCGGCCGTGCCTTCAGCCGCCTGGGCCCTAAGCTCTGGAATTCCCTCCCTAAACCTCTCCGCCTCTCTCTCCTCCTTTAAGACGCTCCTTATAACCGACCTCTTTGACCAAGCTTTCGGTCACCTGTCCTAATGTCTCCATTTTTGTCTCAGTGTATATAAATGCAAGTTGTTGTTGAAATGATATTTAAGTACGTGGCACAAAGTAAGCCTCTTAGGATAAATAAACTCTCATGCTTCACCTATAGACATCTTTCCCAAACACTTCTGATATAAGGATCTGGAATGCACTGCCTGAAACGGCGGTGGAAGAAGATTGAATGGTAACTTTCAAAAAGGAATTGGATCTCTACTTGAAAAGGAAAAAAAAATTGCAGGGCTATGGGGAAGGAGCAGGGTCGGCGTGGGGCTAATTGGAGAGCTCTTTCAGAGAGCCGGCACAGGCATGAGGGACCGAATGGCCTCCTTCTGTGCTGCATGATTCTAACTTGGGCAATTTGTGAAAAAGGGGCACAGGGCAGTTTGCTGAACTATTTGGTCTCTTTCTTAATTTACCAGCCACATCCACTCAGCGTTAATTACAATCAGGTTTAAATATTCATTCTTGTTGTGCCTCTGTAATACATTGAGAAACTCGATGACTGTCCTTTTGAAATCTGATGACATTAAACATTGAGGGTGACATCCTAGCTGTTTAGCACTTAATTAATTACCCTGGGTGAATATGCATTTTTAATCAGTGTGTGTAGTAAATTTCACACAGCCATGTCTATAGCTTTTGTACCTTGTCAACATTAAAGTTTGCACCACTGACAGATCGAATAAATAATGCTTGGGGTATCGGATTTTCAGAAAGTTAATTCTAGGTCTGCCTGCAATATCTCCAGGTCTTTATTAAATTAAAGCATCCATTATTAATACAGGAACATAGGAACAGGAGTCGGCCATTTAGCCCTTCGAGCCTGTTCCACCATTCAATGAGACCATGGCTGATCTGTGACCTACCTCCATATACTAACATAAGAGCCAATTACTATCTAATATGTAAAAAGAAAAACGCATCTCATGTATAGTTGGCTGAAAATAAGGAATAGCCAATCTGATAGTCAACCTACTATTACTTACAAAATAAAACAACTTTACTACTATTAACTGTAAACCTAACTGTAACTCGAACCCAAATTCTAAAGAAAGAAATAACTTACTTTTATACAAACGTCTTTGACATCCTCAAAACTTTGTCAATGCTTCTCAACCAACGGAGTGTTTGGTTAAGGCAGCATCTGTGGAGAGAGAAACAGAGTTAACGTTTCAGGTCGATGACCTTCCATCAGAACTGGAAAAAGTTAGAGATGTAACAGGCTTTAAGCAAGTGCAGGGGAAGGGGGGAGGGGAGGAACGAACAAAAGGGAAGGTCTGTGATAGGATGGAAGGCAGAAGAGGTGAAATGACAAAAGGGATGATAGTACAAAGCAAAAGGAGATGGCAATGGAACTATCATACCTTTTATCATTTAATCTCTCCTGCCTTCCACCCTATCACAAACCTTCCCTTTTGTTCTTTCCTCCCCACCCCCTTTCCCTGCCCCTGCACTTGCTTAAAGCCTGTTACATCTCTAACTTTTTCCAGTTCTGATGGAAGGTCATCGATCTGAAACGTTAACTCTGTTTCTCTCTCTACAGATGCTGCCTGACCTGCTGAGTATTTCCAGCATTTTCTGTTTTTATTTCAGATTTCCAGCAGCTGCAGTATTTTGCTTTTGTATTTGTTGAAGTGTAGGTACTGTTGCAATGTCGGCAAATATGGCAGCTGACTTGCATACAGCAAGGTCCTACAAACAGCAGTGAGATAAATGATTAGATAATGGCCCAGAAATTCCGTTCGCAGGCCTCCCGCGGGCGGAGGGCTGCGATCTGGAAAAATCTCCGCTTGGACCAGAGGGCTCCCGGGAGGCGCAGAGTTCCATTGCTGGGCCTCTTCAAACTGCTGGTGTGCAGGGCCCGCGTATCCCAGAGGCGCAGGCGGTTCGCAGCGTCCCTGGGATCACGTGAGCCATGGGGAGCCAATCAGAGCAGGGAATCTCCATTCATAGATTTGACAGGAAGACCTGTCAAATCTATGAATAGAGATCACCCCCCAAAACATAAGTAAAACTTCAAATAAATTTAAAAAAACATCACATTTTTAAAATGACTATAAATTACATAAATTAACTATTTTAAACAAAAATTTAAATTTTTGAAAAAACAAATTAAAGTTTTTAACGGGGCTAAAAATAAACTTACCTTTCCTTAAAGTATTTTAAAATGATAAATCAGTGGAAAACATTTTTTTTTACTTTCTTCAACTCTTGCCTGGTAAAAGCAAGCCTTACACCTGCTTTTACAGGCGCAAGAATTGTAAGTGTTTTCTGCGGGCGGAGGGTCTCCAAAAAACGGAACTCTCCCCCCCGCAGCCGGAGGATCTGTCAAGAGCTTTCTTGACAGATCGGAAATGCCGGTTTCCAGCGCATGCGCAGTGCATGCCTGAAACCGGCATTTCTGATGTCCCTACGGGTGAGTGCACAGCGCGGGGAATTGGAATTTCTGGCCCAATCTGTCTTGACGCTTTAGATTGAGGGATTATCGTTGGCCAGGACACTTGGAGAACTCCAATGCCTTTTTTCGATTAGGACAATGGATCTTTTACGTCCACATGAGAGGACAGATGGTGCCTCGGTTTAACATCTCATCCAAAAGACAGCACCTCCGACAGTGCGGCACTCCCTCAGTACTGCGTTGAATTGTCAGCCTAGATTAAATGCTCAGGACTCTAATCCTGACCCTAATCCTAACATTGGCCTACAGTTTCCGCTCGGGGCGCAATCGGGAAAATGCACCCGGAATACGCTGAACACGGCGTCGGTTTTGCCGAGGTGAAGTTGCGCCTAAGTTTCCGCTCATTTGCATAAGCCTGAACGTAAAATCTCCCTTGAATCGGCGCAAAACAAGCAGCGTTATCAATCGTAATCAATTGTTGACTGGAACAGGGACCTCAAGCTTAGTGAAGTAATACGAATTTACACTGAAGGTAAAGTACGTGTGGCATCGGTATGAGAAACGATCCTGAGTGAGGCTTCAATTGACCGCTGGTCACTGCATCTGCAGCTCATTAACGATGGATTAATGTGACCACGGGTGCCTGCGCGCCCAAACTTCTGGGCGCAATGTGATGAGCACCGCCCGAATGGGCGCAACTGGTGGGCAATCACTATGCCGACCTGGGGGCGTGGCCAGTTTTGTGGGCTGTCACTGCTTCAGGCAAATTGACTTTTGTAACTGTGTAAATGATCGTGGAATCTCAAGCGTAAAGTGGTCATGGGCAGAGCTCACTTCATTATCACTCACTAAATTCCACGGATTTTGGGGCTTTTTCAGTCGATTCTGCCCAGATTGCGCTGACACCTAGGTGGAAAACATAGGGAAACTCCAGCCCATTAATCCTCACCCTAGCCCAAAGCATAACCCCAAATTCTAAGCTGAACTCTAACCATAACTCTAATCGGTTCCCTCACCTTAAATCTGCAAAGTGATCAAGGATGGGTTTGCTAAGATGCCATGTAGGAGACTTGTATCAAAAATTCAGATATATGAGAGATAATTTTCTGACTTTGCACTGCTGATGGGAGCCTTCTCTTGCTGAGAGCACATATCCGAAATGTGCAATGCTCACAATTTCAAAATAGGGCCATAAATATAAGATTGTCACTAATAAATCCAATAGGGAATTCAGGAGAAACTTCTTTACCCAGAGAGTGGTGAGACTGTGGAACTCGCTGCCACATTTAAGGAGAAGCTGGATAAACACATGAAGGAGAAATGAACAGAAGACTATGGAGTGCGATGAAGAAGGGTGGGAGGAGGCTCCTGTGGAGCAGAAACACCGACATGGACCAGTTGGGCCGAATGACCTGTTTCTTTGTTGTAAGTTCTGTGTAATTCTATGTAACACCAGCTTTATGCCAGGCCAGTAAGTTGAAAATTGACTCCATTGTTGCCACCGGTTGCCAAATTGATAAGACGGAGGATAGGCTAAGATTTATCACGGGAAGAATGAAGGGGGAGGTTTGAAGAATTGTTTTCCCAATGGATGATTGTAACAGACCACAAGTTGAAGTGGAGACTGCAACATCATTTAAAATGGAATTGCCTTTTTTTTATTCATTCATGGAATGTGGGCATCGCTGGCAAGGACAGCATTTATTGCCCATCCCTAATTGCCCTTGAAAAGGTGGTGGTGAACCGCCTTCTTGATAACTGAGTGTCTTGCTGGGCCATTTCCGAGGGCAGTTAAGAGTCAACCACATTGCTGTGGGTCTGGAGTCGCCTGTAGGCCAGACTGGATAAGGGCGGCAGATATGCAAGGGGGATGGAGTATAAAAGTAGGGAAGTCTTGCTACAACTGTACAGGGCGCTGGTGAGACCACATCTGGAGTACTGCGTGCAGTTTTGGTCTCCTTATTTAAGGAGGGATATACTTGCATTGGAGGCAGTTCAGAAAAGGTTCACTAGGTTAATTCCTGAGATGAAAGTGTTGTCTTATGAAGAAAGGTTGAGCAGGTTGGGCCTATACTCATTGGAGTTTAGAAGAATGAGAGGGGATCTTATTGAAGCATATAAGATACTGAGGGGGCTCGAAAACGTAGATGCAGAGAAGATGTTTCCCCTCGTGGGGGAATCTAGAACTAGGAGGCACAGTTTCAGGATAAGAGGTCACCCATTTAAAATGGAGATGAGGAGGAATTTCTTCTCTCAGAGGGTCGTGAATTTTTTGAATTCTCTACCCCAGAGAGCTGTGGAGGCTGAGTTATTGAATATATTCAAGGCAGAGATAGACATATATTTGAGCTACAGGGGAGTCAAGGGCTATGGGGAGTGGGCGGGAAAGTGGCGTTGAGGCCAAGATCAGATCAGCCATGATCTTATTGAATGGCGGGGCATGCTCGAGGGGCCGAATGGCCGACTCCTGCTCCTATTTCTTATGTTCTTAGATATCCTTCCCTAAAAGACTTTAGTGAACCAGTGTATGAAAAGGCGGAATATAACAGGACATGGAGAAGGAGCGGGGAAATGATGTACTAGAGTAGACACCTCCATCTGGAGAGCTAGTGCTGGCACAGGCAGAATGGGTTGAACAGTCTTCTATTGTGTTGTCATTTATATGAATCTGTGAAAATCGGCAAAGAAGCAAGATTGATATTGACATAACATTGATTGTGCTATTATGTAGCCCAACAACGTAATCTAAGTAGCTATTCCTAGAATGAAATATTACCACTTTCCATTCATAACATAAGTCAGTGAATCCAGTTAAGCCATTCAAATCAATTTTCCAAATCTATCACTTTATGAAGAATAACTGGAAGGAAATCCCTGATGAGATGTAAAACCTGGTTGCCACTCTGCAGTTTGCTGTACTTTTAATATTTCTGTCCCAGTAATAAGGTCCTACTAATATCAATCTTGCTTCTTTGTTGAGTTTCATAGACTCATAGGAATCACAGGAGAGAAGGAGGCCATTTGGCCCATCGTGTCTGTGCTGGCATTAGCTTTTCCACTGGCGCTGCTTACAAGTCACCCACATGCCGGCAAGTGAAGCAACAGAGAGAAAGACTTCCATTTCTACAGCGCCTTTCACCACCTCAGGACATCCCAAAGCGCTTTACAGCCGATGAAGTACTTTTTTTGAAGTGCAGTCACTGTTGTAATGCAGGAAACGTGGCAGCCAATTTGCGCACAGCAAGCTCCCACAAACAGCAATGTGATAATGATCGGATAATCTGTTTTTTTTCTAGTGATGTTGATCGAGGGATAAATATTGGCCCCAGGACACCGCGAAGGCGAAGGCGCCTTATAGTCACATACGGACCCAGAAATTGCTGTGTTTCCTACGTTACAACGGTGACTATACTACAAAAAGCCCTTCACTGGCTGCGAACTACTTTGGGTTATAAAAGGCTGTAAGATTTTCAAAATTCACAGATCCCCCTAAACTCTAAGAAAACCCTAAGGAAAAAGACTTTGGACTCTTTTCTAACTATTACAGGGTGGTGAAGTGCATTTGGGCCTAACCTAAGGAAGTTGAGACCAAGTTTTGGCATTTTAAAAACATGTCTGGGCCTGTAAAGGGACAAGAAGGTGGGCTCGACCTCTGTAAAAGCAGTTTGGCTATTGCAGTTAATTACACTGTCTGGGGAACCATCATGACCTCACTCAAAACCCCAGCAGATATTAACATTTTGACAATAGACCCTGGAAGAAGGCAATCCCACCCAAAACACAGGTCCCATCAAAACCATCACAGGACCCATCAAAAACATGCATAAAACAAATTACTTGGGCTTACCCTATAGAAATGAAAGGCCCAACCAAGAAACCCCAAACATAAGGACAATCAGCCACAATTAAGCAACAGATCAACAGGATGGAGCCATCCCGAAAACCACTTCACACATTTACAAACCAGTTACTGTTAACGAGCCCTCCAAAATCTTACAATGCAAGAAGTCAGTTCAGCAGTTACAACAAGTTCTCAGTTCGAGTTCTCCAGTAGAGTTACACGGCAGTTCAAGGAGACAAGCAGTTCAACAGTTACACAGCAGCAAGGAATTTCAGCAAGCAGTCCGGCAGAAGGCAGTTCCACAGTTCTGCAAGAAGGCAGTTCCACAGTTCTGCAAGAAGGCAGTTCCACAGTTCTGCAAGAAGGCAGTTCCACAGCTCTGAAGAAGACAGTTCAACAAGGCGAGGGGGCAACAGAAAGAAATTAAATGAAGAAGGCCAACAGCTCCAGAAGTAGGCCGACACGCAAGAAGAGACCAGAGCGACCGCCTCAGTGACCATCGGACACCTCGCAGCAACAAGGGCCTTACAAAACTTTTACTCAAAAGACTCTAAACCCTAAGTCTCAACTGTCAAGGATTCGTTTGGTGAGCATTATCCCTGGTCCTCCACAGCCCAACTTAGCTAGTAAAGTGGGATTGGGAGGGGTGAAGTATTCTTTTAATGTTATTTCCCTCGCTTGTACCGAAGTGTACCCCACCTTTAGAGTGTTAAGAGTGTTTGTGTTGTGATTTACTTTCTTAAATAAAGATCAAAGTTCTTGCATCAAAACCAGTTGTCTGTTGCACTTTTTATCACAACCCCCAAATAAGTCCAAGGTCTAGAACCAAGGGAGTGGGAACGATTTGAACCGCTCAGAAGTCAGAGGTGAAGCTGATACAAACCACCACACCCTACATAATGGCGACCGCGGCAGGACCTTGGCAAATGGGACGTGATGCAGTGGACACTGTTTATGAGGAAGAAACTAAGATGGAAGAGAGGATTTCCTCTTATGTGTTCAAGAAAGTGAACATTACCAAGAAATGGGTACTCAGTCTGTTGCATGCTGAGCATCCAATAGACGCTGCAGCTAAATGGACTGAGAGCAAAGACAACAAGAAATCTGTGGAAAAGGCCATCTGGTTGATCTGCTCCCAATGACTGATCCAGCTGTTAGACAAATGTGTTGAGGCACTTAAGGCAGAACTGCAGGAGTCTGCTCAGCTGTCTCATGCAAGAGCTCTAGCAGGAGAGGCATTATTCGCAGAATTAACCATCCAAAATCAGGAAAAGATGCAGCTAGTGGAAACACATAGGAACAGGCAAGAATACTTTCAGTGTCAGATCACCGAAGCTAAAACCAGTGAACTGGTGTTACGGGAAGAGAACGCCCGCCTTGCCAAGCAAGTAAGAGAGCAGGAGGAGAGGTTGAGAGACGTCCAGGCAGCTTACAAGATAGCAAGCACTAGTGGGTATGAGACGGGAGATCACGGCCCCTGCCAGAAACAAATCGAGAGTTTCAACCTTGCTCTTTCCAGGGCGAAAGGCATGGTATGCCTACTAAGCCCAGGTGCGGCCCGGGTGGACCTGAAAGTGCAAGGGGAAACTGTTCGGACGCCACCTGTGGCGCCGGGGAACAACCCGGTTTGGCAGTAGGAGGGACGGATGATTTGTGAGGCTGGCAGGGAGTGCACACCACCACCTGTGGTGCCGGGTTTTAACTCAGTTTGGCAGCAGGGAGGGGAGGGCGAACCAATGCAGGAAAGGTCGGAGCCGGGGCCGATGTGCCCGGTCCGACAGCAAATGTTTTGCCCGCCCGGCGGTGGTGGGGGTCAAGGACCCCTGGAAAGCCAATTCGTGGCTGCCCACGGTACCCAACAGCTTAGGGCTATGGTAAGCCACCTGAGTAAGCTCACTCAAGAAGGGGACCCCTCGGTCCACTTCATGGAAGTGGAACAGGCAGCGGGCATCAACGACTGCGATGATGCCGAGATGGCAAAAATGCTCCTGTTCTCCCTAGATAGCAAAATCTACCAGTCCCTCTCCACAGAGAGTAAAAGAGGGCAGGGTGGATACGCTGCTATCCGAGAGGGAGTTCTGGAGGCCATGGGAATGAATGATGGTAGTCCCTTCTCCCGGGTGGAGAAGACAACCCAGCTAGTAGGGAAGACCCCACAGGCTTTCGCAGACCGACTGTGGCCTGTGTACAGGAGTGCCTGTAATGAAGTTCTCGACCGGGCTCACCTGAATCAGAATGAGCTGGCCCACTGGCTCCGAAGCCTAGTGGCAAACAGCTTGCCACGGATCAGGGCCAAGGCTGAGCTGTGGTTTGACCCGAAAGACCCCCGGGTCACCGAGGAGACATTGGTCAGACAACTGACCCTGGCTTACCGGAACGGTAGAGGGACAGAAGAGCACCCACCTACGGGAAAGGTACACAAAATAAGGCCTAGCAAAAGGAAAGAGTGGCACCAGGAAGGGGGTAACCCTTCCGACACGAAGCGTAACTGCTTCGGGTGCGGGAAGAGTGGGCATTGGAGAAAAGACTGTAGAAATCCATGGAAGGATAACATAGGGAAGAACTCCCCAGCTCTTGCCCCAAGCACCGAAGCACCGACCTTTTCCCCCACGTTAGACTCGGTCGTGGCTGCGATCCGAGCTCTAGTAAACGGCCCAGGGAGAGTAGCCACTGCCACTGGTGCTCTAACCCCATCTGCCTCCCCTAACGCAGACTTATGACTAGAACCAGCGCAGCCTGTCTACCTGTGTTCCCCGGAATACAATGGTAAATGGGGGTGGAGACAGTGCATGGGAGATATTTGGTGGACGCCGGAGCTTACAGCACGGTGGTCCATTCGGAAGACCCGACTAATTCACCCAGGTCTAACAAGGTCCCACTTAGCCTAATGGGATTCACAGGGAACGAGCAGGCTGGGGCAAGGTCCAAACCTTTGGCCATAGATTTAGGATCCCTCCATACCACGTGGGAGGGTAACCAAAAGGCCGACAAGTTGGCCAAGCAGGGGGCCAGGGAAGGAGAGTTCTGGGATCCCTATAAAGCAAGTCCAGTAGACGCAATCCGGGACAAGGGAGGCACACAGGGGGTAGCTTTGCCCCCGGACTTAAAGCAGGTCCAAGTCCAGGATCCCGTCCTTAAGGCCGTCCTGGTAAAGAGAGAGAATGGGGAGTCCATAGAAGGTCCGTTCAGGGCAGCAGACGAGATTTTAAAACAGATTCACTGGCAAGCAGCCAGTAACCTGGGGAGCCAGCACCAGAAAAATCAGCTGCTGTTAGAACCCCAGAGAATCCACGAGTGGGAGATTAACCAATGTAAGCTGTTTAAACCCAAAGGAGAACAGCCAGCAAGGGTGAACCGCCCTAAAGGTAGAGATCCTCAGCCAGCAGCTGTGGCAGACTCACAGACCGCACCGGTAGGGGCAGTGTGCTGTAGCACAGGAGGGGCCACCCCACCAATTATGTGGGACTCGGATGCACCCCCGGTAGCCAGAGTCCTGAGAAGGTCTCCTCGCACACCACAACCAAAACTACCGTGGTCACCAGAGTTTCAATGGTTCAGCCCAGCAAGGGCTGTGACCCGAAAAAGAACGCCCAAGGTCAGGGATCATTCTAGGAATAGGGATCCCCAGCCTGCAGCCTCCAACGGTGAGGGACTCACAGGAGAGGTAGCGGTGGGCAAAGAGAATGAGAGGGATCCCAAGCCTGTGGCCTCAAGCTGCGAGGAACCCACAGGACAGGACAGGGACTCAGCAGCCACACCAAAGGGGGTAGTGTGCTGTAGCACAGGAGAGGACACTCCCGGGATTGTCAGGGATTCAGGGAAACCCTCAGTTGTTTTAAAAAGGACTCTCAGGGTCCTGCGGTACAGGCCACCTTACGCCCAGGCGTACAGGCTGCTCAGAAGCTGCCCAAGGCAGAGGCTATACAGGATTTAGCCGGGCCATCCGGAGACGGGTGGCGTATGTACAGAGTTTAATGTATTTAGGTGTGTTTTACAGTTTTGATAGTTTTAGTTTTAGTGAATTATTTTTACTTAAGTAAGTTTAAAGTTTTCGAGACTCGATCACCTGTCAAGCCAGAGAACCTTCTCGGGACATGGCTATCTGTTTTGTGTGTCCCTACAGAGAGGAAATCGGCATGCCGATCCCGACATGAGAAAGCATGGGACCAGCATTACAATAAAGCCTATGGCCAGGTTTAGGGCGAGCCTTAATTGTTTTTATTAAAATGAATAACGTTTGTGATCGTGTGTTATTTTTACTATGTATGTGCTGTGTTTTCCAACTGGCGCAGGGGTGTTGGACCCCATCCGTGCTTGGATGTGAATGTAACTGAATTCTTACCTGTGTCTGCATATGAACACACCAAAAGGGGAATGTGTGTTTTGGGTCTTAGACAGGTAAACTACAGGGGAAGGTTGGCTCTCGAGGATCAGAAATTTTGCTCACCCAGGATGATACTCTAGCGGGTAAAGTATCAGAGGGGGGACTGTAAGATTTTCAAAATTCACAGATCCCCCTAAACTCTAAGAAAACCCTAAGGAAAAAGACTTTGGACTCTTTTCTAACTATTAAAGGGTGGTGAAGTGCATTTGGGCCTATCCTAAGGAAGTTGAGACCAAAAACTAAGTTTTGGCATTTTATAAACATGTCTGGGCCTGTAAAGGGACAAGAAGGTGGGTTCGACCTCTGTAAAAGCAGTTTGGCTATTGCAGTTAATTACACTGGGGAACCAGCATGACCTCACTCAAAACCCCAGCAGATATTAACATTTTAACAATAGACCTTGGGAGAAGGCAGTCCCACCCAAAACACAGGCCCCATCAAAACCATCACAGGACCCATCAAAAACATGCATAAAACAAATTACTTGGGCTTACCCTATAGAAATGAAAGGCCCAACCAAGAAATCCCAAACATAAGGACAATCAGCCACAATTAAGCAACAGATCAACAGGATGGAGCCATCCCGAAAACCACTTCACACATTTACAAACCAGTTACTGTTAACGAGCCCTCCAAAATCTTACAATGCAAGAAGTCAGTTCAGCAGTTACAACAAGTTCTCAGTTCGAGTTCTCCAGTAGAGTTACACGGCAGTTCAAGGAGACAAGCAGTTCAACAGTTACACAGCAGCAAGGAATTTCAGCAAGCAGTCCGGCAGAAGGCAGTTCCACAGTTCTGCAAGAAGGCAGTTTCACAGTTCTGCAAGAAGGCAGTTCCACAGCTCTGAAGAAGACAGTTCAACAAGGCGAGGGGGCAACAAAAAGAAATTCAATGAAGAAGGCCAACAGCTCCAGAAGTAGGCCGACACGCAAGAAGAGACCAAAGCGTCCGCCTGAGTGACCATCGGACACCTCGCGGCAACAAGGGCCTTACGAAACTTTTACTCAAAAGACTCTAAACCCTAAATCTCAACTGTCAAGGATTCGTTTGGTGAGCATTATCCCTGGTCCTCCACAGCCCAACTTAGCTAGTAAAGTGGGATTGGGAGGGGTGAAGTATTCTTTTAATGTTATTTCCCTTGCTTGTACTGAAGTGTTCCCCACCTTTAGAGCGTTAAGAGTGTTTGTGTTGTGTTTTACTTTCTTAAATAAAGATCAACGTTCTTGCATCAAAACCAGTTGTCTGTTGCACTTTTCATCACAACCCACAAATAAGTCCAAGGTCTAGAACCAAGGGAGTGGGAACGATTCGAACCGCTCAGAAGTCAGAGGCGAAGCTGACACAAAAACACCAGCCCCTACAAGGCGCAATATAAAAGCAAGTTCATTCTTTCTATAAAGGGAGTTTTGTTCACCAGCATCCTGAGCTTCAAGAAGGAGCATTGCTGCTTCCTGACTCTGTGAAATCTACATGAACTATTGAGGTAATTTGCCTTTCCAGCTGTGCCCAGCAGAACTCTGTTACACATCTGGTTCCTTGCCAAGAGATAATCTGATCTGACCAAAGGAAATAGGTTAATGTCTTTGTTAAATGTAAACAAACATAAATGTAGCATGATAGCAAAATACTGCGGTTGCTGGAAATCCGAAATAACAACAGAAAACGCTGGAAAAACTCAGCAGGCCAGGCAGCATCCGTGGAGAGAGAAACAGAGTTAACGTTTCAGGTCGAATTTAGCATGAGTGAGTTAAACGTCTATACATAACAGTGATAGCCATAAAATATCCCCTGTTCCTCATAATACAAGCCAGGTGTGTATTCTGTGTTATCCAGGTGCAGACAGGTGTTTGTGGACAGATGGGTTAAACAAGATGAAATAAGCTAAATGAACAGTGATACACTAAATGGATTCCTTATAGAGGACCCCACAGTTCAACCTGAAGGATCAAACCTTCCTCGCAAACTGTGGACAACCATCAACCGCCTCAGGACCTGTCATGGTAGATGCTGCCACCTTCTCCATAGATGGAAGATAAAAGCATCCCCATCATGTGACTGTGGAGCTCCTAATCAGACCCTGGAGCACATCATTGAGCACTGCCCTCAGAGGAAATTCACAGGCAGCCTACAAGATATCCACGCTGTTACACTTTGGTCTGGATATCTGACTTAGATATTGACATCTGATTTGCTTTGCTACTGCTGTACGGAAGAAGAAGAAGAAGAAGAAGAAGCTAAAAGAACATGAGGCGAGCATTGTCAGAGGTGAAACAAATGGAGCAGGATTGGTTGGACATGTGAGACTGAGTGGGCATGTGGCCAACATAACGTGAAACAAGGCTAGTTGGATCTAGACATAAGTGTAGAGCGCTGTTGCAGAGAAACTATTGGTAATAGGGACAGACCAGAATGTTTATCAATGGAAGAGGGAGCAATCACCTTAGTGCAATTTGAAAAATAGAATTATAGAATCATACAGCACAGAAGGAGGCCATTCGGCCCATCGTGTCATGTTGCAGCTTTTTGAAAAAGTTGTCCTCAGGATGTCCCAAAGCGCTTTACAGCCAATAAAGTACTTTTGAAATGCAGTCACTGTTGTAATGTAGGAAACGCGACAGGCAATTTGTGCACAGCAAGCTCCCACAAATGGCAATGTGATAATGTCCAGATAATCTGTTTTTTTTTAGTAATGTTGATCGAGGGATAAATATTGGCAAAGACAAACTTGTCTTATAGTCACATACTGAGCCAGAAATTGCTGTTGGCGATATGAATGGACAAACAATTAACAGGCTCGATTCAATACTTAAGAGGAGGCAATAATTCCTTTAAAATAAATGGGGTTATACCTCCATTAAAGTAGCAGACATCAATGTGTCATGCCAAAATAAAAAGATTGAATCCATTCGTACTGCTGATATGCATTGTCGGCTATATTTCTAAAATAATGTAAACATTTTCTATATGTAGAACATCCAACTAAATAGTTGGTTTAGGAGAACCCATCACTCACAGGGACCACCCACATGTTCACACTGAATGTATGGACATATCGGCCACAAGGTACTCAATACCGTGCAGACTGACCTTAAAGGGAATAGAGGCATCAGTCACTTGTGGGCTCAAGTTCCAATCCAGAGACTTGGGCACAAAGTCCAGGCTGACACTCCCAGTGCAGGACTGAGGGAGTGCTGCACTGTCGGAGGTGTCGTCTTTCAGATGAGACGTTAAACCTCTTGGCAGGATGTAAACGATCGCATGGCACTATTCGTAGAAGAGCAGGGGAGTTCTCCCCAAGGGTCCTGGCCAATATTTATTCCTCAACCAACATCACTAAAATAGATCATCTGGTTATATTTGTGGGATCTTGCTGTGCACACATTGGCTGCCGTTTTTCCTACGTTACAGCGGTGACTACACTTCCAAAAGCACTTCATTGGATGTGAAGCATTTTGGGTTGTGAAAGGGGCAATATAAAAGCAAGTTCTTTCTTTCTTTAAAGGGAGTTTTGTTCACTAGCATCCTGAGCTTCAAGAAGGAACATTGCTGCTTCCTGACTCTGTGAAATCTACATTAACTATTGAGGCAATCTGCCTTCCCAGCTGTGCCTGGCAGATGCCCCCTAATCCTAGAATCTCCAACCAGCGGAAATAGTTTCTCTCTATCTACCCTAACTGTTCCCCTTAATATCCTGAAAACTTCGATCAGATCACCCCTTAACCGTCTAATTTCCAGGGAATACAACCCTAATTTGAGTAATCTCTCCTCGTAACTTAACCCTCGAAGTCCGGGTATCATTCTGGTAAACCTACGCTGCACTCCCTCCAAGGCCAATATATCCTTCCTAAGGTGTGGTGCCCAGAACTGCTCACAGTACTCCAGGTGTGGTCTAACCAGGGTTTTGTATAGCTGCAGCATAACTTCTACCCCCTTGTATTCTAGTCCTCTAGATATAAAGGCCAGCATCCCATTTGACTTTTTGATTATTTTCTATACCTATTTATTACATTTTACTGATATATATACCTGAACCCCCAAGTTTCTTTGGACCTCCACCGTTTTTAGCTTTTCACCATTTAGAAAGTACCCTGTTCTTTCCTTTTTAGGTCCAAAGTGGATGACCTCACATTTGCTTACATTGAAATCCATTTGCCACAGTTTTGCCCATTCACTTAATCTATCAATATCCCTTTGTAATTTTATGCCTTCACCTACACTGCCTACAATGCCACCTATCTTTGTGTCATTGGCAAATTTGGATATATGACTTTCTATGCCATCATCTAAGTCGTTAATAAATATTGTGAATAGTTGAGGCCCCAACACAGATCCCGGCGGGACACCACTAGTCACATCCTACCAATTTGAGTACCGACCCATTATTCCTACACTCTGTCTCCTGCCGCTCAGCCAATTTCCTAACCAGGTCACACATTTGCCCTCAATTTCGTAGGCTTCTACCTTAGATAACTGTGCATGATGATCTTCCTATGGTTGCAGACGAGTTGCACTTTGAGGGAGTGGAAGCCCTTGCGGTTGACAAAGACTCCTGGGTTCTGATGGGGTGCCCTGATGGCCACATGTGTGCAGTCAATGACACCCTGCACCCGTGGGAAGCCAGCCAGAGTGGCAAAACCAAGCGCCCACTCATCAGTGGCAAAATTGATATAATTGGCTGACTTGTCAAACAAGGCATTGGTGACCTGTGTGATGCATCTATGGGCAGCCGACTGTGAGATGCCGCAAATGTCTGCTGCACATCCCTGGAAAGAGCCTGAGGCGAAGAAGTTGAGGGCACTGGTGACTTTGACAGCCACTGGTAAGGCGTGTCCACCCGCTCCTCTGGGCTGCAGGTCTTGCCCCAGCAATGTACAAATGCCTGCGATGACCTGTCATGATAGCCTGAGCCTCCTTTGGCACTGCTGCTCAGTCATGTTGAGGAAGCTCATGCTCTGCCTGTATACCCTGTGTTGGGGGTATCGCCTCCGGTGCGGTGTAGCCCTGTGCTGTGCAGCATCAGGGCGTTGAGGAGAAGTTTGGTGTTTTTTTTGTTGGTGCTGCTGGTGTTGAGGTTCATTGTGGTCAGATTCAGAGGACCAAGGTGAGACAGTGTAAACGGCACCCATGCTGATGGAATAGATGGCAGGCCAAGTAGAGTTGACAGAAGCAATCTGTCAATGGTGAGAAAGGGTCTTCCAATGAGGTGACACTGGATGGAGACTTTTCTGGAACAACTTGCAGCCTGTGCTGGGAGTGCAGTCAGCAACAGCTTCTGCCTGAGGAAAGTGATCATCTGTCAGGTGGGAGTTTTTATATTACATTTGATGCTGTCAAGTAATCAGCTGGAGCAATGGCCACGGAACTCCCGCCTCAGGTTGGCAGACGTGGTTCCTGAGCAGCGTGGGTCCCATGGCCATCCAGTGAAATTGGAAGGTAAGGTTAAAAAGACTCGTAAGGGTCTGACAACAAGCTAATGATACTTTAAATTGGGTCACCCGCCTCTGCGGGTCGGGTCGCTGCCGCGCTGACAGACGTGCCCGAGGGAAAATGTGCGTGAGGGCGGGATGACGGCACGTTCCCAACCCACTCCTAGAAATGTCAACTTTCCCACCCGACCCGCCTCCGATTGCGTCCGCACGGACCCTGGAAAATTCCGGCCGATCTGTTTTTTTATAGTGATGTTGATCGAGGAATAAATATTGGCGAAGGTACCTTATAGTCACATACTGAGCCAGAAATTGCCGTTGCCGATATGAATGGACAAACAATTAACAGGCTCGATTCAATACTTAAGAGGAGGCAATAATTCCTTTAAAATAAATGGGGTTATACCTCCATTAAAGTAGCAGACATCAATGTGTCATGCCAAAATAAAAAGATTGAATCCATTCGTACTGCTGATATGCATTGTCGGCTATATTTCTAAAATAATGTAAACATTTTCTATATGTAGAACATCCAACTAAATAGTTGGTTTAGGAGAACCCATCACTCACAGGGACCACCCACATGTTCACACTGAATGTATGGACATATCGGCCACAAGGTACTCAATACCGTGCAGACTGACCTTAAAGGGAATAGAGGCATCAGTCACTTGTGGGCTCAAGTTCCAATCCAGAGACTTGGGCACAAAGTCCAGGCTGACACTCCCAGTGCAGGACTGAGGGAGTGCTGCACTGTTGGAGGTGTCGTCTTTCAGATGAGACGTCAAACTTCTTGGCAGGATGTAAACGATCGCATGGCACTATTCGTAGAAGAGCAGGGGAGTTCTCCCGGAGGGTCCTGGCCAATATTTATTCCTCAACGAACATCACTAAAACAGATCATCTGGTCATATTGGTGGGATCTTGCTGTGCATAAATTGACTGCCGCGTATCCTACGTTACAACGGTGACTACACTTCAAAAAGCACTTCATTGGATGTGAAAGGCGCAATATAAAAGCAAGTTCTTTCTTTCTTTAAAGGGAGTTTTGTTCACTAGCATCCTGAGCTTCAAGAAGGAGCATTGCTGGTTCCTGACTTCTGTGAAATCTACATTAACTATTGAGGCAATCTGCCTTTCCAGCTGTGCCCAGCAGAATTCTGTTGCACATCTGGTTCCTTGCCAAGAGATATTCTGATCCAACCAAATGAAATAGGTTAATGTCTTCATTAAATGTAAACAAACATAAGTTTAGCATGAGTGAGTTAAACATTTATACATAATAATGATAGCCATAAAATATCCCCTGTTCCTCATAATACAAGCCAGGTGTGTATTCTGTGCTATCCAGATGCAGACAGGTGTTTGTGGACAGATGGGTTAAACAAAATGAAATAAGCTAAATGAACAGTGATACACTAAATGAATTCTTATAGAGGACCCCACAGTTCAACCTGAAGGATCAAACCTTCCTCGCAAACAGTGGACAACCATCAACCGCCTCAGAACCTGTCATGGTAGATGCTGCCACCTTCTCCATAGATGGAAGATTAAAGCATCCCCATCATGTGACTGTGGAGCTCCTGATCAGACCCTGGAGCCCATCATTGAGCACTGCCCTCAGAGGAAATTCACAGGCAGCCTACAAGATATCCACACTGTTACACCAGAAGCTTTGGTCTGGATTCTTGACTTAGATATTGACATTTGATTTGCTTTGCTACTGCTGTACGGAAGAAGAAGAAGGAGCTAAAAGAACATGAGGGGAGCATAGTCAGGGAATGGTAGCGTAGTGGTAATGTCACTGGGCTAGTAATCCAGCAAGCTTGGATTAATGATCCAGTAGAGGTGAGTTCAAATCCCACCACGGCAGCTGGGGAATTTAAATTCAGCTAATTAAATAAACCTGTAATAAGAAGCTAGTATCAGTAATGGTAACCATGAAACTAATGTCCTTTAGGGAATGCAACCTTATGGTCTGGCCTATATGTGACTCACAGTCTCACTAACCACCCTCTGAAATGGCAAAGCAAGCCACTCGATTACACAAATCTGCTACAATAACAATAATAAGAATAAAACCTGATGGACCACTCAGCATTGTCTGAGGCACACATGACAATGGCACACCCAGCCCAGGTGACTCTGCAAAATCCTCCTCACTAACATCTGGGGACTTGTGCCAAAATTGGGAGAGCTGGCCCACAGACTAGTCCAGCAACAACCTTACAGAATCATACGTTTCAGCCAATGTCCCAGATTCCTCCATCACCATCCCTGGGCCTGGGCATGTCCTGTCCCACCAGAGGATGTGGTATACAGTCAGGAGGGTGTGCCCTGGGAGTTCTCAACATTAACTCCAGACCCCATGAAGTCTCATGGGCAAGGCAACCTCATGCTGATTACCACTTGCAGCCCTCCTTCAGCAGATGAATCAGTACTCCTCCATGTTGAACACCACTTGGAAGAAGCACTGAGAGTAGCAGCAAGGGCACAGAATATACTCTGGGTTGGGGGACTTCAATGTCCATCACTAAAAGTGGCTCGGTAGCACCACTGCTGGCTGAGTCCTGAAGGACATAGCTGCCAGACTGGGCCTGCAGCAGGTGGTGAAAGAACCAACATGAGGGAAAAATCTACCTGTCGCCGATGCATCTGTCCAGGAGAGTATTGGTAGGAGTGACCACCGCACAGCCTTCACACTGAGGACAACCTCCGTTGTGTGGCACTACCACTGTACTAAATGGTACAGATCTAGCAGCTCAAAACTGGGCATCCATGAGGCGCTGTAGGGCAGCAGCAGAATTGTATTCCAACACAATCGGTAACCTCATGGCCTGGCTTATCTCTCACTCTACCATTGCCATCAAGCCAGGGGATCAACCCTGGCTCAATGAAAAGTGCAGGAGTAGCACCAGGCGTACCTAAAAATGAGGTGGCAACCTGGGGAAGCTGCAACACAGGACTACATGCATGCTAAAAAGCGGAAGCAGCATGCTATAGACAGAGCTAAGCGATCCCACAACCAACAGATCAGATCAAAGCTCTGCAGTCCTGCCACATCCAGTCATGAATGGTGGTGGACAATTAAACACTAATGGGAGGAGGCGGCTCCATGAATATCCCCATCCTCAATGATGGCGCGGCCCAGCATACAAGTGCAAAAGACAAGGCTAAAGCATTTGCAACCATCTTCAGTCAGAAGTGCCGAGTGGATGATTCATATCGGCCTCCTCCTGAGGTCCCCACCATCATAGAAGCCATTCTTCAGCCAATTCGATTCACTCCACGTAATATCAAGAAATGGCTGAGCGTACTGGATACAGCAAAGACTATGGGCCTCGACAATATCGTGCTGAAGATTTGTGCTCCAGAACTAGCCGCACCTCTAGCCAAGCTGTTCCAGTACAGCTACAACACTGCATCTATCCGACAATGTGGAAAACTGCCCAGGTATGTCCTGTCCACAAAAAGCAAGAGAAATACAACCCGGCCAATTACCGCCCCATCAGTCTACTCTCAATCATTAGCAAAGTGATGGAAGATGTCATCGACAGTGCTATCAAACGGCACCTGCTCAGTTTGGGTTCCGCTAGGACCACTTGGCTCAAGACCTCATTACAGCCTTGGTCCAAACATGGACAAAGGAGCTGAATTCCAGAGTTGAGGTGAGAGTGACTGCCCTTGACATCAAGGCAGCATTTGAACGAGTGTGGCATCAAGGATCCCTATTAAAATTGCAATCAGAGGGAAAACTCTCCACTGACTGAAGTTATACCTAGCACAAAGGAAGATGTTTGTTGTTGTTGGAGATCAATCATCTCAGCCCCAGGACATCACTGCAGGAGTTCCTCAGGGCAGTGTCCTAGGCCCAACCATCTTCAGCTGCTTCTTCAATGACCTTCCCTCCATCAAAAGGTCAGACATGGGGATGTTCGCTGATGACTGCACAGTGTTCAGTGCCATTCGCAACTCCTCAGATAAATAAACAGTCCATGCCCGCTTGCAGCAAGAACTGGACAATATTCAGGCTTGGGCTGATAAGTGGCAAGTAACATTCGCACCAAACAAGTGCCAGGCAATGACTATCTCCAACCAGCGAGAGTCTAACCACCGCCCCTTGACATTCAATGGCATAAACATCGCCAAATTCCCCACTATCAACATCCTGGGGGGTTACCATTGGCCAGAAACATAACTGGCCCAGCCACATAAATACTGTGTGGCGAGTGTCTCACGTCCTGAGCCACAAAGCCTTTCCAACATCTAGACGGCACAGTCAGGAGTGTGATGGAATACTCTCCATTTGCCCGGATGAGTGCAGCTCCAACAAAATTCAAGAAGCTCGACACTATCCAGGACAAAGCAGCCCAATTGATCGGCACCCCATCCACCTCCTTAAAAATTCACTGCCCCCACCACCAGCACACCATGGCTGCAGTGCGTACCATCTACAAGAAGCACTGCAGCAACTCGTCAAGGCTTCTTCGGCAGCACCTCCCAAAAACGCGACCTCTTCCACCTAGAAGGACAAGGGCAGCAGGCGCATGGGAACATCACCACTGCCAAGTTCCTCTCCAAGTTACACACCATCCTGACTTGGAAATATATCACCGTTCCTTCATCGTTGCTGGGTCAAAATCCTGGAACTCCCTCCCTAACAGCACTGTGGGAGTACCTTCACCGCATGGACTGCAGTGGTTCAAGAAGGCGACTCACCACCACCTTCTCAAGGGGAATTAGGGATGGGCAATAAATGCTGGCCTTGCCAGCGACACCCACATCCCAGGAACAAATAAAAAAAAATAGTCATAAGTGAAACAAATGAAGCAGGATTGGGTGGATATGTGAGACCGAGTGGGCATGTGGCCAACATAACGTGAAACAAGGCTGATTGGATCTAGACATAGTATAGAGAGCTGTTACAGAGAAACTATTGGTAATAGGGACAGACCAGAATCTTTATCCCTAGAGTATTTGTTTTCTGCCCTTGATCCCGACAGCGAATTTCCAAAATGGAACATAAGAACATAAGACGTAGGAGCAGGAGTAGGTCATTTGGCCCCTCGAGCCTGCTCCGCCATTCAATAAGATCATGGCTGATCTGATCTTGGCCTCAACTCCACTTCCCTGTCTACTCCCCATAACCCTTGACACCCTTACCTTTCAAAAATGTATCTATCTCCACCTTAAATAGATTAAATGACCCAGCCTCCACAGCTCTCTGGGGAAGAGAATTCCAAAACTTCACGACCCTCTGAGAAAAGAAATTCCTCCTCATTTCCGATTTAAATGGGTGCCCCCTTATTCTGAACTTATGCCCCCTAGTTCTAGATTCCCCCATGAGGGGAAACATCCTCTCCGCATTTACCCTGTCAAGCCCCTTCAGAATCTTATATGTTTCAATAAGATCCCCTCTCATTCTTCTAAACTCCAATGAGTATAGGCCCAACCTGCTCAACCTCTCTTCATAAGACAACCCCTTCATCTCCGGAATCAACCTCGTGAACCTTCTCTGAACTGCCTCCAATGCAAGTATATACTTCCTTAAATAAGGAGACCGAAACTGTACGCAGTATTCCAGGTGTGGTCTCAGCAACACCTTGTACAGTTGTAACAGGATTTCCCTACTGTTATACTCCATTCCCTTTGCAATAAAGGCCAACACTCCATTTGCCTTCCTAATTACTTGCTGTACCTGCATGCTAACTTTTTGTGATTCATGTACTCATTTTGTAATCTCTCCCCATTTAAATAATAATTTGCTTTTTTATTTTTCCTACCAAAGTGGATAACCTTGCATTTTCCCACATTAAACTCCATCTGCCAGATTTTTGCCCATTCACTTAGCCTATCTCTCTCCCTTTGGAGATTATTTGCATCTGTAAGGGGTCACGGTACTGGTGCAAGGTGAGGCCTTCGTTGCCTATACTATTGCTTGCTCTGGTCTCCGGCCAGACTTTTGCAATAAGCACCTGTGAGTGGTTCGACCCACTCGCCCTTACGGTTCTGACACCTGGACTTAGATGCAAGGAGCAGTAATGCAGAGAAAAAACTCAAATAGACCCGGTTGAATCGCATGAAATGAATATCTTTATTGCATGGCGTCTAAAATCATGAAATACATGTCATAGGCGCAGATCAAAGAGAGTACAAGTATACACACGTTCATAAAACTTGGTCTATGGAAATGAGGAACACACGACACATCGTAAAAGGGGGAACACATTATACATTAACCTTAGAAAAACCACCCTCCCTCAATATACCTAAACTACGTCTGGATTTGTAGGATCGGAAAGCATGCTCACCACTCGGCCCACTTAGAAAATTTAAAGTGAGGCACTCAGCTCGTTTCGCTGCAGCGCCTGACTGTCACGTGTTTGGAAGGGTTTCTGCACCCCACTTGTTTACTCTCGCTGCCGCGAAAGGCAAGCCAGACTCCCTGATGTCATGAAGCAGTCGATGGATTCAAACCGGATCGTGGAGTAATCCGTAGAATTCAAAGGAAACGGTACATGTAGTAGTCGGTAGAATTCAAAGATGGGTTCTGTCGTTATATCTTCGGGCGCGGTCGGGGTTTACTGACCGTGGCGGAACGTGGAATTTCTTCTCGTCTTTCTTCTCGTCTTTCTTCTCGTCACTCGGGCCTCCGGGTCCGGACACCGTTTACCGACACTCGGGATGGTGTATCCTGTTACTTGCTCTGTCGAGGCGGCTCGTTCCAATTGAGCTCCACCCAACACTCGAATAACCGACCAGCACGGCTAAGAGTCAAGAGTCAAGAGAGTCCAGCAAGAGCTTCAGGAAGAGTCAAGAGTCAAGAGGGAGGCCAGGAAGCGAGAGAGCGAGTCAAGAGAGAGGCCAGGAAGCGAGAGCATCAAGAGACCGATGGACATTTGTCCCCTATAGTTATACTGTTATGTCGGCCTTATCTCCCGCTCATATCTAAACGTTTATTCTTTGTGTGATTTTGGCGCCCAAAACTCCCAGCATGGGGCGATTATCTTCTTAACGGGTTTCGGTAGCACCTGAAACTGGCCAACTATCGGTTAATACCTTCTCCATTGTTGAGCCAGCCAGGATGTGTATGAATCGTCTCCTTGACTGGTTTTGGGGCCCCCCGAATACTGGCTTAATCACCCGCCAATGTCTCTCTCATTGTTGAGCCGGGGGGGTATTTGTGTATTGATGTGTCTAGATGGGTTCTCGATGGCCCCGTTCAATGATCCTTACTGTGCGTAGGAAACGATTCCAGCACTTATATCATTGCTATTGTTCAAGATGCAAACGGGTTGCATCCTGTCTTTTCAATGTGTACCGAGTATGATCCGATCTCATACTGAATGTATATTCGATGCCATCTTGTCTGCCCACTGTGTCTCTGGAAGCTTCTGCCACGATGCGTGGCGGCCATTTTACAGGCTTCTGTGTCCTTTATTATCAGGACAGCATTTCATTTAATAAAACTGATCAATTGAATCTGCTTCTCTCATGTTATTTTGAATCGCGATAATTGCGAAACTCTACACATCCTCCACACAATTTGCTTTCCGACCTATCTTTGTATCATCAGCAAATTTGGCTACATTACATTTGGTCCCTTCATCCAAGTCATTAATATAGATTGTAAATAGTGGAGGCCCCATAACTGATCCCTGCGGCACCCCACTAGTTACAGTTTGCCTACCTAAAAATGACCCTTTTATCCCGACTCTCTGTTTTCTGTTAGTTAGCCAATCCTCTATCCATGCTAATATATTACCCCCAACCCCGTGAGCTCTTATCTTGTGTAGTAACCTTTTATGTGGCACCTTATCGAATGCCTTCTGGAAATCCAAATACACCACATCCATTGGCTCACCCTTGTCCTCCCTACTCGTTACATCCTCAAAGAACTCCAGCAAATTTGTCAAACATAATATCCCTTTCATAAAACCATGCTGACTCTGCTTGACTATATTATGATTTTCTAAATTCCCTGCTACCACTTCCTTAATGATGGACTCCAGCATTTTCCCAATGACAGATGTTAGGCTAACTGGTTGATAGTTGCCTGCTTTCTGTCTCCCTCCTTTCTTAAATAGGGGTGTTACATTTGCGGTTTTCCAGTCCGCTGGGACCTCTCCAGAGTCCAGGGAATTTTGGTATATTGCAACCAATGCATCCACTATCTCTGCAATCACCTTAGTGCAATTTGATAGATAGAATTATAGAATCATACAGCACAGAAGGAGGCCATTTGGCCCATCATGTCATGTTACAGCTTTTTTGAAAGAGCTATCCTCAGGATGTCCTAAAGTGCTTTACAGCCAATGAAGTACTTTTGACGTGTAGCCAATGTGGTAATGTAGGACAGCAAGCTCCCACAAACAGCAATGTGATCATTTGTTTAGTGATGTTGGTTGAAGGACACCGGAGAGAACTCCCCTGCTCGTCTTCGAAATAGTGGCCATGGGAATCTTTTACGTCCACCTGAGAGAGCAGACGGGGCCTTGGTTTAATGTCTCATCTGGACAACGGCACCTCAGAGAGTGCGGCACTGCCTCAGTACTGCACTGGGAGCGTCGGCCTGGAATTTAGAATCTATATTGTAACTATGAACCCACGACCCTCTGACTCAGAGGTGGAAGTGCTGCCCACTGAGCCACGGCTGGAAGGACAAAATAACAGAAAGATTTGGGCCGCGTTCAGAAACGGGTCCGCTGTCAAAATCGAAATGATTGACAGCGGGTTGGGAGCCTGCTCCGAACCCGCCTCCATGTAAGTTTCCAAAGTCTGCGATTTCAGAACAGACCCGACACCAAGCGGCAGGCGTTTAAGATCGTTAAATGCTTGTTAACGACTATTTTGCCAGCCTATTTCTATTTTAACACTTTTTTAACGAGGTTCCCGTCGTTCGGAGATCACGTCAGGTAAGTCGGTCGGGTTCTCTATGTCTCCCCATTGCTGTGAATAGGTGACAGCTGCAAAAGTGGAATAAAACCTACCATTTCACAGCTGGTCACTTTCCAATGTCAGAAGCTTGAGTCTTCAGGACTTGGAAGACACTTTTGAGCTTTATGCAGTTTGGAAGTGTTTGGAGTAAACTCTCTATCCACTGTCACCTCCTTGGAGCAAGCTCTCTCACCACTGACAGATCGCTTCTGTCATCTCAACTTCAGCTGCCATCTATTCCAACAACATCGGTGCCCTTGAAAAAATCTCACCTTGGTCCTCTGAATCCCTCCACGATCAGCCCAACACCAACATCACCAAGAACAACACCAACCTTCTCCGCAATCACCTGATGCTGCACAGGACACAGGGCATCGGCACCCGACAACATTCCTGCTCAGGAGGCCAGCGATAGCATCACCTTGGCCAGATTTACTTCACTTGATGCTGTAAACCCTGGCTGCCACATGATGCGCCAGGTTGACACCAGCACCGTAAAGCATCCCTACAATGTCCATGCCATTCCTTTCACACTCATCACAATTGGGGATGGGGGGAAGTTATGACTCAACATTCACTGGAACTCACTAAGACACTTCCAAAGGTGAGCACAGTTCTGTCCAATAAGGTAAAGTGTTGAAAATAAAGATTTCAATGTTTAACAACACCGTAACAGAAAATTTACATGAATGTTACATAAAACACCCAAGTGCCTACCCTTGTATGTTGTTAGTTGGTATGCTTGCAGTAGGATGAGGGTGAGTGTGAGGGTTGTCTAGTGAGGTGGGGAAGTGATAATGTAGATAGAGAGGGATGGGTGGAGGTGCAAGGTAAGTTGGTGCGAGTAAGGATGTGCAGGAGTAGGGTAGGGAAGGCAGAGTGATGGGGATGTGATGAGTGGCACAGGAGGATGAGGTTGAGTGTGGCTTTGCAGTAATATTTCGTTATCTACTGGGATCATTGAAAGGTTTGCGCCACTGCAGCCTGGTCCTCCTGACCACATCCCTGCTTTTGCCTTCCTGTGCAATGTGCAACCAGGCTGCGTTGGTGTCCTGGGGAGGTCTCTTCCACCCTTGTAAGGGAAGAGGACCTTCCTGCTTGCTGTGACTCCCTCCATAAGCATATGGAGGGAGTCATGCGAGAGCCTGGGTGCAGCCGTGCACCTCTGTGCAGTGCTTGCTCAATGCCTCAATGCTGTAGAACACTGACAGCACAACTGTCTAAATGAATGTGGCCGTGGTCCCTTTAAGGAAACCGGCTGATGACGCGTCATCAAATGACGTCATCAGACCCGCTTCCTTTTAATTGGCCGGGAACCTCACAGGGCGAGCTTAACAAGCCCAATCAATAGAAAATCCTTTTCACAGAGCGGCTGCAGTCGTGAGCGGAACCGGGACCGGGACCGGGGCCCCCCAACCACCTCTCCCGCCGCCATCCCGCCTCCGCTGGCGAAATCATGGCCTCGTTTTCTGGCAGCTCCTTTGAGTGTGTTTCACTGAGGGGAGTCTTCAGCTGTCACTCCTTCAGATCAGGAAGCGATCGCTGAAGTGCAACGTTACTGACTGGCACTGAGATTGATATCACACCCGCCCCCTTCCAGAGTGTTTTTGCGTTGTTGTACACTGCTTTGTCAGGCAGAAACAGTGCAACTAGTTGAGTACGTTCGCCATAAGCAAAAAAACATAATTGACAGCTTTATTCATCTTGCTTTAATGTAAGGAATTCAGTATTCAAGCAACCCTGGAGAAGACTGTGAGAGGCAGGACATTATTGAGGAGTCGCGTGTTTGCCCTCTGGTCTGCTCTACATGTGATATTTCTTCGGAGTGCAATACATCAAAGTGGTTAGATTTCAAAACGTTTGAGCCAGATAAATTACTCAAATCAAATTTCAGATAACTGCTGCTGGCTAATCAGGATGTTAGGGATTTGGACTATGCAACTAATTTGTGAACAATGAAATATTTACCATAATCTTGCAATTAATGTTTTAGATTACTTAATAAGATTGAAAATTTGACCTCGGTTCTAAATTGTCAGATTTTATATTTACTGGTTAGAAACACTTTCAGGTTTGTTTCAGTCCAGCATACAGATTAATTTACAAATCGTTTTCACAAGCTTGTGACCAGCAAACAAACCAACGCATCAGTTCATGCCTTAACATTGTTATAAGCCTCTAACCGACAGTTAGCCTCCTTTCACAAGTGGCAGGGCTAGTTCCATGATTACAACATCTCAGAAATTACAGAAATAGAAACAGGAAATGGTGGAAACGCTCAGCGGGTCAGGCAGCGTCTGTAGCGGGAGAGAGAAACAGAGTTAACGGGCGCGATCTTGCCAGCCCTGGGGAGGCGGGTATGGAGGCGGGACTGCCGGGAAAATGGCAGAATTTGGGGGCGGGTGCCCAACCCGCCTCCATGCCATCTTCCCAGGAGGCGGGTAGCCGTCACGCGCCGGGTCCCATCTTCTTGGAGGTGGGAAGGGATTAAAGCCTATTAACTGCCTGTTAACAGGCAGAAAATAGGATTATTCCCTTTTTGCCCTCACAAGTGCGGGCTTCCTGAAGGCTCCGAAACCCGTCAGGTCAGCGAGGCGAGTCGTGGGTCTGCGGGGGTCGGGGGGGTGCAAATGTGTGGTGTGAAGGTAAGTGATGGGTGCAAGTGTGGAGAGGTGAGTATCTGAGGTAAGTGCAAAGTGTTAGTAAAAGTGTACTTACCTTTGTTTCTTCCTGCAGGCTTCAGTCGGTGTGTGTGCGGAGAGTCTCGGACCTCCCCGGTAGAGATGACAGATGGCCGTTGCATTCTCCAATGCAACAACCATCTCATTCCTGCAAAAGAAAGATGTTTGATGAGGTCTTGAATTCAAGATCTTGTCAAACTACATAGAAACATAGAAGATAGGAGCAGGAGTAGGCCATTCGGCCCCTCGAGCCTGCTCCGCCATTCAATGCGATCATGGCTAATCATCCAAATTCAGTACCCTGTCCCTGCTTTCTCCCCATATCCCTTGATCCCCTTAGCCTTAAGAAATATATCTAACTCCTTCTTGAATATATTTAATGAGTTAGACTCAACTGTCTTCTGTGGTAGAGAATTCCACAGGTTCACCACTCTCTGGGTGAAGAAATTCCTCCTTATCTCAGTCCTAAATGGCTTACCCCTTATCCTTAGACTGTGACCCCTGGTTCTGGACGCCCCCACCATCGGGAACATCCTTCCTGCATCTAGTCTGTCTAGTCCTGTTAGAAAATTATAAGTTTCAATTAGATCCCCTCTCATTCTTCTAAACTCTAGTGAATACAAGCCGAATCGACCCAATCTCTCTTCATACATCATTCCTGCCATCCCAGGTATCAGTCTGGAGAATCTTCGCTGCACTCTCTCCATGGCAAGAACATCCTTCCTCAGATAAGGCGACCAAAACTGCACACAATACTCAAGGTGTGGTGTCACCAAGGCCCTGTGCAACTGCAGCAAGACATCCTTGCTCCTGTACTCGATTCCTCTCACTATGCAGGCCAACATAGCATTTGCCTTCTTAACCGCCTACTGCACCTGCATGCTTACCTTCAGCGACTGGTGCACAAGGACACCCAGGTCTCGTTGCATTTCCCCTTTTCCCAATCTATTGCCGTTCAAATAATAAGCTGTCTTCCTGTTTTTGCCACCGAAGTGGATAACCTCGCATTTATCCACATTATGCTGCATCTGCCATGCCTCTGCCCAATCACCCAACCTGTCCAAATCATACTGGAGTTTCTCTGCATCCTCCTCACAGCACACACGCCCACCCAGCTTTGTGTCGTCTGCAAACTTGGAGATATTACATCTAGTTCCCTCATCTAGATCATTAATATATATTGTGAATATATGAATATATTGTGAATATTGTGAAGCCGCAGCATTACGGTATGCTTTAGAAAAGGCAGACCCTATTAAACCCACACTAATCTGTATGGAGTGTGACTACTGTAAAAGAGGATATAACCAAGATCTAGTTTTCTGGGTACAAACAAATTTTACCAATCATAAGGGTAAGCCCATAAAACATAAGTCATTGTGGGAAGACATTCTCCGTTCGAGGGTGTCAGTGTTTGACAGCTTCACAGAGCTGTCAAATGATGACAATTCATCTGCCAAAAATTTTTGACAGATGAAACGTCATACGTTGACCTTCTCTGCAACCGGCTTTACCTTAATTGGCCTGCTAAGCCTGCTGGGCGGGCTTAACAAGGTCAATCAAGGGAAAATCGCGTGGGTTGGCCAGAAGTTGTTGGAGGCGGGACTGAAGCCCGACAAGTGTGAGTCCCGCCTCCAAAAGCTCCCCATTGGCAAAATCACCCCCAACGTCTCAGGTCAATGACCTTGCATCAGAAATGGAAGCAGTTAGAGATTTAAAAGTTCACAAGAAAATACAGAGCCAGGGAAAAGGGGGGAGGGCAGGAAAGAACAAAAGGGAAGGTCTGTGATAGGTTGGAAGGCAGGAGAGATTAAATGACAAAAGGGATGATGGTGCGAGGCAAAAAGGAGATGGTCTGTCATGTTTTCTGTTTTTCTCATTTGAGATTTCCACTGAATTTAGCTTTACCTCCAGAATTAGAGCGGAATAAAAATATGGAAGTGGGCAGAAAATGGGAGATGACATTAATACAGGCAAATGCAAAGTACGAAGAAGGAAAAATGGGCAACACACGTGCTCCATGAATGGTGCCGGAATAGCTAAAGATGAAGTTAAAATGAGACCCAGCTGTCGCAGTAGATTTGATGCTCTTAATGTCCAATCAAAGCAGAGTAGCAATCAACGCACCAACAGATTGTTAGACTATTAAAAACAAAAGAGTAGAGTATATGTCAGAGGAAGTCATGATCAAACTGCACAGGGTGCTGGTCAGATCGCACCTTGAGCAATGTGTCCAGTTCTGGTCAGACCGCACCTTGAGCACTGTGTCCAGTTCTGGTCAAACTACACCTTGAGCACTGTGTCCAGTTCTGGTCAGACCGTACCTTGAGCACTGTGTCCAGTTCTGGTCAGACCGCATCTTGAGCACTGTGTCCAGCTCTGGTCAAACTGCACCTTGAGCACTGTGCCCAGTTCTTGTCAGACCCACCTTGAGCACTGTGTCCAGTTCTGGTCAGACCCACCTTGAGCACTGTGCCCAGTTCTGGTCAGACCCACCTTGAGCACTGTGTCCAGTTCTGGTCAGACCCACCTTGAGCACTGTGTCCAGTTATGGTCAGACCGCACCTTGAGCACTGTGTCCAGTTCTGGTCATAGAAACATAGAAACTTAGAAAAATAGAAGCAGGAGTAGGCCATTTGGCCCTTCGAACCTGCTCCGCCATTCAATATGATCATGGCTGATCCTCTATCTCAATACCATATTCCCACTCTCTCCCCATACCCCTTGATGTCTTTTGTGTCTAGAAATCTATCTATCTCCTTCTTAAATATATTAAGTGACTTGGCCTCCACAGCCTTCTGTATCGAAGGTGGGTCAGACCCAACTTGAGCACTGTGCCCAGCTCTGGTCAGACCGCACCTTGAGCACTGTGTCCAGTTCTGGTCAGACCCACCTTGAGTACTGTGCCCAGCTCTGGTCAGACCCACCTTGAGCACTGTGGCAGATGGAGTTCAATATGGTGAAGTGTGAGGTCACAAAAACAGGACAAATTCAATCCAGCCAATTACCGCCCCATCAGTCGACTCTCAATCATCAGCAAAGTGATGGAAGGTGTCATCGACAGTGCTATCAAGCGGCACTTACTCACCAATAACCTGCTCACTGATGCCCAGTTTGGGTTCCACCAAGACCATTCTGCTCCCGACCTCATTACAGCCTTGGTCCAAACATGGACAAAGGAGCTGAATTCCAAAGGTGAGGTGAGAGTGACTGCTTATGACATCAAGGCAACATTTGACTGAGTATGGCATGAAGGAGCCCTAGTAAAATTGAAGTCAATGGGAATCGGGGGGAAAACTCTCCACTGGCTGGAGTCATACCTAGCACAAAGAAAGATGGTTGTGGTGTTTGAATGTCAATCATCACAGCCCCAGGACATTGCTGCAGGAGTTCCTCAGGGCAGTGTCCTTGGCCCAACCATCTTCAGCTGCTTCATCAATGACCTTCCCTCCATCATTAGATCAGAAATGGGGATATTCGCTGATGACTGCACAGTGTTCAACACCATTCACAACTCCTCAGACGATGAAGCAGTCCATGCCCGAATGCAACAAGACCTGGACGACGATAAGGCTTGGGCTGATAAGTGGCAGGTAACATTCACGCCACAGAACTGCCAGGCAATGACTATCTCCAACAAGCGAGAGTCTAACCACCGCCCCTTGACATTCAATGGCATTACCATCGCCGAATCCCCCACCATCAACATCCTGGGGGGTCACCATTGACCAGAAACTTAACTGGACCAGCCACATAAATACTGTGGCAACAAGAGCAGGCGAGTGTCTCACCTCCTGACTCCCCAAAGCCTTTCCACCATCTACAAGGCACAAGTAAGGAGTGTGATGGAATACTCTCCACTTGCCTGGATGAGTGCAGCTCCAACAACACTCAAGAAGCTCGACACCATCCAGGACAAAGCAGCCCATTTGATTGGCACCCCATCCACCACCTTAATCATTCAGTCCCTCCACCACTGGCGTACTGTGGCTGCAGTGTGTACCATCTACAAGATGCACTGCAGCAACTTGCCAAGGCTTCTTCGGCAGCACCTCCCAAACCCGCGACCTGTTCCATCTAGAAGTACAAGGGCAGCAGGCGCATGGGAACACCACCACCTCCAAGTTCCCCTCCAAGTCACACACCATTCTGACTTAGAAGTATATCGCTGATCCTTCATCGTCGCTGGGTCAAAATCCTGGAACTCCCTCCCTAACAGCACTGGGGGAGTCCCTTCACCACAGGACTGCAGCGGTTCAAGGCGGCGGCTCACCACCACCTTCTCAAGGGCAATTAGGGATGGACAATAAATGCTGGCCTTGCCAGTGATGCCCACATCCCATAAACTAATTTAAAAAAAAGCAGATCAGAGAGTTATGTGCGTGGCTCAAAGAGTGGTGTGGGGAGAAGGGCTTTCAATTCATGGGGCACTGGCACCAGTACTGGGGAAAGATGGTGCTGCTCCGTCGGGACGGGCTCTACTTAAACCGGGCTGGGACCAGCATCCTGGTGAATCGAATAACTAGGGCTGTAGACAGGGATTTAAACTAAAAAAAGGGAGGAGGGGTCAGGTGAGGGGAAATTTAGAAATCCAAAGAGAAAGGTCAAGGCAATAGAGCAGTGTTGCGATTTGGGTAAAATTAAGCGGAGTGTGACAGGAAGGGTCAGAGAGTTTAAAGGTAGCAGTGCAACAGAGAATAAGGTCAAAGCAAGGAATAATGGTAAAAAATTTACATACAGGCGCTTTATCTGAATGCATGAAGCATTCGTAACAAGATAGACGAACTAATGGCACAAATAGAGATAAATGGGTTTGATCTAATAGCCATTACAGAATCGTGGGGCTCGATTTTAATAGCCCTGAGGAGGCAGGTTTGGAGGTGGGTCGGCAGCGAAAATCGGAATAAATGGCTTCAGACTGCCAAGCCGCCTCCATCCCGCCCCCACGCAATTTTCGTGAGTGTCTGTTCAGCCGCTCCCAAACTGACCCGACTGGAACCGGTGGGACAGGTAGTTAAGGCAGTTATGAGCCTGTTAACTGCCTTGCAAATCTTATTTTTATAGTGGTTTCCCATTTTTGTGCCTCTGGCTCCTGTTTCCCGTCTTGTCAGAAACACGCCAGCTGCAAGGAGACTAGTTTCTCGAGGACATGATTTGTTGTCATTGGTGCAGCACTTCAATAGCTCTCCTGTAACATGGCTGGCATTCAAATACAACAACCTTGTTGTTGGAGGATTGGGATAAGATTTTGCAAATCTACTGACCTTGACTGTTCAAGCTGACACACATCTGCAGTGTGACCTGATAGGAATAATTTCAGGCCACTTCTAGCGTGCACTTGCAAGCTTCTTGCCTCAAGTGAAATCTATAACAACGGGATGGGAACCATTTGCACCCTCTCATCCTGGTCGCCAGATTCGGAGGAAGAGCAGCCGCGGCAGCACCACAACCAGCCACAACAGCAGCACCAGCACCAGGAGCGCCAACCTCCTCCTCACCCACCTGATGCTGCACAGGGTGGAGGGCCTCAGCGCAGGGCTGCACCTCGCCGCAGGAGATACCCCCAACACAGGGTTTACAGGCAGAGGATCAGCTTCCGCAGCATGACTAAGCAGCAGTGCCAAAGGAGGCTGAGACTTTCGAGAGACGTAGTCGCTGACATCTGCGCAATGCTGCACCAACACCTGGAGCCCAGAGGAGCATGTGGACACTCCTTACCAGTGGCTGTCAGAGTCACCATCGTACACTCAACTTCTTTGCTTCGGGCTCCTTCCAGGGATCAGCTGCAGACATAATCGGAATCTCCCAGTCGGCCTCACACACCTGCATCGCGCAGGTCACCGATGCCCTCTTTGCAAAGGTCCACAATTACATCCACTTCTCCATGGATGGCCCAATTGTGACAGCGCGTGCTCTTGTCTTTGCCAATATGGCAGACTTGCCAATGGTGCAGGGCGTCATTGACTGCACACATGTAGCCATTAGGGCACCCCATCACAACCCAGCTGTATTTGTCAATCGCAAGGGATTCCACTCCCTGAACATCCAGCTGGTGTGTAACCACAGGAAGGTCATCCTGCATGTTTGCGCAAAGTACCCTGGCAGTTGCCATGACTCCTTCATCCTGCGCCAGTCTACTGTGCCTCAGCTCTTCCATCAGCCAAACCAACTTTCCGGATGGCTTCTTGGCGACAAAGGCTATCCCTTGAAAAAGTGGCTTATGACACTGATGAGGAGGCCATCAAATGATGCTGAGGAGCGGTACAATTTGAGCCACATATCCACCAGAAGCATCATCGAGCAAACCATCGGCTTGCTCAAAATGTGCTTCCGATACCTAGCCAGATCTGGAGGAGCCTTGCAGTACTCACCAGCCAGGGTGTCCAGAATCGTCGTGGTCTGCTGTGCCCTGCACAACATCGCACAGCAGCACGGCTTAGTGCTGCCTGAGGAACAAGTGGATCAGCGCACAGCCTCCTCAGAGGAAGAGGAAGAGAACGATGAAGAGGATGAAGAAGAGGATGAGGAGGAGGACGAGGAAGAGGACGAGGAGGAGGATGAGGAGGAGGACAGGGAGCGACGCTTTGCGGGGCCGGATGTGGCCAATCCAGCAGCAGGCGAACACATTGCTGGCCGTCGGGCAAGGGATGCACTCATCCATGCCAGATTCGCGTAAGCTTACGCTTCAACCACAGGTGGCTGGCACATGGAGATGAATATAAGTCCGACATCCTCAAAACCCCAGGCATCATCTGTCTACTAAAGCACTCAGTGTCACCACCAACATTCTACATGGCATTCGCCCTGAGCCCACACTCTTGAACTTCCATTTCCCAGAACACAGAGGCCACACTTCAGGTGATCTCAGCAGATCATTAAACCTTTTTCGACACTGTACCCATGTGCGTCTGCACACAGACCTCGAACTCACCTCCTCAGCAATTTACAGCCAAGCTGCCTTGGTTTGCTGAGGAGGCCTCCTCCTTCTGTTTCCAGGGAAGAGACATCCTGACATCCTCTATCTCCCTCCACAAGAGCATGGAGGGAGCCCTCATTGAACCTGGGTGCAGCCTTAGTTTTTGGGGCTGCCATTCCTGCAGCATCCAGCACCTTTCAGAGAAAAAAGAGTTAATTTTACTAAGCCAATGATTGGAACACATCTGGCATCTTTTTCATTTCTTAGTCACATACTACGTTGATAGATAAAAAAATCATAAATGTCTTTGTGGAATAATATGACCAGCAATTTCATTCAATTATTTGTGTTCACACCAGCCGCTGTCAACTCCCCTTTCTAGATAAACAGCACCAAGCCATTCCAGTTACATTTCTTGCAAAGGTGACATGGCCCCTTTAAATTTTTACTCCAGAAACGCGTCACCAGATGCGAGAAACTGACATGCTCCAAGCAATTGCCTGGAGGGACCCGCACGTCGGCCGTAACGAAGCCATTGAAGCAAAAATCGGAACTGCGGGCCGGTGGCATCCAGGAGTGGGTCCGAGAGTTGCTGAGCAGCGGGCCCGCCCTCAACCCGCCTCCTCTATAAAAATCGAGCCCGTGGTTGCAAGGTGACGAAGGTTGGGAACTAAATGTTCCAGGTTACTTGACGTTTCAAAAAGATAGGCAGAATGGAAAAGGAGGGGATGACATAAGGACAGTAGAGAGAAAGGATCTCAGCTTGGAAGATCAGGAAGTAGAATCAGTATTGGTGGAGATGAGGAATAACAAGGGGCAGAAAACACTGGTGGGAGTAGTATATAGGCCCCCTAACAGTAGCTATACCATTGGACAGAATATTAATCAAGAAATTGTAGGAGCTTGCAACAAAGGTAATGCAATAATCGTGGGGAGCTTCAATCTTCATATAGACTGGACAAATCAAATTAGCAAAGGTAGTCTGAAGGATGAGTTCATGGTATGCATTCGGGACAGTTTCCTAGAACAATATGTCATGGAACCAACCAGGGAATAGGTTATTTTAGATCTTGTATTGTGTAATGAGACAGGGTTAATTAGCAATCTCATAGTAAAGGATCCTCTGGGGCAGAGTGATCATAATATGATAGAATTTCACATTAAGTTTGAGAGTGACTTGTCTAAGTCCGAAACTAGAGTCTTAAACTTAAATAAAGCCAATTACATAGGTATGAGGGATGAGTTGGCTAAGGTAGATTGGAAAAATCAATTAACAGGTATGGTGGTAGATAAGCAGTGGCTAGCATTTAAAGAAATATTTCATAATTCTCAACAAAAATACATTCAATTGAGAAACAAAAACGTCATGGGAAAAAAAATCCATCCATGGCTAACGAAAGAAGTTGAGGATAGCATTAGATTGAAAGCAGAAGCTTATAATGTTGTGAAGAGTAGTAGAAAGCCTAAGGATTGGGAGAGTTTCAGAAACCAGCAAAGGATGAGCAAAAAATTGATAAAAAGGGAAAAAATAGAATATGAGAGAAAACTAGCAAGAAATATAGAAACAGATTGTAAGAGCTTCTACAAGAATGTAAAAAGAAAGAGAGTAGCAAAAGTAAACGTTACTCCCTTAGAGGCTGAGACAGGAGAAATTATTATGGGGAATAAGGAAATGGCAGAATCGTTAAACAAATATTTTGTATCTGTCTTCACAGTAGAAGACATAAAAAACATACCAAAAATGGTGGGGAACCAAGGGTCTAATGAGGGTGAGGAACTTAACGTAATTAATTTAAGTCGAGAAAAGTACTAGAGAAACTAATGGGACTAAAAGCCGACAAATCCCCTGGACCTGACGGCCTACATCCTCGGGTTCTAAAAGAGGTGGCTGAAGAGATAGTGGATGCATTGGTTTTGAACTTCCAAAATTCCCTAGATTCTAGAATGTTCCCAGCGGATTGGAAGGTTGCAAATGTAACACCGCTATTCCAGAAAGAAGGGAGTGAGAAAACAGGGAACTTCAGGCCAGTTAGCCTGACATCAGTCAATGGGAAAATGCTGGAATCCATTATTAAGGAAGTGGTATCAGGGCACTTAGAAAATCATAACATGATTAGGCAGAGTCAACATGGTTTTATGACAGGGAAATCGTGTTTGTCAAATTTATTAGAGTTTTTTGAGAATGTAACTAGCAGGGTAGATAAAGGGGAACCAGTGGATGTAGTATATTTGGATTTCCAAAGGGCATTCAATAAGGTGCCACATAAAAGGTTATTACACAAGATAAGGGCTCATGAGTTTGGGAGTAATATAGTAGCCTGGATAGAGGATTGGTTAATGGACAGAAAACAGAGAGCAGGGATAAACGGATCTTTTTCAGCTTGGCAAGCTGTAACTAGTGGGGTACCGCAAGGCTCAGTGCTGGGGCCTCTGCTATTTACAATCTATATTAATGGTCTAGATGAAGGGACCGAGTGTAATGTATCCACGTTTGCTGATGATACAAAGCTAGGTGGGACAGTAAGCTGTGAGGAGATCACAAAGAGTCTGCAAAGGGATATAGATAGACTAAGTGAGTGGGCAGTAAGGTAGCAGGTGGAGTATAATGTAGGGAAATGTGAGGTTATTCACTTTGGTAGGAAGAATAGAAAAACAGAATGGGCTGGATTTTCCAAGCCCCGAGGAGGCGGGCATGGAGGTGGGACTGCCGGTAAAGTCGCAGAAAGTGGGGGCAGATGGCAAACCCGCCCCCATCCCGCCTCCGTGCTCTTTTGCCAGGAGTCGGGAAGATGTGTTGCTTCGGGTCCCATCTCCTGGAGGCAGGAAAGGCATTTAATCCTTTTAACTGCCTGTTAACAGGTAGTTAACAGGCAGAAAAAAGGATTAGTGCCATTTTACCTTCACAGGTGAAGGCATCGTGGCTGCTGCCAGGATAACGGGCATTGACTGCGAGTATCAGCTCTCTGTCGTCACAGACCAATTGAATGTTTAAAGAGTGGGACCCCTTGTGGTTTCGGAAAACCTCTGCATTCTCATGCGGTGCCCGCAATGCCACATGCGTGCAGTCAATGGCGCCCTGCACCAAGGGGAAGCCCGCTATACTCACAAAGCCCAATGCGTGTTCATGCTGTTTGGCCCGGATCATCGGGAAAGAGATGTACTGGCGTCTCCTTTTATAGAGGGCATTTGTGACCTGACAGATACAGCAATGGACCGCGAACTGGGAGATATTGGCGAAGTCCCCAGTAGCTGCTTGAAAGGAGCCGGTGGCATAAAAGTTCAGAGCCACTGTGACCTTCACTGCCACCCACAGAGACGTCCTGGTCCTCAGTAGATGCTGCAGATCTGGCTGCAGCAGGTGGCAGAGCTCAGTGACCACCTCCTTGCTGAAGCGCATCCTGCACAAACACTGCTCCTCAGACAAATTAATGTAGGAGAAATGTTGCCGAAATACCCTGGGAGGGTAAGGTCTCCTGTACAGAGGCCTGTTGGCCCTCCTCCGTCTGGCCATGATTGCCACTCTCTTTCTGCGTCTCTGTTGCCTCTAATTCTGCAGGTGCAGGACGATGCCCCGAATCAGTGCAGCCCCTATAGTCTCTTGGTAATCGAAGTAATGAAGGTCAAATCCAAAAGTACCTGCAAAGTGATGCTCAGTAGCCAAAACTACTTCACACAGCGTTGACTCTATGCAGAAGTCTCTCTATCTCTCTCTCAGAATCTCTCTCTCTGTCAGAATGAGTGATGCAAAAATGCGAGGAGGATACCGAGAAACTCCAGGATGATTTGGACAGGTTGGGTGAGTGGGCAGAAGCGTGGCAGATGCAATATAACATGGATAAATGCGAGGTTATCCACTTTGGTGTCAAAAACGGAAAGGCAGACTATTATCTTAATGGCAATAGATTGGGAGAAGGGGAAGCGCAATGAGACCTGGGTGTCCTTGTGCACCAGTCGCTGAAGGTAAGCATGCAGGTGCAGCAGGCGGTGAAGAAGGCAAATGGTATGTTGGCCTTCATAGCGAAAGGGTTTGAGTATAGGAACAGGGATGTCCTGCTGCAGTTGTACAGGGCCTTGGTGAGACCACACCTTGAGTACTGTGTGCAGCTTTGGTCACCTTATCTGAGGAAGGATGTTCTTGCCATGGAAGGAGTTCAGCGAAGATTCACAAGGCTGATACCTGGGATGGCAGGAATGACATAAGAGGAGAGATTGGGTCGATTGGGCTTATACTCGCTGGAGTATAGAAGAATGAGAGGGGATCTCATCGAAACATATAAAATTCTGACAGGTCTGGACAAACTAGATGCAGGAAGAATGTTCCCGATGGTCGAAGAGTCCAGAACCATGGGTCATAATCTAAGGATAAGGGGTAAGCCATTTAGGACAGAAATGAGGAAGAATTTCTTCACCCAGAGAGTGGTGAACCTGTGGCATTCTCTACCACAGAAGTTAGTTGAGGCCAAGTCATTAAATATATTCAAGAATGAGTTAGATATATTTCATAATGCTAAAGGTATCAAGGGATATGGGGAGAAGGCAGGTACAGGGTACTGAGTTTGGATGATCAGCCATGATCTCATCGAATGGCGGAGCAGGCTCGAGGGGCCGAATGGCCTACTCCTGCTCCTATCTTCTATGTTTCTATGTTTCTATGATGCAAAAATGTCTACCACAGAAAAAGCCAGGAAGAGGCCGCCTTTAAATAGCACCCCCCCAGCCCTCACTGACTGGGAAACGTTCCAGTCTCCCTGTCGTTGCTTGCGCCAGGTGGAAAGGAGGGGGGCGCCACTCGATATCTGCTCCGGGGCGCTACAAAGGCGTTGCACGCTCGACTGACGTCACGAACTGCGGGCGCAGGACATCGGGGCGGCAGGAGATCGGGGCGGTAGTGTTTAGCGCCGCCACAAAATGTCTGGTCAATTTCGCGAGAGGCGCAGACATCGCCGCGCCTGGGCGCTAGTGTGGGCATGTGTGCTGTGAGGAGGATGCAGAGAAACTCCAGTATGATTTGGACAGGTTGGGTGATTGGGCAAATGCATGGCAGATGCAGTATAATGTGGATAAATGCGATGTTAACCACTTCGGTGGCAAAAACAGGAAGGCAGATTATTATCTGAACGGCAATAGATTAGGAAAAGGGGAAGTGCAACGAGACCTGGGTGTCCTTGTGCACCAGTCGCTGAAGGTAAGCATGCAGGTGCAGCAGGCGGTTAAGAAGGCAAATGGTATGTTGTCCTTCATAGCGAGAGGATTCGAGTACAGGAGCGAGGATGTCTTGCTACAGTTGTACAGGGCCTTGGTGAGACCACAACTTGAGTATTGTGTGCAGTTTTGGTCGCCTTATCTGAGGAAGGATGTTCTTGCCATGGAGGGAGTGCAGCGAAGATTCACCAGACTGATACCTGGGATGGCAGGAATGACGTATGAAGAGAGATTGGGTCGATTAGGCTTATATTCGCTGGAGTTTAGAAGAATGAGAGGGGATCTCATTGAAACTTATAAATTTCTAACAGGACTAGACAGACTAGATGCAGGAAGGATGTTCCCGATGGCAGGGGAGTCCAGAACCAGGGGTCACAGTCTAAGGATAAGGGGTAAGCCATTTAGGACTGAGATGAGGAGGAATTTCTTCACCCAGAGAGTGGTGAACCTGTGGAATTCTCTACCACAGAAGGCAGTTGAGGCCGATTCATTAAATATATTGAAGAAGGAGTTAGATATATTTCTTAAGGCTAAAGGGATCAAGGGATATGGGGAGAAAGCAGGGACAGGGTACTGAATTTGGATGATCAGCCATGATCTCATTAAATGGCAGAACAGGCTCAAGGGGCCAAATGGCCTACTCCTGCTCCTATCTTCTGTTTCTAGTTGCTTTGCGCCCCATTAGCGTCCTCTTAAGGAGTTATGGGAGGCACAAACCAACTGAATTTTTCCCCCAAGAAATCTTGCTACAATTGTACAGGTCCTTAGTGAGACCACACCTGGAGTATTGTGCACAGTTTTGGTCTCCTTATCTAAGGAAGGATATACTTGCCTTGGAGACGGTGCAACAAACGTTCACTAGATTGATTCCTGGGATGAGAGGGCTGTCCTGTGATGAGAGATTGTGTAGAATGGGCCTATACTCTCTGGAGTTTAGAGGAATGAGAGGTGATCTCATTGAAACCTACAAGATTCTGAAGGGGATTGACAGGATAGATACTGTGAGTTTGTTTCCTCTGGCTGGAGTGTCTAGAATTAGGGGGCATAGTCTCAGGATAAGGGGTCGGCCATTTAATACTGAGATGAGGAGGAGTTTCTTCACTCAGAGGGTTGTGAATCTTTGGAATTCTCTGACCCAGAGGGCTGTGAATGCTGAGTCTTTGAGTATATTCAAGGCTGAGCTAGATAGATTTTTGGACTCTCGGGGAATCAAGGGATTTGGAGATCGGGCGGGAAGGTGGAGTTGAGGTCAATGATCAGCCCTGATCTTATTGAATGGCGGAGCAGGCTCGAGGGGCCGTATGGCCGACTCCTGCTCCTATTTCTTATGCTCTTATGTTCTTATGTGTCCTGCAGTGACTCTATTTGCTGTTGTGTGTGTGTGCGTGCATGAGTACATGTGTGAGTGGGTATGTATATATGGAAAAGACTGCTCATTTGACCCCGAGCTGAGCCTCCGACCTTATATCCATGCCATCATTAAGACCGTCTATTTCCACCTTCATAACATCGCCCGACTCCATCCCTGCCTCAGCTCATCTGCTGCTGAAACCCTCATCCATGCCTTTGTTACCTCTCGACTTGACTATTGCAACACACTCCTGGCTGGCCTCCCACATTCCACCCTCCATAAACCTCAGCTCATCCAAAACTCGGCTGCCCGTGTCCTAACTCGCACCAAGTCCCGTTCGCCCATCACCCCCTGTGCTCGCTGACCTACACTGGCTCTCGGTTGAGCAGCGCCTCGATTTTAAAATTCTCATCCTTGTCTTCCATTCCCTCCATGGCCTCGCCCTTCCCTATCTCTGTAACCTCCTCCAGCCCTACAACCCTCCGAGATCTCTGCGCTCCTCCAATTCTGGCCTCTTGCGCCTCCCCGATTTTATTCACCCCACCATTGGCGGCCGTGCCTTCAGCTAAGATCTGGAATTCCCTCTCTAAACCTCTCCACTTCTCCACCTCTCTCTCCTCCTTTAAGACGCTCCTTAAAACCTACCTCTTTGACCAAGCTTTTGTTCACCTGCCTTAACATCTCCTTATGTGGCTCGGTGTCAGCGCTCCTGTGAAGCGCCTTGGGATGTTTTACTACATTAAAGGTGCTATATAAATATAAGTTGTTGTTGTTATGTGTGTTTTTGTCAGTGTGCGTGTGTCTGTCTGAGTTTGAGTGTGCGTGTGTCTGTCTGAGTGTGAGTGTGCGTGTGTCTGTCTGAGTGTGAGTGTGCGTGTGTGTGTCTGAGTGTGAGTGTGCGTGTGTGTGTCTGTCTGAGTGTGCGTGTGTGTGTCTGTGAGTGTGAGTGTGCATGTGTCTGTCTGAGTGTGAGTGTGCGTGTGTCTGTCTGAGTGTGAGTGTGCGTGTGTCTGTCTGAGTGTGAGTGTGCGTGTGTCTATCTGAGTGTGAGTGTGCGTGTGTCTGTCTGAGTGTGAGTGTGCGTGTGTCTGTCTGAGTGTGAGTGTGCGTGTGTCTGTCTGAGTGTAAGTGTGCATGTGTCTGTCTGAGTGTGAGTGTGCGTGTGTCTGTCTGAGTGTGAGTGTGCGTGTGTCTGTCTGAGTGTGAGTGTGCGTGTGTCTGTCTGAGTGTGAGTGTGCGTGTGTCTGACTGAGTGTGAGTGTGCGTGTGTCTGTCTGAGTATCAGTGTGCGTGTGTCTGTCTGAGTGTGAGTGTGCGTGTGTCTGTCTGAGTGTGAGTGTGCGTGTGTGTGTCTGAGTGTGAGTGTGTGTGTGTGTGTCTGTCTGAGTGTGCGTGTGTGTGTCTGTGAGTGTGAGTGTGCGTGTGTCTGTCTGAGTGTGAGTGTGCGTGTGTCTGTCTGAGTGTGAGTGTGCGTGTGTCTGTCTGAGTGTGAGTGTGCGTGTGTCTATCTGAGTGTGAGTGTGCGTGTGTCTGTCTGAGTGTGAGTGTGCGTGTGTCTGTCTGAGTGTGAGTGTGCGTGTGCGTGTGTCTGACTGAGTGTGAGTGTGCGTGTGTCTGTCTGAGTGTGAGTGTGCGTGTGTCTGTCTGAGTGTGAGTGTGCGTGTGTCTGACTGAGTGTGAGTGTGCGTGTGTCTGTCTGAGTATCAGTGTGCGTGTGTGTGTCTGAGTGTGAGTGTGCGTGTGTCTGTCTGAGTGTGAATGTGTCTGTCTGAGTGTGAGTGTGCGTGTGTCTGTCTGAGTGTGAATGTGCGTGTGTCTGTCTGAGTGTGAGTGTGCGTGTGTCTGTCTGAGTGTGAGTGTGTGTGTGTCTGTCTGAGTGTGAGTGTGCGTGTGTCTGTCTGAGTGTGAGTGTGCGTGTGTCTGTCTGAGTGTGAGTGTGCGTGTGTCTGTCTGAGTGTGAGTGTGCGTGTGTCTGTCTGAGTGTCAGTGTGCGTGTGTCTGTCTGAGTGTGAGTGTGCGTGTGTCTGTCTGAGTGTGAGTGTGTGTGTGAAGAGGTGGACAACACCTTCCACGTCCCGTGGAATGATCTATCTGATCTGCAAACCCGTCTATCGCCTGGGTACATGGCTGGCTCGGATTGTCCATGTCTGGTCCCATTGCGATGAATTGAGCTGCTCCAGGACATGCAACGTTTTGCTCCAGCGTACGGCCCAGGACTTGAAATGGCAGGTCTCAGTCAGGCCAGAAAATCACAGCAATATGAGAGCAAACATAATACTGCCAGAAGAGTAAATGTTAAGACAGAGCTGGGGGAGCACAGTCAACAGAAAATATCCCGGCCTAGACTTCCCTTCATCTGAAAGACTAACATTGTAATGTCATAAAATATAAATAGCCGCAATTTTAAAATTCTCATCCTTGTTTTCAAAACTCGCCATGGCCTCACCCCTCCCTATCTCTGTAACCTCCTCCTGCTCTGTCGGAGATGCCGTCTTTCGGATGAGACATTAAACTGAGGCCCCGTCTGCTCTCTCAGGTGGACGTAAAAGATCCCATGGCACTATTTCGAAGAAGAGCAGGGGAGTTACCCTCGGTGTCCTCGCCAATATTTATCCCTCAATCAACATAAAAAAACCAGATTATCTGGTCATTATCACATTGCTGTTTGTGGGATCTTGCTGTGTGCAAATTGGCTGCCGCGTTTCCCAACATTACAGCAGTGACTCCACTTCAAATAGTACTTCATTTGCTTTAAAGCGCTTTGAGACGTCCGGTGGTCGTGAAAGGAGCTTTATAAAGGCAAGTGTTTCTTTCTTTCCAGCCCTATAATCCTCCGAGATCTCCATGTTCCTCCAATACGGGCCTGTTGTCCAACCCCGATAATCAGATTTTTTTTAATGATGTTGATTGAGGGATAAATATTGTCCAGAATACCGGGGAGTACTCCCCTGCTCTTCTTTGAAACAGTGCCGTGGGATCTTTTACATCCACCTGAGAGGGCAGACTTGGTTTGAAGATGACACCTCCGACAGGCGATGGAAACGATAATCGGGCGGTGTGTAAAAGGGGTGGCCGATTCGCTACCACTCCGCAGGGCAGTGAAAGTAAATCTTCACCTCCTTGCATTTCCTAAGCTGCCAGCTACAGCATTGGCTCATGAGAGGTACACCGAAGGTAGTTTCAGAAGGAAATACTGTGGGAGACAGAGGGCTCGATTTTGCCAGGCCCGAGGAGGCGGGAATGGAGGCGTGTGAGTTGTAAAAATCACTAAAAATGGCGGGCGGCTCCGATCCCGCATCCATCCCGCCTCCGAGCAATTTTCCCACATTCGTGGTTTCAGACCCCGTTTCCATCCCGCCTCCAAGAGGCAGGATAGGCCCTTAAGGCCCTTAACAACCAGTCCATTGCCTCTATAATCCCATTTTGAGAGGCCTTGACTGAGCGCTTCCTCAACTGAGGTAAATACCAGAAGCATGGGAACCATTTATTTCCTTTCCTCCTGGACATCAGATTCAGACGAAGACCAGCCGTGTCAGCAGCAGAACCCGGAACAACAGCACCACCAACAGCAGCAGCAACAACAGTTGCGCCAAGCTGCTGCTCACCCACCTGAAGCTGCACAGGCCAGATGGCACCAGCGCATGGAAGCACATCGGCGCAGGAGATACCCCCAAAAACAGGGTCTACAGACAGAGAATGAGCTACCTCAACATGACTGAGCAGCAGTGCCAAAGGAGGCTCAGACTTTCGCGAGAGGTAGTGGGTGACAACTGCGCAATGCTGCAGCAAGACCTGGAGCCCAGAGGATCCAGTGGACACCCCTTACCAGTGGCCGTCAAAGTCACCACCGCACTCAACTTTTTTGCTTCAGGCTCATTTCAGGGATCAACAGCAGACATCAGCTGCATCTCCCAGGCGGCCGCACACACTTGCATCATGCAGGTAACCGATGCCCTCTTTGCCATCGCGCACAATTACATCAACTTCTCCAAGGAGCAAGCAAGTGTAACCGCGCGTGCAGTTGGTTTTGTCAATCTGGCAGGCTTTCTAAGGGTGCAGGGTGTCATTGACTGGACACATGTGGCCCTTAAGGCATCCCATCACAATCCAGGTATTTCTGTCAACCGCAAGGGCTTCCACTCTCTCAACATGCAGCTGGTGTGTGACCACAATAAGGAAATTTTGCATGTTTGCGCCAAGTACCCTGGCAGTTGCCATGACTCCTTCATCCAGCGCCAGTCTAGTGTGCCTCCGCTCTTCAGTCTGCCAACTTTGCGGATGGCTAATTGTAGACAAGGACTATCCCCTGAAGACGTGGCTAATGACGCCGTTGAGGAGCCCTTCCAACTACGCTGAGGAGCGCTACAACTCCAGCCACATTTCCACCAGATCCATAATCGAGGAAACCATCGGTTTGCTGAAGATGCGATTCAGGTGCCTTGATAGATCAGGTGGAGCCCTGCAGTACTCAGCAGCCAGGGTCTCCAGAATCGTTGTGGTCTGCTGTGCACTTCACAACATGGCACAGCATCGTGGCTTGCAGCTGTCTGAGGTACAAGTGGCTGATCGCATAGCCTCCTCAGATGTGGAGGAGGAGGAGGAGGAGGAGGAGGAGGAGGAGGAGGAGGAGGACACCAACAATGAACAGGTTGCGGAGGCGCATCAACCAGTGGCACCAGTACGCGAGCACATTGTTGCCCGGGATGCAAGGGACGCACTCATCTTAGCCGGATTTGCTTAGCCTGCACAATCAAACATGTTTGCATCGCACCTTCTTACCAGAGCATCGACAATGGACAAGAACCTGCGGATTCCTAGCACTCTGACCTCTATACTGACAATTGCAAGTCGCCCTAAGGCCTCAATGTGGAAGTCCCATTTGCGAAATGACACAGGCCACAACTTCAACAGTTTGCCATCAAATTTGTTTATCATCACAATTCACGGATGGCTTTTCAAAAATAAACACAACAGAACACCCAAGTGACTACCCTTGTGACTACATGTGCTTTATCTTCCTCTTACGCGTGCTCCTACGTAGTGCTTCCCCTGTGGCTTCAGCAGATGTGGAGGTCCCTTGCTCACTTTCTTGCTGCTCCTGTCTCGACACCTTTGGCGGGCGTCCTCTGCAGTTGTGAGCCTGTGAGGGCTCGGCAACAGTCTGCTACTCCTGCGGCTGTGCAGAGGCTGAGACGACCATCTCAGTTGGATGAGGACTCTGGTGGTGCTCTGACCGAGGGCTTTGCAGTGGCATGGTCGTGTGAGCCCTTGGAGAGGAGCCCCCACTTCCTTGTTCTCTGTCGCCAACATCCCTCTCATGGGTCAGTCCCACTTCAGAGCTAGCAAGTGGCTTGACAGCACCTTGCTGCACTTCAGGGGGGCCATGAGGACCCGTTTCTGCACTGGAAGTCCTACTCCAGAGGACTTCCATGAAGGTCTGGTTTCTCTGCTCAATAGCTGACCATCGCTCCTCAAGAGATGTCATTCTATTCTGAACAATCACCATGTTTTCAATACCCTGGCGACTAAGCTCCTGCATGGCCGTAGCCATCCTCTCCTCTACCGTAGCCATCCTCTCCTCTATGGTAGCCAGCCTTACCACGGAGGTAGCCATCCTTTCCACGGAGGTTGCCATCCTTTCCGTGGTGATGCGTTCATGCGCCAATGCCTCCACAAAGGCTCTGCTCATGTTTGTGATGGACTCCTCCATTCGCTCCACACTCGCAGCGACCTTGGAGACAAAACCTGCCAGAGACTCCTGCACCTGTTCCTGGAGTTCAGCACCGCTCTCCTTCTGGATGGACCCGGAGGCACAGGATCGACATGCAGCTGAGCCGAGCTGGGAGAGTCCTGCGCCCTCCGACGAGGACTCTCCACTGCTGTCCCTGTCTCCACCATCTGCTGATGCTCACTTGTGAGCTATGATACACCAGGTGACAACACTACTCTATCTCGCGAAGGTTCCACCGAGGTGTGATTGTCTGCGCTGGTGCTGGGTGCGCTGAATTCTGCTGATGCTGTGCCCTCAGAGGTTGCAGATTCCTGTAAGGAGTCTTCAGGCTCAGGCTGCTCCTCCTGGACAGTGGGGACGGGGGCTTTCGATGGTCCTGTGGGGGAGTAAAGGAAAGAGTTAGAGATGTGAGATAAAGGTTGCATGCACATTGAATTGTGCAGATGATCATAACTCAATATGTTAGAGCATCAGAATCATTATCAGTTACTCATGCAATGTCAGTGAGAGAGATGCAAAACTATTCTGTCACCAGCTTGCTGTGATGCGCCCGTCTGTCCATTCCCCACTTGCGCATCGTCCTCCACTCCCACAATCTCCAGGGCCGCCTCCTCTGCATTGGTGAGCTGGGCTATTGAGGGTGGCCCTCCTCCTGTCCTCGCCCTTTCCCTCTTCTTGTGGGCTCTCTTTTCCTGCAATGAGGGACACAAGTGGAGTTTGAGTGAGAATGAAGGAGTGAGTGTAGAGAATCCATAGCATAGATGCTTAGAAGGAGACAAAGATGTAGTGAGGTGCCAAGACCAAGGGCCCTCCCTGTGTGTTGTAAGTTGTTGGCATTGCATCACAGTGATAGAGAGTGTGAGGGCTGCATAGTCGAATAGTTCAGTGAATGTGAACGTAGAGAGAGAGTAAATGGGTAAGGGTGCAGGGATGTAAGGGTGAAGTGGGATGTGCAGGAGGAGCTTGACAAAGCAGAGTGCTGGCGATGAGAGGAAATGGGGATCAGATTGAGGGTGATGGGAATGTAATACTCACTTTTCCTGTGTGGAGAAGGTCATGAAACCTCTTTCTGCACTGCAGCCAGGTTCTGCTGCACATAGAAAATGCATTGACCTCCTGTGCCACTTGCAGCCACACAGCTTCTACTGGGGAGGTTTTTTCCTCCCTGAGGAAGGAAAGAGCACCTACTTGTTTGCTCTTGCTCCCTCCACCAGATCTTGGAGGGAGGCCTCATCAAATCTAGGTGCACACTTTGGTCTAGAGCTGGACATACTTGCAGAAGGAATCGCTCAGAACAATGGTCACAAAGTTGAAAGGCTGAAAAAGAAGCAAGGCTGCTTGCAGGTCTTAAATCCAGCAGCATTGATGACGTCATCGGAGGCAAGTTTCTGTTTGAAAAGGCTCATTGATGGGTGAAACTAGAACTAGGGGGTATAATCTTAGAATAAGGGGCTGCTCTTTCAAAACTTAGAAGAGGAGAAACTTCTTCACTCAGAGGGTAGTAGGTCTGTGGAATTTGCTGCCCCAGGAAGCTGTGGAAGCTACATCATTAAATAAATTTAAAACAGAAATAGACAGTTTCCTAGAAGTAAAGGGAATTAGGGGTTACGGGGAGCGGGCAGGAAATTGGACATGAGGCTGAGTTCGGATCGGTCGAGGCCCTGTGGGTAGCGTAGCGGGCCCAGGGGCTGAGTGGCCAGGTCCTGCTCCTACTTCTTGTGTTCTTTAGATTTGAGGTGAGGATCAGATCAGCCATGATCTTATTGAATGGCGGAGCAAGCTCGAAGGGCCGATTGGCCTACTCCTGCTCCTTTTTCTTATGTTCTTCTTATGTTCTTATTGTGCCAGGGGTTCCCACACGCTGGAAATCAATTGCCCAATTAGGGCAAAATCGCACTTTTGTCCCACTTTACATCGGAGTCGGGATCCTGACACGACCACCACCTGACACGCCCCAAGCCCGCCCCCAATGACAAAATCCAGCCCAGAGTGTCTTCTGTAATCAGGTAACTAAATGAGACAAAAGAGCAGAAGGAGATGTTTAAGATTATGAGGGGTTTTGATAGAGTAGATAAGGTGAAACCGTTCCCATTGACAGGAGGGTCGGTAACCAGAGGAAACAGATTTAAGATAATTGGCAAAAAAAGCAGAGGGGAGACGAGGAGAAATGGTTTTACACAGCGAGTTGTTGTGATCTGGAATGCGCTGCCTGAAAGGGCGTTGGAAGCAGATTCAATAGTAACTTTCAAAAGGAACTTGGATAAATACTTGAAAAGGAAACATTTGCAGGGCTACGGGGAAAGGGCAGGGAGAGTGGGACTAATTGGAGAGCTCTTTCAAAGGGCCGGTATAGGCACAATGGGCTGAATGGCCTCCTTCTGTTCTGTATGATTCTACGTTCCCAATTTGGCGCAGCACAAAGAGCTGTATTGCCATCAACTGCACTAAACCTGAAGGTACCGCTGATGGAGAAGCTCGAGAAGTAAATGCGTCACCCGAACCGTGGGATCAAAATCCAGCTCGTAACTCACTCCAGCCAGAGTTGTAACTTATAAAACCCAAAAAGAGCATCCCATTCATCACTCTGGGAATGGTTGCTGAGACTGTACAATGTTCCCTGGAGGAGATGGAGACCACCATCAAACATTAGAGTCACTGGGGTTGGAATGGTTCCTTAGACTAGTTAGAGCTAAGGCTTTTGAGTTTTATATATACCTCGATGGAAATTAGTTACATCTTGAATATGCTGATATCACATACCATTGGTGGGTGAAAATTCATGAAGTTACCTCCTTCCAGCTCTCTGTGTGAATTTAGATTCAGGTTTAGATGGAGTCAGGCACCAATATATTCACGTAGCGGCTAGTCACCGTCCTCGTATAATGAGCAGTGTGTGAGGGATTGCACAGGTCTCCTTCAGATCAATCAGATTTCCCCATCCATTACTCCGTGCTTTCAAACCCTGGTGAATTTAAAATGCAGATGTGAAAAACTTCAGTACAAATCAATCTGTTGAAGAAAAACAAAATATATAATTTAAAGGTGTTTTGTAACCTGATTTTTTTTCTGTTGTCTGATCAATTCATTTGTTCAAAGCTGTCTTGTACAATGCTGGTAATAAATGGACCCTGTGAAGAATGCTCAATTATATGACCTTTAGGGCATGTGTGTGTTTATTCTTAATTTGTTCTCCGGATGTGGGTGACCCTGGCGAGGCCGCATTCATTGTCCATCTCTGGTTGCCCTGAGGAGGTACTAGTGCGATTCTTGAACCACTGCTGTCCGTGTGGTAATCGTGTTCTCACAGTAATGTTAGGTAGGAAATTCCAGGATATTGACCCAGTGAAGGAACAGCGACATATATTTCCAAGTCAGGATGGTGTGTACATGTGTATGTGTGCGGCTAAGAATGTGTGTGTGTGTGGGGGTAAGATTGGGTGGGTAAGTGTGTGGGTAACTGTATATGTATGTATCCAGGACAAAGCAGCCCGCTTGATTGGCACCCCATCCACCACCTTAAACATTCACTCCCTCCACCACCAGCGCACCGTGGCTGCAGTGTGTACCATCTACAAGATGCACTGCAGCAACTCACGAAGGCTTCTGCGGCAGCACCTCCCAAACCCGCAACATCTACCACCTAGAAGGACAAGGGCAGCAGGCGCATGGGAACACCACTGCCTCCGAGTTCCCCTCCACATCACACGCCATCCTGACTTGGAAATAAATCGGCTGTTCCTTCATCATCGCTGGGTCAAAATCCTGGAACTCCCTCCCTAACAGCACTGTGGGAGCACATTAACCACACGGACTGCTGCGGTTCAAGAAGGCGGCTCACCACCACCTTCTCAAGGGCAATGAGGGATGGGCAATAAATGCTGGCATTGCCAGCGACGCCCAGATCCCATGAACGATTAAAAAAACTGGTGTGGATAAGTGTGTGTGTGTTGGTATCTGTATATGTTTGGGTAAGTGGTGCTATTTTAAAGTGTGTGCAGGAACACAGAGACCTGGGCATGACACAAGTCTTTGAGGTGGCAGGACAAGTTGTGAAGACTTTTAAAAAAGGCATAAGGGATCCTTGGCTTTATAAATAGAGGCATCGATTACAAAATCAAGGAAATTATGCAAAATCTTTATAAGTTACTGGTTAGGCCCCAGCTGGAGTATTGTGGCTAATTCTGGGCACCACACTTTAGGAAGGGCGTCAAGGCCTTGGAGAGGGTACAGAGGAGATTGAGCAGAATGGTACCAGGGATGAAAGATTTCAGTTATGTGGAGAGACTGGAGAAGCTGGGGTTGTTCTCCTTAGAGCAGAGAAGGTTAAGAGGAGATTTGGTAGAGGCATTCAAAATCATGAAAGGTTTTGATCGAGTACCTAAGGAGAAATTGCTTCCACTGGCAGGAGGGTCGGTAACCAAAGACACAGATTTAAGGTAATTGGCAAAACAACCAGAGGGGAGATGAGGAGAAATTTTTTTACGCAGCGAGTTGTTGTGATCTGGAATGCGCTGCCTGAAAGGGCGGTGGAAGCAGATTCAATAGTAACTTTCAGAATGGAAGTGGATAAATACTTGAAGGGGAAAAATTTGCAGGGCTATTGTAGGATCCGTCCCCCCCCCCCCCCCACCCCCAACGGTAAAAATTGGACTATGAAATATAAAAACCCAGAACTGCATAGCCCGCAAAAAGAGATGGGCAATAAAGAGTTAATTCAAACATTGCAGACGAACCATCTGGATATCAATGATCATAGACAATCTAAAATACGAATGCTTCTGAACAAGAACATTCACATATTAATTTACCTTAAGGGGTTACATTGTTAAAGAAGACCATGGCCTCAGTATAACTAGTATCGGTGCAGGCCTAGACAATGCGCCGGGCCTTGAACCATTCGAATACGAATGTTAACAGAAACCAACAACTAGCATATGCAGTCACCTTGGGAAGGTTGCATTGTCAGAAAGGTATCTCTAATCAATGGACAATACGAGGGACAATTAGCCATCAAGAGTTCTCTGCTAGAGACATTCACACATTTTTGAAACAGCCATCGTATGTTCAGGAGGGGGCCAGGAAATGTGTTTCAAGATTGCAAGTGGGTTTTGTTTTAAAGTAAGGCACACTTCGAAGAGAGTGGTGTGGGAAGCCATCAGAAAAACAGTGAGCAGAAAGATTCGGGCCTACAATCAACAGGAGACAGCTGATCGGGAGTGGAGATTGTATGTTTCAGTCAAATCATAGAGGGGGCTTTTGTGATTGAGTCTGAGTAAGTCGTAAGTTTCAGTCAGATCACAATAAGGGTTTTGTGATTGAGTCTGGGTAACTTTATATGTAACAGTCAAATCGCGGACGGGTTTAACTGTGTCATATTGTGTCGATGCAAATGACCCTTGTGTAGGGGTTTGTATTTTGGGGTTGTTAGTCCTGTGTAAATCATAGGGATTTATACTGGGGAAGTAATTGTGTGTGTGTGTTTAATAAACGAACGAATCAAAGGTTGAGCCAAAACCCTGTGCTGTGTGTATTTTGTTCTTATAAATCCTGACGTCCAAGAACTGTGTGTAACTGTGGACTAGTATCGGAGAAAACCCATAACACTATGGGGAAAGAGCAGGGGGGAGTGGGACTAATTGGAGAGCTCTTTCAAAGAGCCAGCAAAGGCACGATGGGCTGAATGGCCTCCACCTGTGCTGTATCATTCTATGATTCTATGGTGTGTGTGTGTGTGTGTGTGGGGGGTAAGTGTGTGGGTGTGAACATGCCAATTTCCTTTTAGCATTTTAGCATAAATATAATAGACACAAAATTATGCAAGTTCATGGGAGATGTGGCATACAGATCCAGCTAATCTTGCAAAATTTGGTTTCATTAGGAAAGCATTTTTTTCTGTTCAAATGTCAGCACATGGTTCTACCAATTAAAATAAACTCTTGCCTTTGCTGTTATAGAAATGCGGGACCATTGAGGTGAGTTGTACCGTGCATGTGTACAGGTCCTCTAAGCACCTTGCTGCTACGCAACACGGCCAGCCGTCCGATAATGAACGCCCTTCCAATTTTTATTATTAGCACCACGCTTCAGCAAGTTAATGCTCCTTCTTGTCGTAGTAAACATTGTCTGCATTTTAAGTGACTGGATTGCAAGTTTTTTTTCTCCTGTCGAGTTTCTTTCTTTATGCTTTCCCTTTCCTCCTAAGCACAGACTTGGGGCAGCTAAAGATAGAGCCAAAATGGATTTTCTGAGGGTGCAAATCTGATTTTGCGCGTGTACATTTTTGCTGACCATTTCATCCAAGCATTGGGTTTGATGCTGACCATCTTGCATCGGTCACAGTCTAGACTCCCGGTGGGGGCAGGGGGCACGGGGGGTGTGTGGGGGTGGGGTAATTGTGACTCTGTGCGATCGTGTAAAACGTGCGATAGCGAGTCGGCCGCCCATTTACATCGCTCCCCATTTTTATATTCTCTTGAATTTGGAAGGTTGTTGGGTGACCTAGTCATAAGAACATAAAGAACATAAGAAATAGGAGCAGGAGTAGGCCATTTGGCCCCTCGAGCCTGCTCCGCCACTCAATAAGATCATGGCTGATCTGATCTTGGCCTCAACTCCACTTTATCGCCCGTTCCCCATAACCCTTGACTCCCCTGTAGCTCAAATATCTGTCTGTCTCCGCCTTGAATATATTCAATAACTCCGCCTCCACAGCTCTCTGGGGTAGAGAATTCCAAAGATTCATGACCCTCTGAGAGAAGAAATTCCTCCTCGTCTCCATTTTAAATGGGCGACCCCTTATCCTGAAACTGTGCCCCCTAGTTCTAGATTCCCCCACGAGGGGAAACATCTTCTCTGCATCTACGTTTTCGAGCCCCCTCAGAATCTTATATGTTTCAATAAGATCACCTCTCACTCTTCTAAACTCCAATGAGTATAGGCCTAACCTGCTCAACCTTTCCTCATATGACAAGATTAGTCGAGATTTTTTAAATAATAAAGGGATTTGATAGGATAGCTACAGAAATTCTATTCCCTCTGGTGGGTGAATGCAGAACAAGGGGGTGCAGTATTAAAATTAGAGCGAGGCCATTCAGGAGTGAAATCAGGAAGCAGTTCTCCACACAAAGGGTAGTGGAAATCTGGAACTCTCTCCCCTGAAAGGCTGTGGTTTCTGGGGGTCAATTGGAGCTTTCAAGACTGAGATCAATGTGTTAGAGGAGAGGTGTTCTTACTGCAGTTACTCTGTGATGTGTAAGAGAGGAGGGTTCTACTGTAAAGATTCCTGTCGGACAACAAAAAGGCACTCATTACACAAGCCTGCTCTAAACAATCTGATGGATACCTCTGCTTGTGCACAGATGAATACACATACACCTCGGATACTCTCTCACAGTGTTTGCTCCACTTTACATCCCACACTGGTAAATAGCATCGTCCTCCCTCCAGTCAGAAGCACCTTTAGAATCCTAGGGGGCAAAATTTGGTTGCTTTGCACCTCCCGTTAGTGCCCCCTTAGGGCGCTAATGGGGCGCAAAGCAACTAGCGCCTGGGCAAGGCACCACTAATGCCTCCCGCAAACTTCAGTTGCACCCACTGACGTACCGCCGGACGCTATGTCCGACAGGGTCAGGGGAGCATAAGTGCGGCCAGGGTGGCACTATTTAAAGGGGAGGTGCCAGGCAGCCATTTTTTTTGCTGTCCGCCTGCTAGCACCTGCCCCCTCTCGCCATCCCCCCATGGGGTGCCGGCCGTGATCGGGCAGCCTGGCACTCCTCTTGAGTGCCAGGCTCTTTTGCCGGCACTCCGATCTCTGCTGGGCCCCGGGTCGCACTGCGCAAGGCTTCCAGTAGCGCTCCACCTCCTTCTTGGGGCGCTACCATTGAATTTCTGGTGCAGGGGCGCTAACTTTTTCGGGGCCCAAAAGTTGCGCCCCAGCGAAGTTAATGCCCGAAAGGGGGCGCGACCGAATTTTTGCCCACTAGAGTCATACAGCGTAGAAGGAGGCCATTCGAACCTTCATGCCTGTGCCGGCTCTTCGAAAGATCTGTCTAATTTAGTCCCACACCCCAGCTTTCTCCCCATAATCCTGCAAATTAGTCCTCTTCAAGTACATGCCCAATTGCCTTTAGAAGTTCCTATGGAATTTGATTCCATCACCCTTTCAGATCAGATCTTAACAACCCTCTGTGTGAAAAAAAAATCTCCTCATTTCCCCTCTAGTTCTTTGGCCAATTATTTGAGACCTCTGAGCTCTGGTTACCGACCCAGAGGAAACAGTTTCTCCTTACTTGATCTACCAAAACTCTTCATAATTTTGAACGCCTCTAGAAGGTCTCCGCTTAACCGTCTTTGCTCTAAGGAGAACAATCCCAGCCTCTGCAATCTCTCCACATAACTGAGCTCCCTCATTATCATCAGGATTCCTGCCCCTTCATTCTGTGTCGTTTCAAAGTATTACAAAGTAATTACAACACAGAAACAGGCCATTCGACCCAACAGGTCCACGCTCCACACAAGCCTCCTCCCACCCCTCTTTATCTAACCCTATCAGCATAACCTTATATTCCTTTCTCCCTCATGTGCTTATCTAGATTCCTCTTAAATGCACCTATGCTATTCGCCTCAACTGCTCCTTTTGTAAGTTCCTCATTCTCACCACTCTCTGGGTAAAGAAGTTTCTCCTGAATTCCCGATTGGATTTATTAGTGACTATCTTATATTTATGGTCCCTAGTTTTGGTCTCCCCCACAAGTGGAAACATCTTCTCTACGTCTACCCTATCGAACCCTTTCATTATCTTAAAGATCTCTATCAGGTCACCCTCAGCCTTCTCCTTTGGAATTCCCTATAGGATTTATTAGTGACTATCTTATATTATGGCTCCTAGATTCCCTTTGTTGCTAGTTTTATTTTGTTACAAGAAGTTGACACCTGTGAGACCAGACTGTCTCCTGAATTGAACACAATGAACATCCCTGAAATTATTCTCACATGGAAATCCCAGAAGGCCTTGTAGCATACTTTCTAAGAGACCATGAATTTTTGTCGTGATCTATCAGTTTATTTAACGTGTATTTTTCTTCAGCGTTCATTCCGCAGTCTGGCCCACAGACGCTAACTCCCTCCTCAGCCATTAGCTCAGGCTGGACCACCCTGCGTGTAATCTTCGGCAGCACCTCCCAAACCCTGACCTCTTCCACCTAGAGGGACAAGGACAGCAGGCGCAGGGGAACACCACCACCTCCAAGTTCCCCTCCAAGTCACACACCATTCTGACTTGGAAATATATCGGCCCGTTCCTTCATCATCGCTGGATCAAAATCCTGGAACTCCCTCCCTAACAGCACTGTGGGAGCACCTTCACCAGAAGGACTGCAGTGGTTCAAGAAGGCGGCTCATCACCACCTTCTCAAGGGCAACTAGGGATGGACAATAAATGCTCGTTAATGGGACCGTGCACCCAAAAAAAAAATTAGGGGGAACATTGGCAGCAACTCAGCGCCACTATATACCCACCTCCTGCCGTCAGCTGCAAACCATTGTTGCTCAGCTCACACACCGCCTTCTAATGAGTCTAACGCACACAAGTCAAAGTCCTTTCCCAGAGATCAAGTTTGAGTAATTAGTCACATTGCCACTTAAAAATGAATACACTGTCCTGGTTATTTTAAACCCGTTTACCAAAATAAATTACACCTTCTAAAACTACACCAGGACAGACTAGTTGGCCCGACTGGCCTGTTTCAGTGCTGTATAATCTATGTCATGCTTCTGACTTTTGCCCAGTCTGCTATTTTGCGAGATTTACACACTCATTAGCAAAGGACAAGTGGTTCATTCTTAGTTCAGGTGTAAATTTACTGGAGTTACTGCAGTGGCAAATTACTGGCTGAGAATGTAGAACTCGGCAGTAAATAAGCAGTTTTTTTGCTTACGTTGCCTTAGCAATAGCCTAGAAGGTGCTGTCGGTATATTTCATGCTGATAGCCGTCCGTGGGGGAGCTGATGCTTTCGCTAAAATGTATGTTAAATAAATTCCAGCCCTGAATTTCTCCCAGATCTCCAGCCATACCTTTGATAGAGGATTGGCAGAAAGCCTGGATGGATGGCGTCAGCTGCCGCCTCCATCTCAGCTCCTCCTGCTCTCTCTCCTCTGAATTTACTGCCTTCCTGTTCTACCTAAACTTCTCCCTCTGTATAAACTCTCCTATCCATATTCCCGGTGAATCGGCTGCCCATTTTACGTCCCACAATATTTTCCTTTCATAGGAACATAGGAGTTGCTAGATGAAGGAAGAATAAGGTCCATCCTGGTCGTCGCATGGTACAACGATAATGGAGTTGGTGACTGATCACAGCCATCAATCTCAATCAATTAGTCGTCAACAGACCCAGACACGAGGTGAGCAAAACCCCCAGTGGTGGAGAACTTTGAGAACCACAGGTCCAAAGATTCACAGCCCTATGACTGAAGAAATTTCTCCTCATCTCAGTCCTAAATGGCCGACCCCTTATCCTGAGACTATGACCCCAAGTTCTAGACTCTCCAGCCAGGGGAAACAGCCTCTTAGCATCTACCCTGTCAAGCCCTCTAAGAATTTTATACGTTTCAATGAGATCGCCTCTCATTCTTCTAAACTCCAGAGAATAGAGGCCCATTCCTCCTAAGCACCACTTAAGAACATAAGAAATAAGAACATAAGAATTAGGAGCAGGAGTCGGCCATACGGCCCCTCGAGCCTGCTCCGCCATTCAATAAGATCATGGCTGATTATCGACCTCAACACCACCTTCCCGCCCGATGCCCAAATCCCTTGATTCCCCTAGAGTCCAAAAATCTATCAGCGTTGAATATACTCAAAGACTCAGCATTCACAACCCTCTGGGGCAGAGAATTCCAAAGATTCACAACCCTCTGAGTGAAGAAATTCCTCCTCATCTTGGTCGTAAATGGCTAACCCCTTATCCTGAGACTATGCCCCTAGTTCTGGACTCTCAAGCCTGGGGAAACAGCCTCTCAGCATCTATCCTGTCAAGCCCTCTAAGAATTTTATACCTTTCAATGAGATCACCTCTCATTCTTCTAAACTCCAGAGAGTATCGACCCAATCTACTCAATCTCTCCTCATAGGACAATCCTCTCATCCCAGGAATCAATCTAGTGAACTTTTGTTGCACCGTCTCTAAGGCAAGTATATCCTTCCTCAGATAAGGAGACCAAAAGTGTGCACATGTCATGTCATTATACCAAAATGTTAGTTCTGAAAGGAATCTATCTAACATGCATTTGAATCAATCAACAAAAACAACAACTTGGATTTACATATCAATACTAACTGCTTCCACCGTCTCCATTGACTTCAGTGCAAGGGGAAATTGGGAGGGGTATAAAACGTGCACAACCCACTTCCCACTCGTTTACTATCCGGTGGGAACAGTAAAAATCGACCTCACTGTTTTATGATTTGCAAACAAGGTGCAAGGAGGTGATTGTAGCTTTTGAGTGCTCGGGTATTTATACTGAGAAATCGAAAGCAGTTATTTGCAGAAATACTTAATTAAACAGCTCTTTTTCTTCTGTTTCTTTTACCCACTTCATTTAGTTGGCAAAAGAAATACAGGGCTGTAAACACGCCCTGGGCAGCAGCCTGTTTCGTGTGACCAACGACTTGAGCACATAATCCAGGTTGACACTCCAGCGCAGTGCCGAGGGAGTGCCTCACTGTCGGAGGTGCCGTCTTTCGGATGAGATGTTAAACCGAGGCCTCCGTCTGCCCTCTCAGGTGGACGAAAAAGATCCCATGGCAGTATTCAAGGAACACATTTTGAAGCAGAAGTTATCCCCGGTGTCCTGGCCAATACTTACCCCTCAACCAACATCGCTAAAACAGATTATTTGGTCATTTGTGGGAGCTTGCAGTGTGCAAATTGGCTGCCGTGTTTTCTACATAACAGCAGTGACTAAAGGTCAAAGTACTTTATTAGCTGTAAAGCACTTTGGGATGTCCTGAGGTCATTGCCATAGCAGCTCCAACTCCCCCAATTCTACAGACTTCTTCAACACAAAAGTGGTTCTGTTCCATTAAAGTGCCGATACACTGGTAGCAATTTGTCTGGTACCCTGACAAAAGAACCAAAGGGGAGATAAGAGACTTCAGTTATGTGGAGAGAGAGGAGAAGCTGGGCTTGTTCTCCTTAGAGCAGAAAAGGTTAAGGAGAGATTTAATAGAGGTGTTCAAAATTATGAAAGATTTTGATAGAATAGCTCAGGAGAAACTGTTGCAATTGGTGGAAGGGTCAGTAACCAGAGGACACAGATTTAAGATAATTGGCAAAAGAACCAGAGGGGAGATGAGGAGAATTTTTTTTACTCAGCAAGTTGTTGTGATCTGGAATGCGCTGCCTGAAAGGGCGGTGGGAGCAGATTCACTGGTAACTTTCAAAAGGGAATTGGATAAATACTTGAAAAGGAAAAAAATTGCAGGGCTATGGGGAAAGAGTTGGGGAGTGGGACTAATTGGACAGCTCTTTCAAAGAGCCGGCACAGGCACGATGGGCCGAATGACCTCCTTCTGTGCTGTATAATTTTCTGATTCAATCATGATGCCTTTAATTTACAGCAATCTACTGTAACACCATTAATTGAAAGACAGCAAGCCCAGTTTCTCTAGTCTCTCCACATAACTGAAGCCTCCTCATCTCCCCTCTTGTTCTTTTGCCAGGGTACAAGGCAAATTTCTACCAGTGTATCAGCACATTAACGGAAGAAAACAACTTTTCCATTGGCAAAGGCTGTGGGATTGGGGGGGTTGGAGCTGCAATGGCCTTTATGTGTGCCATCAATAATGTCCTGAACTCTGGGGATGGCTCCCACATGGATAAGGTCAGTGTTGTCCCTGTGCTGCTGTCTGCCTTCCCTGGGTGAAAGCCATGAAATAGCTGGTCTTGGGAAAACAAAGCACCTGTCACCTGTTTTGTGCATCAGCGCACCACTGATTCAGTAACTTGGCAGAAAACTGGAAATGATTCTGTTGCTTATAAGTGCAAGGCATTGCTTGCCTTCACAGCCACTAGGAGAGATGCCCCGGGTGCAATAGTATTTAAAAAAAAATATTTAAATTCATTTATGAGATGTGGGCGTTGCTCACAAGGCCAGCATTTATTGCCCATCCCTAATTGCCCTTGAGAAGGTGGTGGTGAGCCGCCTTCTTGAACCGCTGTAGTCCGTGTGATGAAGGTACTCCCACAGTGCTGTTAGGGAGGGAGTTCCAGGATTTTGACCCAGCAACGATGAAGGAACGGCGATATATCTACAAGTCAGGATGGTGTGTGACAACAACAACTTCTATTTATATAGCGCCTTTAACATAGTAAAACATCCCAACGTGCTTCACAGGAGCATAATCAGACAAACTTTGACATCGAACCACATAAGGAGTTATTAGGACAGATGACCAAAAGCTTGGTCAATGAAGTAGGTTTTTAAGAGGAGAGAGAGGTGGAGAAGTGCAGAGGTTTAGGGAGGGAATTCCAGAGCTTAGGGCCTAGGCAGCTGAAGGCACGGCCGCCAATGGTGGAGCGATTAAAATCGGGGATGCGCAAGAGGCCAGAAATGGCGGAGGGCAGAGATCTCGGAGGGTTGTAGGGCTGGAGGAGGTTACAGAGCTAGGGAGGGGCGAGGCCATGGAGGGATTTGAAAACAATGATGAGAATTTTATGCTGTTGCATAAGGTTGGTGCGGGCTTTTGCCCACCAATGTAAGCGGACCTTCCTTTACTCTTTCAGGTGTCAGCCGTGGCTCAGTGGTTAACACTCTCACCTCAATCTGAAGGTTGTGGATTCGGCCCCACTCCAGAGATTTGAGCATACAATCTAGGCCGACACTCGCAGTGCAGGACTGAGGGAGTGCTGCTCTGTCTGAGGTGCCACCTTTCAAATGAGACGTTAAACCGAGGCCCCGTCTGCCCTCTCAGGTATACGTAAAAGATCCCACAGCACCAGAAACACAGTTAACGTTTTAGGTCGATGACTTTTTGTTAAAACTGTTCTGACGAAAGATCATCAACCTGAAATATTAACTTTGTTGCCCTCGCACGGATGCTGCCTGACCTGCTGAGTGCTTCCAGTATTTTCTGTTTTTATTTCAGATCTCCAGCATCAGCAGTATATAGCATTTATTCTAAAAGGGAGTATTGCAGCAAAAACAAACTTCTGCAGCTATTAATGACACTCACTTTGAAGACTACAATCTCCAAAATCCCTCCATGGCCTCGCCCCTCCCTATCTCTGTAATCTCTTCCAGCCCCACAACCCTCCTCTAACTCTGCGCTCCTCTAACTCTGGCCTTTTGCGCATCCCCGATTTTAATCGCTCCACCATTGGCAGCCGTGCCTTCAGCTGCCTGGGTCCTAAACTCTGGAATTCCCTCCTAAACCTCTCCGCCTCTCTCTCTCCTCCTTTAAGATGCTCCTTAAAACCTACCTCTTTGACCAAGCTTTTGGTCATCTGCCCTAATATCTCGTGATGTGGCTCGATGTCAATTTTTGTCTTCTTACGCTCCTGTGAAGCGCCTTGGGATGTTTTACTAAGTTAAAGTTGCTACATAAATGGTAGTTGTTGTTTCTGTTGAAATGACTGAACGTGCCTTCAGTGCTTTGCCTGTTTTAAAGGGGTGCTCAACAAATTCAGTCCATACCCGACAGAATCTGGGATATAATGTTAGAACACTTTCTCTGTCCCACTTTCTGTGTCTTTTCCGTTGGCTAGTGCAGGGTTGCGGAATTAACCCTTAAATGCATTTCCATAGATGCTCAAGATTCAAGGAGGTTGAAAAATACCCATTGGGTGAGGGACGGGACTGAGGTCAGCTCACCTGATTCTCTCATCCCCATTGGTCTAATCATGACTGGTGCAACCAGCCCACCCCATCAGGAGATCGTACCCGTACAGAAATCGGAAATTAGGAGAAGCAATTGCTTTAACTGAAGCACTATAGACCAGCAATGGTTAACCAAGTGATGTCCATGCACAGTCGTGACCCTGTGGTTTTATTGCTTATCTTCAGTGTGTGGTGGTGTGTGCTGTAATGATTGAGCAATGGGGCAGCTAAAGAAACACTGATCATGTCCAGCACCTGTTTAAAATGCTGAAACAGCCCGCTTAAGGCTGTGAAATGGCACATTTCATGATAATGCAGCTGTTGTTCTGAGCAATTTAACACTAGGAATGGAACAGAGGAGTATGCAAATGTTCTCTTTTGATGGCGAGCTACTTGAGGCTTTAAACCAAGTCGTGCAGAGAGGAAGGACACCATGAAATGTTTCCTCCTCCCCTCCCCAATCCCCCTTCCCCTTCCCTCCCCTCCCCAATCCCCCTTCCCCTCCCCTCCCCTCCCCAATCCCCCTCCCATTTCCAATACCTCTCCCCCATCCAATCCCAATCCCCCTCCCTTCCCCAATCCCCCTCCCCAATCCCCCTCCCCTCCCCAATCCCCCTCCCCTCCCCAATCCCCCTCCCCAATCCCCCTCCCCAATTCCCCTACCCAATCCCCCTCCCCTCCCCAATCCCCCTCCCCTCCCCAATCCCCCTCCCCAATCCCCTTCCCCTCCCCAATCCCCCTCCCCAATTCCCCTCCCCATCCCCCTTCCCCTCCCCAATCCCCCTCCCCAATCCCCCTCCCCTCCCCAATCCCCCTCCCCAATCCCCCTCCCCTCCCCAATCCCCCTCCCCAATTCCCTCCCCATCCCCCTTCCCCTCCCCTCCCCAATCCCCCTCCCATTCCAAAGCATCTGGTTCAGCAGCCCGGAGAAGAGGTTTCTGAGTAGGTCAAATCTAACATAAGAACATAAGAACATAAGAAATAGGAGCAGGAGTAGGCCAATCGGCCCCTCGAGCCTGCTCCGCCATTCAATAAGATCATGGCTGATCTGATCCTAACCGCCAATCTACTATCTATCACAGAACCATCTCCTGCATCTAACAGAATTGCACACACGAAATAGGAGCAGAATCAGGCTACACAGTCCCTGGGCCCGCTCCACTACCCACAGGGCCATGACCGATCCGAACCTAGACTCATGTCCAAATTCCTGCCCGCTCCCCGTAACCCTTAATGCCCTTTACTTCTAGGAAACTGTCTATTTCTGTTTTAAATTTAATTAATGTTGTAGCTTCTACAGCTTTTTGTGGCAGCATATTCCATGGACCTACCACCCTCTGAGTGAAGTAGTTCCTCCTCATCTCAGTTTTGAAAGAGCAGCCCCTTATTCTAAGACTATGTCCCCTAGTTCTCGTCTCACCCGTCATCGGGAACATCCTCCCCGCATCCACCCGATCCAACCCCTTCACAATCTTATATGTTTCAATAAGATCGCCTCTCATTCTTCTGAACTCCAATGAGTAGAGTCCCAATCTACCCAACCTCTCCTCATATGACCACCCCCTCATCCCCGGGATTAACCGAGTGAACCTTTTTTGCACTGCCTCGAGAGCAAGGATGTCTTTCCTTAAGTAAGGACACCAAAACTGTATGCAGTATTCCAGGTGCGGTCTCACCAATACCTTGTACAACTGAAGCAATACCTCCCTATTTTAATATTCTATCCCCCTAGCAATGAAAGCCAACATTCCATTTGCCTTCTTAATCACTTGCTGATTCCCCAATCGGATGGTCCTGGGAGAAGCGGTGCTCCCAAGAAATACTGTACGAGAAATCACAGACCTATAGCATCTTGATTCTCCGGCCATTAAATTCAACGGATACGAAAACCAGGGGTGATTTTCCAAGCCAGCGCTCCCTGACTGCGCCACTCATCACTTGGAGCACCTGCTGGGGGAATCTGCCCATGGTGCCATGTGCCTTGCAGATCTGGAAGGTTGTCAAGAAGCAGAAAGTCAGGAACGTGCACAAAGCGTTGCACAAATCCGCTGCATGCCCTGCTCCACCATGCAAGCTGGGAACGTAAGTGTGCAAGAAAGAACTTGCAAAGAACTTGCTGTGCCAGCTGTGGCTCAGTGGGTAGCACACTCGTCTCTGAGTCAGAAGGTTGTGGGTTCAAAGTCCCACTCCATGGGACTTGAGCACATATTCTAGGCTGACACTCCCAGTGCAGTGCTGAGGGAGTGCTGCACTGTCAGAGGTGCCATCTTTCAGATGAGATGTTAAACCGAGGCCCTACTCGCTCAGGTGGACGTAAAAGATCTCATGGCACTATTTCAAAGAAGAGCAGGGGGAGTTCGTCCTGGCCAGTGCTTATCCCTCAACCAACATAACAAAAACAGATTATCTGGTCATTATCACATTGCTGTTTGTGGGACCTTTCTGTGAGCAAATTGGCTGCTGCGTTTCCCACATTACGACAGTGGCTGCACTTCAAAACTACTTAATTGGCTGTAAAGCACTTTGAGACATCTGGTGGCTGTGAAAGGCGCTATATAAATGCAAGTCTTTCTTTTTATATAGCACCTTTCATGACCTCAAGCGCTTTACAGCCAATGAAGTACTTTTGAAGTGTAGTCACTGTTGTAATGTGGGAAACGCGGCAGTTAATTTGTGCACAGCAAGGTCCCACAAACAGCAATGAGATAAATGACCAAAGAATCTGTTTTAGAGATGTTGAGGGATAAAAAAAAATTCTCCTCATCTCCCTTCTGGTTCTTTTTGCCAATTATCTTAAATTTGTGTTTTCTGGTTGTTGACCCATCTTCCAGTTTCCCCTTATTTAATCTATCAAAACCTTTCATACGTTTGAACACATTCATTACATCTCCGCTTAGCCTTCTCTGGTTTTAAGGAGGACAATCTCAGCTTCTCCAGTCTCTCCAGGTAACTGAAGTCCCTCATCCCTGGGTACCATTCTAGTAAATGGAAACACGATGTAATGAATGGCTTTGTGGACACTTCAGAAGCCTGCAGACCTGTAGAAGGGCTTTGCCCTATCTCGCTGGCAGAGATGTTTAGTTGGAGAAGCAATGAAGTAGTCATTCTTGTGGAATAAGGTGTCTGCTAAATCCTTGATAGATCTGTGGACAGCAAACTAGTTGACACTGCAAATGAACAAAGCTATGGTAAATGGAATTCGATGTGGGCCAGTATGAGGTCATAGAAACATAGAAACATAGAAGATAGGAGCAGGAGTAGGCCATTCGGCCCCTCTAGCCTGCTCCGCCATTCAATGCGATCATGGCTGATCATCCAAATTCAGAACCCTGTCCCTGCTTTCTCCCCATATCCCTTGATACCTTTAGCCTTAAGAAATATATCCAACTCCTTCTTGAATATATTTAATGAATTGGCCTCTACTGCCTTCTGTGGCAGGGAATTCCACAGGTTCACCACTCTCTGGGTGAAGAAATTCCTCCTCATTTCTGTCCTAAATGGCTTACCCCTTATCCTTAGACTGTGACCCCTGGTTCTGGACTCCCCGACCATCGGGAACATCCTTCCTGCATCTAGTCTGTCCAGTCCTTTCAGAATTTTATAAGTTTCAATGAGATCCCCTCTCATTCTTCTAAACTCCAGCGAGTATAAGCCCAATCGACCCAATCTCTCCTCATATGTCATTCCTGCCATCCCAGGTATCAGCCTTGTGAATCTTCGCTGAACTCCTTCCATGGCAAGAACCTCCTTGGATCCAAGAAAGATAAATCGGAAGTATTTTCTAACTGGTGAGAAACTAGGAACTGTGGAAGAGCAAAGAGATTTGGCAGTCCAGGTACTCACATCATTAAAAGCTAGTAAACAGGTACAGCAAGCAATCAGAAAGGCTAATGGAATGTTGGCCTTTATCACAAGAGGGCTGGAATACAAAGAGGAGGAAGTTACACTTCAGTACAGAGCCTTGGTCAGGCCCCATCTGGAGTCACTGCATTCAGTTTTGGGCACCCGTACCTCAGGTAGGATAAATTGGCCTTGGAGAGGGTGCAGCGCAGAGTCACCAGGATGATACCGGGGCTTAGAGGGTTAAATTGTGAGGAAAGGTTGTATAAAGGTGGCTGGTATTCCCTTCAGTATAGGAGATTGAGGATGAGATCTGATCGAGGTGTTTAAAATGTTAAAAAGATTTGATACGGAGAAGCGTATTTCCTCCGGCGGGGGAATCAAGAACAAAGGGACATAATCTTAAAATTAGCGCCAGGCCATTTAGGAGTGAAATCAGGAAGCACTTTTTCACACAGAAGTTAGTAGAAACCTGGAACTCCACCTCCCAAAAGTCTGTGGATGCTGGGGGACAACTGGAGCTTTCGAGGCTGAGATCGACAGATTTTTGTTGGGTATATAGAGATATGGAGCAAAGGTGGGAAAATGGAGTTGATCTAATTAAATGGTGGAGCAGGCTCGAGGGGCTGAAAGGCCTACACATTTTCCTAATGTTCCCATGTCACCAGTGCTAGCCACGGACAACACCAAGGCATAGATATTCAGGGCCGCGGTGACTTTCACCACCACCACTGGTAGTTCCGGTAGCGATAGTAGATTGGGTCTGCAGGCACTCAGTGAGTTGATCCCAGCCTCCCAGCTTATCCAAAAAGAAAATATTGCAGATGTTGGAAATCTGAAATAAAAACAGAAAATGCTGGAGATACTCAGCAGGTCAGGCAGCATCTGTGAAGAGAGAAACAGAGTTAACGTTTCAGGTCGATGTCCTTTCGTCAGAACTGGAAAAAAGCAGGAAATGGAACAGATTTTTAAGCAAGTGTAGGGGCTGGGAAAGGGAGGAGAGGATGAAAGAACAAAAGTGAAGGTCTGTGATAGGATAAAAGGCAGGAGAATTAAAGAGACATTCAGAGATATTCAAGGCAAAAGGAGATGGTAATGGGACAGGTTAAGAAACAAAGGATGGCTCGAGATGAAGTGTAAATTGCGCTGGCAGAATGAAAGACAGCTGCCATGTGGGAGAGAAGAAAAGACACAAACAAAAAGGGTGGATAAAAAATATATACATGATGGGGGCTGAGGTTATGATCTGAAATTGTTGAACTCCATGTTGAGTCCAGAAGGCTGTAAAGTGCCTAATCGAAAGATGAGGTGCTGTTCCTCGAGCTTACTCTGAGCTTCAGTGGAACAATGCAAGAGGCCGAGGACAGTGAGGTCTGAGTGGGAAAGGAGCGGAGAATTAAAGTGACAAGTGACCAGAAGCTCAGGGTCCCCCTTACGGACTGAACGGAGGTGTTCCACAAAGTGGTCACCCAATCTGCGATTGGTCTCCCCAATGTAGAGGAGACCACATCGTGAGCAGCGAATACAGTATACTAACTTGCAAGAAGTACAAGTAAATCGCTGTTTCACCTGGAAGGGGTGTTTGGGGCCCTGGACAGTGGGAAGCGGGGAGGTATAAGGGCATGTGTTGCATCTAGAGCCATCCTTTGTTTCTTAACCTGTCCCATTACCATTTCCTTTTGCCTTGAATATCTCTGAATGTCTCTTAACCTCTCCTGCCTTCTATCCTATCACAGACCTTCCCTTTTGTTCTTTCATCCCCTCCCTCCTTTCCCAGCCCCTACACTTGCTTAAAAATCTGTTCCATTTCCTGCTTTTTTCCAGTTCTGACGAAAGGTCATCGACCTGAAATATTAACTCTGTTTCTCTCTTCACAGATGCTGCCTGACCTGCTGAGTATCTCCAGCATTTTCTGTTTTTATCCCAGCTTATCCCTCAGCCTCTCAAGGCGGAGCTACTAAGTCACACTGGGACACTATCACTGGTACGTTGGCTGGTGGCAGTATCTGTGGAACTTAAGTGCTTACCTAAGTTCTGAGTTTGTTTGCAGCTGTTGGATAAAATAAATAATGGCGAGCATCAGAGTTGTCTATTTTTAGTGAGCTAGCCTTCATCAAAAATATGCCTAACAAGACTTTTCCGCTCGATTGCCACATATTTAGATTTGGTACATCAAGACCACACAAGCATGTTGTGCTGATAAAATATCATCAACATGCAGCTGCCCAGCTGTTTCTCCACTCCAGGGATACAGCCTCTTTGAAACAGCCTTGACATCTTTTAAAGGTATACAGAGCCCTATTATATACCTCAGCGGGGAAGTGTAATTCAGTTCGGTAATAGCTTGTAGACATGGTAACCGCTATTTTGTGCTTACAGGAGAGAAAAAAAAAGAAATGTTGCATTCTAACTCGGTCCTGGATATAATTTTTTTAGACACCTGCGAGAAACAAAAAGGTGTAGGGAATATTCTGTCAGGTGCAATCATACACATCTAGATTAAGCTTTAGCTTGCCTTTTTTTGATCAGGGATAACACTCTGTGGGGAACAAATAAGAGAGAATTTGAAGAATTCCACAGGCAATTTAGTCAAACCCATTGAGAAATACACTGAAGGAAGTGTGAAGCTGAGAGCAGGCACTCAGGTAAAAAGGCTCTCTCGCAGGCTGTGGAAATAGTTGGACTGGATTTGAAACAGGCACAGAGAGCTTTCTGCTGTAAATCTAGCACAAATAATGTGCGGACTTACACAAGGGTGCATATCGCAGTGTGGGATACACTCAAAGGAGCCAAGGTGTTGGGCCAGATATTCCGACCCCCACAGCTGCGTATGAGGTGTGTACCCACCTGTAGGGGCCGCGCAAGTGCCGGTTTCACGCCTGCCCAGGAGAAGGGCCTCCGCGGGCAGGAGTTCCGCTTTCTGCACAACCACCGCCTGCTGAAAACCTTTAAAAATCTTACGCCTGGTAAAAGCCTGCATAAGGCCTGCTTTTACCAGCATAAGAATTTAAAAAAATAAAAAAATGTCACTCATTTATACTTTTAAAATACTTTAAAAAAGGTAAGTTTATTTTGAGCCCCGTAAAAAACTTTAATTATTTTTTTTCAAATTCGGCTGCCTTCAAAAGTTTGTCACCATCCTCCGCCTGCTTCATGACGACATGCAAGCCGTGATACTGACCAACGGATCCACCACAGACCCAATTCACGTACGGACCGGGGTCAAGCAAGGCTGTGTCAGCGCACCAACACTCTTCTCGACCTTCCTGGCTGCAATGCTCCATCTCACCCTCAGTAAGCTCCTCGCTGGAGTAGAGCTAATCTACAGAACAAACGGGAAACTGTTCAACCTCCGTCGCCTCCAGTCCAGATCCAAGGTCGTCCCATCCTCTGTTGTCAAATTACAGTATGCAGATGACGCTTGCGTCTGCGCACACTCGGAGGTCGAACTCCAAACCATCGTCAACACCTTCACCGAAGCGTACGAGAGCATGGGCCTTACACTAAACATCCGTACTACAAAGGTCCTCTACCAACCTGCCCCCGCCACACAGTACTGCCCCCCCCCGATTATTAAAATCCACGACGAGGCCTTGGACAACGTGGACCACTTTCCGTACCTCGGGAGCCTACTGTCAACAAGGGCAGTAGTCGATGACGAAGTCCAACACCGCCTTCAGTGTGCCAGTGCAGCCTTCGGTCGCCTGAGGAAGAGAGTGTTTGAAGACCAGGACCTCAAACTCAGCACCAAGCTCATGGTCTACAGAGCAGTAGTGATACCTGCCCTCCTGTATGCTTCAGAGACATGGCCCATGTACAGCAGGCACCTCAAAGCACTGGAGAGGTACCACCAACGCTGCCTCTGCAAGGTTCTGCAAATCCATTGGCAGGATAGGTGCACCAACGTCAGTGTTCTCACTCAGGCTAACATCCCCAGCATCGAAGCTTTGACCACGCTCAATCAGCTCCGATGGACGGGCCACATCATCCGCATGCCCGATACGAGACTCCCAAAACAAGCTCTCTACTCAGAGCTCCGACACGGCAAGAGAGCCCCAGGTGGGCAGAGGAAACGCTTCAAGGACACCCTCAAAGCCTCCTTGAAAAAGTGCAACATCCCACCGACACCTGGGAATCCCTGGTCCAAGACCACAAAGTGGAGGAGAAGCATCCGGGAAGGCGCCGAACACCTCGAGTCTCTTCGCTGGGAGCAAGCGGAAGCCAAGCGCAAACAGCGGAAGGAGCGCACGTCAACCCAAGCACCCCACCCACCCACCCCTTCAACCACCGTCTGCCCCACCTGTGACAGAGACTGTAGGTCCCGCATTGGACTCATCAGTCACCTGCAAACTCATTTTTAGTGTGGAAGCAAGTCATCCTCGGTTCCGAGGGACTGCCTAAGAAGAAGAAGAAAAAACTTTAATTATTTTTTTCAAAAAATTAAATTTTTGTTTAAAATATTTAATTTAATGTAATTTTAACTAATTTTAAATACATGATGTTTTTTTAAAAATATATTTAATGTTTAACTGTTTTTTGAGTGATCCCCATTCATACTTTTGACAGATCTGTGCGTAGAGACCTGTCAAAAGTGTGAAGGGGGATTCCCTTCTTTGATTGGTTCCCCATGGCCCACGTGATCCCCGGGATGCTTGCGAACTGCCTGTGCCCCGGGATACCTGGGCCTCTGGCCAGGACACCGGGGATAACTCCGCTACTCTTTTCAAAATATTGCCATGGGAGCTTTTACATCCACCTGAGAGAGCAGACGGGGGCTCAGTTTAACGTCGCATCCAAAAGACGGCGCCTCTGACAGTGCAGCGCTCCTTCAGTACTGCATCAGGAGTGCCAGCCTAGATTTGGGTGCTCAAGTCCCTGGAGTGGGACTTTGAACCCATGACCTTCTGACTCAGAGGCGCGAATGCTACCCACTGAGCCACGGCTGACACAACGCACATGAAAGTTACAATTCCGTTAGGAACTTGTGAGGCAAATTTGACATTCTCTATGTCATTCCTCAGTTGAGCCGTAAAGAATAAGGGGTGGGGGGGGGGCGGTGTGGGTTGCGGTAATTGTAACTCCACCCAGCACGGCAGTAATTGGGGGGGAGGGTGCAGTTGGTGGTGTCACTGGCCCTCTGCCCAATTCCCGGCAACTGCATTTTTAAATTACAGATGCCAAGGTCGCCCATCTGAATCCGGTGGGATCCTCTTTTAAACATGGCGCTCGGGGTATGATGACGTCATTGGGGCCCAACTGCAATCATAACGGCAGGCCTACACAGACTGTGGTCACTTCCTCACCAGTCCAAACCTGTCGGGAAGTGGATCCCAGGCCAGAAGAGGCCCAGCAAGGCAAGTTACTTAAAATAATAACAGAAAATGCTGGAGACACTTAGCGGGTCAGGCAGCATCTGTGGAGAAAAAAACAGAGTTAACGTTTCAGGTCGATGACCTTTCGTCAGAACTGGAAGCAGTTAGAGCTGTGACAGGTTTTAAGCAAGTGCAGAGGCAGGGAAAGGGGGGAGGGGAGGAAAGACCAAAAAGGAAGGTCTGTGATAGGGTGGAAGGCAGGAGTGGTTAATTACTTAAAATGTTTTGCAGTGTTGTTGTGGGCCATAATGAGCAGATAGTGCTCCTCCAAGCCCCACGAGGAAACATACACAGGAGATACAGCACAGAAACAAGCCATTCGGCCCAACCAGTCCATGCCGGCGTTTATGCTCCACTCGAGCCTCCTCCTGTCTTTCCTCATCTAACTCTATCAGCATAACCCTCTATTTCCTTCTCTATCATGTGCTTATTTAGCCTCCCCTTAAATGTATCTATACTATTCGCTTCAACCACTCCCTGTGGTAGCGAGCTCCACATCTTCACCACCCTCTGGGTAAAGAAGTTTCTTCTGAATTCCCTATTTGATTTCTTGGTGACTATCTTATATTGATGGCCACTAGCTTTGCTCTTCCCCACAAGTGGAAACACTCTCTCTGTATCTATTCTATCAAAACCTTTCATAATGTTTAAGACCTCTATTAGGTCACCCCTCAGCCTTCTCTTTCCAAGAGAAATGAGACCCAGCCTTTCCTGATAGGTATGACCTCGTATTTCTGGCATCATCCTTGTAAATCTTCTTTGCACCCTTGAAATCTTTTTTGAAACCTTGGGCAGCCCCTGCCCCTGTATTTAGCTCCCCCTCCCCCAACCACGACCCCCTCTCCAACTCCTCTCTTGACCACTTACGTTAGTGCCCTGGGGAGCTTTCCTTCTGGTCTCCAACAGCAGCCTCCTGCCGCCTGCTTCTAACGGCCAGGCTTCCTGGCTTTTTTTTGGTCGGGAAGTCAGGAAGTTAATGAGGACGGGCCGTTAAACTTGGCTGGGCCTTCCCGCTGCCACTCCCGCCCAGACAGGCTGGCCGCTCGCTCGGCTGCTCTTCCCGTCTGGTCGTTAAAATCGACCTCCAGCACTTTATATGAGCAGCTGCCACTCCTGCACATTACTGAAGATTACGATGGTAATTGTAATTGGGATCCTTGGCTTTATAAATAGAAATGAGAAGTCGCACAACACCAGGTTATAGTCCAACAGTTTTATTTAAAATTACGAGCTTTCGGAGCTCCGCTCCTTCTTCAGGTAAAGGTACAGTGAGGGAATCTATTACACAGTATATATACACAGAGAGCAATGTGTCTGCAGACAAATTGTTCTCTGTGTATATATACTGTGTAATAGATTCCCTCACTGTACCTTTACCTGAAGAAGGAGCGGAGCTCCGAAAGCTCGTAATTTATTTAAAACTGTTGGACTATAACCTGGTGTTGTGCGACTTCTCATTTTTGTCCACCCCAGTCCAACACCGGCATCTCCGCATCATGATTTATAAATAGAGGCATAGGGCTGGATTTTCATTGACCCGTGGAGGTGGGTTTGGAGGCGTGTGGGGGGTTAAAATTGCGAAAACTGGCGGGCGGGCACAAGTCCGCCTCCATCCCGCCTCCACGCAATTTTCATTAAATCGTGTCTGCTGGTCCCGACTCCGTCCCGCCTCTAAGAGGCGGGATAGGCTGTTAAGCCCTTAACAAGCACTAAATTGCCTCTATAATGCCATGTTGAAAGGCCTTTGTGATTTTAACCCTTTTTCTACGTGAAGCACGCCTGTTCTGAAGCACGAATGTGAAAATGGCGGGAGCACATTTGGATAGCTGACTATCAGTGGCCGGCCGGCCGGATGGATGGATGGCTGACATATCTGGGAGTGGTGGTGGATGGGAGACATATCTGGGAGTGGTGGTGCAAAAATATCTGGCAGCAGACTTAGGGCTGCTGCTGCTCATTTTGCATCCAGGTCCTCTCACAGCAAAGGCCAGGCAGTCTTTGCAGACCTTCAATGCAGCAGCAATGATGACATCATCAGAGGCGACTTTCAGACTGAAAACACTAATTGGGTCATGGGTTCCCACATGCTGGAACTCAATTGCTCAATTAGGTGAAAATCGCATCAATCTCCCACATCCAATTGCAGTCGGGTGGATAACACGAAAAGTGGATGACACGACCCCCAACCCGCCCCAGTATCAAAATCCAGCCCATAGAGTACAAAAGTGAGGAAGTTATGATAAACCTTAATAAATCACTGGTTAGGCCTTAGCTGGAGTATTGTGGCCAACAGGGGAAGTTAGATCAGAAAGAAAGACTTGCATTTATATGGCGCCTTTCATGACCTCGGGACATAGCAAAGCACTTTACAACCAATTGAGTAATTTTGAAGTGTAGCCCTGTAGTAATGTAGGAAAGTACGTGCGGGAGAAAGGATTAGAAGGATATGCTGATAGGTTGCGATGAGGTAAGGTGAGAGGAGGCTTGTGTGGAACATAAACATCGGTATGGCCCGGATGAGCCAAATGGCCTGTTTCTGTGCTGTAAATACTTTGTGATATGTGTAATTCTGGCTACCATGCTTTAGGAAGGATGTCAAAGGCAGCTACCAGGGGTGAGTGAGTTCACTTATGTGGAGAGACTGGAGAAGCTGGGATTGTTCTCCTTAGAGCAGAGAAGGTTAAGGGGAGATTTAATAGAGATGTTCAACATTATGAGAGGTTTTGATAGAGTAAATAAGGAGAACTTGTTTCCACTGACAGGAGGGTTGGTAACCAGAGGACGCAGAATAAAGATAATTGGCAAAAGAACCAGAAGTACTTTGTGAAGTGTAGTCACTGTTGCAATTTAGGGGAGATGAGGAGGATTTTTTTATGCAGCGAGATGTTGTGATCTGGAGTGCACTGCCCGAAAGGGTGGATTCAATGGTAACTTTGAAAAGGGAATTGGATATATAATTTAAAAGGAAAAAAATTGCAGGGCTATGGGGAATGAGCACGGGAGCGGGATTAATTCGATAGCTTTCAAAGAGCCGGCACAGGCACGATGGGCCAAATAGTCTCCACCTGTGCTGTACGGTTCTATGGTTGGTAGCTGTTGGTGATACAGATATGGTTGTGCTACAGAGTGAGTCGTGACTCAGCTTTTGCAGTCTTAGCACATAAATGCACAGTATGTGGCGCAGAAATAATAGGACTGAGCCCAAAGTACTTTGTCAGTTATGTCTAATTTCCTGACAGCGTTTTGTTCCGATTACAGCCTCCTCCCAAGTGCAGTTGGAGAATGAGCAGACAGCAATCCTTAGGAAAAAGAAAAACCCACAATGAACAATTACAACAATTCACACATTTATGTCGGTGGTGTGTGGTAAAAAGCGCAATCCGAAAGCTATATTTTTTATCTGCTGTTTTCCCCTCCGTTCCAATTTATGCCATTGCAGATGCAAATCCCTTGTTAATGAACGTGTCCATAACTAAAGCAATGATGTGCTCATTTATAACTAGTCAGACAGATTAAACATTCACATTAGTGTGCAATGAAATCTGAATATATGGTTTATTACAAAGGATCCTTTGTGAAATGTGTGAATGAAAATACTAAAATATATAGCTGGGTAAGAAAATCATTACTTTATTATTGCCTTTACCATAAAAATGATTCATTATTTCTCATGGAATTTCCAAACGAATGCTGACTGTTGAAATAAATTATAAGCCTTCGAATGGGGAGTCACGTTTGACAGCCAACAGATCCCAGGCTTGATGACTAAAGATTTAAGACTTTGGTCCAAGTTCTGCTTCACTCATTCTGCTTATTCTGTCTGTCGCAGGAACCTCGAGGAATCTGACAGCACTGGAGCTGGGGGAAGGGTCTTGGGGTTAGGCAGGACTGGAGGGTTGGTGACGTGTATCGTACTTGCACTTTGGTAATTGAACACTAGAGGACCCCTTGATGGGAGGAAGCATACTGCCTTAATGAAACATCAGGGTCTCCTCTTGTATTGCTTGTTATTTTTATATACATTTTGGGGATGTGGGCATCGCTGGCAAGGCCAGCATTTATTGCCCATCCCTAATTGCCCTTGAGAAGGTGGTGATGAGCTGCCTACTTGAACCGCTGCAGTCCGTGTGGTGAAGGTGCTCCCACAGTGCTGTTAGGGAGGGAGTTCCAGGATTTTGACCCAACGACGATGAAGGAATGGCCGATATACTTCCAAGCCAGGATGGTGTGTAACTTGGAGGGGGTAGTGTTCCCATGCGCCTGCTGCCCTTGTCCTTCCAGGTGGTAGAGGTCGTGGGTTTGTGAGGTGATGCCGAAGGAGCCTTGGCGAGTTGCTGCAGTGCATCTTGTAGATGGTACGCACTGCAGCCACGGTACGCCAGTGGTGGAGACAGTGAATGTAAAAGTTATATCTATAAAAGAAATACTTGCATTTATATAGCTCCTTTCACAACCTCAGGGCGTCCGAAACTGCTTTACAGCCAATGAAGTAGTTTGTGAAGTGTAACCGCTGTTGCAACATAGGAAACATGGCAGCCAATTTGCGTACAGCAAGATCACACAAAGAGCAATGTGATAATGACCAGATAATCTGTTGTAGTGGTGTTGGTTGAGTGATGAAATATTGGCCAGGACACTAGAGATAACTTGCCTGCTCTTCTTCGAAATAGTGCCTTGGAATCTTTTACGTCCACCTGAGAGAGCAGGCAGGGCCTCGGTTTAACGTCTCATCCGGAAGGTGACACCTCCGACAGTGCAGCACTCCCTCAGCACCGCACTGGGAGTGTCAGCCTAGAATATGTGCTCAAACCTCTAGAGTGGGACTCGAACCCCGAATCTTACAACTCCGATGAGAGTGGTACCCACTGAGTCACGGCTTAACACTAACATGTAGGAGTCCTTTGGCTTTTGGTGGTGTACTGTTTTGTTTTACTAATTTCAAAATACAGGTGTCTGTTTGTGGTATTCATATTCTCGAAAGAGATGCATCCCTCAAGCTTCATTTTTGTTTTATTAATTTGATGGACTTCGATTTTGAAGATTTGGGCCAATAACAACGAACTCTGTACGGCCCGCGTGAGATGTCCCAAAAACCATCCAATGCCAGGCTCACACATTTACACCCACTGTTGCTCGTGAGGGCAAATGCCTCATTCACCATCTATAATATGCCATTAGCACAGCGCCGACTAGACCCTGCACACAGCAACTGGGGCAACTGTTTATCAGCGATTTCCCGAGTCAATCCTCAAGACATCAGCGGGTTACTGAGAAGGAGACTGCACTTTTGGCTTCACAGCATCTCCGAGCTAAAGAGACATTCTTTCCCATTACCGCACTCCCCAATGTCTCAGTTTTAATCGACTATGTCCACATATCGTGCGTGCCATCTGCTGAGAATATCCATGTCTTCCAGTAGCAGGAAAGGGTTTCGTTCTATTAACATATTCATGCCAGCAATACAATCACAGATGTGTATGACAATTCGCGTGGCAGCGCCATGATACATTTATTCGGGCCAATTTTGGATTAAGCAGCAGGCTTGTGGAGGGAGGATTAACGGGAAAGACATTAGTCGACATATCTTGGGGTCTGTGTTCCTTTTAATTAAAGCCATTGTCCTTTTGGCAGGCGATACAAGCTACAATCTGAAGCTGCGGCTTAATGCTCCACTGCCAAACCTCTGAAGGTGACCACAAGAGAGATAAAATGGTTAACAGCGCAACACGAGGACAGAGCACATTTGGCAGTTAGATTTCACAGTGTGATGGTCGGGAAACGGCTCTGGAAAGTCCGGGAAAATGTTATTAACTGTTGCATTTTAATACAGGATTGCAACACAGCATTAGGACAGTAACAGATTGATGGTCGTAGCCTCCAAGCAAAATGAAGAGCTGGTACATGATCAGATGCCGGGCAGGGAACTAGTTGCCTGATAACATAATCCATTGTCAATTTTTATAAGGTTGATTAAGTAAAACTGTCACACGCTTGTATATGCTGGATTCTAACGTATATGGATGATGGGTCGCAGTTCCGAGTGAACTGTCACTTGCTGCTCTTGAACAGGCAAGTATTGGCCAGAAATTAAAGACGGAGCCTTCCTGCGGGGGTAAGGCTTCCCCGCGATATCTCACTGCGCGCCTGCCTTTTCCTTCTGAGCTCACACGAACTTTACTTTCAAGATTGCAGCTGTGCAGTGCTTGCGTATCCCACAGACGCAGTTAATTCGTGCGAGCTGTGGGATCACGTGATTCAGTTAGAGCCAATGGCAGCACACCATCTTTCATTCATAGTTTTCACAGCAAGGGCTGTGAAAGCTATGAATCTATACCCCCACAAAAGAACAGCTAAACCTCAATTAAATTTAAAAAAAACCATCACCTTAATAAAATAAGTATAGTTACATAAATTAACCACTTTAAACAAAAAATTAAATTTTTGAAAAAATTTAAAATCTTTTTAAAAGTTATAAAAATAAACTTACCTTTCTTTAAAGTCTCTAAAAAAGATATACCTGTTGAAAAAAATTCAAAATAATACTTAATTAACTACTTACCTTGTTAAAAGAGGGTCTTATGCCTCCTTTCTTTATGTGCAAAATCTTCCATGCTTACCTGCGCGTTCAAAGCACTAAGTGCACTGCGTGCGCGCAGCCTGTAGCGCGCACACGGTTCACTTAGGAACCGCCCCCTTTTGAAATCACCAAGTGCCGGTTTTCAGCGCATGCGCAGTGCATGCAAAAAAACGGCAATTGGAGACAGAATACGCGAGAGTAAACAGTGCGTACTCTCGCGTAGTGAGACTAATTTTTGGGCCATTATCTAGAGCGTGTATGACCATAGATTCAGGAATGAAGGGGATGCAATATCGAAGACAACAACTGCGCAGAAATAAGCTGTGCAACCGGCGTGCAAAAGATTTAGAATATTTTATTGCACAAAGTGCAATGGACTTCAAGTAACACTGTGGGTTAGCGCCGTACAAATAATGGCCCAGAAATTAAAGACAGAGCCTTCCTGCGGGGGTAAGGCTTCCCCGCGATATCTCACTGCGCGCCTGCCTTTTCATTCCGAGCTCGCACGAACTTGAGTTTCTAGACAGCAGCTGTGCAGTGTGTGCGTATCCCACAGATGCAGTTAATTCGTGCGAGCTGTGGGATCACGTGATTCAGTTAGAGCCAATGGCAGCACACCATCTTTCATTCATAGTTTTCACAGCAAGGGCTGTGAAAGCTATGAATACCATACCCCCCCACAAGAACAGCTAAACCTCAATTAATTTTTTTTTAAAAACCATCACATTAATAAAATAAGTATAGTTAAATAAATGAACCACTTTAAACAAAAAATTAAATTTTTGAAAAAATTTAAAATCTATTTAAAAGTTATAAAAATAAACTTACCTTTCTTTAAAGTCTCTAAAAAAGATATACCTGTTGAAAAAAATTCAAAATAATACTTAATTAACTACTTACCTTGTTAAAAGAGGGTCTTACGCCTCCTTTCTTTATGTGCAAAATCTTCCATGCTTACCTGCGCGTTCAAAGCACTAAGTGCACTGCGTGCGCGCAGCCTGTAGCACGCACGCGGTTCACCTAGGAACCGCCCCCTTTTGAAATCACCAAGTGCCGGTTTTCAGCGCATGCGCAGTGCATGCAGAAAACCGGCAATTGGAGACAGAATACGCGAGAGTACACAGTGCGTACTCTCGCGTAGCGGCACTAATTTTTGGGCCATTAACATAGACAGAAAGAAAGAATTTGCATTTGCAATAGCGCCTTTAAGGACATCCCAAAGCAGCTTTACATGCAATGAAGTGCTTTTTGAAGTGTGGTCACTGTCGTAATGTAGGGAAACGCAGCAGCCAATTTGCGCACAGCAAGCTCCCACAAACAGTAATAAGATAAATCACCAGATAATCTGTTTTAGTGATGTTGGTTAAGGGATAAATTTTGACCGAGACTAGGAAAGTACAGCTACAGGTACAGGGATGATTCAAGTCCATCTCGATAGTCCCCAAAATGAATGCCCCTCAATTGCCGCCGCCCTCAAATATCTGTCCACATATTCCTTCATTTTATTCCACACTAGCGGCCTCCCTGGACCGTCAATCCCCACAATCACCACCCTCTGTTTAAAGTAATTAAATCTATCCTGTCTGCACACATTCCCTCTGGTAAGCTCGAGTCTGTGCGCTGTGGTTCGAGAGTTTGTTGCAGTCTCAAACGTATTATCGGGATGTAATTGTTTCCTTCCTTAAGGATCTTGAATAATATTTCCCCTCAGCCTTCTCATCTCCAGAGTAACCAATCCCAACCTCTTCACTCTCCCCTTATAGCTCAGGTGTCTTAAGCTGGGTATCAGTTTGGTTGCCCTGTTCTACAATGCTTCCAAAGCTGAGATAGCCTTGCTATTGGACTGGAGACCAGAATAGTACACAATACTCCAGGAGTGCACCGGTTTGTTATAGAGGCTCATTATCACCTCCCGCGATTTATGCTCCATCTCCTCTGGCTACAACTCCCAAGATCTGATTAGATTTCCTTAGTGCTGCCACAGCCAATGTTGATGGTCAAAGCACTAATGCTCCTAGTTCCTTCTCCTATGTGTGTTCTATGAATGAAAGAAAGACTTGCATTTATATGGCGCCTTTCACAACCTCAGGATGTCCCAAAGCACTTTACAGACAATTAAGTACTTTTGAAGTGTAGTCACTGTTGTAACATAGGAAACGCAGCAGCCAATTTGCGCACAGCAAGCTCCCACAAACAGCAATGTGATAAAGACCAGATAATCTGTTTTAGTGATGTTGATTTTTTTAGGGATAAATATTGGTCAGGACACCGGGGATAACTTCCCTTCTCTTCTTCAAAATAGTGCCATGGGATCTTTTGTGTCCACCTGAGAGAGTAGATGGGGCCTCGTTTTAATGTTACATCCAAAAGACGGCACCTCCGACAGTGCAGCACTACACTGGGAGTGTCAGCCTGCATTTTTGTGCTCAAGCTTCTGGAGTGGGGACTTGAACCCACAAACTTCTGACTCAGAGGTGAGAGTGCTACCCACTGAGCCACGGCTAACATATATATAGGTTCAAGCCATTTAGTTTATTTCCCTTCCCTTAGTCATTGGCCCAGAAATTAAAGACGGAGCCTTCCTGCGGGGGTAAGGCTTCCCTGCGATATCTCTCTGCGTGCCTGCCTTTTCCTTCCGAGCTCGCACAAACTTGAGTTTCTAGACAGCAGCTGTGCAGTGTGTGCGTATCCCACAGACGCAGTTAATTCGTGCGAGCTGTGGGATCACGTGATTCAGTTAGAGCCAATGGCAGCACACCATCTTTCATTCATAGTTTTGACAGCAAGGGCTGTCAAAGCTATGAATACTATACCCCCCCAAAAGAACAGCTAAACCTCAATTAAATTTTTTTTTAAAAACCATCACATTAATAAAATAAGTATAGTTAAATAAATTAAACACTTTAAACAAAAAATTAAATTTTTGAAAAAATTTAAAATCTTTTTAAAAGTTATAAAAATAAACTTACCTTTCTTTAAAGTCTCTAAAAAAGATATACCTGTTGAAAAAAATTCAAAATAATACTTAATTAACTACTTACCTTGTTAAAAGAGGGTCTTACGCCTCCTTTCTTTATGTGCAAAATCTTCCATGCTTACCTGCGCGTTCAAAGCACTAAGTGCACTGCGTGTGCGCAGCCTGTAGCGCGCACGTGGTTCACTTAGGAACCGCCCCCTTTTGAAATCACCAAGTGCCGGTTTTCAGCGCATGCGCAGTGCATGCAGAAAACCGGCAATTGGAGACAGAATACGCGAGAGTACACAGTGCGTACTCTCGCGTAGTGAGACTAATTTTTGGGCCAGTATATTGCATTTCTTTACATTTAATGTCATTAATCAGCCCACTTCCCAATCCATCCAAATCCTTCATGTATTTAGTTTGCCTCTTTCCTAACATTTGAATGCCCTCCCAATTTGGTGTCATCTGCAAACATACAGCTTTGTTAGGAACTTAGGAATAGGCCATTCAACATATCCTTCTATTAATTTCTCCCTCATGTGTTTATCGAGCTTCCCCTGAAATGCATCGACGCTATGCTAAGCATACTAAATTATTACAGGGCTTGATAGGGTGGATGCTGGGAGAATGTTACCCTTGGCTGGGGAGTCTAGAACCAGGGGCCACTGCCTCAGGATAAAGGGTAGGCCATTCAGGACCGAGATGAGAAGAAATTTCTTCACACAGAAGGTGGTGAATCTTTGGAATTCTCTACCCCAGAGGGCTGTGGAGGCTCAGTCATTGGGTATATTCAAAACAGAAGTCGATAGATTTCTGACCAGTAAGGGCATCAAGGGATATGGTGATAGGGCCGGTGAATGGAGTTGAGGCAGAAGATCAGCCATGATCTCATTGAATGGCAGAGCAGGCTCGAAGGGCCGAATGGCCTACTCCTGCTCCTATTTCTTATGTTCTTATGTTCTATTCGCCTCAACCACTCCCTGTGGTAGCAAGTTCCACATTCTAAGCTGGGAGACACAGAATCCTTACTCTGATCAAGTGCTAGAATTTAGAAAAACTATTGACCTGGTCCATTTTACTTTCCACTGAATTTAATGGAGAGTAAAATCGAGCGGGTTTGTAAAACGAGAGACAGTGTCCGATCCCATATGTTACCAGTTAAGCAGATTAGGTTAACATTAACCACTCCCCCGCACCCCCCCCCCCACCCCGACACACACACACACACACACACACAATATTTCTTTAAATACAATCCACATCATTTGAACCGATGATCCCGAAATGTAACATCAGAAGATAGTTTGCGTGATATTTTCTCATGCACAGTCTATGCAATCGAAATATTAAAGGATTAGGATTATGAAATCATAGAAAACAAAAGGGACCATTGGGGAACTGGGGTGGAGAGTATTGCACCGAGCAGTCCTGGAACTGTTTGCGGCCTGGGTAGTGTGAAAGGTTGCAGCCCCTTTTTCCACTATTAGAAGGGACGGCTCCTCAACATCTCGCTGCACTTCAGTCCCACGTTCCTGACCTTTGGCCACCTGATGCGGAGGGGAGGGGAGGGGAGGCGGGCAAGTCGTTGGACCTCCTCGTGGGTCTCCTCCTGGGCGAAGTGGCCATTCACAGGTCCAGGTTAGATGTGGCCCGTGGGACGGTCGGGCAGGGGGTCGCTCTGGCTGCCTGTGAAGTTGGAGGGTCGCTGCAGTGGAGTTGGAGGGTCATATTGTGGAGTTGGAGGGTCATATTGTGGAGTTGGAGGGTCATATTGTGGAGTTGGAGGGTCATATTGTGGAGTTGGAGGCTCGGTCTTGTGGAGTTGGAGGCTCGGTCTTGTGGAGTTGGAGGCTCGGTCTTGTGGAGTTGGAGGCTCGGTCTTGTGGAGTTGGAGGCTCGGTCTTGTGGAGTTGGAGAGTCGCTCTTGTGGAGTTGGAGAGTCGCTCTTGTGGAGTTGGAGGCTCGGTCTTGTGGAGTTGGAGGGTTGCTCTTGTGGAGTTGGAGGGTCATATTGTGGAGTTGGAGGGTCATATTGTGGAGTTGGAGGGTCATATTGTGGAGTTGGAGGGTCATATTGTGGAGTTGGAGAGTCATATTGTGGAGTTGGAGAGTCATATTGTGGAGTTGGAGAGTCATATTGTGGAGTTGGAGAGTCGCTCTTGTGGAGTTGGAGGCTCGGTCTTGTTGAGTTGGAGGCTCGGTCTCGTGGAGTTGGAGGCTCGGTCTCGTGGAGTTGGAGGCTCGGTCTCGTGGAGTTGGAGGCTCGGTCTTGTGGAGTTGGAGAGTCGCTCTTGTGGAGTTGGAGAGTCGCTCTTGTGGAGTTGGAGAGTCGCTCTTGTGGAGTTGGAGGGTCATATTGTGGAGTTGGAGGGTCATATTGTGGAGTTGGAGGGTCATATTGTGGAGTTGGAGGGTCATATTGTGGAGTTGGAGGGTCATATTGTGGAGTTGGAGGGTCATATTGTGGAGTTGGAGGGTCATATTGTGGAGTTGGAGGGTCATATTGTGGAGTTGGAGGGTCATATTGTGGAGTTGGAGGGTCATATTGTGGAGTTGGAGGGTCATATTGTGGAGTTGGAGGGTTGCTCTTGTGGAGTTGGAGGGTCATATTGTGGAGTTGGAGGCTCGGTCTCGTGGAGTTGGAGGGTCATATTGTGGAGTTGGAGGCTCGGTCTCGTGGAGTTGGAGGGTCGGTCTCGTGGAGTTGGAGGGTCATATTGTGGAGTTGGAGGCTCGGTCTCGTGGAGTTGGAGGGTCGCTCTAGTGGAGTTGGAGGGTCGCTCTAGTGGAGTTGGAGGCTCGGTCTTGTGGAGTTGGAGGCTCGGTCTTGTGGAGTTGGAGGCTCGGTCTTGTGGAGTTGGAGGCTCGGTCTTGTGGAGTTGGAGGCTCGGTCTTGTGGAGTTGGAGGGTTGCTCTTGTGGAGTTGGAGGCTCGGTCTTGTGGAGTTGGAGGCTCGGTCTTGTGGAGTTGGAGGGTTGCTCTTGTGGAGTTGGAGGCTCGGTCTTGTGGAGTTGGAGGCTCGGTCTTGTGGAGTTGGAGGGTTGCTCTTGTGGAGTTGGAGGCTCGGTCTTGTGGAGTTGGAGGCTCGGTCTTGTGGAGTTGGAGGCTCGGTCTTGTGGAGTTGGAGGGTTGCTCTTGTTGAGTTGGAGGCTCGGTCTTGTGGAGTTGGAGGCTCGGTCTTGTGGAGTTGGAGGGTCACTCTTGTTGAGTTGGTGGCTCATCACATTTATGCAAACTGTCCTCATAATTTAATCCTTTTAATCCCGGTATCATTCTGGTGAATCCACGTTGCACCCTCTCCATGTCCAACATATCCTTCCTGAGGTTCGGTGCAGAGTGCTTTGATTGAAATAGTTTTTTTCACAGTGCCATTAGCTTTTAATTCTCAAATCATCTCTCTGAAATATGAAAAGAACATCATGGAAATGATATCACGGTAACCACTTGCTAAATCCTAGTGCTCGTGTCTGAAAGTACTGCTGTATCTTTGACCCAGACACTCACGTTTTAACACACAAAATCAAATTCCTGTGTCACACTTAATAAATTCAAATATTGCCACCTAATCACCTGGTAAAGCAGTATAAATTAATGAATCAATGTGAGGAGCTGCCTTGAGGAAACCAGTACGGTTTGATTCAGCCTTTGTTTCTTTATTACACATATCCTGACAGATCTATTAACACACACACTAATATCCTGCAGGTCACTTTCTGTGACACAGAATGCGCTGCTGAATCTACCTCTCGTGCCCCCTGGCAAAACCAGCGAACCCAGTCAAGCACACTCAGTCAAAGGGAGGACACCACATGCTGGGGATGAGGCAAAGGGCCAATTGTTATTAATAGTTCCTGGCACATCACGGTAATGGTGTAAGTGACACGATAGCGCTTTGAGTAATGAGAAGGGTATTTTTTTTAACAACACAAACTGTTTTATGTCTTCTTAAACAACATTGAAAAACTGCGGGAGCAGCCTTTCAGTGGCAGTGACACTGTTATGCGGAGTATTTGTCCACATTCTAAACACTGAATTATTTAATTGAGAAATGAATCTCCATATAAATATTATTGCAAAATGTATGTCAGGATTTGCCTGCTTTGACCCTATTAGCGCTTGCTGAGAGAGCATACTGGGTAATTCTACAAATCCAGCCTGTGGTTTGTCAACCACTCTTGAAAATTATGGGATGGCAGGAGGGGGTGAAATTACCTGATATGCATCCGTCAGGAGTGTTGCAGTGAGAAATCCCATTCATCTGTGCATATAGTTAAACAGAATTGCAAAGACCATCATCACAATCGGCAGATCAGTTAAATCAATCCATGGGCGAGGGCGAAATCCAAATCCAAACTTAAATCTAAATATGAATTTCCTGGGGCGATTTGATTATTGCGGCTTGCTCACAGTCTCCCAGTGCGCACAGTCCGCCAACAAGTTGTGCATAGTTAGTAAAATCGACCCTTTCATTGTCAGCTGTGGCTCAGTGGGTAGCACTCTTGCATCTGAGTCAGAAGGTTGTGGGCTTGAGTCCAGAGACTTGAGCACAAATCCAGGCTGATGCTCCCAATGCAGTACCGAGGGAATCATAGAATAGTACAGCACAGAAGGAGGCCATTCGGCCCATCGAGTCTGTGCCAGCTCTTTCAAAGAGCAATCCAGTTAGTCCCACTCCCCCGCTCTTTCCCCATATCCCTGCAATTGTTTCTCTTTCAAGTATTTATCAAGTTCCATTTTGAAGGCTACTATTGACTGTGTATCCACCAGCCTATCAGGCAGTGCATTCCAAATCCTAACCACTCTTTGCATAAAATAGTATTTCCTCATGTCGCCTCTTGTTCTTTTGCCAATCACCTTAAATCTGTGCCCTCTCATTATCGCCCCTTCAGCCATTGGAAAAAGTTTGACCGAGATTATGCTGAACTCGGTGGGTCTGGCACGGCCGGTCGCGGCCCCGCTGCTGGCTCCATCCCTCTGTCTAAAATGAACTTACCTCAATGGGGCTTGTTAAGCCCGCCCAGCTTGCTTCCCGGCCCAATTAGATGGAGCGAGTCAGTTGATATCATTCATGATGCGTCATCAGCCGGTTTCCTTCAAGGGACCATGGACAACTTACTTTTGACGTTTGTGCTGTCAGTGTTGTACAGCATTGAGGTGCTGCAAACATTGACAAGCACTGCACAGAGGTGCAGGGCTGCACCCAGGCAGGGAGGTCCTCTTCCCTTCCCATGGGCGGAAGAGACCTCCCCAGGAGATCAACACAGCCTGGTTGCACCTTGCACAGGAGGGCACAAGCAGGGATGTCATCAGGAGGACCAGGCTGCAGTGCCACAAACCTTTCAATGATCTCAGCAGATCATGAAGCATTACTGCAAAGCTACACTCAACCTCATCCTGCTGTGCCTCTCATCACATCCCCATCACTCTGCCTTCCCTACCCTACTCCTGAACATCCTTACTCACACCAACTTACCTTGCACGTCCACCCTTCCCTCTCTATCTACATTATCACTTCCCCATCTCACACTCACCCTCACACTCACCCTCATCCTAGTCCAATCATACCAACTAACAACACACAAGGGTAGGCACTTGGGTGTTTTAGCTAATGTTCATGTAAAGTTTCTGTTAATGTGGTGTCAAATATTGAAACCTTTATTTTGAATACTTTGCGTTCTTGGACAGATTTGTGTGCATCTTTGGAAGTGGCTTAGTGAGTTGCAGTGAATGGTGGGACATAACGGTACCCCCCGCAATGGTGGTGAGTGTGAAAGGAATGGCTTGGGCATTGCAGGGATGCTTTATGGTGTTGGTGTGGGGTGGTGTCAACCTGGTGCATCATGTGGCAGCCAGGGTGTACAGCGTCTAGTGAAGTAAATCTGGCCATGGTGAGACCATCCCTGGCCTCCCGGGCAGCAATGTGGCCAGGTGCTGATGCCCTGTGTCCTGTGCAGCATCATCTGATTGCGGAGAAGGTTGGTGTTGTTGTTGGTGCTGCTGGTGTGCCTGGTGTTGCTGGTGTTGGGGCTGATCGTGGTCAGATTCTGAGGACCAAGGTGAGATTTTTTCAAGGGCACCGATGCTGATGGAATAGATGGCAGCTGAAGTTGAGATGACAGAAGTGATCTGTCAATGGTGAGAGGAGTTGTTCCAATGAGGTGACACTGAATAGAGATTTTACTTCAAACACTTGAAACCTGCATAAAGCTCAATCTGTCATAGAGTCATAGAGTTATAGAGTTATACAGCACAGAAAGAGGCCCTTCGGCCCATCGTGTCCGCGCCGGCCATCAAGCCCTGTCTATTCTAATCCCATTTTCCAGCACTTGGTCCATAGCCTTGTATGCTATGGCGTTTCAAGTGCTCATCTAAATGCTTCTTGAATGTTGTGAGGGTTCCTGCCGCTACCACCCTTTCAGGCAGTGAGTTCCAGATTCCAACCACCCTCTGGGTGAAATTTTTTTTCCTCAAATCCCCTCTAAACCTCCTGCCCCTTACCTTGAAACTATGCCCCCTGGTTATTGACCCCTCTACTAAGGGAAAAGTTCCTTTCTATCTACCATATCTATTCCCCTCATAATTTTGTACACCTCAATCAGGTCCCCCCTCAGCCTTCTCTGCTCCAAGGAAAACAACCCCAGCCTGTCCAGTCTCTCTTCATAGCTGAAGTGCTCCAGCCCAGGTAACATCCTGGTGAATCTCCTCTGCACCCTCTCTAATGCAATCACATCCTTCCTATAGTGTGGCGACCAGAACTGCACACAGTATTCCAGCTGTGGCCTAACTAGCGTTTTGTAAAGCTCCATCATAACCTCCCTGCTCTTATATTCTATGCCTCGGCTAATGAAGGCAAGTATCCCATATGACTTTTTAACCACCTTATCTACCTGTCCTGCTGCCTTCAGGGTTCTATGTACATGCACACCAAGGTTCCTCTGATCCTCTGTCCTTCCTAGGGTCCTACCATTCTTTTTTATTCCCTTACCTTGTTAGTCCTCCCAAAATGCATCACCTCACACTTTTCAGGGTTAAATTCCATTTGCCACTGTTCTGCCCATCTAACCAACCCGTCTATATCGTCCTGTAGCCTAAGGCTTCCCTCCTCGCTATTTACCACTCCACCAATTTTCGTGTCATCTGCGAACTTACTGATCATACCTCCTACATTCATATCTAACTCATTAATGTACACTACAAACAGCAAATGAACCAGCAGCGATCCCTGCGGTACACCACTGGACACAGGCTTCCAGTCACAAAAACAACCTTCGACCATCACCCTCTGCCTCCTGCCACTAAGCCAATTTTGGATCCAATGTGCCAAATTGCCCTTGTTCCCATGGGCTCTTACCTTCTTGACCAGTCTCCCATGTGGGACTTTGTCAAAAGCCTTACTGAAGTCCATGTAGATGACATCAACTGCACTACCCTCATCCACACACCTAGTCACCCCCTTGAAAAATTCAATCAATTTGGTTAGACATGATCTCCCCCTGACAAAGCCTTACTGACTATCCTTGATTAATCCTTGCCTCTCCAAGTGGAGACTAATTCTGTCCCTCAAAATTTTTTCCAATAATTTCCCTACCACTGATGTTCGGCTCACTGGCCTGTAATTCCCTGGTTTATCCCTACTACCCTTCTTGAATAATGGTACTACGTTAGCTGCTCTCCAGTCCTCTGGCACCTCCCCTGTGGCCAGAGTGTATCTGAAAATTTGTGTCAGAGCCCCTGCAATCTCCTCCCTTGCCTCACACAGCAGCCTGGGATACATCTCGTCTGGGCCTGGAGATTTATCCACTTTTAAGCCCGCTAAAACCGCTAGTACCTCCTCCCTCTCAATACTAATTTGTTCAAGTGTATCACAATCCCCCTGCCTGATTTCTATGCCTACATCGTCCTTCTCCATAGTGAACACAAATGCAAAATATTCATTTAAAACCTCACCTACATCTTCTGGCTCTACACACAGATTGCCATTTTGGTCCCTAATGGGCCCTACTCTTTCCCTGGTTATCCTCTTGCCCTTAATATACTTATAAAACACCTTGGGATTTTCTTTTATTTTGCCTGCCAGTGTTTATTCATGCCCCCTCTTCACTCTCCAAATTTCTTTTTTAACTACCCCCCTGCACTTTCTATATTCCTCTAGGGCTTCCACTGTTTTTAGTTCTTTTTATCTGCCAAAAGCCTCCCTTTTTTTCCTCATCCATTCTTGTATATCCCTTGACATCCAGGGTTCCCTGGGCTTGTTCGTCCCACCCTTGACCTTTACGGGAACATGTTGGCGTTGTAATCTCTCTATTTCCTTTCTGAAAGACTTCCACTGCTCTGATGTGGATTTTCCCACAAGTAGCTGATCCCAGTCCACTTTGGCCAGATCCTGCCTTATCATATTAAAATCGGCCTTCCCCCAATTTAGAACCTTTATTTCCGGTCCATCTTTGTCCTTTTCCATTACTACCTTAAATCTCACCGAATTATGGTCACTGTCACCAAAATGCTCTCCTACTGACACTTCTACCACTTGCCCGGCTACATTCTCTAGAATTAGTTCCAGTACTGCCCCCTCTCTTGGAGGACTTTCTACATACTGGCTCAAAAAGCTCTCCTGGATGCACTTTAAGAATTCCGCACCCTCTAAGCCTTTCACACTCTGACTATCCCAGTTAATATTGGGGAAGTTGAAATCCCCTACTATTATTACCCTATTATTTCTACACTTCTCTGAGATTTGCCTACATATCTGTTCCTTTATCTCCCCCTGACTGTTTGGGGGCCTATAGTACACTCCCAGCAAAGTGCTTGCCCCCTTTTTGTTTTTAAGTTCTACCCATATGGCCTCATTAGAGGAACCTGCTAAGATATCAACCCTCCTTACAGCAGTAATTGACTCCTTGATTAATATTGCGACACCCCCTCCTCTTTTACATCCCCCTCTGTCTCGCCTGAAGATTCTATACCCTGAATATTGAGCTGCCAGTCCTGCCCCTCCCTCAACCATGTCTCTGTGATAGCAACAATATCATACTCCCATGTGTTCATCAACACCTTCAATTCATCTGCCTTACTCACAAGACTCCTTGTATTAAAATAAATGCCATCCAGCCTTGCCATACTGCCTTGTGCCATTACATATTTGTTCTGCCTTCCAGGCTGACTTGTTTTTTCCTCTATATTTGGCTGTGCATCACCCCCTACTATAGCTCCACTCCGTATCCCATCCCCCTGCCAAGTTAGTTTAAATCCCCCCCAACAGTACTAGCAAACCTCCCCGCAAGGATGTTGTTCCCGTTCCAGTTCAGGTGCAACCCGTCCAACTTGCACAAGTCCCACCTTCCCCAGAAGCAGACCCAGTGATCCAGGAAACTAAAGCCCTCCCTCCTGCACCAACTCTTTAGCCACGCATTCATCTGCTCTATCCTCCTATTCCTATACTCACTAGCACGTGGCACCGGGAGTAATCCAGAGATTACAACCTTTGAGGTCCTGCTTTTTAATCTGCTACCTAGCTCCCTAAATTCTTGTTGCAGGACCTCATCCCTCTTTCTACCCATGTCGTTGGTACCAATGTGAACCACAACCTCTGACTGTTCGCCCTCCACCTTCAGAATGCCCTGCAGCCGTTCAGTGACATCCTTGACCCTGGCACCAGGGAGGCAACATACCATCCTGGAGTCACGTCTGCGGCCACAGAAACGTCTATCTGTTCCCCTTACGATAGAATCCCCTATCACTATTGCTCACCCACTCTTTTTCCTCCCCTCCTGTGCAGCTGAGCCACTCGTAGTGCCACGGACTTGGCTCTTGCTGCATTCACCTGAGAAACCATCTCACCCAGCAGTATCCAAAACGGAAAATCTGTCGGAGCGGGAGATGGACCCAGGAGACTCCTGCACTACCTTCCTAGTTCTTTTACTCTGTCTGGCGGTCACCCATTTCCTGTCTGCCTGTGCACTCTTTACCTGCGGTGTGACCACCTCGTTAAATGTGCTATCCACGAAGATCTCAGCTTTATGGATGCTCCACAGTGACACCGGCCGCAGCTCCAGCTCCGAAATGCGGATTTCGAGTAGCTGCAGCTGGAGACACTTCCTGCAAATGTGTTCGCCCTGGACACCGAAAGTGTCCCTGACTTCCCATATAGCACAGGAGGAGCACTGCACGCTGCCGAGCTGCCCTGCCATGTCCTACCCTTAATTTACTCCCTTTACTTCCTTTAAATTAAAGAATATTAAATACACTAGGGACCTTACTTCCCTTTAAACACTACTTACTCTAAACTAGAGACCTTACTTTTACTTTAACGACTGGACTGTAGAAATACTCACCAGGTCCTTCTTACCAATCAGCTCCTTCCCTGGTTGTGACGTCACTTTAGCGGTTTCGCAGTTGTTGTTGTTTGACCCCCCGGAAACTTCCAGGTTTTATCTTTAATTTCTCTATCTAAACGCTTCATGATTTTGAACACCTCTATCAAATCTCCTGTTAGCCTTCTCTGCTCAAAGGAGAACAACCCCAGCTTCTCCAGTCTATCCACCTAACTGTAATCCCTCATCCCTGGAGCCATTCTAGTAAATCTTCTCTGTACCCTCTCCAAAGCCTTCACGTCCTTCCTAAAGTGTGGGAGCACTGCACTATCTGAGGTGCCGTCTTTCGGATGAGATGTTAAACCAAGGCCCGGTCTGCTCTCGCAGGTGGACGTAAAGATTTCCATGGCACTATTTCGAAGAAGAGCAGGGGAGTTCTCCAATATTCACCCCTCAACCAACATCACTAAAAAAACAGATTATCCGATCCTTATCACATTGCTGTTTGTGGGAGCTTGCTGTGCGCAAATTGGCTGCCTTGTTTCCTACATTACAAGAGTGTCTACACGTCAAAAGTACTTCATTGGCTGTAAAGCGCTTTGGGACATCCTGAGGTTGTGAAAGGTTCTATATAAATGAAAGTCTTTCTCTCCTCCATCTAGTTGGCAGCTCCACCGGATAATGATGTTTTTTTTGTTCGCACCCCTTTAGTGTAACGCATGTTGAGATGACTTCCTACATCGGGAGTGCTATAGAAATGCAAGTTGCTTTCATTTATTACTATTATTGTGCTTTACTTTACTATGTAGGTTTTCACACACACACACACACACACACACACACAAAAAACAAGCTTTTTAATTAAAGAAAAGAATATTAATTTATGAGTGTGACTTATAAACCTCAAAAAAGCGAGGGTTTCTTCCAAGCACAGAGACATGTTTGAGAGAAGCAGAGGTGGAATAATCAGGAATTAGATGTCAGGGCACCCAATTCGCCATACACCCAATTATCCGGCTGTTATTTTAATGTGGCGGATTTTATGTCACCCCAGATCAGACACGGTGACCCCTGTGCTCAATTCTCCAATCAATTCTCCACGCAGGGAGCGGAGTCTCACAGTCTGCAGATTGGAGTTCGGGGCTAATCTTTGCTGCTTGTATTTATTTTTTTAAAAGCCGGGCCTTCATTAAGCTGGAGGCCGAGGTACTCTGTTTATGAGTCATAACTTGGTCATGGTTTTTCATATATTTTGACAATGTAACGAGAGAAAGAAATCTGTTGCGCAAAAATGGGTTCCAGCGAACTGAGATTAAATTCGAAACTGAAATTAGATTCTAAAACAAATGGTCCTTATCTCTCGATTCGTATTTATATCTACTACGCTACAGACGTCACACTTTGTTACAGATGCAAACGATCTTCTTTTAAAAAAATGAGAAAGAAAGCCAGAGGGCACAGATTTAAGGTGATTGGCAAAAGAACCAGAGGCGACATGAGGAAACATTTTTTTTTACGCAGCGAGTTGTTGTGATCTGGAATGCGCTGCCTGAAAGGGCGGTGGAGGCAGATTCAATAATAACTTTCAAAACGGAATTAGATAAATACTTGAAGGGAAACAATTTGCAGGGCTATGGGGAAAGAGCAGGGGAGTGGGATTAATTGGACAGCTCCACCAAAGAGCCGGGACAGGCACGATGGGCCGAATGGCCTCCTTCTGTGCTGTATCATTCTATGATTCTATGAAAGCCAGTCATTTCCTTCTGGATTTTCTTTACTTTTTGGGATATAAGAACATAAGAAATAGGAGCAGGAGTAGGCCCTACGGCCCCTCGAGCCTGCTCCGTCATTCAATAAGATCATGGCTGATCTTCGACCTCAACTCCACTTTCCTGCCCGATTGCCATATCCCTTGATTCCCTGAGAGTCCAAAAATCTATCGATCTCAGCTTTGAATATACTCATTGAATGAGCATCCACAGCACTTTGGGGTAGAGAATTCCAAAGATTCACAACCCTCTGAGTGAAGAAATTTCTCCTCATCTCAGTCCTAAATGGCCGACCCCTTATCCTGAGACTGTGCCCCCTAGTTCTAGACTCTCCAGCCAGGGGAAACAAAACTCTCAGCATCTACCATGTCAAGCCCTCTAAAAAGTTTATATGTTTCCATGAGATCACCTCTCATTCTTCTAAACTCCAGAGAGTATAGGCCCATTCTACTCAATCTCTCCTCATAGACAACACTCTAATCCCAGGAATCAATCTAGTGAACCTTTGTTGTACCCCCTCTAAGCCAAGTATAACCTTCCATAGATAAGGAGACCAAAACTGTGCACAGTACTCCAGGTGTGGTCTCAACAAAGCCCTATATAACTGAGGCAAGACTTCCTTACTCTTATACTCCAACCCCTTGGCAATAATGGCTAACATACCGTTTTCCTTCCTAATTGCTTGTTGTACCTGAATGTTAACTTTTTGTGAATCGTGTACAAGGACATCCAAATCCCTCTGAATCCCAACATGTCCTAGTCTCTCCCCTTTTAAAAAATATTCTGCTTTTCCATTCTTCCTACCAAAGTGGATAATTTCATTCTTCCCCACATTATACTCCATCTGCCACCTTCTTGCCCACTCACTTAACCTGTCTATATCCCTTTGCAGCCTCTTCCACCTCGCAGCTTACTTTTCTACCTAGCGTTGCATCATCAGCAAACTTGGATAAATTCCACTCGGTCCCCTCATCTAAGTCATAAGACAAAAGACAAGACGTAGGAGCAGGAGTAGGTCATCTGGCCCCTCGAGCATTCAATAAGATCATGCTGATCTGATCTTGGCTTCAACTCCACATCCCTGCCCGCTCCCCATAACCCTTGACTCCCTTATCGTTCAAAAATCTGTCTAACTTCACCCTAAATATGTTCAATGACCCAGCCTCCACAGCTCTCCGGGGAAGATAATTCCAAAGATTCACGACCCTCTGAGAGAAGAATTTCCTCTTCATTTCCGATTTAAAAGGGTGCTCCCTTATTCTGAAACTATGTCCCCTAGTTCTAGATTCCCCCATGAGGGGAAACATCCTCTCTGCAACTACCCTGTCAAGCCTCTTCATGTTTCAATAAGATCCCCTCTCATTCTTCTAAACTCCAATGAGTATAGGCCCAACCTGCTCAACCTTTCTTCATAAGACAACCCCTTCATCTCCGGAATCAACCTCGTGAACCTTCTCTGAACTGCCTTCAATGCAAGTATATCCTTCCTTAAATAAGGAGACCAAAACTGTGCGCAGTACTCCAGGTGTGGTCTCACCAACGCCCTGTACAGTTGTAACAGGACTTCCCTACTTTTATACTCCATTCCCTTTGCAATAAAGGCCAACATTCCATTTGCCTTCCTAATTACTTGCTGTACCTGTGCTAACGTTTTGTGATTCATGTACAAGGACCCCCAGATCCCTCTGTACCTCAGCATTTTGTAATCTCTCCCTATTTAAATAATAATTTGCTTTTTGATTTTTCCTACCAAAGTGGATAACCTCGCATTTTCCACATTGAACTCCATCTGCCAGATTTTTGCCCACTCACTTAGCCTATCTATATCCCTTTGGAGATTCTTTGCGTCCTCCAAACAATTTGCTTTCCCACCTAATCAATGATATAGATTGTAAATAGCTGAGGGGGGAGGTCCAAACACTGATCCTTGTGGCACTCCACTAGTTACAGCCTGCCATCCTGAAAATGACCCGTTTATTCCTACTCTCTGTTTTCTGTCCATTAACCAATCCTCAATCCAAGATCGAACCATTTATCCACTAGATTTTCTTTGGCCATATCACGATATAATCACTCGACATCTATATAACCCTGCCAGTTGGTAGGTAGTTCAGCGGCATTTGTCTGTCATGGGACACAAGAGCTGGAGTAATGCTCTGCAGAGAGCCGGCATGGAATCGATGGGCTGAATGACCTCTTGATGTGCCGTTATGACTCTAGGGGCTAAAAATTGAGTAGCGCCCCATTTGGGGCACTAACTTCACCAGGGCGCTTCTATTAGCAACCCCGTGCCGGAACTTGAGTGGTTGCGCTCCAAGAGGGAAGCGGGGTGCTACTAGAAGCGCCCCGTATCCCTCTTGGGGCGCTGCGAATCAATATCGCGGTGCTACGTGCCACGGTACTGCAGGCCTTCCTCCCCTTCTTAAAGGGGAGGGGCATTGCGCAGCGCGACCTGGAGCCCAACTGGGCCCCCGGGGAATTGGTGTGCCAGCAAAAGAGCCCGGCACTTTAGAGAAGTGCCGGACTCTTGGAGCTCAGCCGGCACTCCGTTGGGGGGGACCGTTCAGGAGGCCGGGGATGGGAGCGCAGGCAGGTGCTGGCAGGTGGCCAGCAACAAAAATGGCCACCTTGCCATTAAATTGCGCCTCCTTGGCCGTAGGTAGGCCCCCCTGACCCCGTCGGACATAGTGTCCGAAGGTAAGTCAGGGGGCGCTCCCGAAGGTCGTGGCCGGGGCGCGAGCGGGGCGCTGCGCACGAAGATGACGTCATCGCCGGCGGCGCAGCACCGTGGGGCGCTACCGGTTAGCACCGCCGCTAACCTCCCGCTGAATTTCGCAGGAGGTGTGGGCGGTGCCGCGCCCGGGCGGAAGTTGCTTTGCACCCCATTAACGCCCTCTTAGGGCACTAACGGGGGGCGCAAAGGAACCCAATTTTTCCCCTTATGACTCTATGATTATGACTCTACAGTTAGCGTACTGCGTACAGTTCTGGTCACCACACTACGGGAAAGATGTGATTGCATTACATAGAACATCGAAACATAGAAACATAGAAGATAGGAGCAGGAGTAGGCCATTCGGCCCCTCGAGCCTGCTGCGCCATTAATGAGATCATGGCTGATCATCCAAATTCAGTACCCTGTCCCTGCTTTCTCCCCATATCCCTTGATCCCTTTACCCTTAAGAAATATATCTAACTCCTTCTTGAATATATTTAATGAATTGGCCTCAACTGCCTTTTGTGGTAGAGAATTCCACAGGTTCACCACTCTCTGGGTGAAGAAATTCCTCCTCATCTCTGTCCTAAATGGCATACCCCTTATCCTTAGACTTTGACCCCTGGTTCTGGACTTCCCCGCCATCAGGAACATCCTTCCTACATCTAGTCTGTCTAGTCCTGTTAGAATTTTATAAGTTTCAATGAGATACCCTCTCATTCTTCTAAACTCCAGCGAATATAAGCCCAATCGACCCAATCTCTCCTCATACGTCATTCCTGCCATCCCAGGTATCAGTCTGGTGAATCTTCGCTGCACTCCCTCCATGGCAAGAAAATCCTTCCTCAGATAAGGCGACCAAAACTGCACACAATACTCAAGGTGTGGTCTCACCAAGGCCTTGTACAACTGCAGCAAGACATCCTTGCTCCTGTGCTCGAATCCTCTCGCTATGAAGGCCAACATACCATTTGCCTTCTTAACCGCCTGCTGCACCTGCATGCTTACCTTCAGCGACTGGTGCACAAGGACACCCAGGTCTCGTTGCACTTCCCCTTTTCCCAATCTATTGCCATTCAGATAATAATCTGCCTTCCTGTTTTTGCCACCAAAGTGGATAACCTCGCATTTATCCACATTATATTGCATCTGTCACGCATCTGCCCAATCACTCAACCTGTCCAAATCATACTGGAGTTTCTCGGCATCCTCCTCACAGCACACACGCCCACCCAGCTTTGTGTCATCTGCAAACTTAGAGATATTACATCTAGTTCCCTCTTCTAGATCATTAATATATATTGTGAATAGCTGGGGTCCTAGCACCGATCCCTGTGGTACCCCACTAGTCACTGCCTGCCACTCGGAAAAAGACCCGTTTATTCCAACTCTTTGCTTCCTGTCTGCCAACCAGTTCTCTATCCAAGTCAGTACCTTACCCCCAATCCCATGTGCTTTAAGTTTGCACGCTAATCTCTTATGCGGGACCTTATCGAAAGCCTTCTGAAAGTCCAAATACACCACTTCCACTGGTTCTCCTTTATCTATTCTACCAGTTACATCCTCAAAAAATTCCAGTAAATTAGTCAAGCACGATTTACCTTTTGTAAATCCATGTTGACTTTGTCCAATCCTGCCACTGTATTCCAAGTGCTCTGCTATTACATCGTTTATAATGGACTCGAGCATTTTCCCCACTACCGATGTCAGGCTTACCGGTCTATAATTCCCCATTTTCTCTCTACCAGCTTTTTTAAATAGTGGGGTTACATTAGCTACCCTCCAATCCATGGGAACTGTGCCAGAGTCTATAGAATTTTGGAAGATGACCAGCAATGCATCTACTATTTCTAGGGCCACTTCCTTAAGTACCCTAGGATGTAGATTATCAGGCCCTGGGGATTTATCGGCCTTCAATCCCGTCAATTTCCCTAACACCATTTCCCTACAAATACTGATTTCATTCAGTTCCACCCTCTCTTGCCTGAATTGGAGAATTTTAGCTATGAGGAAAGATTGGATAGGCTGAGGTTATTCACTTTGGAACAGAGGAGGCTGAGCGGAGACTTAATTGAGGTGTATAAAATTATGAGGGGCCTAGATAGAGTGGATAGGAAGGACCTGTTTCCCTTAGCAGAAGGGCCAATAACCAGTGGGCATAGATTTAAAGTAATTGGTAGAAGGATTAGAAGGGAGTCGAGGAGAACTTTTTTTACCCAGAGGGTGGTGGGGGTCTGGAACTCACTGCCCGAAAGGGTGGTAGAGGCAGAAACCCTCACCGCATTTAAAAAGTACTTGGATGTGCACTTGAAGTGCCGTAACCCACAGGGTTATGGACCAAGAGCTGGAAAGTGGGATTAGGCTTGTTAGCTCTTTTTCGGCCAGCAGACACGATGGGTCGAATGGCTTCCTTCTGTGCCATAAATTTCTATTATTTTATGAGGACACAGGATTAGGAGCAGGCCATTCAGCCCCTCGAGCCTGTTCCGCCATTCAAATAGATCATGGCTGATCTGTACCGTAACTCCATCTACCCGCCTTACTTCCGTTTCCCTTAATACCCTTACCTAACAAAAATCAATCAATCTCAGTTTTGACATTTTCAATAGACCCCCCAGCCTCAACAGCTTTGTGGGGGAGAGAGTTCCAGATTTCCACTACCCTTTGTGTGAAGCATTGTTTCCTGACATCACTGTTGAAAGGCCTGGCTCCAATTTTAAGGTGATGCCCCCTTGTTCTGGACCACCCCCACCAGAGGAAGTAGTTTCTCTCTATCTACCCTATTAACTCCTTTCACCATCTTAAATCCCTCAATTAGACCACCCCTTAATCTTCTATATTCAAAGGAATATGATCTCTGAATTTAAACCTTTTAGCCCTGACTTGCAGGTGTCATTCCTGTGCTAACTTCCATTTTCTTGCTTCATTTGTTGTTTAAGGTAAATTCCTGGTGGGAATGTGTCAGTGTCTGGTAGCTCACAGGTTAGAAATAGGATATCCTGCGCTGTTGCAGCAGTTTAAAGGGTTGCAGCAGTCTTTTACAGCAAAAGGGTGGTTCTGTGAAGCAAACACTCCTGTTACTTCCAAATACTTATTAGAATAGAGCTGTGGCAAAACAAAAGAGCCAGGTTCACGGTCGCAGATGTGGAGTTGGGGGAACAAAGGGCTGCTGTATTCAGCACTGCCACAGGGCAGCAATCCAGGGGGAGGAGGTGATACGATTAGCACTTGCAGCAAATTAACAAGAAGTTTGTGGACTTGAAAGAATTGGCCAAGAACAGCGACCAAAATCTGATAACATAATGGGCAACACTTTACCCTGTTACCCCTTCTTTACCATCTTCCTCCCTGCTTTGCTGCTAATACCATACCTTTGCATCCTCTAGGCTTGACTATTCCAACACACTCCTGGCCGGCCTCCCATCTTCCACCCTCCATAAACTTAAGCTTATCCAAAACTCAGCTGCCCGTATCCTAACTCGCACCAAGTCCCGTTCACCCATCACCCCTGTGCTCGCTAACCTACATTGGCTCCTGGTTAAGCAACGCCTCGATTTCAAAATTCTCATCCTCATTTTCAAATACCTCCATGGCCTCGATCCTCTCCCTATCTCTGTAATCTCCTCCAGCCCTACAACCCTCCGAGATATCTGCGCTCCTCCAATACTCTCCTCTTGCGCATTCCTGATTTTAATCACTCCACCATTGGCGGCCGTGCCTTCAGCTGCCTAGGCCCTAAGCTCTGGAATTTCCTCCTAAACTTCTCCACCTCTCTACCTCTCTCTCTCCCCTCCTTTAAGACACTCTTTAAAACCTACCAGTTTGACCAAGCTTTTGGCCATCTGCCCTAATATCTCCTTATAAGGCTCAGTGTCAGATTTTGTTTGATAACACCCCTATGAAGCGTCTTGGGACATCTTACTATGCTAAAGGCGCTCTATAAATGCAAGCCACATAAATCTACTGTCAAAAGCAATCTCACCAGTTGGAAAATCATCCCACAAATGACCTCGGGCGGAACCTATTGGACGAGATTGTTAGCCTCTTTGAGCTCAGGATCACAGAATCATAGGGGACGATTTTCCCACTGGAGGTGAGATGGAGGCGAGTTTCAGCTTGGGTGGGTTTGAAACCCGCCTCCACTGATAGGTTTCAAAAATTTGCGAATTTCGCATGATTGGCCACTTGATTTCAGAGGTGTGGAATGCCCTTGCTCAATTAATGTTTTGGGACTGAAACTCGCCTCTGTTGACAGCACTTTTCCAGTCTGATTTTATGGTTTCTTGCTCCCTTGGCTCATTCCACAGCATTTCTGCGTCTCCTGCACCACCTCCAACATCTTTTGAGAAACCACTATGTCCAATTCCAAGGCAAGGGCCTACCCGAGGCTCTCGGATGAGGCGCTGCAAATGTTGTTGGAGGGAGTGACAGCTAGCATGGAGGTGCTCTTCCACTCTCTCGGAGGAAGAGGCCTGCCAAAGAAACCAAGGCTGTGTGTGTACAGCTGGCAAGGGATATAACCTCCAGATCTGTGTGCAAATAGGGAGACTGTTTCTGTGTATTGATGAAATGCCATGCCTGTTGGAAAGCATTAAAATGATTTGAAGCCAAAATGTTGGCGTTATGCCATCTGTTCTTTCGCCTTAGGCAGCTCCACATTGCAAGCACCGCCACACTTGCATTGTCAGGTTGGTGGCCTGAGTGAAAGGAGGCCAGAGAGTCATGTCCATTGTCAATGATGTCCTAGGATGGAGCCAAGGACATGTGCCAACATGGGCAACCTATGCAAATCTGGCCATGATAAGTTCATCCCTTGCATCCCGGGCAGCCATGTGCTCGCATACTGCCGCTGCCGCTGGTCGATACACCGACGCTCTGACCTCCTCCTCCTCCTCCTCATCCTCATCTGAGGTCCATGCAGAAAGAAAACGAATGGTTCCCATGCTGCTTGTAGATGCCTCCTTTGGGGAAGCGCTCATTGCAAGCGGGGAGAGGGTCCTCCAAGGAGGTCCCACAGTTGATGGAGTCAAGCTGCAGCACCTCCGACTTCGGAAGTTCTTCTAAAAGTGCTCAGAGACCTTTTGAAGCCAAGGTCTGGCACCTGCAAGTAATCCTTGCTGCAATAAACAATGGCCCTGAAATTCACCTCTCCGGCTTGCTGCAGGGGTAAGGATCGCGCGCGCACTTACCTACCGCGCCTGCCGTTGACCTCTGGGCCCACGGAAACTTCAGCTCCTGGGCCTCTCCCAACTGCCGGCACGCAGTGCTTGCGTGTCCCAGGGGTGCAGTTAGTGCGATGCGTCCCCTGGGATCACGTGGGCCATGGAGAGCCAATGGCAGCAGACCATCTTTCATTCATAGATTTGACAGGAAGACACCTGTCAAATCTATGAATTGAAATCGGCCCCAAAAGAACAGCTAAACTTAAAATAAATTTTAAAAAACCATCACATTTATAAAATAACTATAAGTTAAATAAATTAACTACTTTATAAACAAAAATTAAAATTTTTGAAAAAATTAAAAAACTTTTTAACAGTGCTAAAACTAAACTTACCTTTCTTTAAAGTATCTAAAAAAGATAAACCTGTTGAAATTTTTTTTAATTATAGTTAATTAACCACTTACCTTGTTGAAAACGGGTCCTGCGCCTCCTTTTTAAAAGCGCAGGTTTTTCAATACTTACCCTCCCATAGAAACCTTAAAAAAAAACCTAAGTTTGCTGCGTGCGCACAGCCTCTACCGCGCACGCGGTTCACCTATGAACCTCCCCCTTCACCAGACCGGAAGTTCCGGTTTCCCGCGCATGCGCAGTGCATGCAGGAAACCGGTACTTCAGGACGCCTTACGGGTGAGTACACAGTGCGTACTCACCCGGGAAGGGCCGAAATTTTGGCCCAATGTCTTGTTAGACCTGCAGCAGTGAGGAGGCCACCCACGAATCAACCCGCCATGTTTACCTGGCGTGGTTTAGGAGGTGCGTGGATCACGACGAAAAGCTGGAAAAATCACGAGGGCCTCTCAAAATAGGCTTAGAGCAGCCCTTAACGAGCATTTAAGGATCTTTAATAGCGCAATGGCCAGCTGGAGGTGGGAGCGTTTCCCGACCTCCAAATCCGGAACTGGCAAAATCCCACGGAGGCGGGTTGGAGGCGGGTTCCGAACCCGACCTCTTTGAATCTGATTTTCCCGCCTTTCCCACCTCCAAACCCGCCTCCTCCGACGTCAGAAAATCGCCCCCATAGAATCATAGAAATTTACAACACAGAAGGAGGCCATTCAGCCCATTGTGTCCGTGCCGGCCGACAAAGAGCTATCCAGCCTAATCCCACTTTTCAGCACTTGGTCTGTAGCCTTGTAGGTTACGGCACTTCAAGTGCATATCCAAGTACTTTTTAAATGTGATGAGGGTTTCATTTAATAGGATGTGCCTATTTATGGTGCTAGTTAGCCTCGGAGCTCAGGATGTGCTATTGGAGCAGCTAGTTAGCCTCTGAATGACCTGAATAAAATTTTGATCTTGTGGCCTTAAAAGCCATGGATCTGAAAGCCATGGATCCGCCTTAGAAGCCGGATAATATAATGTGCATTCCATGGTATAATGCTCCTATAAAGCAGTGGCCTCTCAATCCCCCGACATAATAATCGTGGAGTGAGGCTTCCCATATGGCAGAGAATTGTGGGTGCATTGGAATTCCCAGGACTCAATTAATTTGCATATAATCGGCAGGTGACCTCGTCATTGTCAGCTCAGTTTGGGCGCCTGTCAGGTGGGGGGTGCGAAAAGGTGATGGGTGGCAAGAAAATCTGGTGGTGGCCGACCACTCATCTGCAGAGCTGGCAGGTCTGGACAAAGATGCCTGAAGGAAGACAAGATGGGTCCTCTTGCACAAAAGTCTTAAGCCATCCTATGGGCCCCACTTCTTCTACCGTAACAGAATAGTATGCCTGCTCCCAATTTGCCCCTTTCACCAAGGAACAGTTTACCTTGAGCAACACCATGTGTGTGTTTCTCCAACTCTGGCCTCTTGTGCATCCGCCCCCTTCCATTGGCGGCCGTCCAGGCCCTAAGCTTTGGAATTCCCTCCCTAAACCTCTCCACCTTTCCACCTCCCTTTCCTCCTTTAAGACGCTCCTTAAAACCTACCTCTTTGACCAATCTTTTGGCCACCTGTCCTAATGTCTCCTTCTTTGACTCAGTGTCAGTCTTTGTCTGATTACGCATCTGTGAAGTGTCTTGAGACATTTTACTACATTGAAGGGGCTAGTTAATGCAAATTGTTGTTGGAATGTCTTCGGTTACTGAGTGGCGGATATTGTTTAGTGCTTATTGTTTAGTGATATTGGTGCTGCTTGTTTATGTACCTTCCCTGTGCAGAATTTGTTGGCGCCTGTTTTTTCTTTACCAGCACCTAACAGTTTGAGCTTTGCTTTCTAGATTGGGAGGGGGTCTTAGTGATTACAATCATTAACTATCTTCAACAGAAATGCAAAGTATTGTTTACACCAAGAAATGCAGAGAAACTGGACACATTATTAATTCAACTTTCATGTAAATTAAAGAAAATATCATGTGTTGAAAGGACTCCCAACTTCAAAGGGTGGAAGAATCCGGAAACGCTAATTATTATCAGATTTTTGGTTTTTTTGTTTAGCTTGCCTCCGAATTTAGATATGAGACAAGGACAATTGCTCTTTAACTTCCTACCAGCATGTGTGCTAATCTTTGGTCAGGCCTCTGCACTGCAAAATAGATTATTTTCATGATAATATTTTCACGCAAAGGCAGTTCTAGCTGCATTAAAGGAAATTAGTCTCGACCCCCTACTGAATGTGCATTTGAGCACACAGCAGCGGTCTGTGTGTAGCCAGGTGAAGATCAATGGCCCATTCTGGGGCTCGCAGGAGAGTCCACGGGGACTGGGCTGAGTTAATAGTGATGCACACAAGTACATTACACGGAATGCAGAGTCTGTGCTACACAAGGCGCTGACTGGGAACCTCTCACACCCAGCGAGCCAGGATAGCCAGTGGGTGGTCCTCACTGTGCACGTGCAAGATGCTGAGAACAGGAACTTGTACAGTTCTGTCATTTTTCCTTCTTGCAAACCACCCCCCCCACCCCCGGAAACTTTGGGCTGGATTTTGATACTGGGGCGGGTTGGGGTCGTGTCATCCACTTGTCGTGTTATCCACCCGACTGCAATTGGATGTGGGAGATTGATACGATTTTCACCTAATTGGGCAATTGAGTTCCAGCATGTGGGAACCCATGAACCAATTAGTGTTTTCAGTCTGAAAGTCGCCTCTGATGATGTCATCATTGCTGCTGCATTGAAGGTCTGCAAAGACTGCCTGGCCTTTGCTGTGAGAGGACCTGGATGCAAAATGAGCAGCAGTAGCCCTAAGTCTGCTCCCAGATATTTTTAATCCACCACTCCCAGATATGTCTCCTCCTCATCCATCAATCTAGATATGTCTCCTCCTCATCCATCCATCCAGATATGTCTCCTCCTCATCCAGATATGTCTAGCCAGCCAGCCAGCCAGCCAGCCATCCAAATGTGCTCCCGCCAAGTTTCACATTTGTGGTTCAGAACAGGCGTGCTTCACATAGAAAAAGGGTTAAAATCACAAAGGCCTTTCAAAATGGCATTATAGAGGCAATTTAGTGCTTGTTAAGGGCCTTAGCAGCCTATCCTGCCTCTTAGAGGCGAGACGGAGTCGGGACCAGCAGACACGATTTAATGAAAATTGCGTGGAGGCGGGATGGAGGCGGACTTGCGCCCGCCCGCCAGTTTTCGCAATTTTAACCCCCCACATGCCTCCAAACCCGCCTCCACGGGTCAATGAAAATCTAGCCCTTTGGATTTTTTGGAGCTAGGTCCTGAATGCTGAAAGATTAGCCTCACGTTTTATATTTGATGAATCATCGTCAGCGGAGCTGTGCCCAAGACTAAATGGCGTAGGTTTTAGCGGCGATAGTAAGTCAGGGTAACATGACGGGAGCAGAAAGCATCGTGGGTTAACCAGTTTAGAGGGCACAACATGTGTCCAAAACATCTCTGTGCAGAATTCAGCAGCCTGGCTATCCTGGCTCGCTGGGTGTGAGAGGTTCCCAGTCAGCGCCTTGTGTAGCACAGCCCTGCATTCCGTGTAATGTACTGATGTGCATCACTATTAACTCAGCCCAGTCCCCGTGGACTCTCCTGCGAGTCCCAGAAGGGGCCATTGATCTTCACCTGGCTACACACAGACCGCTGCTGTGCGCTCGAATGCATTTTCAGCATGGGGTCGAGACTAATTTCCTTTAATGCAGCTGGAACTGCCTTTGCGTGTAAATATTATCATGAAAATAATCTATTTTGCAGTGCAGAGGCCTGACCAAAGATTAGCAAAGTAAGATAACTTGCAGCGAGTTGTTGTGATCTGGAATGCGCTGCCTGAAAGGGCGGTGGAAGCAGATTTAACAGTAACTTTCAAAAGGGAATTGGATAAATACCTGAAGATAAGAAATTTGCAGCAGAACGGGGAAAGAGCAGGGGGTAGTGGGACTAATTGGAGAGCTCTTTCAAAGAGCCGGCACAGGCACGATGGGCCGAATGGCCTCCTTCCATAGTGTAAGATTCTCTAATTCCATAGTGTAGGGAGTTAGTGTATTCCTGTAGACAATAAACCCTTAAGATGAGAATTGTATCACATGACTTGAGGAGTCTATCGGTTTGAAATAGTTAGGCGAGGTTACCGTGGATACAGAAGTACAGGTGGGGAGAGTGCTCAACACAGAGACCTTGGCGAGATCGGGGCTGTGGCGTTCTTCAGACACAGGGAATAGCACATGGTGCTGTAGTTACATCATATCCTGTGACCAAAATCAGGCAAGAAGACAAAGGAGGGTCAGGTGCCATAGTTGGACCACTATAGAGTATTAAAGTGAGTGTATACTGGTGTAGGCTGGTCTGTGGGAACTGAAGACTCGAGGCATCCAAGGCTCCATCCAGCGGGCTTGCAACATATAAGTAGTGTGGAACGTGTATCACTTGTGTGTTTAGTATGATTGATGTAGCAATATAAGTTGGTTTAGATCCAGAGAGTGGTGAGAAGTAGGAAATTGCTACCACAGTGAGTGGTTGAGGCAATTAGCATTGATGCATTCAAGGGGAAGCTAGTGAAGTACATGAGGGCGAAAGGAATAGAAGGCTATGCTGATAGGGTTGGATGAAGTAGGGTGGGAGGAGGCTCGTGTGGAGCATAAACACCGGCACAGACCAGTTGGGCCGAATGACCTGTGCTGTAGACTCGATGTAATTCTATGTAAGATAATGATGTGGAGATGCCGGCGTTGGACTGGGGTGGACAAAAATGAGAAGTCGCACAACACCAGGTTATAGTCCAACAGATTTATTTAATTTTACAAGCTTTCGAAGCAGTTCGCTCCTTCGTCAGGTAAGTTAGCAATGAGAGAATCTCCCAGCCAGGGGCATTCAGCCTCGGATCTGCAGGTAAGCGTTCTCCAAGGCGGCCTTCGAGATACACGACAGCGCAAAATCATAGAGCAGAAACTGATAGCCAAGTTCCGCACTCATGAGGATGGCCTCAATCGCGATATCGGGTTCATGTCACGATACAGAACGTGACTTGACATCATGGCCGGTCTTCCCAGGTGTTTTTTTTTTAAAAAGACTAACACAAAAACACAAATTGACAGGATATGCAGCCAGCAGGTGGTTTGACACGTTTAAGATAAGGCAAAGGACAGAAAATCTGCTAATCTTATACTTCTTAATAAAGTATTAAAGTTGCTGACGCTATTGCTGACGCTAGACTCTTGGCTAATAAGATAAGGCAGAAGGCAAATTCTGACAAATGGCCGCACTTCCACTTGACGTCAGAGCACCACATTTAAACAACTCGCAAAGGTAGCTTTTACTGTTCTGTCTGTTACTAACAATCTCCTGTTTCACCTCTTGTTCTATTCTTTGCTGCTCCTCCTTTGATGCTGTTTTGCTCTCTCTCTGTACTCCACAACTTCTCTCTCTCTCTCTCTCTCCTACAGAAGGGAGATGAGGTGAAATTTTTCCACCCAGAGAGTTGTGGGGATCTGGAACGCTCGACCTGAAAAGGTGGTGGAAGCTGATTCCATCAATAATTTTAAAAGGGAGTTGGACGGGTTCCTGAAGATGAGGAACTTACAGGGTTACGGACAAGAAGCGGGAGTGCGGGACTAAGCACGACTGCTCTTTCAAAGAGCCAGCACAGGCACGACGGGCCGAATGGCCTCCTTCTGTGCTGTAAGTTTCTATGATTCGATGATTCTATACACAGTTTTTCCTTCTCATGATCCTCCATTACTTTTCTCCATTTCTCCCTTCCTTTTCATTCTCTTTCCTCCTTTGTTTCTGTTTTCTCTATCTCTCTCTCTCTGTCTCTCTCTCTCACTCCTCCATTTTTTGTTCTTTCTCTCTATCTTTCTCCCCTCCGGACACACCAACCTCAGTAACATCGGGACGGGAGCCAACAGCTCATCGGAGACAAACAGGAGAGTGGTTAAAAACCGAAAAATTAAGAAGGCGGAAAGTGGAAAAGGTGAAGGAGGAGAAACAGATTTAAGGGAGAGATGACCAGAAAGGAACGGAGAAAGAGAGAGAACAACAGAACTGACGGAAGGAAAAATAAATCAGACGCGAAGAGAGAACGTGGAGCAGAAGTAAAGAGAGAGAGAGATGCAGAAGTGAAGGAGAAAGAAGTAAAGCAAAAAGAGAGAGACCAGTACCAGTATCTGTAATCAGAAGGAGGTGACAGCCTGAGAGATTTTCATGGGATCTGGCATGGTATAGTTTGAGAATTACTCAATTAATTTTTAGTCGTATTTATTCTCAAAGATATACATGATTGAGCTGTGAGGAAAGATTAAAAATACAATACAATTTTGGTCCAAAGTCTCAGGATTTTGCTCCAAGAAAAGTAAGTTTGTCTGGCCCATGTCTATAACCTTCTCCACGCCCAGATTCTATGTGACATAAGAACATAAGAACATAAGAAATAGGAGCAGGAGTAGGCCAATTGGCCCCTCGAGCCTGCTCCGCCATTCAGTAAGATCATGGCTGATCTGATCCTAACCGCCAATCTACTATCACAGAACCATCTCCTGAACCTAACAGAATTGGACACACGAAATAGGAGCAGGATCAGGCTACACGGCCCCTGGGCCCGCTACGCTACCCACAGGGCCATGACCGATCCGAACCTAGACTCATGTCCAAATTCCTGCCTGCTCCCCATAACCCTTAATTCCCTTTACTTCTAGGAAACTGTCTATTTCTGTTTTAAGTTTATGTAATGTTGTAGCTTCTACAGCTTTTTGGGGCAGCATATTCCATGGACCTACCACCCTCTGAGTGAAGTAGTTCCTTCTCATCTCAGTTTTGTAAGAGCAGCCCCTTATTCTAAGACTATGCCCCCTAGTTCTAGTTTCACCCATCATCGGGAACATCCTCCCCGCATCCACCCGATCCAACCCCTTCACAATCTTATATGTTTCAATACGATCGCCCTCATTCTTCTGAACTCCAATGAGTAGAGTCCCAATCTACCCAACCTCTCCTCATATGTCCATCCCCTCATCCCTGGGATTAACCGAGTGAACCTTCTTTGTACTGACTCGAGAGCAAGTATGTCTTTACTTAAGTATGGACACCAAAACTGTATGTAGTATTCCAGGTGCGGTCTCACCAATACCTTGTACAACTGAAGCAATACCTCCCTATTTTTATATTCTATCCCCTTAGCAATGAAAGCCAACATTCCATTGGCCTTCTTAATCACTTGCTGCACCTGCATACTAACCTTTTGAGTTTCGTGCACCAGGACCCCCAGATCCCTTTGTACTTCAGTACTTTCCAGTTTCTTGCCATTTAGATAATAACTTGCTCGACTATTTTTCCTGCCAAAGTGCATAACCTCACACTTTCCAGTATTGTATTCCATCTGCCAAATCTCTGCCCACTTACTTAGCCTGTCTATGTCCCCTTGCAGATTTTTTATGTCCCCCTCACTCACTACTTTCCCTCCCATCTTAGTATCATCTGCAAACTTTGATATGTTACACTCGGTCCCCTCCTCCAAATCGTTAATATAGATTGTAAAGAGTTGGGGACCCAGCACTGACCCCTGCGGAACACCACTAGTTACTGATTGCCAGTCTGAGAATGAACCATTTATCCCAACTCTCTGCCTTCTGTTAGATAGCCAATCCTCTATCCATGCCAGAATATTACCCCCAATCCCGTGATTTTTTATCTTAAGCAATAATCTTTTGTGTGGCACCTTGTCAAATGCCTTTTGGAAGTCTAAATACACCACATCCACTGGTTCCCCTTTATCCACCCTGTGTGTTACTTCCTCAAAGAACTCCAGCAAATTTGTCAAACATGACTTCCCCTTCATAAAACCATGCTGACTTTGTCCTATTAAATTATGATTATCCAAATGTCCCGTTACTGTCTCCTTAATAATGGACTCCAACATTTTACCTACCACAGATGTTAGGCTAACCGGTCTATAGTTTCCAGCCTTCTGTCTACTGCCCTTTTTAAATAAGGGTGTTACATTAGCAGTTTTACAGTCTGCCGGGATCTTTGCTGAGTCCAGGGAGTTTTGGAAAATTATTACCAATGCATCCACAATCCCTACTGCCACTTCCCAGAAGCAACCAACCAACAAATAACATTGTCGTCTGGGTGTGACCAAGAATCCCAGGCCAATATTTCCCAATCTCCTTGGTTGGTGTATTATTTTCCGAATGTGTACTCTGTGGGGGAGCCTCACCACCTGGGAGCCCATATAGAGAAAGCTAAATAGAGGAAGTATCATGGGGATAGATATACACTCCCACCGGGCCAAGGCCCCAGACCGGGAATTGCAAATTCAAAAATCTGCCCTCTTCTGTTTGCAGTTGGCTCCCCCCCCCCTCCACCCTAACCCTTTTACTTTGCAGTGTCCCCTGTAAGTCCTGCAATATTTCAAAAAATGTGGGATTTCATCCTTAACAAAGCTGATCTACACATGCGCTGTCTCCTCCCTCATCTCCTGTGCCAGGTAGCTTCAGTGTCTGAAGGGTCTTGACCTTTGGTTACCTGCTTCTGGGAAGAAAGTCCTATAGAACCTGGGTGTTGAGAAGTTTATAGATACAGGGCTGGACAAATTTACAGGGCTATGGGGAAATAGCAGGGGGGAGTGGGACTAATTGGAGAGCTCTTTCAAAGAGCCAGCACAGGCACCATGGGCCAAACGGCCTCCTGTGTTTACGATTCTATGTAGTACATAGTGAAGGGCTGGCCTCTGACATCTCCAAGGAGTCAGAGCGCTGTTTCTTTGGCAGGACACAGTGGGATGGCAATCACTATGGTCTGAGACCAGCAATGTTGTTTATGGTTCGGTATTCAGCATCCATGGAGGGCTGAGCTCAGACCTGGAGGAGGAAGGAACATCTGACCCATAACAGATCGGCCTCAGACCTGGTTTCTGCTACAGAAAGAAGAAAGAGCTTTTATATAGCGCATTATACAACCTCAGGATGTCCCTAAAGCGCTTCACAGCTAATGAAGTACTTTTGAATTGTAGTCACTGTCGTAATCACGCCTCCACTACTCGCCTTCAAGCAGCCGCCTAACCTCAAAAGTACCATCGTTCGCAGCAGATTACCCATCTTTCAGGAGAACAGCAACCAAGACACCACACAACCCTGCCACGGCAACCTCTGCAAGACATGCCAAATCATGGACACAGATACCATCATCACACGTGAGGACACTACCCACCAGGTACACGGTACATACTCATGTGACTCGGCCAACGTTGTCTACCTGATACGTTGCAGTAAAGGATGCTCCAGAGCATGGTACATCGGCGAGACCATGCAGACACTGAGACAACGTATGAACGGACACCGCGCAACAATCGCCAGGCAGGAGGGTTGCCTCCCAGTCGGGGAACACTTCAGCAGCCAGGGGCATTCAGCCTCGGATATGCGGGTAAGCGTTCTCCAAGGCAGCCTTCGAGATACACGACAGCGCAAAATCATAGAGCAGAAACTGATAGCCAAGTTCCGCACTCATGAGGATGGCCTCAATCGCGATATCGGGTTCATGTCACGATACAGAACGTGACTTGACATCATGGCCGGTCTTCCCAGGTGTTTTTTTTTTAAAAAGACTAACACAAGAACCTACACAGATTGACAGGATATGCAGCCAGCAGATGGTTTGACACGTTGGACCCACTGGGACACATCTCATTGTCTTGGCTGTGCTCTTTGATGTAGGAAAGATTTGAATATATTTTGTCTGTGTTTAAATTGTGAATTCTGGGAGATTCTCTCACTGCTAACTTACCTGACGAAGGAGCGAACTGTTCCGAAAGCTTGTAAAATTAAATAAATCTGTTGGACTATAACCTGGTGTTGTGCGACTTCTCAGTAATATAGGTAAACACGGGAGCCAATCTGCACAGCAAGCTCCCACAAACAGCAATGATATAAATGAATGGATAATCTATTTTTAGCTGTTGATTGAGGGATAAATATTGGCCAGGACACCAGGGAGAACTCTCCTGCTCTTCTTCAAAATAGTGCCATGGGATCTTTTACATCCACCTGAGAGAGCAGATGGGGCCCCGGTTTAAGGTCTCATCCGAAAGTCTGCACCTCCGACAGTGCAGTGCTCCCTCAGTACTGCACTGGGAGTGTCAACCTGGATTCTGTGCTCAAGTCTCTGGAGTGAGACTATGAGGCCACAACCTTCTGTCTCAGAGGCGAGCGTGCTACCCAATGAGCCACGGCTGACACCTTATTATGTTTTATAACACTTTATCACTAATAACGGCTGGCGCGATGTAGGGGGTACGTCAGGGCTGGAGGAAGTTTTAGAGTTGGGTGATAGAAGGTCCGAGAGAGGGAATTGTAAATGACGAGGAAGATCTTGAATGGGGATCGGGAGCTAATGGAGATGATGGGCAAGTAGAACCTGGTCACAGGAAGTGAAGCTTTGCATGAGTTGGAGATTGTGCAAACTACATACCTTGTATTAAAAGTCCTGCAGCTCATTCATTATGAATGTATCCATTGCACAAACCAATCTTCCATTCAGTTCGATTCTACTGTGGGCAGAAATGAGTTTATTTAGGAGAATAACTCCCAAGCATAAATAATTAATGTAATGATTCACTGATGCAATTTTTTTTTTAGATAATGATGACCCTTTTGTACTAAATTGACATGAATATTGATTAGCTGCTCTGTGTACTTCAAGCCAACTTCATCATATGCCAGTTTTGTACATTAAAGCAAATTAGAAGGCAGATCGGAGATGATAGCACCATGGTGTAAGCCTCTGAAATATTGCGCCCTGTCCAATCAGCTCTTCTATACATTCCCACCAGAGGACTTGTAGCCTCTGGGTGACGTTTCTGCCTGTTGCTGAAAATAGTGCGTTTGTCTAAAGGCAATTTTAATCAAAATTGCAGGAGGTTGCAAAGGAGATATCTGTTCTCACTGGAAAAGAGAAGGTTGAGATGTGATGTGATTACTGTATTTAGGATTCTAACGGGACTGGGTAATGCCGACCGTGACAAGCTGTTTTACCGTGTCCAGAACAGTGGAAGCAGAGGACACGGCCTGCGCTTGAAGGGGGGGACATTCAAAACTAATCTGCGGGAACAATGGCCTCGATTGTCATCCCCCACCGACAGGTGGGAGAGGGTTGTGGGTGGGGGCTTTAAAATATCAGAATCGAGCAACTCGACCTCAACACGACCCCATTCCCAGCCACCGTAATATTCAGGCCTTGGACAAGACTCCCGCTAAAAGCAGGCGGGGGCCTACTTAACACGCAAAAGTCGCGGCTCGATGATGTCATCGGCACCGCGACTTATTTTTAACCTCAACACGGGGGGGTCCCGTGCAAGCTCTTGCCCGGCAACAGCAACACGGCGGGAGGAGCCAACTGGCCAGAAGTTTAACTGCTATTAAGATCCTTGTGGGCCAGGAGGAGCAGGAGTGCTTCTCCGCCCCCCACCCCAACTCCCCCCGAACCCCCCCCCCACCCCCCAGGCCTTACAAGGAAGCCTTCGCCCTCCCCAGCCCCTCCCACACCCCCACCCTTTCCTGATCGCAGTCATCAGCTGCCTCATCCACCACGCTCCCACCACCAACCCGATAGCAACTCCTATGTTCCCATGAGATAGAGTTAGGACTGATTGGCAGGGCACGGCATCACAGGCGATAGAAGCAGTGAAATCAAAGAGTGTCGGGTCAATTATCCTCCCAGTCGCTTGTAACTAAATGATCAACATTGGAGGAGTTAACAGACATAACCAGAGTCAATATTAGAAAATCTGATTACAATAAATTCTTTTGGTCTGAAAGCTTTGAAAAGCCCCATCACTGAGATTGCTGTTATTAGATAATGGATTTTTTGAATGGAAAATATCATAATTGTAAGAAATTCACAAGTATTACATTTTTCACACATTGATTCTAAATTACCTTCTTAATGTTCCCAGACCCCATCTCCTTTTATACCGTTTTGTGTAAGAATTTACCAAATGCTTTTTTTTCTTCTGTGAGCCTGACAAATATTCCCAGATTGAATGAAGTACAACTGCTTCATAGCATAAAAGAGATGATTTTAAGCTTTAATAGGAGGCTATGTGTTCAGAAATACCAGCAATGCTTTCTGACTAAGAGCCACACACTAGTTCCCCACCCACCTCTGATGTTTCCTTGCCGAGATGACGCCCTACAGAACTCAGTGTTGGCATAGTTATTGAGCTGACTGGCTATAGCCAAAGCATTAACATAGGAACTAAGGAATTGCTGGATGAAAATAAAAACAAGCTTCATCTAGTTCATCTTCTACCATTAGCACCCTGCCCTCTGAGTCAGAAGGTTGTGGGTTCAGGTCCCATTGCAGAGACTTGAGCACAAAAATCTAGGCTGACCCTCCAGTGCAGTGCTGAGGGAGTGCTGCACTGTCGGAGGTGCCGTCTTTCGGATGAGACGTTAAACCGAGGCCCCGTCTGCTCTCTCAGATGGATGTAAAAGATCCTGTGGCACTATTTTGAAGAAGAGCAGGGAAGTTCTCCCCGGTGTCCTGGCCAATATTTATCCCTCAGTCAACATAACAAAAACAGATTATCTGGTCATTATCACATTGCTCTTTGAAAGAGCTTGCTGTGCACAAATTAGGTGCCACATTTCCTACATTACAACAATGACTACACTTCAAAAGTACTTCATTGGCTGTAAAGCGCTTTGGGACATCCGGTTTGTAAGGTTTCCAAAATTTGCAGATCCCCAAAACCTAAGGAAAAAGGACTTTGGAACCCTCAGAGTGATAAAAATGCATTTGGGCCTAACATAACGAATTTAAGACCAAAAACCAAGTTTTGGCATTTTAAAAACTATGTCTGGGCCTGTAAAGGGAGAAAAGGCTTTGAAAGACGATGGGTTCGACCTCTGTAAAAGCAGTTTTAGGTTATTGCAGTTAATTGCACTGTCTGGGGAACCGGGATGACCCTACTCAAGCCCCAGTGGGCATTAACATTTTGACAATAGACCCTGGGAGAAGACAGTCCTACCCAAAATAACAGGCCCCATCAAACCGATTACAAGGCCCATCAGAAAACATGCATAATACAAATCACTCAGGACCAGTCTATAGAACAGACTGAGTCCAGCCTAGAAACCCAAAACACGAAACCAATCACCAGTGATCAGCCAAGGAGATCGACAGGATGCAAACCATCCCAAAACCCATTTGACACTTACAGAGCAGTTACTGGTAACAGGCCCGCCAAAAACCAGACAATGAACTGAGTAGATTTGGCGAGTAGATAAGGCCACTTCAATTTGATATAATTGAAGGCCCATCAAGCAGTTCAAGGTCGTTGGGTCGAGCAGTCAGTCGCACCCGGTGGTCATCAGAAGAAGAAGAAACCAGGAAGAAGAGAACCCAAGCTGGAAGCGAGTCGGCATCGCTCACCACACAGACACACCTGAGTCCAGCTCGTGAAGATACCACCTCGACGGACCTCCAACAACGATCCCAACACAGTCACCCGGAGCAACAAGCAGCAACAAGTCACCGACGGCTCCACGAGGTCGACCGACACACCAAACCAGGCCTAAAACCATCGCGGAAACCAAAGGCCTCACGAAACCAACAACCGTGCGTTACCCCCAACTGACCGGGTAATAGCAGGCCACCGCGACCAACAAAGATCAACTCAAGGGAAGAAAACCCGAAGAACCGCAAAGTTTGCACACTACAAACTACTCCTGACTTGCCCCTGGGTAAGATTTTCCCCAAAGACTCTAAACCCTACTGCTAAACCAAAGAAATTGGGTACTCACCAGATAAATCCATAACCACTCCTACCACATCAGCAGACTCGCGAAGACTGACCAGAGACTCAGGTGAAGTCCTCTACCGCGTACGGGGTATGGCAGACACTAACCGCCATAAACAGCGAACCCCAAAACCGCGATTTAGCCCAACTGTCAAAGAATGGTGAGCATTATCCCTGGTCCTTCAAAACCTAACTTAGCTAGTAAAGTGGGGTTGGGAGGGGTGAAGTATTGTTCTACTGTCATTTCCCTCGCTTGTACCGAAGTGTCCCCCACCTTTAGAGTGTTAAGAGTGTTATTATTTGTGTCTTACCTTTTAATAAAGATTGAAGTTCTTTCATCAAACTCAGTTGTCTGCTGCACCTTTGTATCACAACCCCCAAATAAGTCCAAGGTCTGGAACCAAGGGAGTGGGAGCGATTCGAACCGCTCAGAAGTCAGAGGTAAAGCTGACACAAACCAGCACCCCCTACAGGTTGTCGTAAAAGGCACTATAGAAATGCAAGTCTTTCATTCTTTCTTTCATCCTGGTAGTTGCATGATCCAATGATGATGGAGATGGAGTTGTTGACCAATCACAGCGATCATTCTCTATCAGTGAGTCTACAACAGACCCAGACATGAGGTGAGGAAAACCCCCAGTGGTGGAGAGCTTTGGGAACTAGAGGTCCAAAGTCACCTGTTCCTCCCGAGCTCGCTGCACTCACCACACGTCATGTCACAAATTACTCAGATACTGTGTCCCAAAATATTATTTTCTGAAATAAATCTGTCTAATTTGCATTTGATTGAATCAATATTAACTGCTTCCACCATCTCCCCAGGGAGCCTGTTCCATAGATTGACCACTCGCTCGCTGAAATAGTGTTTCCACGGACTAGTTTTGAATTAACCCCTTCAAGCGCAGGCCGTGTCCTCTGGATCTACTGTTCTGGACACGGTGGAACAGCTTGTCATGATCGACATTATCTGGTCCTTTTAGAATCCTAAAAACAGTAATCACAGCAACTCTCGACCTTCTCTTTTCCAGTGAAAACATACCCAATTTACACAATCGCTCTGCAGTATTCCAATCCCTCCATCCATTCTGGTTGCTCTCTTCTCTATCCTTGCAATAGTTGCAACATTATTTTGGTGCTGTGTGACTTATTTCTCTCTTTCCTATGCTTAACGTCCTACTGAGAACTGCTACCAGTCTTTGTTTACTCGTGTTTCAGCTGGCAGGCTCCCCTGTTGGGTCTGTAGGTCTTTGAAAGGTAGGGGAGCTGATCTCAAATGAAAAGTACCTGCTCTCAAGTACCAACATCCTTTTATAACTAGTTTTGTCACGCTCAATTAGATGGGGGGCAGAAATTGACCATAATTATACACCTGCCTATAATTACATTCTCCTTTAAAATATTCGAAATTGTGGAGCGAGATGACAGGTTTTGTATTGGGGAAGGAGGTGATGCGGGAGAGTGTCAGCTGAGCACCGTGGGTGTTACTCAGCCCCCCTTCAGCGTGTTGTATGTGCAAGGTCCGCTCCATGGCTCGACGGATAACCGAGGGACATAAACTAGGGCTGACAGCCTAACTCCAGTGCAGATGATGCGGAGATGCCGATGTTGGACTGGGGTGGACAAAAATGAGAAGTCGCACAACACCAGGTTATAGTCCAACAGTTTCATTTGAAATCACGAGCTTTCGGAGCGCTGCTCCTTCGTCAGGTAAAGTCACTTCACCTGACGAAGGAGCAGCGCTCCGAAAGCTCGTGATTTCAAATAAAACTGTTGGACCATAACCTGGTCCAGTGCAGAGGTGATGGAGCGTTACAAAGCTGGGGGAGCCGATGAGATAAAGGAGACACTGGGGTGGAGTTTCCACTTCGGGCGCAATCGTCAATCCGGCCGCAAATTGCAGTAGTTTTTCGAAGTGAAGTTGCGGTTCAAGTTTCTGCTCAAACCCCCTTTGCATAATCACAAACGTAAAATCTGCCATGAACCAGCACGACCGGAGAGCGTTTTAGACAGCAATTGTGTAACTTTTTCCTCTTGCATTTAAAAATATTCCTTGCTGTGTTTAAGTGTGATAACCTGGTGCGATTTTATTAATACAGCTGAAAATGAGTTTATCACAAGAAGTAATCATTTTTAATAAGAGCTTCCAGTCCACCACTTGTGAATAACCCGGTTTAAAATTACTGAAAATGACTTTAACAAACTACACTGAACCAGTTACTAATTTCATTGGTGCACAGTGGTCAGTTTCTTAGTAAATTAAATATTTTTTATTGTTTAAAAGCTTTTAACAGGTGCCTATTAGTGTCCTTGCGCCTAAAAAACAGATTCATGTTAAGAGCCTCCTTGATTACTTGCAAAATGGCGCAATTAGCGGAAACTCACCACGGTGATCAATTCGATCTGGGGGTGCGGCCAGTTTTGGCGGCGGGGCTGGATTCCAGCGCGATTTCTTTTTTTAAGCTCACGCAAAAGATCGCGGAAACTCGATTTGTGCCGGACGTAACCTGCGCTTGAATTTCCGTGATCTTTTGCGCTGGTTTGGCCGATTTCTGGCAAGTTGTGCAGAAGTTCTACCTCATTCTTGTGTAACATTAAGCCTGGTATTGGCTTCACTAATTCACTCACAGAATTTTCATACAAACGTTACAGACTTTAGTAACTTGGGGGGAAAAATTGTGTGGCGCCCATTTTGGGGCGCTAACGTCGCCGGGGCGCCCCGAAAAGGTTAGCGCGCCCCCCCAACCGCCGTAAATTCAGCAGTAGGTGGGGCGCTACTGGAAAACGTTCCACCTCCTCCTTGGGGCGCTACTACTGAATTTTGCGGGAGCACGTAGCACCGCGTCATTGCAGGCCTCCTCCCCTGAATTTAAAAACACAATTTTCCCCCCATTGTGTCTGAGGAAGGGGCGGGGTTGGGGGGGGGGTGGTGGTGAGGTGGGGGGTGGTGTGTTTGGACAAAGCCAATCATTTCAAATACAAACATCCTGTGGGATTTATTTAAGTATGTTTGATTGGCACTTTTTTGGTTGGACATTTTTTGTAGTGCCATGGGATCTTTTATGTCCACCTGAGAGAGCAGACGGGGCCTCGGTTTAACGTCTCATCCAAAAGACGGCACCTCTGACAGTGCGGCACTCCCTCAGCACTGCACTGGAGAGTCAGCCTTGATTTTGTGCTCAATTCTCTGGAGTGGGATTTGAACCCAAAACTTCTGACTCAGAAGCTTCTCGAGGCACCTCTGCAACTAAAAGCACCAACTAGAATATGGAAAGCAAAATTTCACCTATGGGTTGGTTCCAGAGGCTGAACACCCAAAAATAATTGAAGCAGAGGAAGATGTAGGATTATGTAGTATTGAAGGAGTGCTGCACTGTCGAAGGTGCCATCTTTCGGATGAGGCATTAAACCGAGGCCCCGTCTGCTCTCTCAGGTGGACTTAAAAGATTCTATGGTACTATTTTGAAGACGAGTAGGGGAGTTCTCCCCGGTGTCCTGGCCAAAATGTAATCCCTCAACCAACATCCCAAAAAAATACTGGTCATCATCACATTTAAACTAAAATATCTATTTTATTTAATTGATTCTTGGGATGTGGGCATCGCTGGCAATGCCAGCATTTATTGCCCATCCCTAATTGCTCTTGAGAAGATTGTGATGAGCCGCCTTCTTGAACCGCTGCAGTTATGTGGTGAAGGTACTCCCACAGTGCTGTTCAGTAGGGAGTTCCAGGATTTTGACAGAGCAACGATGAAGGAACGGTGATATATTTCTAAGTCAGAATGGTGTTTGACATTGAGGGGAATTTGGAGGTGATGGTGTTCCCATGCACCTGCTGCCCTTGTCCTTCTTAGTGGTAGAGGTCGCAGGTTTGGGAGGTGCTGTCGAAGAAGCCTTGGTGAGTTGCTGCAGTGCATCTTGTAGATGGTACACACTGCGGACACGTTGCACCAGTGATTGTTTAAGGTGGTGGATGGGGTGCCAATCAAATGGGCTGCTTTGTCCTGGCTGATTTCGAGCTTCTTGAGTGTTGTTGGAGCTGCACTCATCCTGTTAGTTGTTTAATTGTCCACCAACACTCACGACTGGATGTGGCAGGACTGCAGAGCTTTGATCTGATCTGTTGGCTGTGGGATCGCTTAGCTCTGTCTATAGCATGCGGCTTCTGCTGTTTCGCATGCATGTAATCCTGTGTTGTATCTTCACCAGGTTGGCACCTTATTGCTGTTTGAGAGAGCTTGCTGTGTGCAAATTGGTGCTGTGTTTCCTACATTACAACAGTGAGTACACTTCAGAAGCCATGTGGTCATGAAAGGTGCTATATAGAGTCATAGGGGTCGAGTTTGCCAGGCCCGAGGAGGCGGGATTGGAGGCGTGTGAGTTGTAAAAATCGCAAAAAATGGCAGGCGGCTCCGATCCCACCTCCGAGCAATTTTCCCACATTTGTGGTTTCAGACCCTGTTTCCATCCCGCCTCCAAGAGAACTACTAGTTAATTGCCTCTATAATCCCATTTTGAGAGGCCTTTCTGATTTTAGCACATGTCCTGCACGTCTCCTCTGGAACACGCCAGTTAATCCTGGCGGCCTCACAAGTGGATTGCTTACTAACAGCTGCAGCTCCACCATTAAAAAAGAGTTTTCCCAAATGATCATTTGCAGGTGGCAGAACTTTGTTGTCTCAGGTCTGGGGAACTTTTAGCAGGCCTACTCATTGTTGTGGAAGTTTGGAGACTGACACCCATCTGCAGTGTGACCTCCTGGGAAACCCCTCTCCCCACCATGACTGAGCGCTTCCTCAACTGAGGTATATACCAGAAGCATGGGAACCATTTATTTCCTTTCCTCTGGGACATCAGAATTGAACGAAGACCAGCCGTGGCAGCAGCAGAACCCTGAACAACAGCAGCACCACCAGCAGCAGCAACAACAGGAGCGTCAAGCTGCAGCTCACCCACCTGTAGCTGCACAGGCCAGAAGGCGCCAGCGCGCGACCACATTGCTGCCCGGGATGCAAGGGACACATTCACTTTGGCCAGATTTGCTTAGCCTGCACAATCAAACACTTTTGCCTCGTACCTCCTTACCAGAGCATCGACAATAGACAAGAACCTGCGGATTCCTATCACTCTGACCACCATACTGACAATTGCAAGTCGCCCTAAGCCCTCAGTGTGGAACTCCCATTTGCAAAATGACACAGGCCACAACTTCAACAGTTTGCCATTAATCTGTTTATCATAACAATTCAAGGATGGCTTGCCAAAAATCAATACAACAGAGCACCCAAGTGACTACCCTTGTGACTACTTGTGCTTTAACTTCCTCTTGCAGGCTCCTACGTGGTGCTTCCCCTGTGGCTTCAGCAGATGTGGAGGCCCCTTGCTCACTTTCTTGCGGCTCCTGTCTCGACACCTTTGGCGGCCGTCCTCTGGGGTTGCGAACCTATGAGGGCTTGACAAAAGTCTGCTGCTCCTACGGCTGTGCAGGGGATGAGACGCACATCTCAGTTGGGTGAGGACTCTGCTGGGGCTCTGACCGAGGGCTTTGCAGTGGCATGGTCGTGTGAGTGCTTGGAGAGGAGCCCCCACTTCCTTGTTGTCTGTGACCAACATCCCTCTCATGGGTCAGCTCCACTTCAGAGCTAGCAAGTGGCTTGACAGCACCTTGCTGCACTTCAGGGGGGACATGAAGATCTGTTGCTGCACTGGAAGTCCTACTCCAGAGGACTTCCATGAAGGTCTGGTTTCTATGCTCAATAGCTGATCATCGCTCCTCAAGAGTTGTTAGTCTATTCTGAACAATGGCCATGTTTTCACTACCCTGGCAACTAAGCTCCTCCCTGGCCGTAGCCATCCTCTCTTCTACAGTAGCCAGCCTTACCACGGAGGTAGCAATCCTTTCCACGGAGGTTGCTATCTTTTCCGTGGTGATGCGTTCATGCGCCAATGCCTCCACAAAGTTTATGTTCGCGATGGACTCCTCCATTCACTCCATACTCGCAGCGACACTGGAGACAAAACCTGCCAGAGACTCCTGCACCTGGTCCTGGAGTTCCAGCACTGCTCTCCTTCTGGATGGATCCGGAGGCACAGGGTCAACATGCAGCTGAGCCGAGCTGGCAGAGTCCTGCGCCCTCCGATGAGGACACTCCACTGCTGTCCCTGTCCCCACCATCTGCTGATGCTGACTTGTGATCTGTGATACACTAAGTGACAACACTACTCTATCTCGCAAAGGTCCCACCGAGGTGTGATTGTCTGCGCTGGTGCTGGGTGCGCTGAGTTCTGCTGACGCTGCGCCCTCAGAGGTTGCAGCTTCCTCTGAGGAGTCTTGAGGCTCAGGCTGTTCCTCCTGGACAGTGGGGACGGGGGCTCTCGATGGTCCTGTGGGGGAGTAAAGGAAAGAGTTAGAGTTCTGAGGTAAAGGTTGCATGCACATTGAATTGTGCAGATGTTAGAGCATCAGAATCATTATCAGTCACTCATGCAATGTCAATGAGAGAGATGCTAAACTATTCTGTCACCAGCTTGCTGTGATGCGCCCGTCTGTCCATCCCCCACTTGCGAATCGTGCTCCACTCTGGCGATCTCCAGGGCTGCCTCCTCCAAAGTGGTGAGCTGGGCTACTGAGGGTGGCCCTCCTCCTGTCCTCGCTCTTTCCCTCTTATTGTGGGCTCTCTTTTCCTGCAATGAGGGACACAAGTGGAATTTGAGTGAGAATGAAGGAGCGAGTGGAGAGAATCCATAGCATAGATGCTTAGAAGGAGACAAAGAGCCCTCCCTGTGTGTTGTAAGTTGTTGTCATTGCGTCACAGTGATAGGGAGTGTGAGGGCTGCATGGTCGAATAGTTAAGTGAATGTGACCATAGAGAGAGAGGGAATGGGTAAGGGTGCAGGGATGTAAGGGTCAAGTGGGATGTGGAGGAAGTGGTTGGCAATAAGAACATAAGAACATAAGAAATAGGAGCAAGAATAGGCCACTTTGTTCCTCAAGCCTGCTCCGCCATTCAATAAGATCATGGCTGATCTAGGACTCAAAGCCACTTCCCAGCCCGTTCCCCATAACCCTTCACTCCCTTATCTTGCAAAAATTTGTCTATCTCCACTTTAAATGTATTTAATGACCCAGCCTCTACAGCTGTCTGGGGCAGAGAATTCCACAAATTTACGACCCTCTGAGAGAAGAAGTTCCTCCTCATCTCAATTCTAAAAGGGCGATCCTTTATTCTGAGACTGTGCACCCGCGTTCTAGATTTCACCATGAGGGGAAACATCCTCTCTGCATCTACCCTGTTGAGCACACTCAGTAACTTATATGTTTCGATAAGATTCCAATGAGTATAGGCCCAGCCTGCTCAACCTTTCCTCATAAGTCAAACCCCTCATCTCTGGAATTAACTTAGTGAATCGTCTCTGAACTGCCTCCAATGCAAGTATATCCTTCCTTAAATAAGGAGATCAAAACTGTACTCAGTACTCAAGGTGTGGTCTCAGCAATACCTTGTACAATTGTAGCAGGACTTCCCTGCTTTTATAATCCAACCCCCTTGAAATTAAGGCCAACATTCCATTTGTCTTTTTGATTACTTGCTGTACCTGCATGCTAACTTTTTTGTTTCATGCACACGGACCCCCAGGTCCCTCTGAACTGTAGCATTTTGTAATCTCTCTCCAGTTAAATAATAGTTTGCTTTTTTATTTTTCCTGCCAGAGTGGATAACCTCGCACTTTCCCACATTATACTCCATCTGCCAAATGTTTGCCCACTCACCTAGCCTGTCTATATCCCTTTGCAGATTCTTTGAGTCCTCTGCACAACTTGCTTTCCCACCCATCTTTGTATCATCCGCAAACTTGGCTACATTACATTCGATCCCTTCATCCAAGTCATTAATGTAGATTGTAAATAGTTGGGGCCCCAGCACCGATCCTTGTGGCACCCCACTAGTTACCGTTTGCCAACCAGAAAATGACCCATTTATCCCGTCTCTCTGCTTTCTGTTAGTTAGCCAATTCTCTATCCATGCTAATATATTACCCCCAACTCCGTGAGCTCTTATCTTATGCAGTAACCTTTTATGTGGCACCTTATTGAATGCCTTCTGGAAATCCAAATATACCATATCTACTGGCTCACCCTTGTCCACCCTGTTTGTTACATCCTCAAAGAACTCCAGCAAATTTGTTAAACATGATTTCCCTTTCCTAAAACCATGCTGACTCTGTTTGACTGCAGTATGTTTTTCTAAATGCCCTGCTACTGCTTCCTTAATGAAGGAGTCCAGCATTTTCCCTACAACAGATGTTAGGCTAACTGGTCTATAGTTTCCTGCTTTCTGTCTCCCTCCTTTCTTAAATAGGGGTGTTACATTAGGGGTTTTCCAATCCGCTGAGACCTCTCCAGAGTCCAGGGAATTTTGATATATTGCAACCAATGTATCCACTATCTCTGCAGCCACTTCTTTTAAGACCCTGGGATGCAGGCCATCTGGTCCAGGGGACTTGTCGTCTTTTAGTCCCATTATTTTACCAAGTGCTTGTTCTTAGTGGTAGTGATTGTCTTTAGTTCCCCACTCCCTGTGACCCCTTGATTATCCATTATTGGGATGTTGTTAGTGTCTTCTACAGTGAAGACAGATGCAAAATATTTGTTCATTGTCCCTGCCATTTCCCCATTCCCCATTATTAATTCCCCTGTCTCATCCTCTAAGGGACCAACATTTACTTTAGCTGCCCTCTTCCTTTTTATATACCTGTAGAAGCTCTTACTCTCTGTTTTAATGTTTCTTGCCAGCTTACGCTCATAATTAATCTTCTCTCTCTTTATTGTTTTTTTAGTCATCCTTTGCTGGTTTTTAAAAATTTCCCAATCCTCTGGTCTCCCACCAATCTTGGCAACATTGTATGCCTTCGTTTTCAATTTGATACCATCCTTTACTTCCTTAGTTAGCCACGGATGGTGCTCCCTTCTCTTAAAATCTTTCTTTCTCACTGGAATATATTTTTGTTGAGAGTTATGAAATATCTCTTTAAATGTCCGCCACTGCATTCCAACTTTCTTACCCTTTAATTTGTTTTTCCAGTCCACTTTAGCCAGTTCTGCCCTCATGCCATTATAATTGCCTTTGTTTAAGATCAGGACACTGGTTTGGGATACAACTTTCTCACCCTCCAACTGAATTTGAAATTAAACCATGCTATCCTCTTTCCTAGAGGATCCTTTACTATGAGATAATTTATTAATTCTGTCTCATTACATAGTACCAGATCCAAAATAGCCTGCACCCTGGTTGGTTCCATTACATACTGTTCTAGGAAAACATCCCGGATGCACTCTATGAACTCCTCCTCTAGGCTACCATGGCCAATTTGATTTGTCCAATCAATATGGAGATTAAAATCACCCATGATTATTACCGCACCTTTTTTACAGGCCTCCATTATTCGTTGATATATACTCTGTCCAACAGCATTGCTACTGTTCGCGGGCCTGTAGACTACGCCCACCAGAGACTTTTTCCCTTTCTTATTTTTTATCTCCACCCAAACCGATTCTAAATCTTGATCTTCTGAGCCAATATCACTTCTCACCACAGCACTGATCCCATCTTTTACCAACAAAGCCACCCCACTTCCCTTTCCTTTCTTTCTATCCTTCCGAATTATCATATACCCTGGAATATTCAGTTCCCAGCCCTGGTCACCTTGCAACCACGTCTCTGCAATGGCAATCAGATCATACCCATTTGTATCTATTTGTGCCGTCAACTCATTTATCTTGTTACGAATGCTGCGTGAATTCAGATATAGAGCTTTTAACTTTGTCTTTTTAACATTTTTCCTTGTTTTGGCATTTTTTTCTGTTACACTCTTATTTTTAAACATTCTGTCCCTTTCTGTCACACTCTGGTTATTATTTCCCCCATCTCTAGCCTGCTCTATTGCTTTCTCATTTCTCATTGACTTTTTATTTTCCCGCTCACCTGGATCCTCCCACCCCCCACTATTTAGTTTAAAGTCTTCTCTACAGCCCTAGTTATGCGATTTGCCAGGACTCTAGCCCCAGCATGGTTCAAGAGAAGCCTGTCCAAACGGAACAGTTCCCTCTTATCCCAGTACTGGTGCCAGTGCCCCACAAATCAAAACCCATTTCTCCCACACCAGTCTTTGAGCCACTCGTTCATTTCTCTGATCTTATTTACCCAATGCAAATTTGCTCGTGTCTCAGGTAGTAATCCAGAGATTATTACCTTTGTGGTTCTGCTTTTTAATTTAGCCCCTAGCTGCTCATACTCTCTAAGCAGAACCTCTTTCTTTGTCCTACCTATGTCATTGGTACCTACGTGGACCATGACAACCGGATCTTCCCCCTCCCACTCCAAGTTTCTCTCCAGCCCAGAGGAGATGTCCTTAACCCTGGCACCGGGCAGGCAACACAGCCTTCGGGACTCACGCTCTCGGCTGCAGAGAACAGTAACTATCTCCCTCACTATACTGTCCCCTATCACTACAATATTTCTTTTTGCTCCCCCTACTTGAATGGCTCCCTGTACCACGGTGCTGTGGTCAGTTTGCTCATCCTCCCTGCAGTCCCTGCCCTCATCCACACAGGGAGCAATAATCTCGTACCTGTTGGACAAGGCCAAGGGCTGAGGCTCCTCCACCACTACCTCCTGGATCCCAATACCTGCCTCGCTTGTTGTCACACCTTCCTGTCCCTGACCATTGGTCAAATTGGAAGTAATTACTCTAGTGGGTGTGACTGCCTCCTGGAACATAGTGTCCAGGTAACGCTCCCCCTCCCTAATGTGTCGCAGTGTCCGAAGCTCGGATTCCAGCTCATCAACTCTGAGCCGAAGTTCCTCGAGCAGCCAACATTTGCTGCAGATGTGGTCGCCCTGGACCTCAATGGTGTCCACAGGCTTGCACATGCAATGACAACAACACATTGCCTGGTCTCCCATCTCAATTAATTAATTAGTTTTAAAATTTGGAACACTTATATCTTTTAATCTACACCAAGGCACTTAAATTTAGACGCTCAAGTTTGGAAAAAAAGCGAGAAATAGAGAAATACTCACCAACCAATCACTTACCTGCTTTCTGGTGACGTCAAACTCCGATTACTTTTTACTTCTTTACACTCACCGGACCATTGTATCTCAGTGTGCTCCCGCTGCTTTTGAACTCTCCCGGGTTTTCGCGCTCTCGCTCTGCTCCCGCTGCTTTTGAACTCTCTCGGGTTTTGGCGCTCTCGCTCTGCTCCCGCTGCTTTTGAACTCTCCCGGGTTTTGGCGCTCTCGCTCTGCTCCCGCTGCTTTTGAACTCTCCCGGGTTTTGGCGCTCTCGCTCTGCTCCCGCTGCTTTTGAACTCTCTCGGGTTTTCGCGCTCTCGCTCTGCTCCCGCTGCTTTTGAACTCTCTCAGGTTTTGGCGCTCTCGCTCTGCTCCCGCTGCTTTTGAACTCTCCCGGGTTTTCGCGCTCTCGCTCTGCTCCTGCTGCTTTTTGAACTCTCCTGGGTTTTGGCGCTCTCGCTCTGCTCCCGCTGCTTTTGAACTCTCTCGGGTTTTGGCGCTCTCGCTCTGCTCCCGCTGTTTTTGAACTCTCCTGGGTTTTGGCGCTCTCGCTCTGCTCCCGCTGCTTTTGAACTCTCCTGGGTTTTGGCGCTCTCGCTCTGCTCCCGGCTTTTGAACTCTCCCGGGTTTTGGCACTCTCGCTCTGCTCCCGCTGCTTTTGAACTCTCCCGGGTTTTGGCGCTCTCGCTCTGCTCCCGCTGCTTTTGAACTCTCTCGGGTTTTGGCGCTCTCGCTCTGCTCCCGCTGCTTTTGAACTCTCCTGGGTTTTGGCGCTCTCGCTCTGCTCCCGCTGCTTTTGAAGTCTCCCGGGTTTTGGCACTCTCGCTCTGCTCCCGCTGCTTTTGAACTCTCCTGGGTTTTGGCGCTCTCGCTCTGCTCCCGCTGCTTTTGAACTCTCCCGGGTTTTGGCGCTCTCGCTCTGCTCCCGCTGCTTTTGAACTCTCCCAGGTTTTGGCACTCTCGCTCTGCTCCCGCTGCTTTTGAACTCTCCCAAAGCAGAGTGCTGGTGATAAGAGGCGATGGGGATCAGATAGAGGGTGGTGGGAATGTCATACTCACTTTTCCTATGCGGAGAAGGTCATGAAACCTCTTCCTGCACTGCAGCCAGGTTCTGCTGCACATAGAAATTGTGTTTACCTCTTGGGCCACTTGCAGCCACACAGCTTTAGTCTGCTGGGGAGGCTTTTTCCTCCCTGAGGAAGGGAAGAGCAGCTCTTATTTGATCTTGCTCCCTCCACCAGAGCATGGAGGGAGGCCTCATCGAATCTTGGAGCACACTTTGGTTTACTGGTGGACATAATTGGTGAAGGAAGCGCTCAGAACAATGGGCATCAAGTTTAAAGGCTGAAAAAGAAGCAAGACTGCTTGTACGCCTTAAATCCAGCAGCATTGATGATGTCATCGGAGGCGGCTTTCTGTATGAAAAGGCTCATTGGGCCAGGGGTTTCCACACGCTGGAAATCAATTGCCCAATTAGGGCAAAATCGCACTTTTGTCCCACTTCCCATCGGAGTCGGGATCTTGACACGACGACCACCTGACACACACCAGCTCGCCCCCAATGGCAAAATCGAGCCCACAGAGTCATAGAGTTATAACGGCACAGAAGGAGGCCATTTGGCCCATCGAGTCCGTGACAGCTCTCTGTAGAGCAATCCAGTCAGTCCCATTCCCCTGCTCTATCCCCGTAGCCCTGTAAGTTTATTTCCCTCAAGTGCCTATTCAACCCATGAAAACATTGAGTGTCTCCGCTTCCACCGCTTCCGTCGGCAGCGAGTTCCAGGTCCTCACCACTCGCTGCATAAAAAAGTTTTTCCTCACATCCCCCCTGTAACTCTTGCCCAAAACCTTAAATCTATGTCACCTAGTCTTTGTACCATCAACTAGTGGGAACACCCTTTCCCCGTCTAGCCTATCCAAACCCGTTATAATCTTGTACACCTCTATCAAATCACCCCTCAACCTCCTTTGCTCTAATGAAAACAAATCCAGCTTCTCCAACCTGTCCTTGTAGCTAAGAACCCCCATCCCCAGAACCATTCTGGTAAATCTCCGCTGCACCCTCTCAAGTGCCGTCACATCCTTCCTAAAGTGTGGTGACCAGAACTGGATGCAATACTCCAGTTGTGGCCTAACCAGCACTTTATAAAAGTTTAGCATAACTTCTCTACTTTTGTACTCAATACCTCTATTTATGAAGCCCAAGATCTCATATGCTTTGCTAACCACTCTCTCAATATGTCCCGCCACCTTCAGGGACCTATGCACATTAACTCCCAGGTCCCTCTGTCCCTGCACACTCTTTAAAACTGTGCCATTAAGTGTATATTGCCTCTCCCTGTTCCTTCTGCCAAAATGCATCACCTCACACTTCTCTGTATGAAATTCCATCTGCCACTTGTCTGCCCATTCTGCTAGCCTTTCTATGTCCTGCTGCAGTTGATTGGTATCATCCTCACTGTTTGCCACACCCTGAATTTTGGTGTCATCGGCAAATTTAGAAATTCTACTCCGTATTTCAATATCCAGGTCATTTATATATATCAAAAAAAGCAGTAGCCCCAGCACTGACCCTTGGGGAACACCACTGTCTCCCATCCTCCTGTCTGAAAAGCAGCCATTTACCACAACTCGCTGTTTTCTGTCCTTAAGCCAATTCCTTATCCAAGCTGCCACTGACCCACCTATTCCATGAGCCTCAATTTTGTTAACCAGCCTTCTATGTGCTACTTTGTTAAACGCCTTCCTAAGATCCATGTAGACAACATCCATTGCATTCCCTTCATCAATCCTCTCCGTTACTTCATCAAAAAATTCAAGTTCTTATTTTATTTACAATGAAACAAAGAATGCAATTTGACATTCTGTCACCGTGACCCAATGGCTCTTGTCACTGTCAGTAACAACGCCTCTGTATATTCTGATCTGCATGAAAAAGTAGTCAATCGCACGGAAAGCTCTCCCCAAACACTGATGAAAATCTACAAATTCCATTGTAATAAAAATCTAATTTGATGAATTCAGTTAGCATAAATCAGTGGCCCTGAGCATCACCCAAACCTCCTCCATAGCCAGCTGGTTGGAGAAATATGCTTCCCTTCCCAATCTGCCAACTTGCACTTAATGCAAGCTAATTTGTCTTTGTAATTCCATCTTGAAAGCTTGCCCATTCTGCCTCATGTGGGAATTCGCATTTAATGGCTCAGCTCTTTTTTTGTTTGCCAAATTCAGCTGGGAACCACGAAAAAAGAAAGGATCCACTAACGCAGGTGTCAAACAGTTGAGATCAGCACCTCCTCTATGACTGCTTCCACCTTGTAGTGTTGAAACCTTTTCTTAATAATGATTTTCTCTGTGGCTCTTTGATTCTGAGTTGGATACTGACTTCAAGCATGTATTGTATCCTACTGATATAGAGGTACTCACACCTTGTAATGGTATCACACATGTCACCTAATGTTTATTTATTTATCCCTCAAGCAACATCACTAAAACAGATAATTATTATCACATTGCTGTTGGAGGGATCTTGCTGTGTGCAAATTGGCTGCCACATTTCCTACATTACAACAGTGACTACACTTCAAAAATACTTCATTGGTTGTAAAGCACTTTGGGACGTCCTGAGGTTGTGAAAGGTGCTGTATAAATCTTGTGTCTGTCTCTTTCTTCTTTCTCTTTCACTCTTTTTTCTCTCTATCCTTCTCTCCTCTCCTCTTGCTTCACTCTCTCTCCACTCCCTCTCTTTTCTTTCTTCTCTTCCCTCTCTTCCCTCTCTTCTCTCTCTTCTGTCTGTCTTTTCTCTCTCTTGTCTCTTCTCTTCTCTCTCTCCTCTCTCTCTTTTCTCTTTCTCTTCTCTTCTCTCTCTCCTCCTTCTTTTTTCTCTCTCCCTCTTCTCTCTTTCTCCACACATGAAGAATAGCGTGAAGGATGTCTTCCTTTTTCCTCAACCTAGGATTCCGCCACCTCCAGCGTGATCCCACCACCAAACACATCTTCCCCTCACCTCCCCTTTCAGCATTCCGAAGGGACCGCTCCCTCCGCGACACCCTGGTCCACTCCTCTATCACCCCCAACACCCCTTCCCCTTCGCCCGGCACCTTCCCGTGCAAGTGCAGGAGATGCAACACATGCCCTTTCACCTCCTCCTTTCCCACTGTCCAGGGCCCCAAACACTCCTTCCAGGTGAAACAGCGATTTACTTGTACTTCTTGCAATTTAATATACTGTATTTGCTGCTCACGATGTGGTCTCCTCTGCATTGGGGACACCAAACGCAGATTGGGTGACCGCTTTGCGGAACACCTCCATTCAGTCCGTAAGGGTGACCCCAAGCTTCTAGTTGCCTGTCACTTTAATTCTCCGCTCCACTCCTACTCTGACCTCTCTGTCCTCAGCCTCTTACACTGCTCCAATGAAGCTCAATGTAAGCTCGAGGAACAGCACCTCATCTTTCAATTAGGCACTTTACAGCCTTCTGGACTCAACATCGAGTTCAACAATTTCAGACCATAACCTCTGCCCTATCTTTTTTTTCATCTATTTTTCTCTCTCTCACATGACAGCTGTCAATCATTCTGCCATTGCCATTTACACTTCACCTAGAGTCATCATTTGTTTCTTAACTTGTCCCATTACCATCTCCTTTTGCCTTGCACCATCATCCCTTTTGTCCTTTAATCTCTCCTGCCTTCCACCCTATCACAGACCTTCCCTTTTGTTCTTTCCTCCCCTCCCCCCTTTCCCTGCCCCTGCACTTGCTTAAAAACCTGTTCCTTCTCCAGCTTTTCCAGTTCTGACGAAGGTCATCGACCTGAAACGTTAACTCTGTTTCTCTCTCCACAGATGCTGCCTGACCTGTTGCGTATTTCCAGCATATTCTGTTTTTATTTTATTATTGAAAAATAGCTAAATGTGTGAGGTGCTGAAACAGCCCAACAAACTCTTATCCAATGTGAGTGACTTGCTTCCGCAGGGGAGGACTGAGCGGAGAGCACTGAGTGGGAAAAATGATCACAAAGTGGCTCTAATCAACTCAATCATTTTACGAACAATGACGGACAGGTAATCCATGAACCCTGTCCCACACAATTGTGATACGTTGTGTATAACATATGGACACTCTGCACCCCACCCAAAAACCATTGGGGGAATTTTCAGGGGGCTCAGCAGACGAGATCGGTGGCGGTTCGGGTGGGAAAGTGTTTTTTTTTGACAGCAGCTCTGGGTGAAAAGATTTCTCCTCAAATCCCCTCTAATCCTTCTACCAATTACTTTAAATCTCTGCCCCCCTGGTTATTGACCTCTCAGCTAGGGGAAATAGGTCCTTTCTATCCACTCTATCTGGGCCCCTCATAATTTTATACACCTCAATTAAATCTCTCCTCAGCCTCCTCTGTTTCAAAGAAAACAACCCCAGCCTAACCAATCTTTCCTCGTAGCTAAAATTCTCCAGTCCTGGCAACATCCTCGTAAATCTCCTCTGCACCCTCTCTAGTGCAATCACATCCTTCCTGTAAAATCACATCTTTCCTGTAGTATGGGCCAGGTGCTCACACAGCACGTGTCTCATCTCACTGAGGACCCTCGGTGGATATCATCGGCCCGGCTGCTCTATCTATTTTCAGATTCTTAATTTTATCGAAAGCAACATGTTCATCCATGTTAATATTATTAGTTTTATCACTTACATCATCATTAAATTCTAACAGTCAAGCATTGTCTTCAAGAGTGAAAACCAATGCAAAATACTCATTTAATATTTCCACCATACCCAGTGAGTCCTTCGCAACCTGTTCTTGAACATCTTTCAATGGCCCAATACAGTCTTTGACAGTTCTCTGTCCCTTCACATAACTGACAAAGCATTGCCCATTACTTCCAGAATTGGCTATGATCCTCTTATATTGTCCTTTTAGCTGATCTAATAGCAGCCTTCATTTTCATCAGCTTTTCCTTGTACTTAACTTTGGTTAGTTGAGTATTAGATGCCTTTAATTGGTAGAAACATTTTGTGCAGCAGGGTAAAAAGGGTTGGCAAAAGTTGATGGCTGGAGATGAACGTTAACAGTTTTGTTTAAAGGCTATTTTGCTCATTGCTATTGCATTGAGAGAGGTTAGTGCAGCTCCTGCCCTTGGCATTAAACATTTCAGAATGTTGTACAGGCAATATTGTACATTGTACATGTGGAACTAAAATCAATGGAAGGGCAGTGTGGTATGAAGAGAATAATAGATAGATAGGAACCAGATGAGTAACACAGTCAACAAGTTCAAATGATATCATAAACTGCACTAGAGTGCTTTCAAAACACAATCTGAGGCTTCCTTTAATGTTTTTGATTTTCTCTTAGATCTTAAATGAAATGAGAAAAGAAATTCAGCCCATAAAACTCACTGCTTCTGCGATCTGCCCTGTCCTACCCAGCTAATCTTATTACTCTGTTGAGAGAAACCTCTGCCAGCTCGCCAGCCCCAAAGGTGGCGGGACGGGACTCAACAATGCCGTGGCTCAGTGGGTAGCACTCTCACCTCTGAGTCAGAAGGTTGTGGGTTCAAGTCTCACTCCAGAGACTTGAGCACATAAAGCTAGGCCGACACTCCCAGTGCAGTGCTGAGGGAGTGCTACACTGTCGGAGGTGCTGTCTTTCAGATGAGACGTTAAACCGAGGGTCCCTCTGTCCTCTCAGGTGGGCATAAAAGATCCCTTGGCACTATTTTGAAGAAGAAAAGGAGAGTTTATCCCTCAACCAACATCAGTAAAAAACAGCTCATCTGTTCATTATCACACTGCTGTTTGTGGGAGCTTGCTGTGCGCAAATTGGCTGCCGCGTTTCCAACATTGAAAACGTGACTACACTTCAAAAAAGTACTTCATTGGCTGTAAAGTGCTTTGGGACGTCCTGAAGCCCTGAAAGGCGCTATAGAAATGCAAGTTCTTTCTTTTCTTTTAGAATATCAGTCGACTAGCTGTAGTGACCTTCAGAAATAATATTGTTCATTGTTGCCTCATCAAACTTGCCTTAACCGTTATAGACTGGCACTGTCACGGCTGCTGATGGTTGATCGGCAATGATGTACCACAGAGAGGAACAGAAGGGCAATGCAAAGACATTGCATTTCAACAGTGACCACACTTCAAAAGTACTTCATTGGCTATAAAGTGCTTTGGGACGTCCTGAGGTTGGGAAAGGCGCGATGTCTCAATGCAAGTTCTTTCTTCCTGTCTTTCTTAACACCCCTGACATGGAGCCTTGCTCAACGAGAACATGGATCAGAGAATTAGGCAGGAAGGTCAGTGCATTCCTCATAACTGTCAGGCTCCAAGTCACTGGTTGGCTTCATTCCTTATTTTCTGTTATGATTGGCGCACGGTGACAGTTTTTAAACACCGTAAAATCGGGAGTTGCGCAAATCGGATGCAACGACCTCCATTCCTCATTCCTGCCTACTGAGGGCCTATGCTGGGTGTACGGCTTTACTGAAGTTGTTCTCATATTTTTATAGTGGATCTCCTCATGGTAAGTTGGAGGATACACAGTTTCATAAGGGCAGGAGCATTATACCATGCTGTGCACCGAGTGTAAAGGGGATGACTAAGAAGTTTGCAGATGACACAAAAATTGGCCATGCGGTTGATAGTGAGGAAGAAAGCTGTAGACTGCAGGCAGATATCAATGGACTGGTCAGGTGGGCAGAAAAGTGGCAAATGGAATCCAATCCGGTGAAGTGTGAGGTAATGCATTTGGGGAGGGCTAACAAGGCAAGAGAATACACATTAAATGGTAGGATACTGAGAAATGTAGAGGGACAGAGGGACCTTGGAGTGCATGTCCACAGATCCCTGAAGGTAGCAGGACAGGTAGATAAGGTGATTAAGAAGGCATACGGGATACTTTAATTTATTAGCCAAGGCATAGAGTAGAACAGCAGGGAGGTTATGCTTGAACTGTATAAAACACTAATTAGGCCACAGCTAGAATACTGCGTACAGTTCTGGCCACCACATTACAGGAAAGATGTGATTGCACCAGAGAGGGTACGGAGATTTACGAGGGTGTTGCCTGGGCTGAAGAATTTTAGCTATGAGGAAAGATTGTCTAGACTGGGGTTGTTTTCTTTGGAGCAGTGGAGGCTGAGGGGAGATTTAATTGAGGTGTATAAAATGATGAGGGGCTGAGATAGAGTGGATAGGAAGGACCTATTTTCCTTAGCAGAGAGGTCAATAACCAGGGGGCACAGACTTAAAGTAATTGGTAGGAGGTTTAGAGGGGAGTTGAGGAGAACTTTTTTCACCCAGAGGGTGGTGAGGATCTGGAACTCACTGCCTGAAAGGGTGGTAGAGGCAGAAACCCTCATCACATTTAAAAAGTACTTGGATATGCACCTCTCTGTAATTTCCCTGCAAATTTGCTCCTCTATATCCTTCCCACTAGTTGGTGGCCTACAGAATACACCTAGTAGTGTAATGGCACCTCTATTGTTCCTTAACGCTAACCAAATAGATTCTGTCCTTGACCCCTCCAGGACATTCTCTCTCTCTAGCACTGTAACATTCTCCTTAGCCAATACTGCCACCCCACCTTCTTTCTTTCCTTCCCTATCTTTCCTAAACACCTTCTATCCAGGAATATTTAAAACCCAATCCTGCCCTTTTTTGAGCCAGGTCTCTGTTATCGCCACAACGTCATATTCCCATGGGGCTATTTGCGCCTGCGGCTCACCAACCTTATTTACCACGCTTCGTGCATTTGCACACATGCACTGTAAACCTGTCTTAGTCCTTCTTGTATTCTCTCTTAATCTGACGGTGGCATAGTGGTTAGCACTGGTGCCTCACAGCGCCAGGGACCCGGGTTCGAATCTGGCCTCGGGTGACTGTCTGTGTGGAGTTTGCACATTCTCCCCGTGTCTGCGTGGGTTTCCTCCGGGTGCTCCGGTTTCCTCCCACAGTCCAAAAATGTGCGGGTTAGGTTGATTTGGCTATGATAAATTGACCCTTAGTGTTAGGGGGGGATTAAATATGTGGGGTTACAGGGATAGGATGGGATATGTAAGGGGGAATTAAATACGTGGGGTTACGGGGATAGGGTGGGATATGTGTCGGTGCAGGCTCGATGGGGATTCCGTGTGAGAAAGCAGGGACAGGGTACGGGATTTGGATGATCAGCCATGATCGTATTGAATGGTGGAGCAGGCTCGACGGGCCGAATGGCCTACTCCTGCTCCTAGTTTCTATGTTTCTATGACCCCACCTAATACCGTACTATTTCTTACTCTAGTGCTATCTGTTTCTCCCCATCCTTTGTGCACCTTGTTTCTCCTTTCTAATGCTACATCTTGGTGCCCATCCCCCTGCCAAATTAGTTTAAACCCTCCCCAACAGCACTAGCAACCTCCCCCCCCCCCCCGCCGCCCCCCGCGAGGGGATTCATTCCGGCTCTGTTGTGGTGCAACCCACCTGGCCTGTACAGGTCCCACCTCCCCCAGAATCGGTCCCAATGTCCCAGGAATCTGAAGCCCTCCCTCCTGCACCATCTCTCCAGCCACACATTCATCTGCTCTATCCTTCTATTTCTCTACTCACTAGCTCGTGGCACAGGGAGTAATCCAGAGATTACTACCTTTTGAGGTCTTGCTTTTTAATCTCTTTCCTAACTCCCTGAAATCTGCCTGCAGGACCTCATCCTTTTTTCTACCTTTAGAACACATGAGGGAGAAAGGAATAGAAGGATGTGCTGATCGGGTACGATGAAGTGGGGTGGGAGGTGGCTCGTGTGGAGCATAGACAAGTTGGGCGAATGACCTGTTTGCTGTTTGTATGCTGTACACTCGATGTGACTTGATGTAATATATACGTTGCCAAAAGGTCCTTCAGATTTCAGAAGGTTGTACAGCCATGACAACACTTTAAGATCATCTAAGTCTCCAAAAACCTCTGATACTGCCAGAAAATGATCTTCAAATCTTTGCAGTGTTATAAATGAGATCAGGTGAGTGTTACTTTAAATCGAGGTCCAGATAAAAAAAATTGGAATAGGTGGGCCTCCATCAGTGAGTCCACTGATGGAGCTCCACCTGATTTTCATCCATTTGTTCCCCCTGATTTTCCTCCCACTATCTCCCTGCTTACAGGTTTGAACAGGACAGTAGCTCACCACCTTCTCAAGGGCAACTAGGGATGGGTTATAAATGCCGGCCTTGCCAGCAATGCCCACCTCCCTTAAATTATTTTTTTAAAAGCTCCCTATACCCTGCAAGAAAACATGAAAATATTACAAACACATGAATAATTACAGCAACTAAAACAAAATGTTGAATAAAAGCAAACACAATATTGGATAAACATAAGAACATAAGAATTAGGAGCAGGAGTAGGCCATACGGTCCCACGAGCCTGCTTCACCATTCAATAAGATCATGGCTGATCTTTGACCTCAACTCCACTTTCTTGCCCTATCCCCATACACCTTAATTCATTTAGTGTCCTAAAATCTACCAATCCCAGTCTTGAATATATGCAACGGCTGAGCATCCATAGCCCTCTGGGGTAGAGAATTCCAAAGATTCACAACCATCTGAGTGAAGAAATTTCTCCTCATTTCAGTCCTAAATGGCCAAGCCCTTATTCTGAGTCTGTGACCCCGTGTTCTAGACTCTCCAGCCAGGGGAAGCAGTCTCTCAGTATCTACCCTGTCAAGCCCGCCAAGAATTTTATATGTTTCAATGAGATCACCTCTCATTCTTCTAAACTCCAGAGAATATAGGTACAACCACAACTTACATTTATACAGCACCTTTAACGTAGTAAAACATCCCAAGGCGCTTCAGCGGAGAGTTATCAAACAAAAGTTGACACTGAGCCACAAAGGGCAGATGACCAAAGGCTTGGTCAAAAAGGTAGGCTTTAAGGAGCATCTTAAAGGAGGAAAGAGAGGTAGAGAGGTGGAGAGGTTTCGGGAGGGAATTCCAGAGCTTAGGGCCTCAGCAGCTGAAGGCACAGACACCAGAGGCCAGAATTGAAGGAGCGCAGAGATCTCGGAGAGTTGTAGGGCTGGAGGAGGTTACAGGGATAGGGAGGGGCGAGGCCATGGAGGGATTTGAAAACAAGGATGAGAATTTTAAATTCTACTCAATCTCTCATCACCGGGATCAATCTAGTGTTGTGTGAAGTTAAACTGAGACTGCGCTGTTGAACTCTATGTAAATGAGAAGTCGCACAACACCAGGTTATAGTCCAACAGATTTATTTAATTTTACAATAAATCTGTTGGACTATAACCTGGTGTTGAGCGACTTCTCATTTTTGTCCACCCCAGTCCAACACCGGCATCTCCACATCATGAACTCTATGTAGACTTTGGTTGTCGAGTTTTACCCTTGATTCAGGCCATTGTTTTTCAAAGTATCAATGGGATTGTTGTCAACAGCATTTTTTTTAAATCAGTGTGCGAGCACTAGGAACTAGTGGCACAAAACATTTCAAAGGGTCAGTCTTTTCACTCCAGTGAATAATATCTTGGATGCTGTTGGTAATGCAAAGTGATGGAATCTCACAAGTATTTTAGTCCAGTTATGAAGAGGCAGTGAATTCTAATCGTTTTCCGTGCGATAAAATTCATTAATCGATCCCCTGTTGCTGAGAAATTGAGGCCAGATTAAAAAAAAGATTAAAATCGCAGTAGAAATTTGCACAGCAAGTGGGCCTTTTACTTAACAGACCCAGCAGCTGTCAATCACCTCCCCTCTCTGCTTCCTTTCAGCAATGCCAACTAACTTAATGGTAATAAAACCTCATTTTCCCATCTGCCTGCAAGCCAGATGGAAATGAGCAGGGAATTAAGCCATTTCCAGGCCTGGGTAAAATTGCACCTCTTGTGTATTTTTGTGTCTAAATACATGCTGGAGTATTGTGTCAGCTGTGGCTCAGTGGGTAGCACGCTCGCCTCTGAGGTCAGAAGGTTGTGAGTTCAGGTCCCACTTCCAGAGTCTTGAGTGCAAAAATCTAGGCTGACACTCCAGTGCAGTACTGAGGGAGTGCTGCACTGTCGGAGGTGCAGTCATTTGGATGAGACATTAAACCGAGAACCCGTCTGTCCTCTTAGGTGGATGTAAAAGATCCCATGGCACTAATTCGAACAAGATCAGGGGAGTTCTCCCCAGTGTCCTGGCCAATATTTATTCCTCAATGAACATTGCTAAAACAGATTATCTGGTCATTATCACATTGCTGTTTGTGGAAGCTTGCTGTGCGCAATTTGGCTGCCGCGTTTCCTACATTACAACAGTGACTGTACTTCATTGGCTGTAAAGCATTTTTGGACATCTTGAGGTCATGAAAGGCGCTGTAGAAATGCAAGTCTTTCTTTAATTTTCCGACTGCACACATCCAGATTAATTTAAATGGTCAGGAAATCCATGAGCTGCATATTCCCGAATTTTGGGATAAGGGCCACTAGCGGCAATGAGAATTTGGATAAGGAGCCTTGGGGGGGAATTTTAACAAGCTGGCCAACCTCTCAATCCAGCTGGCTGCTGGCCGGGAAACGGAGAATGTTTAAAAACATTCAGCAGGACTTCCACGTTACCCACATTTCCGGTTTCCCGGCCGCTACGGCTCCTTCCCCCGCTCCCTCCCTGTAACTATCGAGGACAAAGTGTCTGAAATCCACCCTTCTTCCTGTTGCATATTGAGTATCTGGATCTTTTCCAACAAATTAAACGCACGTTTCAGTAATAATTCATTCAGAGTTGTGAAATAGTCTTTTACGACTCTATAAAAAAATTATTTCTGTAATATGAATCATTCTCATCTACTCTTTCAAATATCCTGAATGTTGTATGAATACGATAAAACTGAGTGGTGTGAATATTGAGGGATTTTCAAGGGAATCAAGAGGGATAAAGTCCTTTTGTGAGTTAGATATCTGTGTGTTGAAACCTTTTGTATAAAAGTCTAATATACACGTTCAATCTCCTCTAGAGAAAGCAAGACTAATTGACATTCTCAGCAAAGTGAAAGTTATTATCCGTGATATTTTCCACTCCAATAGTCGCTATGTGTTTGTGTTATATCATAATGTCCGTGGTGGAGAATGTCCCTTTGGTAACTGGTTGTAAATAGAACCACTTAAGATCCAAGTATTGATTTTTTTTTTAGCGGTCTCAAAAACTGAAAATTGTGTTACTTAAGAAAAAAAGCTGTACGTAATATTAATCTTAAAACTCTCTGAACTTTCAGCTCCAACCTATTTTGGCATTCCAGAAGGTGGCAGATTCTCTTTGTACTTCATGAAAAAGTGTGTAAATAAGTGAACTGCAAGGTGCTGACCGCCTTCTAGCTGCTCCTGGTCGAACCCTCTGCTAGATTACAGGTTTTAGAGCCAAGAGATAGATGCTTCCTTATGGGTTGTGGTTTCAAAACCCGCTCCATAGACTTGAGCACAAAATTTAGGCTGACACTCCAGTGCAGTGCTGAGGGAGTGCTGTACTGTCGGAGGTGCCGTCTTTCAGCTGAGACGTTAAACCGAGGCCCTGTCTGCTCTCTCACGTGGACGTAAAAGATCCCATGGCACTATTTCAAAGAAGAGCAGGGCAGTTATCCCCGGTGTCCTGGGGCCAATATTTATCCCTCAACCAACATCACTAAAACAGATTATCTGTTCATTATCACATTGCTGTTTGTGGGAGCTTGCTGTGCGCAAATTGGCTGCTGCGTTTCCTACATTACTATAGTGGCTCCACTTCAAAAGTACTTAATTGGCTGTAAGGCACTTTGGGACATCCTGAGGTCGTGAAAGGCGCTATAGAAATGCAAGTCTTTCTTTATTTCTTTTATTTATTTTAAATGAGTTAACTCCTCCACTCACATAGCGGGGGAAGAAATTTCGACAAATGCATTAAATCATTGTGTGTTAACATCCCACGGTATCATTTGAAGGCTCAAGTTCCATATACACCAAGCCCTGGTGAGACAACGCCTGGAGTATTGTGTACAGTTTTGGTCTCCTTGCCGAAGGAAGGATATACTTGCCATAAAGGGAGTGCAACCAAGGTTCACCAGACTGGATCCTGGGATGGGGGATTGTTTTCGTGCTTTAGATTCTATAGATTTTTATAGATTCAGCGGAATCAGCCTTAGTACTTTAATTGCACAGCTGACAACAAATCACAATTCACTTTTTTCTTTTCAGGAAATGTAGCTCACACATTTCATTCATCCGTACAATTCCCATTTTTCGTCCGATTCAAACATACGATCCCCGAGGCACAATCTATCTATTCCGTTCTGCTGTCGTCTTCTGCCACAACTCTCAAATGCCTTCTGCTACAAACGATCCATTAGAACATTAAAGATCATTTTTGCTTCTGTGTTGTCCATTGTGGTAAAGGTATGTTTATAAAGATCAATTACTTCTCAATTGAAATCTATAATTTAACCTCACCAGTGAAAGAGTTATGTACACTGTAAAGTAAATATATGCAATAGTTAGAGGTTCTACTGTCCTGCATATTCAACTGTCTCTATGGCACCATTGAGGTAACCATAGAATGGTACAGCACAGAAATAGACCATTTAGCCCCATCAGGCCTGCAAATTCAAGGGCTCCCTGATTGTTTTTCCCCATGATTCACCAATTGCGTGGGGTCCAAAGTGGCAGAACAAGTGATCGTGTAATTGTCAATAACTTGGCATATTCGTTGCTTTTCTATTCACCTTGGTTGAGAAACTGTAGAGCATTGGCCAGTTGGGGTACGGGGTATGGTAGCGTAGTGGTTATGTTACTGGACTAGTAAATCCAGGGGCCTGTTCCATTGATCCGGAGACATGAGTTCAGAATCCCACCACAGCTGCTGGGGAATTTATATTCAGTTACTTAAATAAAATTGAATAAAAAGCTAGTATCAGTAATGGTGACCATGAAACTATCGAATGTCGTAAAAACCCAACTGGTTCACTAATGTCCTTTAGGGAAGGAAATCTGCTGTCCTTACCTGGTCTGGCCTATATGTGACTCCAAACCCACAGCAATGTGGTTGACTCTTAACTACCCTCTGAAATGGCCGACCAAACCATTCAGTTGTATTTAAGAAGGTGACTCACCAATTAGGGTTGGGCAATAAATGCTGGCCTTGCTGGTAATGTCCCCATCCCATGAATGATTAAAAAAAAATTGCAATCTCCATTGAAAGGGAAGCTGTTGATTGTCTTGGGCTAGACGCTCACAGCGATAACCATTAATCCATGGTGGATGATAACCTCTGTTTTATGAGTAATTCACCAAGACATTTGGCCATTCGAGGATTGCTGAACTTGAAGGCTGGGACCAAGTCTCTGCGACGACTGACAGGGCAGACTCGAAGGCAACTGGTGCCGCCCTGCTGGCCTCTCATCCACTAAATCAGAATCCAAACTAAAGTAGCTGCAAGGGTAGGACCACTTAGGCCAAAGCAAAAGGCCTCCAGAGTGATACTTGAAGCCTCTTCAACACAATCCATTTTAGATTTTTGGACTCTAGGGGAATCAAGGGATATGGGATCGGGCGGGAAAGTGGAGTTGAGGTCGAAGATCAGCCATGATCTTATTGAATGGCGGAGCAGGCTCAAGGGGCCGAATGACCGACTCCTGCTCTTATTTCTTATGCTCTTAATCAAGAGCAGCTGTGAAGGTAGATAAAGCTGCAGGGCAACCAGGCGATCATTAGTGAGATAAAGAAATTCTGTGATTTGCATTTACCTGTAAATGTTCGCAATTACACAAAAAGTGAGCCCTAAGTCATGTTTCTGATACAGCACAGAAGGAGGCCATTCGGCCCATCGTGCCTGTGCCGGCTCTTTGAATTAGTCCCACTCCCCCCCACCCCCTGCTCTTTCACCACAGCCCTGCAATTTTTTTCCCCTTCAAGTATTTATCCAACTCCCTTTTGAAAGTTACTATTGAATCTGCTTCCACCGCCCTTTCAGGCAGCGCATTCCAGATCACAACAACAACATCTTGCATTTGTATAACGCCTTCAACATCGTAAAACTCGGCGCATAAAAAAGAATAAAAATTCTCCTCATCTCTCCTCTGGTACTTTTCCCATCTCTCATCAATCACGATCAAAATGCCAGTGCCTAAGAAGTTCAGTGCTTTTCAAAAATCTTGTAACAGCATCTTCAGGGACTGGAGAGAATCAGAGACTGTTATGGCACAGACCGAAATGCTTCGCCCCATTACACCTGTGTATTATATTGAGTTGGCATCTGACACAATGAGCCACAGTCAGGCTGTTAAAGTGGTGATTTGAACCAGTGAGGCAGATAGAGGCATTGAAAGGCCTGTAGTGTAATTGAAAAGAACAGCTGAATCCTTGTGAGGAAGGCATGGGACAGGAGCAGCTTTCCGCACCATGGCAAAATGCTACAAGGCTCAGGGGAAACTGACGACAGCATGGCTTTCAACTGACATTTCGCAAAGTCTTCAATCTACAGCCCTCCAGAAGAAGCTGGAAATGATGTGAGCACGCTGCTGTATCGTGGAATCTTATCAAGAAAGTTCACTACGTTATTAGATGTGTTTGAGAGTAGATTAGAGACTTGCTAACCCACCTGTCCTGAAACTTTGCCACTGTCACCCATCCCATTTAATGTCCTTCTCACTGAAGTGTTGGACGGCACTGATAAGGGACAGTCATTTCCTGGGCATCTCTGAAAGGGTTGTATCATTTCATTTGGCAGATGTTATTGGGGGGGACAATTTCCTCAGAGCTTCTCCCGCTCCGTTGCCGTGACTCCGGCGGAAGTGTGGCGGACTTCCGGTGAAGTTAGAGTGACGGACTGGGAGAGGCTCCAAGGCTATTTATTCATCCCCGTTATTTTGGTGGTCAGGCCTGGGGATCCAGTACAGTCAACAGGGATTCAACACAATGCCACAATTTATTGAAAGATCCAAGGGATCATGTCCTAGTTGTTGATTGATGTTGGTACTTGAGAATTCTGCTAGTTGCCAACTTTAGTTTGGACATGGTTCTTAGGGATCGTTCTGCTGTTTTACTCAACAACTGGAAAGTCCCGAAGCAAGTTGAACTTTTCTCAGATAAACTGTGTGCCCAAGCAGTTGTCCTTCCTGTTTCAGGACTCCTTTGTATGGCAATAGGTGGACTTTCATCAGTCCACATGTAAGATCGAAGTCCAAACTATGAAGTCCATTTGTGGCAAATAGGCAAACATCATACTCTTATCAAACACCTGTTGGAATTGTTGCGTTTCAGCAGCAACCTCTTGCCACTTCTGCATCCCAATCAAAATAAACACCAAACCTTGGATATATGAGCAAGTGTTTGTATGCCTGGCATCCAGGTAATCTCAGTATACAACACTGGGCTTGGACATCGAGAACATCAAGGTGGTTGGCTTATTACAAGTTCACCTGGGTGGATCCTTCATCTATGCAGAAAACAAATGTCCATTTATACAGCTGCTGAGGGCACTGTGAGCCTCGGGTTGACAGATACTGGAAGGCATTACCTGGAGGCCAGGTATACAAACACCTGCTCATATATCTAAGGTTTTGATTGGGATACAGAATGACAAGAGGTTGCTGCTGAAACGCCACAATTCCAACTGTTGTTTGATAAGAGTATGATGCATGCCCACCTTGCAGTGATGAACATGGTGCCAACTAATTCATTTTATGGTGAGTGGAGTTCCTCCAATTCTGGCCTGTTGCACATCCACCACTTCCTTCCCCCCACCCCCCCGCCACCCCAATTGGCGGCCGTGCTTTCTGCTGCCTCGGCCCTAAGCTCTGGAGTTCCCACCATAAAGCTCTCCACCTCTCTACCTCTCACTCCTTCTTTAAGTCGTTCCTTAAAACCTACCTCCGTGACCTGTTCTAATGTCTCCTTTTTTTTCTGATTTACTCTCCTGTGAAACGCCTTGGGACAGTTTAATACGTTAAAGGCGCTATATAGATGCAAGTTGTCAGGCAGAATGAGCTGATGTTACCTTCCATCCACGTTGAGAGGGCTGAAACCTCCTGTGCTTGTCAGTTGGTGATCATCCTCCTTTGAGGAAAGGCTTGTGGTGCCTCTTTTAGTGTTAGTTGACTCTAAGGTGGCGACGGGTGATTGGAATCAGGGTCAAAGCTCTATGGAAGATACAGTCCAAAGGAGATCTCCCGAGCTCCCGCCGTGATCTGAACAGGAGATTGGTGGAAACTCTGGAGAAATGGCGGAACTAGCCACTCATGCCGATTTCTCCCCGGGTTTCCGCTGATCAACCGTCAAGTCATGGTGGAAAATCGGGAGTAAACCCGGGGAAATTCCAGGTCAGTAATTCAATGCCTTGAAACAAGCAGGTCCGCAGTACTGAAGGTCACTGCTGGTGACTGACCAGCCAGTCTGGCTTGTTGGTGGAATCTCGAGGGTTAGACTGGTCAGTGGGTGCTGATGGCTTTGTAAGTCCGTGCCCTAACAGGTAGGGTGGCACTAAAAAGAGAAAGACTTGCATTTCTATAGCGCCTTTCACAACCTCAGGATGTCCCAAAGTGCCTTGCTGCTAATGAAGTACATTTTTGAAGTGTAGTCACTGTTGTAATGTAGGAAACACAGCAGCTAATTTGCGCACAGCAAGATTCCACAAACTGCAGTGAGATAATGACCAGATAATCTGCTTTTGGTGATGTTAGTTGAGGGATAAATATTGACCAGGGCATCGGGGAGACCTCTCCTGCTCTTTTTCCAAATAGTGCCATGGGATCTTTTACATACACACGAAAGGGCAGACAGGGCCTCGGTTTAATGTCTCTTCTGAAAGATGGTACCTCTGACAGTGCAGCACTCCCTCAGTACTGCACTGGAGTGCCTTGCACAAGTAGTGGCAAAGCTATCAGTGCTCCATGCAATAACCCTGGTGCATACTTAGATGTGCTTATGCCTTGGCTCATATTGCAGCTTTTTAAAAATTCATTCATGGTATGTGGGCGTCGCTAGCAAGGCCAGCATTTATTGCCCATCATCCCTAATTGCCCTTGAGTAGTAGTGAGCCGCCGTATACAACTGGCTTGCTGGGCCATTTCAGAGGGTAGTGAAGAGTCAACCACATTGCTGTGGGGCTGGAGTCAGACTGAGTAAGGACGGCAGATTTCCTTCCCTAAAGGACATTAACGAACCAGACGGGCTTTTACAACAACTCGGTAATTTCATGGTCACCATTACTGATACTAGCTTTTTTTTATTCCAGATTTATTGAATTAACTGAATTTAAATTCCTCAGCTTTGGATTACGAACTACACATCTCTTAGTTCATTTGTCCAGGGCTCTGGATTACGAGTCCAGTACCATAACCACTATGCTACTGTTCTCCATGGGTACGATGGGCCAAATGGCCACCTTTTGTGATGTATATTCTAAACAGCATGTATCCCTATGGAAAGAGAGTGTGCACTCCATATCGGTGGACATACAATCTCAGTAGTTTGGTTTCAATGCTCTTAAACATGGTGCTGCGTTTCTGAATCTCTCAAACATTTGAGTTGACGTTTACATTAAATAAAAGAGCGATTTGAATGGACTAAAATTAAGTAGGTCAAATATCAAGAGGGTCTCTAACAATATGTGACAGATCACAGGCATGAATAATTTATGCATCCTGCTCTAATAGGCAAACCATGTTGTAATATGCACCTCAATAAACAAAAAAGGGGTTTTAGACAAAACAGCAATGAGATACTCTGCTTTTAGTGATGTTGGTTGAGGGATAACTATTGGCCAGGACACGAGGGAGATCTCCTCTGCTTTTCTTCGAAATAGTGCCATGAGATTTTTTACATCCACCTGAGAGGACAGATGTCTTGGTTTGTTGTCTCTTCTGAAAGACAGCACCTCCAATAAGGCAGCACTCCCTCAGCACTGTTTTCAAGTCCCTGGAGTGGACTTGACCCCATGACCTTCATGCTCAACAACAACTTATATTTATATAGTGCCTTTAACATAGTAAAACGTCCCAAGGCGCATCACAGGAGCGTTATAAGACAACAATTTTGACACCGAGCCACTAAGGAGAAATTAGGGCAGATGACCAAAAGCTTGGTCAAAGAGGTAGGTTTTAATGAGTGTCTTAAAGGAGGAAAGAGAGGTAGCGAGGCAGAGAGGTTTAGGCAGGGAACTCCAGAGCATGGGGCCGAGGCAACAGAAGGCACGGCCACCAATGGTTGAGCGATTATAATCAGGGATTCTCAAGAGGGCAGAATTAGAGGAGCACAGATATCTCGGAGGGGGTTGTGGAGCTGGAGGAGATTACACAGATAGGGAGGGGCGAGGCCATGGAGGGATTTGAAAACAAGGATGAGAATTTTGAGATCGAGGCGTTGCCAGACCGAGAGCCAATGTAGGTCAGCGAGCACAGAGGTGATGGCTGAATGGGACTTGGTGCGAGTGAGGACTCGGGCTCAGAGGCAAGAGCATTACCACTCAGCCATGGCTGACACCTGCAGCAGAACTTCCAACCCTTTGTAGTCCAGCCCCCTGGTGCTAAAAATACCCTGTAACTAAAATGCAAAGCTTCTCTTAGACTGAACCTTTGCTCCGTGGGGAACTGAGGAGACTAATTACACGTGATGCCATTAAATACTACTGGGATTAGAAGCTGCAACTTGACAGATTTGAAAGGGACTGAATTATTTATTCTCCGTTTCTTCACTTTCTCTCTGTGCATACAAGGTCCTCGTACCCTGAGAATTAGCTTTCAGTAATTACAGCTTGACGGGAGACTGTTATAAAATTAACGTTAAGCAAAGTGTTACAGCTGCTGGAAATCTGAAGGAAAAGCAGATAATGTCGGAAACCACTCTGCAGGTCAGTCTGCCCCGCGGAGAGAACAAACGAGGTAAGGTTTCGGATGCAGAACCAAATCAATATGTCCGCCTCTCTATCTCTTATTTTCCAGATATTAATGAAGGGTCCACTCCCGTCAGGTTAACATGTCTGTTATGCCCACAGATCAACAACACCTCCCAACCCGCGACCTCTACCGCCTAGAAGGACAAGGGCAGCAGGTGCATGGGAACACCACCACCTCCAAGGTCCCCTCCAAGCCACACACCATCCTGACTTGGAAATATATCGCCGATCCTTCATCGTCGCTGGGTCAAAATCCTGGAACTCCCTCTCTAACAGCACTGTGGGAGCACCTTCACTACACGGACTGCAGCAGTTCAAGAAAGCGGCTCACCACCACCTTCTCAAGGGCAATTAGGGATGGGCAATAAATGCTGGGCCCCCTCCCTACCCACTACTTACCCAACAGCTGGGGACCCATCCTGTGGCCTCCTGCTGCCTGAGTTGCCCGCTCCCGCTCTCTGACCAGGTAGTAGATCTGTCCGGGTTCTGGGGGAGTCCGACAAAATTTTATGAAAATGAGACCGGAGCTAAAATTGTCCGGGCTTTCAAGTCTCCATTGTTACTGGGTTTCCCGCCCGCTTTGGACCTCACGCGCTAACCGTTCCAGCAAACGCCCCTCCCCCACCCCCTGCCCCCAACAACCCTGGTTAAAATCAGGGCCGCTGTTTATGTCCACTATTTTCTGTTTTGTTTTATTAAAATGCTAGCATTGTAATCTCAGCCAGTGACTCAGTCAGAAGGTCGTGGGTTCAAGTCCCACTCCAGAGAGTTGAGTGCAAAAATCTAGGCTGCGCTCGGAGGTGCCGTCTTTCGGATGAGACGTTAAACCGAGGCCCCGTCTGCTCTCTCAGGTGGACGTAAAAGATCCCATGGCACTGTTTCGAAGAAGAGTAGGGGAGTTCTCCCCGGTGTCCTGGGCCAATATTTATCCCTCAATCAACATCACTAAAAACAGATTATCTGGTCATTATCACATTGCTGTTTGTGGGAGCTTGCTGTGCGCAAATTGGCTGCCGCGTTTCCTGCATTACAACAGTGAAAACACTTTTAAAAAAAGTACTCATTGGCTGTAAAGCGCTTTGGGACGTCCGGTGGTCATGAAAGGCGCTATAGAAATGCAAGTCTTTTTTTCTTTGTCGTTTCCTGCTCAAGTGGGCCCTTTATAATCCAGGTGGAAAGAAAAAAGATTTTTTGCTTCCACAAAAGAAATGAAACTTCACCGAATCACTGCAACTAACCCCTCACAGACTTGGACTCAAGTGACAAGCCCTACTACACAGAAAAGCCATCCACTAGTTTGTTTCAAGTCAGCTCCCTTGTGCTGGTAATTTTATCAGGTACTGAACTCTTCTTGTCAGCCTGCAAGACAATTGCTTCAACTAGAAGCTCCAGGGCGCATCCTTAATGCCCCAAGTATGTTTTTGCTTCATGTGGCAACTCGGTGGAAGTAGAATTCTGTTAGAACTGGGTCATTGCAGCCTTGTATGAGCGGCTCTGTTCCACGATACAGTCCTGTTGGTAAGATATAGGGCATTTCAATTTTTCATATGTGGGAGGTTAGCAGTGTAGAATAGTTGATAATTGCTAATTTATAATACTGCAGTCATGCCAAACTTCAATGTGACGAACATTTATGAGTGTGTTAATATTAGGCTTTATTAACCCATTAGATGTTGTTGATTGAATTTAGAAACTATGTGAGCCATTTTTAATTCATATTAGGCATGCTTTGGAATTCAGCCCTGTTAACATTCACTCCCTCCACCACTGGCGCACCGTGGCTGCAGTGTGTACCATCTACAAGATGCACAGCAGCAACTCGCCAAGGCTTCTTCGACAGCACCTCCCAAACCTGTGACCTCTTCCGCCTAGAAGGACAAGGGCAGCAGGCGCATGGGAACACCACCACCTCCAAGTTCCCCTCCAAGTCACACGCCATCCCGACTTGGAAATATTTCACCGTTCCTTCATCGTCGCTGGGTCAAAATCCTGGAACTCCCTCCCTAACAGCACTGTGGGAGTACCTTCACCGCATGGACTGCAGCGGTTCAAGAAGGCGGCTCACCACCACCTTCTCAAGGGTAATTAGGGATGGGCAATAAATGCTGGCCTTGCCAGCGACGTCCACATCCCGTGAACGAATAAAAAAAAATATGCTAGTGAGGAGCTCAAAAACAGTCTGTGATATGTATAAAATATTAATTTGTTGAGGCTTCCTTCAAAATGCCCTTCAAGTATTGTTTGTTTAATGCATATGTCTTAAAATTATATTTGGAAAGGTTTGTCTAGTGCTTTATTTATAGTAAAATTAGCTGTTCGGTTTTTACTCTAGATATATTTATTGGGTTCGGTGATTGAAGCCATCCCTATATGCTCCACACGAGCCTCCTCTCACCTTACTTCATCTCATCGTATCAACATATCCTTCTATTTCTTTCTCTCTCATGCGCTTATCTAGCTTCCCCTTAAAGGCATCTTTGCAATCAGGCAGCTTAGTAAAACGTAATTGTTTCTTTTATTTTACTTTCCATTAAAAAGTATTCCTTGATGTGTTTAAGAGTGGTAACCTGGTGAAGTTTTATTAATACAGCTGCAAATGGGTTTATCACCAAAAGCTGAATTTTAATAAGGGTGTCCAGTCCTGCACCTGTGAGTGACGTGAATTAAAATAAGTGAAAATGACTGACAAAAACACTACACTGAACCATCTAATGGTTTCATTGATGTACACTAGTCAGTTTCTTAGTTAAATCTTTTTCGATATGAAAAAAACTTAGAAAACGTGCCGACTAGTGCCCGTGCGCCTCAGAAAGAAAGCGCAATTTGAAGAGCCTTCCCGAACCAGTGCCCCCGGCGGAATCTCACATTGTCGACCCGGGGGGCGGGGACAGTTTTGTGGGCGGGGCCTGATCCGGGCCAATTGAATCTTGAACCAGAGTAAAAGATCGCGGAAAACAGGAGCGCGAGTGGTGCTGGCCATAACTCGCTTACGTTTAAAATTCCCCTGATCTTTTGCGCTGGTTCAGTCGATTCTGCCCGGAATTCGCTGATATAACTCGTGGAAATTCGATAACAGTATCATAGAATATCACAGCACAGAAGGAGGCCATTCGGCCCATCGAGTCTGCGCCGGCTCTTTCGAAGAGCGATCCAGTCAGTCCCACTTGCCCGCTCTTTCCCCATATCCCTGCAATGTTTTTTCTGCTTCAAGTATTTATCCAACTCCCTTGTGAAGGCTACTATTGAATCTGTATCCACCACCCTATCAGGCAGTGCATTCCAAATCCAACCACTCGTTGCGTAAAAAGGTTTTCCCTCATTTTGGTAAAAGGAAGAGTGCTGTAACGAACCAGGAAGTGCTGTTGAATTTGTACAAGACTTTGGATAGGCGGCAGTTAAGGACTTTTATATAATTCTGGGCACCCTGTTATAGGAAGGATATTGGTGCCATGGAAGGAATACAATCAAGATTCACGATAGTAATACCAACAACAACAACAACAACTTGCATCCACATAGCGCCCTCAACGTAGCAAAACGTCCCAAGGCGCCCCAAAGGAGTGTTCTAAGACAACAAAATTTGACACCGAGCCACATCAGGAGAAATTATGGCAGGTGACCAAAAGCCTGGCCAAAGAGACGGGTTCCAAGGAGCGTCTCAGAGGTATCCTGGAGATTTTATGTGTCAAAACAAGCTGAATCATTTTCTTTGAGTGAGCTTGTTTTTTAATCCCGAATGTAGCACAGCAAAGACATAGAACCTCACACTATAGACAAAAAATGTTCATTTTTGTCTCAATAGGAACATAAAGGTCAACAGGTGTTCTCCTGAGAGCAGAGAAGGTTAAGAGGAGATTTAATAGAGGTGTTCAAAATCATGAAGGGTTCTGATAGAGTAAATAAGGAGAAACTGTTTTCACTGGCAGGAGGGTCGGTAACCTGAGGACACAGATTTAAGGTGAAAAAAGAAAGACTTGCATTTCTATAGCGCCTTTCACGACCACCGGACATCTCAAAGCGCTTTACAGCCAATGAAGTACTTTTTTGAAGTGGAGTCACTGTTATAATGTGGGAAACGCGGCAGCCAATTTGCGCACAGCAAGGTCCTACAAACAGCAATGTGATAATGACCAGATAATCTGTTTTTTATTATGGTGGTTGAGGGATAAATATTGGCCGGGACACCAGGGATAACTCTCCTGATCTTCTTCAAAATAGTGCCATGGGATCTTTTACGTCCACCTGAGAGAGCAGACGCGGCCTCGGTTTAACTTCTCATCCGAAAGACGGCACCTCTGACAGTGCAGCGCTCCCTCAGCACTGCACTGTCAGCCTAGCTTTATGTGCTCAAGTCCCTGGAGTGGGACTTGAATCCACAACCTTCTGACATCAGAGGCGAGTGTGCTACCCACTGAGCCACAGCTGACACTGGCAAAGAACCAGGGGGGAGATGAGGAGTTTTTTTTTTAAACGGCGAGTTGTGATGATCTGGAATGCGTTGCCTGAAAGGGCGGTGGAAGCAGATTCAATAGTAACTTTCAAAAGGGAATTGGATAAATACTTGAAAAGGAAAAAAATCTACAGAGCTACGGGAACAGAGTGGGACTAATTGGAGAGCTCTTCAGGCACAATGGTCCGAATGGCCTCCTTCTATGCTGTATGATTTTATGAGCACTCAAAGATTTGTACTGCCTGCAGAGTTCTGGCTGATGTCGGAAAATGGACTGAATGAATGAATGCTGGATGATGTGAAGTTTGGTTGCTCTTACTTCACAATGAGGTGAAAACTACAGAGCAATAGGGTATGATCAGAGTCGCTTGGATCACATAATGCTATAAAACATAACGGCGCAACTTAACTGAAACAGAGTAACCGCTCTGTCTTCTGTCCTACATTCCCAGGGCAAAACCTTCTCTCTTCACAGCTGCTTGCTGCTTCACTGCCACTGTCTGTGCCCAAAATCCTTTCAAAAAAAATCCTGATTCTAGTGTCCGCAAACTAACCGCTCCCCCCATTGCCCCAATCTCCAAGAGCAGAGTTCACCAGCCTAAATTGGCAATCACCCCCCTCTAATCTCCAATGAAGACCATTATTGCAGCAGAAAAGGCATGTGGATGATTGTTAGAATGCTACATTATTTCTCATTATCCTCGTGATGCTGGTTCAGAGGCCCTCCCTGAAATTATATTGAGCCTACAGCACAGAAAAAGGCCATTCGGCCCAACTGGTCTATGCCGGTGTTTCTGCTCCACATGAGCCTCCTCCCACCCCACTTCATCTCACCCTATCAGCATATCCTTCTATTCCTTTCTCCCTCATGTGTTTATCCAGCTTCCCCTTAAACTCATCTACGCTATTCGCCTCAACCACCCCCTGTGGGAGCGAGTTCCACATTCTCACCCCTCTCGGGGTAAAGAAGTTTCTCCTGAATTCCCTATTGGATTTATTAGTGACTGTCTTATATCGATGAGCCCTAGTTTTGGTCTCCCCCACAAGTGGAAACATCTTCTTGACGTCTACCCTATCGAACCCCTTCATAAGTATCAGGTAACATACTTCTTTACCCAGAGAGTGGTGAGAATGTGGAACTCGCCACCACAGGGAGTGGTTGAGGCGAATAGTATAGATGACTTTAAGGAGAAGCTGTATAAACACATGAGGGAGAAGAGAATGGAAGGATATGCTGATGAGGTGAGATGAAGAGGGGTGGGAGGAGGCTCGTGTGGAGCATAAACACCGGCACAGACCAGTAGGGCTGAATGGCCTTTTTCTGTGCCGTATGTTCGATGTAATTCTGTTTTGCGTACCTCATTATCTTACTGCTGTTCCTCCAGAACTTATCCAGAGAAAAAGCAACACCTCCCCCCACCCCCACCCCCACCCACACCCACAGCTGTTATACTCAAGATCTCACTGCAGTTTTATCTTCCCTGCTGAGCCAGAGCATGCGAGAGGACACTCCAGATGCAGCAGTCATTAGCTCTGCAGCACAAAATATGACACTAAATTCTTCCTTCGTGCACTCTGCTCTTAATTATTCACATTTAATTAGAGCCATGTGTGAACTCAGTCACGCTGCGCGTTATGCAGGGATTGCCTTTTGACACAATGCAAGTCTAATTCTATAGCTGTTTTTATGGCGTATATAATGTTCGCCGCCTAATCAAAGTTATGATAATTAAAGAACGACTGCTGCTGTCTTTTAATCTGCTGCTCAACCCTGTTGGGCCTGTGCTCAGTCCATTTGTCCTGGCAAGCATATATTTTTGGAATAATTAAGGGTGCTGGAAAACTATACTTTCGATAATAATCAAAATCACAATCTGTGATCATTTTTCCAGTATGAATATTTGTTAAATCGTGACTTTTTTTTTCCTCAGAATTAGGTGAGGCGCTGTAACCTACTTAAAGACAAACCATGCTGTTTGCATTAACAGCACCTCCCAGTTCCTGTCTATAGTAAAGAAAGACTTATATAATGCCTTTCATGACCTCAGGACGTCCCAAAGCGCTTTACAGCCAATGAAGTATTTTTTGAAGTGTTGTAATGTAGGAAACGCGGCAGCCAATTTGCGTGCAGCAATATCCCACATACAGCAATGTGATAATGACCAGATAATCTGCTTTTTGTGATGATGGTTGAGGATAAATACTGGCCAGGAGATCTGCCCTTGCTCTTCTTCGAATAGTGTCATGAGATCTTTTGCATCCAAGGGCAGGCGGGGCCTGGGTTTAAACGTCTCATCCAAAAAACAGCACCTCTGACAGTGAAGCACTCCCTCAGCACTGCACTGAGAGTGTCAAGTCTCTGGAGTGGGACTGTGAACCCACAATCTAGGACTCAGTAGGTGAGAGCGCTACCCACTGAGCCATGTCTGACACCGTACAATGGTTATTGTCACTGAGTTAGACTGCACTACCTCAACAATATGCTCAGCACACTCAGAACCCCCTCTTGCTGCTGTCTCAAGGGAACACCCCACGCCTGTGGGAGATGCTTCCTTTCATGTTTTGGCGGAGATATGTTTTAGGATTTAATTATTTTCCAAAGTGATATTATATATCAGGAGTTCCCAAACTGCGAACTTTTGGCTACAGGACGCTTCTGAACCTTGGCAATCCAACAACAACTTGCATTTACAAAGAGCCTTTATTGTAGTAAAACGTCCCAAGGCATTATCAATTATCAAACAAAATTTGACACTCAGCCACCTAAAGAGATATTGGAACAGGTGACCAAAAGCATGGTTAAAGAGGTGGTTTTAAGGAGCATCTTAAAGGAGCAGAGAGAGGTAGAGAGGCGGAGAGGTTTAGGGAGGGAATTCCAGAGCTTAGGGCCCAGGCAGCTGAAGGCACGGCCGCCAATGGTGCATTTATATAGCGCCTGCCATGAACTCAGGATGTCCTAAAGTGCTTTGGAACCAATTAAGTACTTCTTTCGACGTACTGTTGCAATGTAGGAAACGCGGCAATCAAGTTATGCACAGCAAGCTCCCACAAAGAGCAATGTGATAATAACCGGATAATCTGTTTTAGTGATGTTGGTTGAGTGATAAATATTGGCCAGGGCAATGGGGATAACTCCCTGCTCTTCTTTGAAATAGTGCCATGGGATCTTTTACATCCACCTGAGAGAGCAGACAGGGCCTTGGTTTAATGTCTCATCTGAAAGACGGCATCGGAAGGGCTTCACAGGAATGATTATCAAACAAACTTTGAGACCGAGCCACATAAGACGATATTTGGGCAGGTGACCAAAAGCTTGGTCAAAAAGGTAGGTTTTAAGGAGTGTCTTAAAGGAGGGGAGAGAGGCGGAGAGGTTTAGAGAGGAAATTCTAGAGCTTAGGACCTAGATAGTTGAAGGCAAGGCTGCCAATGGTGGAGCAACAGAAAGCGGGCATGCACAAGAGGCCAGAATTGGAGGAGCGCAGAGATCTCGGAGAGTTGTCGGGCTGGAGGAGGTGACAGAGAGAGGGAGGAGTGAGGCCATGGAGGGATTTGAACATGAAGATGAGAATTTTGAAATCGCGGTGTTGCCGGACTTGGGAGCCAAAGTTGGTCAGCGAGCGCAGGGGTGATGGATAAATGGACTCCCTCTTGCTGGCGTAGATGCCACTGGGAACTCACCCATTATGCCTGAAGCACCGCGACCCAGGAATGATACGGCTGGGTTACAGCAGCGGATGGAAGACATGCCCCACATTTTACCACTAATATCCACCAAGAGGAGAATCCAGCCTGTGTATCTTTAAGGGGAGGCACTCATGCCTTACCTCAGAAATAAGCGCTTAATAAGGAAACGGTGCATAAACATAAGCCAACCTTTAACGGGCTTAATAGAAACATAGAAACATAGAAGATAGGAGCAGGAGTAGGCCATTCGGCCCCTCGAGCCTGCTCTGCCATTCAATGAGATCATGGCTGATCATCCAAATTCAGTACCCTGTCCCCGCTTTCTCCCCATATCCCTTGATCCCCTTAGCCTTAAGAAATATATCTAACTCCTTCTTGAATATATTAATGAATTGGCCTCAACTGCCTTCTGTGGTAGAGAATTCCACAGGTTCACCACTCTCTGGGTGAAGAAATTCCTTCTCATCTCAGTCCTAAATGGCTTACCCCTTATCTTAGACTGTGACCCCTGGTTCTGCACTCCCCCGCCATCGGGAACAGTCTTCCTGCATCTAGTCTGTCTAGTCCTGTTAGAATTTTATAAGTTTCAATGAGATCCCCTCTCATTCGTCTAAACTCTAGCGAATATAAGCCCAATTGACCCAATCTCTCTTCATACATCATTCCTGCCATCCCAGGTATCAGTCTGGTGAATCTTCGCTGCACTCCCTCCATGTCAAGAACATCCTTCCTCAGATATGTCGACCAAAACTGCACACAATACTCAAGCTGTGGTCTCACCAAGGCCCTGTACAACAGCAGCAAGACATCTTTACTCCTGTACTCAGATCCTCTCGCTATGAAGGCCAACATACCATTTGCCTTCTTAACCGCCTGCTGCACCTGCATGCTTACCTTCAGCGACTGGTGCACAAGGACACCCAGGTCTCGTTTAACTTCCCCTTTTCCCAATCTATTGCCGTTCAGATAATAATCTGCCTTCCTGTTTTTGCCACCAAAATGGATAACCTCGCATTTATCCACATTATACTGCATCTGCCATGCATCTGCCCAATCACCCAACCTGTCCAAATCATACTGGAGTTTCTCTGCATCCTCCTCACAGCACACACGCCCACTCAGCTTTGTGTCATCTGCAAACTTAGAGATATTACATCTAGTTCCCTCGTCTAGATCATTAAGATATATTGTGAATAACTGGGGTCCTAGCACCGATCCCTGCGGTACCCCACTAGTCACTGCCTGCCACTCGGAAAAAGACCCGTTTATTCCAACTCTTTGCTTCCTGTCTGCCAACCAGTTTTCTATCCAAGTCAGTACCTTACCCCCAATCCCATGTGCTTTAACTTTGCACGCTAATCTCTTATGCGGGGCCTTATCGAAAGCCTTCTGAAAGTCCAAATACACCACTTCCACTGGTTCTCCCTTATCTATTCTACCAGTTACATCCTCAAAAAATTCCAGTAGATTTGTCAAGCATGATTTACCTTTTGTTAATCCATGTTGACTTGGTTCGATCCTGTCACTGTTTTCCAAGTGCTCTGCTATTACATCTTTTATTACGGATGCTCTGACTCAAGTCCACTTTGCATTGTATTCATGTTTACATGAAGTGTCAGCCATGGCTCAGTGGGCAGCACTCTTACCTGAGTCAGGAATTTCTGGGTTCAAGTCCCACTCCAAAACTTGAGCACATAATCTCAGCTGACTAGTGCAGTACTGAGGGAGTGCTGCACTGTCGGAGGTGCCATCTTTCAAAGGAACATAGAAACAGGAGTAAGCCCTTTAGCCCCTCGAGCCTGTTCCACAATTCAGTAAGATCATGGCTGCTCTGCGATCTAACTCCATCTACCCACTTTTACACCATATTCTTTAATATCTTTGGTTAACAAAATGCTATCAATCTCAGATTTAAAATTAACAATTGATCTAGCATTAATTGCCGTTTGCTGGTGAGAGTTCCAAACTTCCACCACCCTTTGTGTGTAGAAGTGTTTCCTAATTTCACTCCTGAAAGGTCTAGTCCTAATTTTTAGATTATGTCCCCTAGTCCTAGACTCCCCAACCAGCGGAAAAGTTTCTCTCTATCTACCCTATCTGTTCCCCTTAATATCTTGAAATCTTCGATCAGTTTACCCTTTAACCTTCTAAATTCTAGGGATTACAACCCTAATTTGTGTAATGTCTCCTCGTAATTTAACCCTTGGAGTCCGGGTATCATTCTGGTAAACCTACGCTGCACTCCCTCCTAGGCCAATATATCCTTCCTAAGGTGTGGTGCCCAGAACTGCTCACGGTACTCCAGTTGTGGTCTACCCAGTACTGATAGAAACATAGAATCATAGAAAGTTACAGCACGGAAGGAGGCCATTTCAGCCCATCGTGTCTGAGCCGGCCAACAAAGAGCTATCCAGCCTAATCCCACTTCCCAGCTCTTGGTCCGTAGCCCTGCAGGTTAGAGCATCCCAAGTGCACATCCAAGTACTTTTTAAATGTGGTTAGGGTTCCTGCCTCTATCACCCTTTCAGGCAGTGAGTTCCAGACCCCCACAACCCTCTGGGTGAAGACATTTCCCCTCAAATCCCTTCTAAACCTTCCACCAATTACTTTAAATCTGTGCCCCCTGGTTTTTGACCCCTCTGCTAAGGGAAATAGGCCCTTTCTATCCACTTTATCTGTGCCCCTCATAATTTTATACACCTCAATAAGGTCTCCCCTCAGCCTCCTCTGTTCCAAGGAAAACAGACCCAGCCTATCCAATCTTTCCTCATAGCTAAGATTCTCTACTCCCGGCAAATTCCTTGTAAATCTCCTCTGTACCCTCTCTAGTGCAATCACATCTTTCCTGTATTGTGGTGACCAGAACTGCACGCAGTACTCTAGCTGAGGCCTAACTAGTGTTTTATACAGTTGAAGCATAACCCCCCTGCTCTTGTATTCTATTGAGAGGTCGCACAACACCAGGTTATAGTCCAACAGTTTTATTTGAAATCACAAGCTTTCGGAGCTATCGCTCCTTCCTCAGGTGAAGTAAATTGGATACAGAATCGCCAGAGCATATATAGATGGAAAAAAAAGCATGTGTACTTTACAATTGCAGACCAATAAATTAAATCATCCTGACTATCTGCCGAGGTGTGATAAAGTTAATTAAGTCAGCCAGGAAGGTACCACATCAAAAGACATAGCAAGATACAACTGAGACAATGAGGTGAAGTCGCAGGGGTTCTAACGTGTCAAAAGCTGCCGTCTGTATGTAAAACGAAAAGCTTTAAAAAAAATTTACTTTTTTACTGGGAAAATTTTTACTTTTTTACTGGGAATCACATCTGTGAACAAGCTAACGACGACTCGAGTCCGGATCACGTCATGTATCGTGACATAAACCCAAGATCCCGATTGAGACCGTCTTCATGAGTGCGGAACTTGGCTATCAGTTTCTGCTCGATGATTTTGCGTTGTCGTGTGTTTCTAAGGTTGCCTTGGAGAACGCTTACCCGCAGATCCGAGGCTGAATGTCCTTGACTGCTGAAGTGTTCCCCGACTGGGAGGTAACAATCCTGCCTGGCGATTGTTGCGCGGTGCTCGTTCATACGTTGTCTCAGTGTCTGCATGGTCTCGCCGATGTACCATGCCGCGGTGCATTCTTTCCTGCAACGTATGAGGTAGACAACGTTGGCCGAGTCACATGAGTATGTACCATGTACCTGGTGGGTAGTGTCCTCACGTGTGATGGTGGTATCTGTGTTGATGATCTGGCATGTCTTGCAGAGTTTGCCATGGCAGGGTTGTGTGGTGTCGTGGTCGCTGTTATCCTGAAAGCTGGGTAATTTGCTGCGAACGATGGTACTTCTGAGGTTAGGCGGCTGTTTGAAGGCAAGTAGTGGAGGCGTGGGGATGGCCTTAGCGAGGTGTTTGTCGTCATCGATGACATGTTGAAGGCTGCGAAGAACATGTCGTAGTTTCTCCGCTCCGGGGAAGTACTGGTATTCTATGCCATGGCTAATAAAGGCAAGCATTCCGTATGCCTTCTTAACCACCTTATCTACCTGGCTTGCTACCTTCAGGGATCTGTGGACATGCACTCCAAGGTCCCTTTGTTCCTCTACACTACTCAGTGTCCTACCATTTAATGGCCCAGAAATTAAACATGGATGGTTCCCGCGGGGATAAGGATTCCCCGCGATATCGCACTCCGCGCCTACCTTTTTGCTCCGGGCCCACACAAACTTTAGTTTCAAAGGCTCTCTCTGTTGGAACCGTGCAGTGCTTGCGTGACCCAGAGGCACAATTAGTTTGTGCGAGCTCTGGGATCACGTGATTCAGTTAGAGCCAATGGCAGCACACCATCTTTCATTCATAGTTTTGACGGCAAGAGCTGTCAAAGCTATGAATACTACAAACCCCCAAAAGAACAGCTAAACCTCAATTAAATTTTAAAAAAGCCATCACATTAATAAAATAAGTATAGTTAAATAAATTAACCACTTTAAACAAAAAATTAAATTTTTGAAAACATTTAAAATCTTTTTAAAAGTTATAAAAATAAACTTACCTTTCTTTAAAGTCTCTAAAAAAGATAAACCTGTTGAAAAAAATTTAAAATAACACTTAATTAACTATTACCTTGTTAAAAGGGGGTCCTACGCCTGCTTTCTTTGTGTGTAAAATCTTCACCACTTACCTGCGCGTTCAAAGCTGGAAAAAAAACTAAGTGCACTGCGTGCGCACAGCCTGTAGCGCGCACGCGGTTCACTTAGGAACCGCCCCCTTTTCAATTCACGAAGTGCCGGTTTCCCGCGCATGCGCAGTGCATGCAGGAAACCGGCAATTCGGGATCTAATACGCGAGAGTACACAGTGCGTACTCTCGCGTATTAGGTTTAATTTTCGGGCCAATGTGTATTTCCTTTCCGTTGTATAGCTGCAGCATAACTTCTACCCCCTTGTATTCTAGTGCTCTAGATATAAAGGCCAGCATTCCATTAGCCTTTTTGATTATTTTCTGTACCTGATCATGACATTTTAGTGATCTATGTACTTGGACTCTCAAGTCTCTTTGGACCTCCACTGTTTTTAGCCTTTTACCATTTAGAAAGTATCCTGTTCTATCCTTTTTAGGTCCAAAGTGGATGACCTCACATTTGCCTACATTGAAATTCATTTGCCACAGTTTTGTCCATTCACTTAATCTATCAATGTCCCTTTGTAATTTTATGCTTTCTTATACACTGCCTACAATGCCGCCTATCTTTGTGTCATCGGCAAATTTAGATATGTGGCTCTCTAGCCCATCATCTAAGTCGTTAATAAACACAGTGAATAGTTGAGGCCCCAACACAGATCCTTGCGAGACACCACTAGTCACATCCTGCCAATTTGAGTACCTGCCCATTATCCCTACTCTCTGTCTCCTGCCGCTCAGCCAATCTCCTAACCAGGTCAATAATTTGCCCTCAATTCCATGGGCTTCTACCTTAGTTAACAGTCTCTTATGAGGGATTTTATCAAATGTCTTCTGGAAGTCCATATAAATAACATCAATAGACATTCCCCTGTCCACTACTTTAGTCACCTCTGCAAAAAATTCAATCAAGTTCGTCAGGCATGACCTACCTTTTACAAATCCATTTCGGATGAGATGTTTAAACTGAGGCTCCGTCTGCGCTGTCAGGTGGATGTAAGAGATCCCATGGCACTGATTCGAAGAAGAACAGGGGAGTTATCCCCGGTGTCCTGGCCAATATTTATCCTTCAACCAACAACACTAAAAAAGTTGAATTGGTCATGTAGCTCATTGCTGTTTGTGGGAGCTTGCTGTGCCCAAATTGGCTGCTGCGTTTCCTACATTAACAGCAGTGACCACACTTTAAAAGTACTTCAGTGACCACACTTCAAAAGTGCTTCATTGGCTGAAAAGCATTTTGGTACGTCCTGAGGATTATGAAAGGCGCTATATAAATGCAAGTCTTTCTTTCTATTTTGAAGGTGTAGACTGATTAATACATATACTGTGCTTCTACTGATAGATATCCCTCTTCAACATAGCCTCAATAATAGCGTAAATGCTAAGATGCTTGTTGCCTCTATGGTGTAGGTGGAAACGAGATGAGTTCTCATACTTGGTGTCCACGGGACCTTGCGCCACTCATGTAAGACTTTTTACTTTTGCGATTTTGCGTTTCGGAAATGTGCCTGGTGTACAACTGATAAAATCGGTTATTCGTTCGGCAACAATCTGTAGCAAACGTCATGTCCTACATAGTAATGCAATAAGCCTCCAACAATCTTTAGGATTTGAAATATAAAGTGAAAATTAAAAATTCAGCATTGAAAAACTAAATCAAATGCAGCTTGAAACAACATTCTCAGTCAGCAGATGCTGTAAACCGAATCAACCACAAACGTCGGACATGAATAAGGGAAAGAGGTGAGTGGAAGTACAAGGTTTGTTATAACAAGTTTATCTCCTGGGCCATTGTTCTTTTCCTGTATGTTATTGACTTCTTCCAAGAGTGGAGCCATCCTTTTGTGAATATATTTGAATGTAAACGTATTCACAAATGTATGCAGTTGACATGATAGGGCAGACAGAAGGACCTTCAGACCTATGCCTTTATGCTACTTTAGCCCAAATCTGATTAGCTGGCTGTTCAAACGGGAGATTTTTTTTGCGTTAATGCACACAGTACCGCCGTATACAACTTCTGCTAAACTCCCATAATCGTTTTACAAAGGACATCAGTGACTACAGATTAGTTTTGTAATAGAGTGGACCATAATATTCTGCTACGTAAAACTTAGTAAAGACAAGCTTAAAAAATAGCATCTTAGCGATGCCATTTTAATATTAGGACTAATGTCCCATCTGGCTAATGTCCAGGGCAGCAGGGCTGGTTTTGGGCCAGCATAATTGGATTGGGTTTAACAAAAGAAAAAACTTGCATTTATTGAGCATATTTCATGTCCTTGGGATGTTCCAAAGCGCTTCACAACCAAAGCAATTAGTTTTGAAGCGTAGTCAAGTGTAGGAAATGTGGCCGCCAATGTTGGCACTGCAAGGTCCCACAAACAGAGATGAATGTCTAGACAATCTTCTTTTTGATGGTGTTGGTTGAGGGTTAAATGTTGGGGGCACTCTCCTGCTCTTCTTGAAATAGTGCTGCTGTGGGATCTTTTTTGGCTGCATGTAGTGACACCGCAACCCCCAGCTAGAATGGAGATGATTGGGTAATTCCCCCGTCAATCATTCCTGGAGTCCGCACAGCTGCAAGTGAGTGGGATTGACTTTACGCACAGAATTTGTATTGTGCAACTGTCCTCCACTCACTGCATTTTGCTGGAGAAATAATCCTGCTTTTGTCGGGAAACTTTTGGCCTGTTTGCTGTAGCTCGTAGAGATTCTTTTTAAACTGACACTGTTTGCTGAGTAAAGTAGACTCTGTTTGCTGTTTTCTGAGTAAATAGACTCAGTTTGCTGTCGGGCAGAGTGACTCTGTTTAGATAGATTCTGTTTGTTGTAAGTGCTAACCCTGCCTCCTACTCATTGGCTGATTGCAGTGGTGTCAATAGACATAGTGATCTTTAACTTTCACCTGAAGAGGCAAACAGAGCCTTGGTTTCATGACTCACCTGAAATACAACATAGCACTCCCTCTGTACTACCCTGAATTATCAGCCTAAATTATGTGCACAACTTCTGGAGTGTGGCTTGAAACCTACAACCTTCTAACTCAGGAGCAAGCATGCTACCCACTGAACCAAAGCTGACCCTTGACAGTCAGCCCCCATAAAATGTCATAATTGTTCGCTGATACTTGTATAATAACTTTGAGATGTGTCAAGGAAGGACCTTTTAAAATTGGAACTTGACAGTGCGCAGTCAGCCTCCGAATGGAAGGAATATGATAGCCTGTGAGACAGAAGAGTTCCAGGCAGGCATACAGTTCACAAGATAGGAGAGAGACACCAAAGGCCTGTTCGATAAACACACAGCAGCGTGTGCTGCAATTGGGCATATAATTGGCAAATGAATTTTAACAAAGATAAATGTGAGGTATTACATTTTGGCAAGAAAAATAAGGAGGTCACATATTGCTTGGAAAATAAGAATCTAAATGGGGTAGAGGAGCAAAGGGATCTCCGAGTACAAATACACAAATCACTAAAAGTAGCGACACAGGTTAATAAGGCCATAAAAAAGGCAAATCACACACACGGGTTTATTTCTAGAGCGATAGAATTGAAAAGTAGTGAAGTTACGCTAAACTTGTATCGAACCTTGGTTAGACCACACTTGGAGTACTGCGTACAATTCTGGTCACCATATTATGAAAAGGATATAGAGGAACTGGAGGTCCAAAAATGTGCGGGTTAGGTTGATTTGGCTATGATAAATTGACCCTTAGTGTTAGGGGGGGATTAAATATGTGGGGTTATGGGGATAGGATGGGATATGTTAGGGGGAATTAAATACGTGGGGTTACGGGGGTAGGGTGGGATATGTGTACTGTGGGGATTAAAGCAGGGACAGGGTACTGGATTTGGATGATCAGCCATGATCGTATTGAATGGTGGAGCAGGCTCGACGGGCCGAATGGCCTACTCCTGCTCCTAGATTCTATGTTTCTATGTTTCTATGATACCAGAAATATGGGCCCGAAAATTAAAGACGGAGCGTTCCTGCGGGGGTAAGGCTTCCCCGTGATATCTCACTCCGCGCCTACCTTTTCCCTCCGAGCTCACACGAACTTAACTTTCAAGGCTGCAGCTGTGCAGTGTGTGCGTATCCCAGAGACGGAGTTAGTTCGTGCGAGCTCTGGGATCACGTGATTCAGTTAGAGCCAATGGCAGCACACCATCTTTCATTCATAGTTTTGACAGCAAGGGCTGTCAAAGCTATGAATCTATACCCCCCCAAAAGAACAGCTAAACCTCAATTAAATTTAAAAAAAAGCCATCACATTAATAAAATAAGTATAGTTAAATAAATTAACCACTTTAAACAAAAAATTAAATTTTTGAAAAAATTTAAAATCTTTTTAAAAGTTATAAAAATAAACTTACCTTTCTTTAAAGTCTCTAAAAAAGATAAACCTGTTGAAAAAAATTTAAAATAATACTTAATTAACTACTTACCTTGTTAAAAGAGGGTCTCACGCCTCCTTTCTTTATGTGCAAAATCTTCCATGCTTACCTGCGCGTTCAAAGCACTAAGTGCACTGCGTGCGCGCAGCCTGTAGCACGCACGCGGTTCACTTAGGAACCGCCCCCTTTTGAGTTCACGAAGTGCCGGTTTCCCGCGCATGCGCAGTGCATGCAGGAAACCGGCAATTGGAGACCTAAAACGCGAGAGTACACAGTGCGTACTCTCGTGTATTAAGTCTAATTTTCGGGCCATGAGGTTATACCTATCAGGAAAGGATGAACAGGCTGGGTCTCTTTTCTCTTGAAAAGAGAAGGCTGAGGGATGACCTAATAGAGGTCTTTAAAATTATGAAAGGTTTTGATAGAGTGGATACAGAGAGAATGTTTCCACTTGTGGGGAAGAGCATAACTAGAGGCCATCAATATAAGATAGCCATCAAGAAATCAAATAGGGAATTCAGAAGAAACTTCTTTACCCAGACTGGTGAGAATGTGGAACTCGCTACCACAGGGAGTGGTTGAGGCGAATAGTATCGATGCATTTAAGAGGAGGCTTGATAAGCGCATGAGAGAGAAGGGAATAGAGGGTTACGCTGATAGAGTCAGATGAGGAAAGACGGGAGGAAGCTCGAGTGGAGCATAAACGCCGGCATGGACTGGTTGGGCCGAATGGCCTGTTTCTGTGCCGTATATCCTATGTAATCCTATGTAATACAATATTAATGCTTCATGTGCCTTGTCCCAATATTCCCATCAGATTATAAACGTTTGGCGTGTCAGTTTCAGTAACCACACCGAGGATATCGCTAGGAATGTCGAATTTACCATAAGATAATAAGGTTGTAACATAATCGGACCTGGAATTGTAATGCATCTATCTATTTCTCTACTGCCAGGCGAAGTATGAAAGGCCCTGTGTGCGTTATTGTATCGAGTCCACAGCACAGAAACTAGAAAGGAGAGTGCAGAACAGGGGAAATGCTGCTAATGTGGAAAGGAAGGAGAGGGGCACCAAAGTAGAAAAGAGCCCCAGACTGCGAGACGCTTCGATGGTTTCTGTAAAATGCTTCGGGAGGTTTGAATTCAGAAGCAGCAGGAGCGTAAGATTTGCAATGCTGCGAAGAATACAGGCACAGCAAGACCCCACTCAGAGTTCACACTTTTAATGTGCTTCAGATTCCTCCAGAGGATATCGAGAGAGGAGAAGGTCGTGTCTGGCGATGTGCCATCTAGTGAGCTCTGCCACAAACATTGAAATGACTGTGACATCAGTGGCATGAGCTTTATTTCTGTTACATTGCCATTTATTTTAAAGACTGAAATCTCTTCAAAAGACAACAATGCTGATTTAAAAGCTCTAAGCTTTCAATAATGAAGTCATCCATGCTGTGAGAATTCGGTTTCAGGAATCCCATGGTATTTCCTTCCATTCCAAGTTATTACCTTGCCTGAACTTTTATTGGTGAGGGATTCGGTACAAACCCACTGTGCGGCAGAGATATTCATTATCATCATCAGTGGGGAGGGAAAGAAGCCCATGCAAATAACGGAAACCTTCGTATCAGCAGCCACGTGTCGACGCCACAACATCTCAAAGGATTAAGCCGCAAGGCTTTGGCAGTCACTCTGTGTTGAGAGGCTACAGCCTCTGCATTCAACCTCACAGCAGCAACACAGATAACTGAGTGACTCATCAGAGAAGTCAGTACGTGGGAGGTCCCCCTGTCTCTCCGATCCGCATGTGTGGACTATGATCTGGAGCTTCTTCGATAAACACACAGCAGCGTGTACAATATTAATGCTTCGTGAGCCTTGTCCTAATATTCCCATCAGATTACACACCCTTGCCGTGTCTGTTTCTGAAACCACACCGAGGACGCCGCTAGGAATGTCGAATTCACCATGAGATAAGAAGGTTTTAACCTAATCGGACCTGGAATTGTAATGCATCTATCTATTTCACTACTGCCAGGCAAAGTGTGAAAGGCCCTGTGTGTGTTATTGGCCCAAAAATTAGTGAGTGAGCCTTCGTGCAAGGGTAAGGCCTTCCCGCGATCTCTCACTGCGCGCTGGCTTTTTCAGTCCGAGCTCGCACAAACTTGATGTTCTGGACAGCATCTGTGCAGGGCTTTCGTATCCCACAGGCGTAGTTAATTCGTGCGAGCTGTGGGATCACGTGACTCAGTTAGAGCCAATGGCAGCACACCATCTTTCATTCATAGCTTTCACAGCACGGCTGTGAAAGCTATGAATACTATACCCTCCCAAAAGAACAGCTAAACCTCAATTAAATTTTTAAAAAAAACCATCAGATTAATAAAATAAGTATAGTTAAATAAATGAACCATTTTAAACAAAAAATTAAATTTTGAAAAAATTTAAAATCTTTTAAAAAGTTATAAAAATAAACTTACCTGTCTTTAAAGTCTCTAAAAAAGATATACCTGTTAAAAAAAATTCAAAATAATACTTAATTAAGTACTTACCTTGTTAAAAGAGGGTCTTACGCCTCCTTTCTTTATGTCTAAAATCTTCCATGCTTACCTGCGCGTCCAAAGCACTAAGTGCACAGCGTGCGCGCAGCCTGTAGCGCGCACGCGGTTCACCTAGGAACCGCCCCCTTTTGAATTCACCAAGTGCCGGTTTTCAGCGCATGCGCAGTGCATGCAGAAAACCGGCAATTGGAGACAGAATACGCGAGAGTACACAGTGCGTACTCTCGCGTAGCGGCACTAATGTTTGGGCCATTACATTGGGCCGGATATTCTGACCCCCACGGGTGCGTAACGAGGTGCGAAACGCATGCGCTAAAACCCGGCACTTGCGATCTGTCGAGAATGCTCTTGGCAGATCCTCCACCTGGCCTGGAGAAGGGCCTCCGCGGGCAGGGAGTTCCACTTTCTGCAGAACCTCCGCCCACTGAAAACCTTTAAAAATCTTACGCCTGGTAAAAGCCTGCGTAAGGCCTGCTTTTACCAGCATAAGAGTTTAAAAAAATAAAAAAAATTTCACGCATTATAATTTTAAAATACTTTTTAGCCCCATAAAAAACTGTAATTACTTTTTTCAAAAAATTAAAGTTTTGTTTAAAATATTTAATGTAATTTTAAATAATTTTAAATAGGTGATTTAAAAAAAAAATTAATTAATGTTTAACTTTTTTTGAGTGATCCCCATTCATACTTTTGACAGATCTGTGCGTAGAGACCTGTCAAAAGTGTGAAGGGGGATTCCCTACTTTGATTGGTTCCCCATGGCCCACGTGATCCCAGGGACGCTTGCGAACAGCCTGCGCCCCTGGGATACCTGGGACTCTGCGCATTTCGTAGAGGAGAGGCCCAGGATCGGAAGTCTCGTGACCTACGGAGCCAGCAGGTAAGCGCGTATATTTTTTTCGATCAGAGCATCTGCCCGCAGGAAGCCTCCGATCAGAAAATCCGACCCATAGAGTCTACAGCGCAGAAACAGCCCATCTGCCCAACTGGTCTATGCTGGCGATTATGCTGCACACGAACCTCCTCCCACCAGTTTCCACCTAACCCTATCAGCATATCCTATTATTATAGGGATTGTACAGAGTGAATTCTCGTGGACTCCGTTGCCTTCACAGAATGCAAAGAGGAGATTGGCTGCAGACATGTTCAAGAACAGTCAATTGCTCATTGATGAAAGAGCTAAAACTGTTCATTTCATAACATGGTCAATAACCTGAGCAGCCGTAGCCATGGTTCAAAGCAATCATCTCTCCAAATGTTGGTTCCAGCTTAAGTAATGAAAGATTGTTTTATAGTTTCTTTGTTCAAAGGAGGGCACAGTGTAAAAAAACTGGGGTCGATATTCTGACAATTGTATGCCAAGGAACCAGATAAATCCTTAACCTTAACTCCTCAATAAGAGATTGTCTTGGATTTACCGCCAAACTTCTGTCCAGGAGTGAATGATGCCCAAGTCTGGCGAGCATCACCCAGTCTGGATTGAATATGAATCTACCTCACCAACCCTCAATTAGGAGACCCATAAGCTATTGAGTGAATAAATGTTCCCTTCCTTGCGAATTCATCAATTCAGACAAGTCATGCTCTAACAATTATTTATTGACTACAAACCACAATTATCAATAATTCAATTTGAACATTGAATATACCGATCATTAGTAGATATAAACAGTTCATAGAAAGGGTCACCTGGCAATTTGAATAACAAAGTTATTTAACAAAAAGCATAACAAAGGATATAAAGACTATTCAGTAGTGTCACGTGATTCAGCATTAAGCAGATCACTGATTATCAAATTATAGTTGAGATCAGTGTCCAAGACTGATATAAATCAGTGAGCTTGTTTAAGGATGAGACTCCTTAGGTAGCTGCTGAGGTAACATCATTAGATAGCCAATTTATTGAATAGATTAGAGTCTATGTGCAATGTTTTCAGAGCTTATACAACCATGTCCTCATGAGCGCTGTGGTTGAGTTGATCTTCCTCCCGTGAGATGGTCGTGTTAGCTGCTGGAACATTGAGTAGATGAGCCCCATTGATGGCGGGGTTATCAGCTCCCCTTGCATTCTCTGCTTTGAGGTGAACGCGTCTCATGCATGAATGACTGCATCTGAGCTGGGTGGTTTACCTCTTAACCTTCCTTGATCTCAGACATCTTGTGCAGTTAAATGACACGCTTATGTCTGCCTGTAAGTGGCTGACACATTCATACAATCTGACTTCCATAAACTCTTACCCTCTGTCTTGGATATACTGGGTGCTTGTAATGGTACCCTCCTATAATCTGCTAGGTAAAGATTGCTGCAGAAGAAGATGAGAGAAGACAATGAGAATCCGCTGACAGAAATGCCAACACCCTCTTGGATATAATGGGGTAGAAATTCATCTTTGGGCAAAGCACAACGTGGGCGATATTGCGTCGGCTGCGCATTAGACACGCCATCAGATATTTAGCTGCATGGAAGTCACTGGAACTGAATATTAGGCGCGACAAACAATAGGCAACCAATGTGGCCCCGGTCATTTTGTATGAGCGCCCAAGACAAGTTTCTATCCCCTTCAATTCAAAGACGGAGCCCTTTCCATTCAATAGATCAAACTGGGTGGCACGGAAGGGTAGAAGGGTTTCACCTCTATTGGTGTCAGTCATTTCTAAGAGTCTGTAAGTGTTCTGGGAGGTCTCGTGTTAATGAGGCATGGATACCTAGAGAGGCCAGGCTCCCCTTTTCCCTAATACAATAGCAAAATACTGCAGTTACTGGAAATCTGAAATAACAACAGAAAATGCTGGAAACACTCAGTAGGTCAGGCAGCATCAAGGAGAGAGAAACAGAGTTAACATTTCGGGTCAAGGACCGTTCGTCCCCTTTTCACTCCCTGACTTCTCAGTCTGTTCTTTAACAGCGGGTCCCGCACAGGACTAGCTGAGACATGACATATCTGAGCTCCTTATCAAGAGGAGATTAACACAATAGTAAGGAAGGATATTAGCTCTGATGAGGTGGAATCTGTATGGGTAGAGCTGAGAAATACCGAGGGGCAAAAAACATTAGTGGGACTTGTATACAGACCCCTAAACAGTAATGCTGAGGTTGGGGGTGGCATTAAATGGGAAATTAGAGATGTGTGCAATAAGGGCACAGCAGTTATCATTGCTGACTTTAATCGACATATAGATTGGGCTAACCAAATTAGTAACAATACTGTGAAGGAGGAATTCCTAGAGTGTATACGGGATGGTTTCCTGGACCAATATGTCAAGGAACCAACTAGAGATCAGGTCAACTTAGACTGGGTATTATGTAATGAGAAAGGATTGATTAGCAATCTTGTTGTGTGAGGCCCCTTGGGGAGGAGCTATCATAATATGATACGATACTTCATTAAGATGGAGAGTGAAGTAGTTGACTCAGAGACTAAGATCCTGAATTTAAATAAAGGAAACTATGATAGTATGAGGCGCGAGTTGGTTAGGATGGATTGGGGAACGTTACTTAAAGGGTTGACGGTGGATAGGCAATGGCAAACATTTAAAGATTGCATGGATGAACTACAGAATTTGTTCATCCCTGTCTGGCATAAAAATAAAACAAAAAAGGTGGCGCAACCATGGCTAACAAGGGAAATAAGGGATAGCATAAGATCCAAGGAGAGGACATATAAATTGGCCAGAAAAAGCAGCAAACCTGAGGATTGGGAGCAGTTTAGGATTCAGCAAAGGAGGATAAAAGGATTAATTACGAGGGGGAAAATAGAGTATGAGAGTAAACTTGTAGGGAACATAAAAACTGATTGTAAAAGCTTCTATAGATATGGGAAGAGAAAAAGATTGGTGAAGTCAAGCGTAGGTCCCTTGCAGTCAGAAGCAGGGGAATTTATAATGGGGAACAAAGAAATGGCAGACCAATGAAATACATACTTTGGTTCTGTCTTGACAAAGGAGGACACAAATAACCTCCCAGAGATGTCGGGGAACATAGGGTCTAATGAGAGGGAGGAACTGAATGAAATCAGTATTTGTAGGGAAATGGTGTTAGGGAAATTGACGGGATTGAAGGCCGATAAATCCCCAGGGCCTGATAATCTACATCCTAGGGTACTTAAGGAAGTGGCCCTAGAAATAGTAGATGCATTGCTGGTCATCTTCCAAAATTCTATAGACTCTGGCACAGTTCCCATGGATTGGAGGGCAGCTAATGTAACCCCACTATTTAAAAATGGTGGTAGTGAGAAAACGGGGAATTATAGACCGGTAAGCCTGACATCGGTAGTGGGGAAAATGCTAGAGGCCATTATAAAAGATGTAATAACAGAGCACTTGGAAAACAGTGACAGGATCGGACAAAGTCAACATGGATTTATGAAAGTTAAATCATGCTTGACTAATCTACTGGAATTTTTTTAGGATGTAACTGGTAGAATAGATAAGGGAGAACCAGTGGATGTGGTGTATTTGGACTTTCAGAAGGCTTTTGATAAGGTCCCGCATAAGAGATTAGCATACAAAGTTAAAGCACATGGGATTGGGGGTAAGGTACTGACTTGGATAGAGAACTGGTTGGCAGACTGGAAGCAAAGAGTTGGAATAAACAGGTCTTTTTCCGAGTGGCAGGCAGTGACTAGTGGGGTACCGCAGGGATCTGTGCTAGGACCCCAGCTATTCACAATATATATTAATGATCTAGACGAGGGGACTATATGTAATATCTCCAAGTTTGCAGGCGACACAAAGCTGGGTGGGTGTGTGTGTTGTGAGGAGGATGCAGAGCAACTCCAGTATGATTTGGACAGGTTGGGTGATTGGGCAGATGCATGGCAGATGCAGTATAATGTGGATAAATGTGAGGTTATCCACTTTGGTGGCAAAAACAGGAAGGCAGATTATTATCAGAACGGCAATAGATTGGGAGAAGGGGAAGTGCAACGAGACCTGGGTGTCCTTGTGCACCAGTCGCTGAAGGTAAGCATGCAGGTGCAGCAGGCGGTTAAGAAGGCAAATGGTATGTTGGCCTTCATAGCGAGAGAATTCGAGTACAGGAGCAAGGATGTCTTGCTGCAGATGTACAGGGCCTTGGTGAGACCACACCTTGAGTATTGTGTGCAGTTTTGGTCGCCTTATCTGAGGAAGGATGTTCTTGCCATGGAGGGAGTGCAGCAAAGATTCACCAGACTGATACCTGGGATGGCAGGAATTACGTATGAGGAGAGATTGGGTCGATTGGGCTTATATTCGCTGGAGTTTAGAAGAATGAGAGGGGATCTCATTGAAACTTTTAAAATTCTAACAGGACTAGACAGACTAGATGCAGGAAGGATGTTCCCGATGGTGGGGGAGTCCAGAACCAGGGGTCACAGCCTAAGGATAAGGGGTAAGCCATTTAGGACAGAGATGAGGAGGAATTTTTTCACCCAGAGAGTGGTGAACCTGTGGAATTCTCTACCACAGAAGACAGTTGAGTCTAATTCATTAAATGTATTCAAGAAGGAGTTAGATATATTTCTTAAGGCTAAAGGGATCAAGGGATATGGGGAGAAAGCAGGGACAGGGTACTGAATTTGGATGATCAGCCATGATCTCGTTAAATAGCGGAGCAGGCTCGAGGGGCCGAATGGCCTACTCCTGCTCCTATCTTCTATGCTCTATGTTCTATGAGGCAAGAGTGCTACCCACTTGTTTTTTTATATGGATTTATTCAACATTTAAAACATTTACAACATCGTAATAATTCCATTGTATCATACAAATCCATTCTGGCGCACTGCACAGCCATTCCTCCACCACTTATTAACATCAAAAACTGAAGTTTAATTTGTCTCCTGTGACATATACTAATCTATTATACTTAAAGAGCTGATCATAAAATACTATCTTTAAATTCCTTTCTGAATAGAACATCCGCAGAGTCTTATGATGATCTTTTAGCTTATATTACTGAGCCACGGCTGACATAGAATACAGAAGTGCCTTAGATCCATGTGGTGGAAATAAATTTCATTTTTGAAGCCACATTCCTGGGATGAGAGGGCTGTCCTATGAGGAGAGGTTGTGTAGAATGGACCTATACTCTATGGAGATTAGAAGAATGTGAGGTGATCTCATTGAAACATACAAGATTCTGAGGGGGATTGACAGGGTAGATGCTGAGAGATTGTTTCCCCTGGCTGGAGTGTCTAGAACTAGGGGGCATAGTCTCAGGATAAGGGGTAGGCCATTTAAGACTGAGATGAGGAGGAATTTCTTCACTCAGAGGGATGTGAATCTTTGCAATTCTCTGCCCCAGAGGGCTGTGAATGCTGAGTCATTGAGTATATTCAAGGCTGAGATAGATAGAATTTTGGACTCTAGGGGAATCAAGGGATATGGAGATCGGGCGGGAAAGTGGAGTTGAGGTCGATGATCAGCCATGATCTTATTGAATGGCGGAGCAGGCTCGAGGGGCCATATGGCCGACTCCTGCTCTTATTTCTTATGTTCTTATGTTCTTATGGCACTGACAGTTCTGCAATATGGACTGATAATAAAATACATCTGAGATATGTGGCACAAAAAGTTACAAAGAGACCACAGTCATTACTCAGAATCTTGCTGACACACCAGACTGGTAGATCCCAAGTACGCTACAGGCAAATATCTAAAGTTTAATGTTGCAGAATGGATTGATCGTGAAAAAATATTAGATATATTTCTACAGGGAGACTTTAAGAAAGATGGAACTTCCAATTTGTAGAGTGTTTTTCTTGCCCTGAGGATGTCCAAAAGCACTTCACAGTAAACAAATTACTTTTCAAGTATAGTCACTGTTGTTTTGTAGGCAAATGCAGCAGCCAATTTTGCACAGCAAGGTCCGACGAACTGATAAATAACCAGATAATCTGTTTTGGCGGTGTTGGTTGAGAGATGAATGTTGGATGGGACAGCAGGAGAACTTCCTTGCTTTTTTTCAAATACTGTCATGAGATCTTTTACGTCCATCTGAATAGGCAGCTGAGGCCTCAGTTTGAAAGATGGCACCTCCAACAATGGAGTACCCCCCCTCAGTACTTAAATGATATGCTGAGGTTCTGGAGTGGGCTTCAGCCTGATGACTCAGAGGCAAGAGTGCTACCACTAATTATGACCTGCCCTACCAGCAAAGCTGTCAGCCCTGAATGGAACCATGGTTAAAGTTCCCAATACACGTTGCCTTTGGGAGAATGGTCGAGGAGGCGGACCAGAGATATTTTTAGCAATGTTGAGGGAAGATGATACATAACCACATTCAGTGAATGGGGTTAGGAAAAGGAGTGGGAATTTCCATGGGGAAGAAAGAGTAACAAGGGATGAGATCTCCCAGAAACCTGATTGCATGGAATAAACTCATTCAACTTGAAATAATTGGCAGAGTTCACTTACACCCAATAGCCAGCATCAGGAATACAGATCAGAGCAGGCCAGCAACTTTCATATAATTTGGGATTGCCCAACTCTTAAGAGAATTAAGGTAAACATATTTACTATACAGAACGTGACTGCTGAAACCAGGATATCAACAAGTGCACTTATATTGTTGGGTCTTGGCTCCAGCCCAAGGTTGCAGTTGATGAAACGAAGCTAAAAGACAGGTTTTATTGGGGTAATCAGTAGCAAAAGTAATGGTGCAGTATTTGAAACTCACACAATGTTCAAAGTTATGTGCAAGGTTACAGCAACAATCAAAATGCATCACTAAAGACGACCAGCTCAAAAGGATAGTTTTATATCTGTGTGAGGGAACTTATGAGACTAGAAATGAATTTGCTGATTTTATCTGGTGTGAATACTTTATGTGTTTGTTTGATATTTCTCTGCCTTCTAGTTTAGCACAGAGGTTAACTCGCCCATTGTAAATGGACTGAGAATCGAACAAGCTCTGTTACGGGCGTGCGGTCTAACTCTCTCAGATAAATAAGCAGTCTATGCCCGCATGCAGCAAGACCTGGATGACATTCAGGCTTGGGCTGATAAGTGGCAGGTAACATTTGCGCCACAGTGCCAGGCAATGACTATCTCCAACAAGCGAGGGTCTAACCACTGCTCATTGACATTCAATGGCATTGCCATCGCCGAATCCCCCACCATCAACATCCTGTAGGGGGTGGTGTGGTAGGGGTCAGCCTCCCCTCTGACTCAGTGAGCGGTTCGAATCGCTCCCACGCCCCTGGTTCCAGATCTTGGACTTATTTAGGGGTTGTGAATAAAGATGCAGTAGACAACAGGTTCCGATGAAAGAATTTTGACTTTTATTAAAAGAAAAGGTAACAAACTTAAAACACACTTAACACTTAAACAGGTTGGGGAACACACGATACAGGCGAGGGAGAAGGACAATATACAAAAACCCTTATCCCTCCCAAAAATCCCACTATCTAGCTAGGTTTCGGTTTCAGGAGATCAGGGATAATGCTCACCAAACAGGGGTTTTGACAGTGCGAAATCCAGCCAGGTAAGTTGATTGCGATTTTGAGGTACTCTCTTTTTGTCCTTTGGGGCCTGCCGTCCCCACGTGGTACCGGTCTATGAAATCTGCGATGGTGGTCTGGTCGTCGAGTTTTGTTGCGTTGGAGGCTTGTCGGGGCGGTACCTTCTGGGGCTGGACCGTGGGTTGAGCGATGCCGACTCACTCCCAGCCTCCAGTCTGTCCTTGCCTCCGATCTCGCCCCAGGTCTGCCTCGTGGCCTTGCTGCTTCTCTCCTCCTCCTGCTCGTGTCGTGTGGCTGGTAGTGTCTTGCTGGAACTTGCTGCAACTGGAACAGAGCTGAGAGAGAGCTTCTTGGGGGATTAGACCCTCAATTATACTGTTCAGACCCTTTGTCTTTTTCGCGCCAAAACCACTTACTAAATCGGTTTCGTGTTGAAGTGATTTAGGTTTCAGTTGAGGCCTGTTCATTCCATTGTCTTGGTTTTGCGGGCTTGTTAAGTTTTGATGGGTTTAACTTGGTGTTAAATTGTCCTGATGGCTTCCGATGTCTCCCATTTAGGCAGGGCCTTTATCTACGCGCCAAATCTTGTCCCTATAGATACCTGGCTGATTGGTTTTTGATGAAGTAATGGCTGTACTAGATGCTTTATTGTTTACAGGCTTCTGGCATCCTGTTTGGGCCTGGGGATATTCAAAAGGTGTTTTGAATTATTCGAATTATGCATGGTTTTGATGGGTCTGCGATAGGTTTTAATGAGGCCTGTGTTTTGGGTGGGGCTGCCTTCTCCCAGGGCCTATTGTCCAAATGTTAAATGCTTGCTGGGGCTTGAGTGAGGTCATCCCGATTCCCAGACAATGCAATACCCAAAACTGCTATTTACAGAGGTTGAACCCACGTCCTGTGCAGCCTTTTCTCCCTTACAGGTCCAGACATGTCCTTTTAAAATGCCAAAGCTTGGTTTTGGTCTTAAATTCCTTATGTTAGGCCCAAATGCATTTTTATCACTCTGGGGTAGTTCCAAAGTCCTTTTTCCTTAGGTTTTGGGGATTTGCAAATTTTGGAAACCTTACAATCCTGACCAGAAACTTAACTGGACCAGCCACATAAATACTGTGGCTACAAGAGCAGGTCAGAGGCTGGGTATTCTATGGCGAGTGTCTCACCTCCTGACTCAACAAAGCCTTTCCACCATCTACAAGACACCCCCGATGTTAGTGGGTCTTCTTGAATCCCTCCAGTCCATGTGGTAAAGGTGCTCCCACAATTCTCTTTTCCTAGTGCTTTGATATACAACTGAGTGGCCAGTTAAGAGTCAACTATGTTGGTGTGGGACTGGAGTCACGTATAGGCCAGACCGGGTAAGGACGGCAGGTTTCTTTCCATGAAGTGCATTAGTGAACCAGTTGGGTTTTTACGACAATCTGACAGCTTCATCGTCACTTTTACTGACACCAGCTTTTATTTCCAGACTTTTTAAACTTAAATTTCTCAAACTACCCTAGTAGGATTTGAACTCGTGTTCTACTAGATTATTAGGTCTCTGGCTGAATAGTCCAGTAACTACAATTGTAGCTCTTTTACTCAGATTGGATAAACTCATATAAATAATAGTAACAAATAATATTGGAAAAATATTGTTCAATAAGTCTGTAACAATTTTTTTAATCTCTTGCTTAGAATTTCAATCCGTCCTCTTTGCAAGCAGATTCGTCTATAAACTTCCTGCTCTCAATTTTTCAAGAAGTATGTCCTGTTCCAGTCTGGTGGGAAATTATCCAATTACCTAATTCGAAAGCAATTGACACTGACCATATAAATGTAGAATTATTATACCTATCGTGTTCTCTGATCACCTACCCATTATGCTACCTCGTAAATCTTTCAATCAAAACTGCTTAGAAACTGATAAAAATGGTTCTGTTTTAACACAAGTTGACACCGGCGTACCGTGGCTGCAGTGTGTACCATCTACAAGATGCACTGCAGCAACTCGCCAAGGCTTCTTCGGCAGCACCTCCCAAACCCGTGACCTCTCCCACCTAGAAGGACAAGGGCAGCAGGCACATGGGAACACCACCACCTCCAAGTTCCCCTCCAAGTCACACACCATCCCGACTTGAAAATATATCGCCGTTCCTTCATTGTCGCTGGGTCAAAATCCTGGAACTTCCTCCTGAACAGTACTGTGGGAGCACCTTCACCACACGGACTGCAGCGGTTCAAGGAGGCGGCTCACCACCACCTTCTCAAGGGCAATTAGGGATGGGCAATAAATGCTGGCTTTGCCAGTGACGCCGACAACCTGAGAATTAATTTTTTTAAATTACGGCAAGTTGGTGAAACATTGCGTTTTAAATTGACCAGTTTGATAGCTGTTTACTGACAGATGCAATAACCCCAAAAAAAATTGAAGTGCAAATTTTTTTTACCTCATTCTGGTAATATTGGTGGGGCAAGACTAGCCTCTCCGCTACTGCTGAGATTCTCAATACTGCCTCCCATTCACAGATCAATCTGGATTTCGCCAAAAATATCTGACTGTACCACTAAACCACCACTAGGGGTCAGTTCATCATAGCAACAACAACAACAACTTGCACCTTTAATATGAGAAAAGCACAAACACGGGACCGGTAGCGTCATGGTTATGTTACTCAACTACTAGTCCAGAGGCCTGGATCAACAAGCTGGAGACCTGAATTCAAATCCCACCATGGCCGCTGGGGAATTTAAATTCAGTTAAATAAATAAATCTTGAATTAAAAAGCTAGTATCAGCAATGGTGACCATGTAAACTACCAGATGGTCATAAAAACCCATTGGGTTCACTAATGTCCTTTAGGTGAACAAAATCTGCTGTCCTTACCTAGTCTGGCCGATATGTGATTCCAGACCCACAGCAATGTGTGGTTGACTCTGAAATGCCTCAGTGGTTCAAGAAGGCGGCTTGCCACAACCTTCTCACGGGCAATTAGGGACGGGCAATGAATGCTGGCTTTGCCAGTGATGCCCACATCCTGTGAATGAATTTTTAAAAATAGATCACTGGGTGATAAACTGGCATCACCCACTCTTTTTAGAACCCACTGGATTTTCATTTCATTGCAATCAAGGTGTTTCATCAATGGAAACGGACATCGAGCCATGGAGGGAGGGATTGGGAAGGGTGGCTGAGAGATTGGTTGAAAAGATGGGTTTTGAGTAGATTTTTAAAGGTGGACAGAGGTTAAGGGAAGATGTTCAGGAGAGCAGGGCAAGGGGGTTAAAGACTCTACCAGCAATAGCGGAGCAAAGATGCATAAATGGTCACAATCAGAGGACAGGGGGGATATAAACCCGGGGCTGGGGATTTAAAAAAAAATGTGTTCCTTGGATGTGGGCGTCGCTGGTAAAGCCAGCATTTATTGCCCATCTCTAATTTCCCTTGAGAAGGTGGTGGTGAGCAGCCTTCTTGAACCGTTGCAGTCCGTGCGGTGAAGGCGCTCCCACAGTGCTACTAGGGAGGGAGATCCAGGATTTTGACCAAGTGACGATGAAGGAACGGCCGATATATTTCCAAATCAGGATGGTGTGTGACTTGGAGGGGAACTTGGAGGTGGTGGTGTTCCCATGCGTCTGCTGCCCTTGTCCTGATAGGTGGAAGAGCTCGCGGGTTTAAGGAGCCTTGGTGAGTTGCTGCAGTGCATCTTGTGGATGGTACACACTGCAGTCACGGTGCAGCCGGTGGTGGAGGGAGTGAATGTTTAAGGTGGTGGATGAGGTGCCAATCAAGCGAGCTGCTTTGTCCTGGATGGTGCCGAGCTTCTTGAGTGTTGTTGGAGCTGCACTATTCCAGGCAAGTGGAGAGTATTCCATCACACTCCTGACTTGTGCCTTGTAGATGGTGGAAAGGCTTTGGGGAGTCAGGAGGTGAGTCAGTCACCGCAGAATACCCAGCCTCTGACATAGGATGGCGGATGAGGTGGTAAAAGGTCTTGAAAATGAGGAGAAGGTTTTTAAATGTAATGTGTTGTGGACAGGGAGCCAATGTAGTTTAGTGAGGAAGGGTTTGATGGGCAAGCAGAACATACAACTCAGAAAATCTTCAGAGAAGAGGTGGCCTATTGTGATATTCTTTAAATGTAATTATAACCCGGGTCGCAATAATGCCACCACTAATTGTTGCTAAACTACAGTGAAAAACAAACTCATAGATTATGTCACAGAACATTTGAGAGGTCATAAGAACATAAGAAATAGGAGCAGGAGTCGGCCATACGGCCCATCGAGCCTGCTCCGCCATTCAATAAGATCATGGCTGAGCTGCTACATCAATCTTACTGTGCCTCTATAGAGGACTACAGACACAATTAAACTGAATGACCGTCTCAGCAACTCCGTATAAACTGCTTCCTGCCAATCACAACAACAACTTGCATGTATACAGTAGAAATAACATCCCGAGGCACTTCACAGAAGTGTAATCAGACAAAAATCGACACCGAGCTAAAGGAGATGTTAGAAAGGGTGACTGAAAGCTTGGACCACAACAACAGCAACAACAACTTGTATTTATATAGCGCCTTTAACGTAGTAAAACGTCCCAAGGCGCTGCACAGGAGTATTTTGAGAGAAAAAATTTGACACCGAGCCACATAAGGATAAATTAGGGCAGGTGACCAAAAGCTTGGTCAAAGAGGTCGGTTTTAAGGAGCGTCTTAAAGGAGGAAAGAGAGGTAGCGAGGCGGAGAGGTTTAGGCAGGGAATTCAGAGCTTAGGGTTTAAAGCGATAGGTTTTAAGAAGGGTCTTGGATGAAGGTGGAGAGGCGGAGAGGTTTAGGGAGGGAATTCCAGAGCTTAGGGTCCGAGCTGGCTGAAGGCACGGCCGCCAAGGGTGAGGGCGAAGGGCAGTGGGGGACGCGCAAGAGGCCAGAGTTGGAGGAAATTAGAGTTCTCAGAGGGTTGTAGGGCTGGAGGAGGTTACAGAGATAGGGAGGGGGGCTAGGCCTTGGAGGGATTTGAACACAAGGATGGGAATTGTAAATTTGAGGTGTTAGGGGATCGGGAGCCAATGTAGGTCAGCGAGCGCAGGAGCGAGTAGAGTTTTAGATGAGCTGAATTTGATGGAAAGTGAACATTCAGTTCTCTGGTGCTTCTAAACAAGCTAAAACAAGCTGTGGCTTCAACGTAACCTTTTCAGCATACCTTGTGTAAGATTTGTATTGAAAAGGAATGGGGATAAGAGAAACCTAAATGTAAATCTCGCTCTCTCTTTTTATCTGACAACTCCCTCTTTCTCTCTTTTTCCCTCTATCTCTCTATCTCCCTCTCTTTCTCTCTCTCTATCTCCCTCTCTTTCTATCTCTCTCTTTATCTCTATCTCTATCTCCCTCTCTCTCTATCTCTCTCTCTCTCTATCTCCCTCTTTCTCTATCTCTATCTCTCTCTCTCTCTCTCTCTATCTCCCTCTCTTTCTTTCTCTCTCTATCTCCCTCTCTCTCTCTCTCTTTATCTCCCTCTCTTTCTCTCTCTCACTATCTCCCTCTCTTTCTCTATCTCTATCTCTATCTCCCTCTCTCTCTCTCTATTTCCCTCTCTTTCACTATCTCTATCTCCCTCTCTCTCTCTCTCTCTCTATCTCCCTCTCTTTCTCTTTCGCTATCAATACCTCCCTCTCTCTCTCTATCTCCCTCTCTTTCTCTTTTTCTATCTCTATCTCCCCCTCTCTCTCTTTATCTCCCTCTCTTTCTTTCTCTCTCCATCTCCCTCTCTTTCTTTCTCCCTCTCTCTCTCTATCTCCCTCTCTTTCTTTCTCCCTCTCTCTCTCTATCTCCCTCTCTTTCTTTCTCTCTCCATCTCCCTCTCTTTCTTTCTCCCTCTCTCTCTCTCTATCTCCCTCTCTTTCTTTCTCTCTCTGTCTCCCTCTCTTTCGTTCTCTCTCTATCTCCCTCTCTTTGTCTTTCTCTGCCCATAAAGTCAACCATATGTAATATCAACAAAAAGAAAGAACTCAGCCCATCGGCTCTCAATTCTGGGCCTGATACCAGCAGCCTGTATATAATAAAATTATTACGGAATGAAGAACATAAATATGAATCTTAATCTGTTTTATTAAGCAATTTTCCAACACAGGAGGATATATTAAACTCCACTTCAAATATGCCTTAAAGTGCACAAAATGAAGTGCAAATTAGCAGACTGACTTATTTTAGATCTATCCCTTAAATAGGAGTTACATTGGTGCCTTAAGAAAGAAAGGCTTGCATTTATATAGCGCCTTTCACAAGCTTAGGATGTCCTAAAGTGCTTTACAGCCAATGAAGTACTTTTTGAAGTGTAGCCACTGTTGTAATGTAGGAAACGCGGCAGCCAATCTGCGCACAGCAAGCTCCCACAAACAGCAATGAGGTAATGACCAGATAATCTGCTTTTTCTAGTGATGTTAGTTGAGGGATAAATATTGGCCAGGACACCAGGGAGAACTCAACGGCCCTTGTTCAAAATAGTGGCCATGGGATTGTTTACACCCACCTGAGAGGGCAGATGTTGGTTTAACATCTCATCTGAAAGACGGCACCTCCGACAGTGCAGCACTCCCTCAGTACCAGCCTGGATTCTGTGCTTAGATTCTGCACACTCATCCAGTATGACTGCATTTACTTAATATCAAAAGCGAGACCATACCACAATTATGCCAAGAGTATGGTTTTCATAAAAACACCCACTCTACTGTAAGTGGTAACTATACGTTTATTTAAACTCTAACATTTAGAAATGAAATTTGCATTATTTTTAGAAGCAAATACAGCAGCCAATTCGCTTTCTCTGGACTGTTGTAAAGGAAAGGTCACACATCTATCGTCATGGCAATTATTTCATTCTGTTCTAAAGTATTTTTCTGAAGACGTTTTTCAGGAATAGTCGTGCACCTTCTTGATCCTCAGTTTGGATAATCAAGACACATACAACAGGGAGTCATTGGATCTCGGTCCAGCTAAGCCCTGATTAAAAAATTCTCATCCTTGTGTTTAAATCCCTCCATGGCCTCCTCGCCCCCTCCCTATCTCTGTAACCTCCTCCAGCCCCACAACCCCCCGAGATCTCTGCGCTCCTCTAATTCTGGCCTCTTGATCATCCCTGATTTTCATCGCTCCACCATTGCTAGCCGTGCCTTCAGCTGCCTGGGCCCTAAGCTCTGGAATTCCCTCCCTAAACCTCTCCGCCTCTCTACCTCTCTCTTCTCCTTTAAGATGTTCCTTAAAACCTACCTCTTTGACCAAGCTTTTGGTCACCTGTCTTAGTAGCTCAACATCAACAACTTGCATTTCTATAGCGCCTTTAACGTAGTGTCTGTCTTTCGTGTTCCTTTGCCTATTCTAGTGCTCCTACGCAGTGCTACCCCCAATGGCCTCAGCATGGCTAGTGGAAGGCTGCTGACTTTCCATGGGGATACTGCAGATGGCCTTGCAGGACAACCTCGTGCAACTCTGGGCCTAGAAGGCCCGGCTGTAGACTGCACCACCTTGGGCTGCAGTTCTTGGGTATCTGAAAGGAGAAAGGCACAAGGGTTGGGTTCTGGTGAGGGGATGGGGGGAAAGCAAGATGGATATGCTTACACCATCAGCAGCTTGTAAGTGAGAAGAGATTATGGGATGAGGGGTAAGTGGGACGTGAGAAGAAGGATTCGGTATGAGCATACCGTCATCATCAATTCTTGCAGCTTCGCCCAGCGCCACGGCCTCAGCGACGGCCGCTCCGATGATCTCCAACAGTCTCCTCTAGCTGAGTCAGGTTGTGAAGCCGTGCTTGCCCCCCGCCGGTTTGTTCCTGCTTGCGCCGGTTGTAAACCACCTTGGCCTTCAAGAGAAAGGGAAGTATGTCAGTGAGTGTGGTGTAATGTGTTTGGGTGATGTGCCTGTCATGGTTGAACAGCTGGCATTGTGTGTATGGTGTGAGGCTTGCAGCAGTGGTAAGTGTGTGAGGGTGAGGCGAAGCTATGATTGTAAGGTATGAGTGGTGATTGCTAGAGATTGTTGGTGGGTGAGTGATTGGGTGTGGTGCATTTAGCAGTGTGTGAGGCTAGTGGTGCAGTTGGTAGGAGACGGCTTTTGAAGATGCATTCACTGACCTTGACCACTCGTGTGAGGTCATTAAACTTCTTCCGGCACAGGATCCATGTCCTGGGGGCAAGACTGCTGGCACTGACGGCTTCTATTATTTCCTCCCTCTGACTTCGCACAGTGTGTCTGGAAGGCCTCCTGTGGGTGGAGGACCTCTCTCCTCCTGTAGACCCCCTGCACCAAGGCCTCCCATGCTGCATCGGAGAACCGAGGTGCCCGCTTTCTCCCCTGTTGAGACATTGCTTAAAGTCCAGCCACAATGGGGTACTTCTGTAACAAATCACCTCCCCTTTAAGAAATGCGGACAGCCTTTCACACTGCAGACAACCTTTAAATAGAAAGAAAGAAAGAAAAACTGACTGACTGACTGATATTTATACAGCGACTTTCATGACCACCGGACGTCCCAAAGTGCTTTACAGCCAATGAGGTACTTTTTGAAGTGTAGTCACTGTTGAAATGTAGGAAATACGGCAGTCAATTTGCGCACAGCAAGATCCCACAAACAGCAATGTGATAATGACCAGATAATCTGCTTTAGTGATGTTGATTGAGGGATAAATATTGGCCCAGGACACCGGGGATAACTCCCCTGCTCTTCTTCGAAATAGTGGCCATGGGATCTTTTACATCCACCTGAGAGAGCAGACAGGACCTCGGTTTGATATCTCATCCGAAAGACGGCACCTTCGACAGTGCAGCACTCCCTCAGCACTGCACTGGCAGCGTCAGCCGAGATTTCTGTGCTCAAATCTCTGGAGTGGGAATTGAACCCACGACCTTCTGACTCAGAATAGGGAGCAGACTCCACACGTTATTGATCCCCCCTCATGAGTGCTGAGCCAACCAGCAGTGCGTTTAACCGGGAGCTCTGCTCTGAAATCATGGTAATGAGCAGGCAGCATGAATATCGCATCCTGTCTGCACTACTTTCAGCGGGCGTGGGCAGATCGCGTGTCGCGATCCCCGCCCATGTTTTCGGGCCTTATCGAATTTTTCGCCCATGGATTGAGAATGCACAAACTCATTTCACACGAGATACTGAGGAGTCTTTCATTCCATCAGTTTGAAATGGCCATTATTCCAGTTGGACCCTGGATTCTGAGATATTTAACCTTGGAGGTCATCACAACTGAACCTAATGTTGTTCTCACTCGATCTCCATGTACATACTTCCCAGCAGTAGTCCGTGGACAGTAATCAACACCGTTACCCCTATAAACCTTGTCCTTTCTCTCAGCTGCTCCCTTATCTATGTGCACAACTTGATAGATCTTGAAGTACTTCATTTCACAAAATGCCAGAAAATCTGCAAAATACTTCCGTTATTTCAAACAAATTCATCTGAAGCTGCGATTCTAATCCATTTCTCTGGAATTCGTAGAAACATAGGGCCAGAAATTTCATATGTTAGCGCCTCCTGTTAGCACCTGGCGACGACGGCGCTAACGGGGCGCTAAGGCGTTAGCGCCCAGGCGCGGCAAGGTTACTGCCCGGGCACGGCGAATGCAACAACGCCTGCGAACTTCAGTGCCAGTTTAGCGCTGGCACTAACTCTTAGCGCCTGGGCCTCTAGCGCCTCGCAGATTATGATGTCATAAAGTGCAAGCGAGAGGAGGCGTTGTGAACTCGGCTGGCCACTTCGGGAGCGGTAATTAAAGAGAATGCTTTTCAGCTAGCGCAACCTTTATTATTTGCACCAGTCTGGTGCCTGCGCAAAGTCTTTAATGTTTCATTGGTGCAGGATCTCCAAGCCCCCCACTTTGTGAGAGTGTTTGGGGCTGTAATGGCAGTCGCCCAGGTCGCCTTGCTAAACAGAACTGATGACAACTAGCTTGTGCAGCATCATTGGCCCTTTCCCTTTAAGCGAGGGAAGCAGCCTCTGTGATGAAAGAGTGCCGTTCGCAATGCGCTCGAAATTGTTTAGCGCTCTGCCACTACCGCCCCGCTCTCGGACTTTAGCGCCCTAAGAGAAGTGGTTAGCGCTTGATTTAGCGCTCCACTTCCCTCTTGGAGCGCTAAAACTGAATTTCGAGGGAGGCGAGAATGATTAGCGCCTGGTGCTAATGTTTCAACTTTCAATGTTTTAGTGCCCCAAATGGGGCGATACCGAATTTCTCCCCCATAGAGTCATGTTTCTATGAAGGAGGCCATTCAGCCCATCGGGTCTGTGCCAGCTCTTTGAAAGAGCTCTCCAATTAGTCCCACTCCGCTGCTCTTTCCCCATCACCCTGCAAATTTTTCCTTTTCAAGTATTTATCCAATTCCCTTTTGAAGGTTATTATTGAATCTGCTTCCACCGCCCTTTCAGGCAGCGCATTCCAGATCACAACAACTCGCTGCATAAAAAGATTCTCCTCATCTCCCCTCTGGTTCTTTTGCCAATGATCTTAATTTGGTTATCGACCCTCCCGCCAGTGGAAACAGTTTCTCCTTATTTTATCAAAACCCATCATAATTTTGAACACCTCTAGTAAATCTCCCCTTAACCTTCCCTGCTCAAAGGAGAACAATCCCAGCTTCTCCTGTCTCTACACATAACTGAAGTCCCTCATCCCTGCATTCCAATATTTTATTGCTGGAGATACGGCATGATCTTTAAACACTGGATAACACAGAGCCCCTTGATTTGGCAGCGTCAGGTGTGGCTCAGTTAGTCATGCTCTCGCCTCCGAGTCAACAGGTTGTGGGTTCGTAATCCCACCACCAGAGCCTTGAACACAAGAATCTAAGCTGACACTCCAGTGCAGTACTGAGGGAGCGCCGCACTGTCGGAGGTGCCGTCTTTTGGATGAAACGTTAAACGTCTGCTCTCTCAGATGGACGTAAACGATCCCATGGCACTATTTCGAAGAAGAGTGGGGGAGTTCTCCTGGTCAATATTTATCGCTCAACCAACATCATTAAAAAAAAACAGGTTATCTGGTCATTAAAAATATTGTTGTTTGTGGGAGCTTGCTGTGCGCAAATTGCTGCCACGTTTTCTAGATGACAACAGTGACTACACCAGAAAAATTACTTCATTGGCTAAAAAGCACTTTGGGACGTCCTGAGGTTGTGAAAGGTGTTATATAAATACAAGTCTTTTTTTAGATTTAGATTAATTTCAGGTAATTACACAGTTTCAATGATCAGGCTTGGGAACAACAGCACTTCAAATCAAATATGAGAAAGAAGAATTCGACTTTTGGCACCATATATTCATTTTCATAGCATAAATTAAATGTATTCCTTTAATATACATTTCTCCAACAACACTCAAGAAGCTCGACACCATCCAGGACAAAGCAGCCCGCTTGATTGGCACCCCATCCACCACCTTAAACATTTACTCCCTCCACCACAAGCGTACCGTGGCTGCAGTGTGTACCAAGGCTTCTTCGGCAGCACCTCCCAAACCCACGACCTCTTCCACCTAGAAGGACAAGAGCAGCAGGCGCATGGGAACACCACCACCTCCAGGTTCCCCTCCAAGTCACACACCATCTTGACTTAGAAATATATTGCCTTTCCTTCATCGTCGCTGGGTCAAAATCCTGGAACTCCCTCCCTAACAGCACTGTGGGAGCACCCTCACCACACGGACTGCAGCGGTTCAAGAAGGCGGCTCACCACCACCTTCTCAATGGCAATTAGGGATGGGCAGTATATGCTGGCCTTGCCAGCGACGCCCACATCCCATGAATGAATAAATAAAAACCAATCTGTTAACAAAAGAAAAAATCTACTCTGCAGACAGACTCCGTTGCATAAGGAGAAAAACTTACAGATTGCAGGTTATAGTAACATTTAATTATTAAAAAACAATTTGCATTTGAGATGACCTCTGATGAAAATTGGCCCTTGCTTTTTTCATTACTAATTTATCTGAAGCTGTTTTTGTTTCAAATTTACATATTACACAACACACAGTAGAATGAGTCATGTCATTAGATTAAAATCAGATAAATAACCCCGAGGCATAATCAAAAACACTTGTCGTGTATAAACTGCCGTCTATTCAACTTGTTGATGTCTATTGCTTCTGAACAAAGTCACTGCTTACTGAGACTACTCCTGCAAGCCAGGGCTCTCATAATCCAGGCTGACACTCCAGTGTGCTGCCCTGTCAGAGGCGCCGTCTTTCGGATGAGAAGTTAAACCGAGGCCCTGTCTGTCCTCTCAGAAGGATGTAAAAGATCCCAGGGCGCTATTCATAAAAGAGGCATGAGCGATGTTCTCCCGGTGTCCTTAACCAACACCACCAAAAGAAATGAACCGGTTATTTATCTCATTGCTGTGTGCAACATGGCTGCCATGTTTAGTTTCGTAACAACAGTGATGACACTTCAAAAGTAATTTATTAGATGTTCTGGGGATGTGAGAGGCACTATCCCAATGCATGCTCTTTCCTTTCATATCTCTCCATAGCATTTTGTTTAGAAATCCAGCCATTCCAGACCTTTGGGTGATTTTTCATCATTTTTTTATTATTTGAAGGCAAGAGCAATTTAGTTAGCCATGAAATTGATTTCATGATTAATGCATTGGATCAGATCAGATAATGCAGGGTATAACATATTTAGAAAAGATAGAGAGGGAAAAAGGGGATGTGGAGTAGCTGTACCTATTAGCGATAACATAATGCCAGTAGAAAAAAGTGACGCAGCTAGCAGCAAGACAAAAATAGAATCCATATGGATAGAGATAAAAGATAATAAAGGATCAATCACACTAATAGGTGTCATCTACAGAGCACCTAATAGTGCAAGGGAGGTGGAGGTAGAAATATGCAGATAAATTAGGGAAATGAGTAAAAAACATATAATAATAATCATGGGGAATTTCAACTACCCCAATATTAATTGGCCAGAGGAGATAGGTAAAGGGGATAAGGGAATGGAGTTCCTACACTGTGTACAGGACTCCTTTCTAATCCTAATATGTAAAAAGCCCAACAAGGGAGGATTCGCTATTGAATCTAGTAATGGGGAATGAACCAGAGCAGATAAGAGAAGTAAAGGTAGGGGAACATATAGGCAATAGTGATCATAATTTAATACGCATTAAGATGATAATTGAGAATGACATAAGTATGACAAAAACCAAGTTAAAAGCTGACTTTGAGGGACTGAGAATAGAACTTGGGAAAATAAAATGGCCAACAATATTGGCAAACAACGATGTAGAACAGCAATGGGAAACATTTAAAATGGTGTTCAACAGAGTGCAGGACCATATATTGTGCTAAAAGGAAAGAACAAACTAAACATTAATGAGACTCCATGGATGAATAAAGCTGTAAGGCAACAATTGATGGTCAGGAAAGATGTATACATTAAGTACATGGACAGAAGGGGAGTGCATGATAAGGGAGAATACGAAGAGATTAGGAGAGAAGTCAAAAAAAATTAGGAAGGCAAAGAGGAACTGTGAAATTAAGTTATCAAGGAACATAAAACAAAATAGTAAAACATTTTAAAGGCACATCAATAAATAAAGGAAGGTTGGAATGGGAATAGGGCCATTAAGGGATAGACAGGATAATACCACAGGTAAGGATAGAGAGATGGCAGAAATGTTAAATAATTATTTTGCTTCAATATTTACCAGGGAGATAGAACAAGTGGACATGACATTGGATGATGAGATTAGTAATGAGATAAGTACATTTAAAATAAAAAGAGGGGATATATTAAATAAACTAATCAAACTCAAAGTGGATAAAACCCCTGATCCAAATGGATTGCATCCACGCATTTTAAAAGAATCCAGGGAAGAGATCGCAGAGGCTACACATATTTAATAATTCGTTAGAAAAAGGTATAGTGCTAGAGGACTTGCGGATAGCTAATGTAATACCAATATTTAAGAAGGGGGATAGAACATGTCCAGGGAATTATAGGCCAGTCAACTTAACATCGGTGGTAGGAAAAATAATGGAATCCCTACTAAAGGAGAAAATAGAAGAACATCTCGAAACAAAAAGTATAATAAGTATAGTCAGCGTGGATAAATATTGGCCAGGACACTGGGGATAACTCCCCTGCTCTTCTTTGAAATAGTGCCGCAGGATCTTTTACGTCCACCTGAGAGAGCAGACGGGGCCTCAGTTTAACATCTCATCCAAAAGACGGCACCTCCGACAGTGCAGCGCTCCCTCACTACTGCACTGAGTGTCAGTCTAGATTTTGGTGTTCAATTCTCTGGAGTGGGCATTTGAACCCACAACCTTGGAGGACGTGAGTGCTACCCACTGAGCCATGGCTGACACTTTGTGAAAGCTTTTTGTGAGACGCCTCATTAAACATGTTCTGACAATCCAGGCGCACAGCATCTACTGCGCTCTCTGTATCTATCCAATCTTCTTCTTCTATTCTTCAAAAAAAAACTCAGTTGAATTTGTCAAACAGCACTTGCCTTTAACAAACCCATGCTGGCTCTCCTTGATTAATCCATTCATTTCTAAATACTTACTAAATTTATCTCACATTATGGACTCTAAGAGCTTGCCCACAAATAGATTGATATTTGAACGCAGAAGGTTATAGGGAAAACAACATTCTCCGCATGTAGCTGTCTGCTGGTTGAGTTTAGTAGACAAGGTTTGAAGTTTGTTCCCCAAATGAATGTTTTTCTATTCCTTTTCTCTTAGAATTTTGATTGAAAAGCTACTATAAAAAAAACCTTTCTCCAGAACAATTATTTATTGTTGAGAGCAGGACTTATACCATGAGAATAATTGTCAAAAATATTTAAGCTGACATAATCTTTCATTGAGCATTACATTAGTCAGGAGAAATGTTCTATTTTTGTCTTAAATTACTTGTTAATTAAACTAGCTGAGGCAAAAAGGCAAAGTATAAAATATATAATGATCTGCTTAATTTCAAGCCATTTAATCAGAAGCTTCACTTAATTAATTGTGTATGTTCAGGATTTTTTTATTGTATTTGACAGCTCTTGATTGGAATTCACCTTAGCAGAGCTTTCAAATTGCCTTTGTCGTCTATTCTAAAAGTCATCGATTATCTCGCTTTTAACTCTTGTCAGTTTTTCTGCAGATTACAGGATTCATCTCAGACTGCTACAGAGCCATAACGCAACCTTATATCGCCCATCCCAGAAACAACAGCATTTATTAAAATCTGTAGTTTCAAATCTATATTTTGCTTCTGAATGTTTTTATTTATGTATGCATCCGATTCTTGAGACTTCCTGTCTGTCACGCCGAATTTCTGTTGTCATGACCCAGTAACACTTTGTGACAGTGGTAACATCTAAAGGGTAATGTTAGCACCTGTTTCTGTTACGTTTAACGAGTATTCAGTCCTCCCACCACTGGTGGCGCTGTGGCAGGAGTCGCCCAGGTCCACCACCACTTTGACCTGTTACAACAAACACAGCTAAAGATATACCATGATGCGGAGATGCAGGTGTTGGACTGGGGTGGACAAAAGTGAGAAGACGCACAACACCAGGTTATAGTCCAACAGCTTTATTTGAAATCACAAGCTTTCGGAGCGCTGCTCCTTCGTCAGGTGACCTGACGAAGGAGCAGCTGACGAAGGAGCAGCGCTCCGAAAGCTTGTGATTTCAAATAAAGCTGTTGGACTATAACCTGGTGTTGTGCGACTTGTCACAAAGATATACCAGGGGAGAACTTTGACAGTACAACTGTCAAAATGAATGTGGCCATGGTCCCTTTAAGGAAACTGGCTGATGACGCGTCAGACCCGCTTCCTTTTAATTGTCCGGGAACCCCGCAGGGCAGGCTTAACAAGCCCTAATAATGGAAAATCCTTTTTACAGAGCAGCTGCAGCTGGGAGCGGGACCGGAACCCGCCAACCAGCACTCCCGCCGTGTGCCCGTCTCCGCTGGGAAAATCCAGCCCGAAGTGAGGAAAGCAACATCGATAGCTGAACGGATGGTCACAATTTTAGTGATGAAGTAGTCCATGAGCTCCTCACACTTGTCATTGGAGGTGAGGGTGGAGTGGACTGGGGAGAGGGGTTTTAGGAAATGGTCGGTAGAGGAGAAAAGAAGCTGGGAGGTAGCTTTCCTTTCCAGGATGATCCTGGAGTAGTGAGCAATTTTGGCAAAGGAGACTGATAGCGCTTGATGTGGTCCAGTCAGATCTGGCGATGAATGGTTAATCAGTTGCGCTCTAGATACACTGAAGCCTGCGCCCTTTGCACGCGAGGGAGCGGTGATGGGGGCCACAGCAAGGGGGATCCACCAGATTGGGAGAGAGTAAAGCTTTTGCTGAGGACAGGGGCATCAAAGGTGGATGTGAGGGAGCGGTTAAGCGGATCGACGTATTGTGGCAAATGGAGAATCAAAAGCGAGGCAGTTGGGATCCATCAGATAAACTCTTCACAAATATTTAGTCTTCTCGGGCTGGTTTACTTTCATGATTTATGCCAGTCATTTTTCTGTTGAATTGCAGATTGATTTACTTTTTGTTGCAAGTCCTATTTCTAAATGAGCTTGAGTGCACAAAATTCCATAATTGCACTTCAGCTTGGATGCCTAAAATTGTTCGAAAATTCACTTCAAATTGATGAGATCATTTGTAAGGAGAAATTCTGCACCCTCTGTGACAATGGTGCGTCTGTTTCCCAACACAGATTCACACTTTCCTCTCTCCCTGGCAGATTAAATATCCGCTGCTAACTTAAAGGCAAAAGCATCAAACACAAATCAAAACCGAGATCAATATGTGTGCCTGATTAAATTAAGATTGTTAGCTCGTTAAACGAAAAGATGAAATGGTTTTGTTTCACGTTCTGAATCCAGGTGGAGAGAAAAGATACAATAAACTGACTTTAAAAAAATCCACATCGCAAGCAAACCCAAACAGTATTTTAGGAAATCAATATTTGATTAGCAGCTTTAACAAAAATAAACCCTGACTTTTAATCTGTGGTTTATTTTACCCTTTTAAAATACAATTAATCGTACACTACAGAGATTGAAGTATATATTAACTGTGTACTAGTGATTTAATTGTGTATTTGCTGACTGCGCCAGAGTTGGCTTTGAAATATAAATAGAGACATTATAGCTTTAATAAGTATATATTGTGTGTTGTTTTATCATTTACCCCAGGCAAGAAATTGTTTTGCATTTTTTTTTAAATACATTTGAGTTACCTCTTGGGCTTCTGGGCAAAGGCGCAGAGTCCTCACATACTCCAAGTATTTTCATTGAACTCACCAGGGGAACATCCTGAGCTGGATTATGAAGCCAAAATGAAGAGTGGAACGGCTTGTCTTGATTGACAAGGACAGGAGCCCATCGGGGAGAACCAATGCATTTACAAAAGAAAGATCATCAAAGATTAACTGGTCTATGCTGGTGTTTATGCTCCACACGAGCCTCCCCCACCCCACCCCCACCTTATTTATCTCACCCTATCAACATATCCTTCTATTCCTTTCTCCCTCATGTGCTTATCCAGTTTTTCCTCAAATGCATCTATACTATTCGCCTCAACCATTCCCTGTGGTACCGAGTTCCACATTCTAACCACTCTCTGGGTAAAGAAGTTTCTCCTGAATTCCCTTATTTTTATTACAGAAAGATGTAGATATGATTCACAGTGTTTGTGCTTTTCCATTCTCTTTGAATCTTGCAATGACGTAATTCATTCTGTTTCTAAGCCTTCAACCACAGACACCTGCCACACAGGGATTTAGGTAATTCCAGGAAACAAGTTGAATTATTGAGCTCGGTGCTATGTCTGCGCAGTAATGCATTCTGTCCCGCTATCTACACATTTACTTTGAAAGTGGCTTGAAACCCCATGTGGGGCAAATTGCATCTTGAGTCTAGATCTTCACAAGCTAAGTTGAAAATCATCTACTCAAGTCACTTAAGTTTTTCACTTCCTTTTAACACTGATGATCTGTGGGCCTGCAAAGTGCAATATCTTATATTACTATATACATATTGTCACAATATTCAGTGTCTCCATCATGCCAGTGTAGAGGTTCCAAGCATTTTTTTATGTGCTTCTCCAGCTAGTAAGCTGTTAAAGAGATCATGCACCCTGGTTTGTAGTTCATTAAAAATCTTTGAACGATCCCGTTTGCCGTATTTAACAACAGTTATCTGCTAAAAGTGTCAGCCTTGGCTCAGTGGGCGGCACTCTCACCTCTAAGCCAGAAGATCGTGGGTTCCAGTCCCACTCCAGCGACTTGAGCACATTATCCAGGCCGACACTCCCAGTGCAGTGCTGAGGGAGTGCTGTACTGTCGGAGGTGCCGTCTTTCGGATGAGCCGTTAATCCGAGACCCCGTCTGCCCTCTCAGGTAGACGTAAAAGATCCCGTGGCCGCTATTTTGAAGAAGAGCCGGGGAGTTCTCCCCGGTGACCTGGCCAATATTTATCCCTCAACCAGCATCACTAAAAAAAACAGATTATCTGCTCGTTATCACATTGCTGTTTGTGGGAGCTTGCTGTGCACAAATAGGCTGCCGCGTTTTCTACATTACAACAGTGACTACACTTGAAAAGTACTTCTTTGGCTGAAAAGTGCTTTGGGACGTGTGAAAATAGAAATCCAAGTTATTTCTTTTCTTTTTCTTTATATTCCCCCGGAGTGTAATTACTGACAATATAATGCTTGAGACCCAGAGGGTTGCAAGCGGGGAAAGGGAGCCATGTCACAGTTGGGGCTAGCAAGTGTTTTTAGAGAAGGCTTTATTATTGAGGGCAGACTAAAGACCTGTTCATCTCTCCGAAAATTCAATTCCGTCTTCTTGAGATCTCCATTATGTCCTGCTAATTTTTCTTTTGCCTTGAATGATTCTCCCGCTGGCTGTAACTGTGTCTCTGGATTAGAGGACAAAGTTAATTAAAGTCAAGGAGAGACACGAGCGGTTTAACCTGTGCAAAGTCTCCCATCCCAGCATGGAAACTGCAACCATTAATATAAAGACCAGGAGCAGTCAAGTGAGCCGGCATTGTATTTATTTAATGGAATCATTTTTTTTTAATTATTCTGTCTTCCTCTCACAGTTGAGAACACTTAGTTTGAAAAGTCTACGACGTCATTTAAATTCTGCTCAGCCACATATCGTATAATTAACAGGATCACCATTGTGTGGGGCTTGTACTAAGCACAGTGACATTTATTGATTGGTTCTTCAGGAGATGGATGTTGGATGTTAAAGGGAATGTTGTCGTCACCTGTTTCTCCAGCTTCCGCCTTCGTCTGTGCCTTCAGCTGCCTGGCCCCTTAGCTCTGGAATTCCCTCCCTAAACCTCTCTGCCTCTCCACCTCTCTTTCCTCCTTCAAGGCCCTCCTTAAAACCTACCTCTTTGACCGAGCTTTTGGTCACCTAGTCCTAATATCTCCTTATGTGGCTCGGTGTCAAATTTTTGTCCGATAATCGCTCCTGTGAAGCGCATTGGGACATTTTACTATGTTAAAGGCGCTGTATAAATGCAAGATGTTGTTGTTCCGAACCTCACGTAACAGCGACTGCTGGTTGCCACGGCTGCGTTGCTGTCATCTGGGATGTTACGATTCAACTGAGGTGTTGGTTGAATATGAAAAGAAGGGAAAGGCTGCAAGTGCTGGGACTCTGAAATGAAAACAAAATAGTACTGGAGATATGCACAACTGTAAAGAGAAAAAGACAAATCAACATTTTGGGCATGATCCCAAGAAGGAGCTCCACTGTGTTACAATGTTACTGCCACTATGATAATCAGTAAAGGAGTATTGAGACTCATTTCCCAAGTTATGGAGGGACACCAGTATAAGGTCTGTTCATACACAGTCCATCAACCATCTTAGTTTGCCACACAGCCCACTGGTAGCCGGTGCCGATGCGAACCTAAGGTTCTAAAATACTAGTATACACAAATTTTCCTTGTGTCTCTGCATATATTTAATTCCTATCATATTCATGGCGGCGATTTTAACCCTACTCACTCAGCAGAAACCTGGCGGGCGGGCAGTTAAAATTGCCCCTGGCTCTTACCTGTCTGAAAGCCGCCATGATCGCAACCTCTGCAATTTTAACCTGCTCTCCTGAGGCAGGCAGCGAGGACAGACACCCGGAGCCAACGGGGTCCTTCTTTACATATGCATGTTGCGGCCCGATGACATCATTGAGACCCGAGTGCAATTTTAACTCGGGCCTGTGTGAGGAATCCACCTGGAGTTAAAATCAGGGCCGTCACCTCAAATAACATGATCACAGTTTGAAGCATCTAAATACCCATCTCCGTGGAATTACGGCTTTCACAGCCTCGGGATGGCCCAAAGCACTTGACAGCCAATGAAGTACTTTTGAAGTGTAGTCACTGTTGTAATGTAGGAAACATGGCAGCCAATTTATGCACAGCAGGCTCCCACAAACAGCAATCAAATAATGAGCAGATAATCTGTTTAGTGATGTTGATTGAGGGATAAATATTGGCCAGGACACCGGGGAGAACTCCCCTGCTCTTCTTCAAAACAGAGCAGTGGGATTTTTTTACATCCACCTGAGAGGGCAGGCAGAGCCTCGGTTTAATGTCTCCTCCGAAAGTACGGCACCTCTGACAGTGCAGCACTCCCCCAGTACTGCCCTGGGAGTGTCAGCCTGGATTATGGGCTCAGTCTCTGGAGTGGGACTTGAACCCGCAACCTTCTGACTTCAAAAGAATTGGCTACGGTTATTCGTTGCATATCAAATCCAATATTTATTCTGATGGATTAATAAGTGTCCTAAAGGGTTAAAGCTTTACACTCAGGTGCAAATTATTCTGTTAAATATTCTGCCTAGATGAGGAACTAGCAAAGGAACAAGTGAACAGGAACTAATCAGGTAGACGGTAGAGCTGCATTTGGATCCAGTATATGTTTACACACAGTGTGCTATCTTATTCAAGGTGCTTCAGAAATTTGAAATTCTGAAGCTTATTCAACTGCATCCATTTGGTTTGATATATCTAGGGAGACAAAAAGAAACCTTCAAACTTAGTGTCCCTTACAGAGACTACAGCTCCGTATTCCATCAGAGTAATTACACAAATGAAAAGCAGTTATCAAAAATGCATGAGTTGTCTTCAGTTTTGAATGTGTGAAGGTACCTTGCTTTGTTCACAGTTCACTTGGCCCAGAAAAGGCAGCAGAGAAATCGAGACCTTCCAGGCAACCAAACTCCTACATCATCTGTAAAGGCTGTGGTGGTGACATTTCCTCAGAAGCCAATCCTTAATTGCACAGCAGCGCGCTGTTCCCACACAGTCGAGGTAAAGTAGTAATATCAAACTCCGCCTCTCAACAGTGGGCACGACTCCTCCAAATGATTCCATCAAGGAGTGTGTAAGTCTGCATGTTCGTGACGCTCAAACCTTTGTAACAGCCTTGGGCAGTGGAAAAATACTATATCCATCTAGCATTTCACTTAGGACATCTTGCTCCCTCTTCCAGAGATTCTGAAGAGGTTTCAGAAAAGCTTTTAGTCTTTCGCAGAACTTAGGAATGATGCTTGTCTTGGGCGGTAACGATTTGACCTGATATTCATTTCCAGTGTAAGGTGTCTGTCTCACTCCCAAGTTAGATGGTTGTTGGTTTGAGCCCTACTCCAGAGACTGGAGCACCAAATCCAGGCTGACTCTCCCAGTGCAGTGCTGAGGGAGTGCTGCACCATCAGAGGGACAGTACTGAGGGAGTACTGCACTGCCGGAGGTGCCGTCTTTCGGATGAGATTTAAACCGAGGCCTCGTCAGCTCTCCCAGGTGGATGTAAAAGATCCCATGGCACTATTCGAAGAAGAGCAGGGGAGAGATGAATGCGTGGCTCAAAGACTGGTGTGGGAGAAATGGGTTTCAATTCCTGGGGCACTGGCACCAGTACTGGGGAAAGTGGGATCTGTATCGTTGGGACGGTCTTCACCTGAACTGTGTTGGGACCAGTGTTCTGGCGAGTCGTATAACTAGGGCAGTAGAGAGGGCTTTAAACTAAATATTGGGGGCATGGGATCAAATTTGGGAAGATATGGTAATTCAAAGATTAGAAACAAGGCAATAGAGAAAGGTATTAATATGGGAAATGATAAACAGACCGTGGCAGGAAGGGATAGAGAGTACAAATCTAAGAGTAAATCAACAGATAAGGTTAGAGGTTGCAAAAATAATAAAAGGACAAAACTAAAGGCTCTGCATCTGAATGCACGTAGCATTCGAAACAAAACAGATGAACTGATAGCGCAAATAGAAATAAATAAATATGATCTGATAGCTATTACAGAAACATGGCTACAGGATGACATAGATTGGGACCTGAATATTGAAGGGTACATGACAGTTAGGAAGGACAGGAAGGTGGGAAAAGGTGGAGGGGTGGCTCTGTTAATTAATGATGGTATCAGCACAATAGAGAGGGATGACCTAAGTTCAGGAAACCAAGATATAGAAGCGGTTTGGGTGGAGATGAGAAATAATAAAGGCAAGAAGTCACTTGTGGGAGTAGTGTACAGGCCCCCTAAAAGTAACCACACAGTAGGATGGAGTATAAAGGAAGAAATAATGGGAACTTGTCAGAAGGGTACGGCAATAATCATGGGGGATTTTAATCTGCATATTGACTGTAAAATTCAGATGGGCAAAGGTAGCATAGATAACGAGTTCATGGAAGGTTTTCGGGATAGTTTCTTACAACAGCACGTTCTGGAGCCAACCAGAGAGCAGGGTATACTAGACCTGGTATTGTGCAACGAGATAGGATTAATTAATGACCTCATAGTGAAGGTGCCCCTAGGTAGCAGCGATCATAATATGATTACATTTTACATTCAGTTTGAGAGAGAGAAGAGTGGGTCCAAGACTAGTATTTTAAACTTAAATAAGGGCAATTATGAGGGCATGAAAGCAGAGCTAAAGTGAACTGGCAAATTAGGTTAAGGGGTAGGACAATAGAGTTGCAGTGGCAGACATTTAAGGGGATATTTCAAAATACACAGAATATATACATTCCAACAAGAAAGAAAAATTCCAAGGGGAGGACCCACCATCCGTGGTTAACTAAAAAAGTTAAAGATAGTATTAAATTTAAAGAAAAAGCATATAATTGCGCAAAGATGGGTAGCAGGTCAGAAGATTGGATAGAATATAAAAAACAGCAAAGAATGACTAAAAGATTAATAAGGAGAGAAAAATTAGAGTACGAGAGAAAGCTAGCTAGAAATATAAAAAACAGTTAGTAAGAGTTTCTATAGATATTTAAAAAAGAAAAGAGTTAACAAAGTGAGCGTTGGTCCTATAAAAAGTGAGTCTGGGGAATTAATAATGGAAAATAAGGAGATGGCAGTTGAATTGAACAGGTATTTTGCATCGGTCTTCACTATAGAGGATACAAGTAACATCCCAGAAATAGCTGTAAATCAGGAAATTGAAGGGAGGGAGGAACTCAAGAAAATTATAATCACCAGGGAAGTGGTACTGAGCAAATTGTTGGAGCTGCGGCCTGACAAGTCCCCGGGTCCTGATGGACTTCATCCTAGGGTCTTAAAAGAAGTGGCTAGTGAGATAGTTGATGCGCTGGTTTTAATTTTCCAAAATTCCCTAGATTCGGGGAAGGTTCCATTAGATTGGAAAATAGCGAATGTAACTCCTTTATTCAAAAAGGGAGGGAGACAGAAAGCAGGAAACTACAGGCCAGTTAGCTTAACATCTGTCATAGGGAAGATGTTAGAAGTTATTATTAAAGATGTTATAGCAGGGCACTTAGAAAAGTTCAAAGTAATCAGGCAGAGTCAACATGGTTTTGTGCAAGGGAAATCATGTTTAACCAATTTATTGGAGTTTTTTGAAGAAAGTAACATGTGCTGTGGATAAAGGGGAACCAGTGGATGTACTGTACTTAGATTTCCAGAAGGCATTTGATAAGGTGCCACATCAAAGGTTATTGTGGAAAATAAAAGCTCATGGTGTAGGAGGTAACATATTGGCATGGATAGAAGATTGGCTAGCTAACAGGAAACAGGGAGTAGGCATAAATGGGTCATTTTCTGATTGGCAAGATGTAACGAGTGGTGTGCCACAGGGATCAGTGCTGGGGCCTCAACTTTTTACAATTTATATAAATGACTTGGATGAAGGGACCGAAGGTATGGTTGCTAAATTTGCTGATGACACAAAGATAGGTAGGAAAGTAAATTGTGAAGAGGACATAAGGAGGCTACAAAGGGATATAGATAAGTTAAGTGAGTGGGCAAAGATCTGGCAAATGGAGTATAATTTGAGAAAATGTGAAGTTGTCCATTTTGGCAGGAAGAATAAAAAAGAAGCATATTATCTAAATAGTGAGAGATTGCAGAGCTCTGAGATGCAGAGGGATCTGGGTGTCCTAGTGCATGAATCGCAAAAGGTTACTATGCAGGTACAGCAAGTAATTAGGAAAGCTAATAGAATGTTATTGTTTATTGCGAGGGGAATTGAATACAAAAGTAGGGAGGTTATGCTTCAGTTATACAGGGCATTGGTGAGACCACATCTGGAGTACTGTGTACAGTATTGGTCTCCTTATTTAAGGAAGGATGTAAATGCATTGGAAGCAGTTCAGAGAAGGTTTACTAGACTAATACCTGGAATGGACGGGTTGTCTTATGAGGAAAGGTTGGACAGGCTAGGCTTGTATCCGCTGGAGTTTAGAAAAGTAAGAGGTGACTTGATTGAAACATATAAGATCCTGAGGGGCCTTGACAGGGTGGATGTGGAGAGGATGTTTCCTCTTGTGGGAGAATCTAGAACTAGGGGTCACTGTTTAAAAATAAGGGGTCGCCCATTTAAGACAGAGATGAGGAGAATTTTTTTCTCACAGAGGGTCGTGAGTCTTTGGAACTCTCTTCCTCAGAGGGCGGTGGAAGCAGAGTTTTTGAATATTTTTAAGGCAGAGGTAGATAGATTATTGGTAAGCAAGGGGGTGAAAAGTTATCGGGGGTAGGCGGGAATGTGGAGTAATCGGATCAGCCATGATCTTATTGAATGGCGGAGCAGGCTCGAAGGGCCGAGTGGCCTACTCCTGCTCCTAATTCGTATGTTCGTATGTATGCATGTTTGTATGAGTTATCCCTAGTGTCCTTGCAAATATTTATCCCTCAACCAACATCACTGAAACAGATGACCAGGTCATTATCACATCTCTGTTTGTGGGAGCTTGCTGTGCACAAATTGGCTGCCGTGTTTCCTACATTACAACAGTGACTACACTTCAAAAGTATTTCATTGGCTGTAAAGTGCTTTGGGATGTTCTGAGGTCATGAAAGGCGCTATACAAATGCAAGCTTTCCTTTTGTTTAATAGGGCAGCCAATTCACTACCGCCCATGCTGTGCTGCCACCCAAGGTGAATCCCTCCAACACCCCCCGTAAGCCGCGCTGCGCTGCCTCCTGCGCGGCCTGCCTCCCCCACTGCGTGACCCATTCAAATTTATGCGCGTGCGCGGTATCTGCAACGTGAAAGCCGGTGAGCGGCCTGGCAGGTGATTGCGCGGCCGCCCCGCTCAAACGGGAACATTGAATTTCACCACTTCCGCCTTTAACTGGTCGATTTCCTGTGGCATTGCTTGCATGCGCCGGAACTTGCAAACTTCAGCGAGGGCCTCGCACGAGTTTCCTCTCTACTGACGCCAACGGAAAGGAAAATCAGGCGGAGTTTGTAGCGGGCGGCTGATCCGATATCGCCCGTCTTACGCCCCACCAAAGTATGATAAACCTGCCCAGGCAGCCAAGACCAAGTGTAGCGTCCGAATGAAGTGGGGTTAAAGTGCACGGGATTATCTTACCAGGGCACACATTTCAGCCCATTCTAAAGTCTTACATTCTGTCCTTATTTTTATGTGATATTTAACTTGATATTATAAACTATAAAATATTGAAATAAAATTACATCTTTTTACACTTTTTTCCATTCTAAATTCCAAGTCCACATTTACAAGATCGCAAGGTAAGAGACATTGGGTAGATCTTAATTCATCCATCCTACAGTGTTCCCATTGCATTCTCGAATTATTTCTATAGAATCAGAGAATGATGCAGCACAGAAGGAGGCCATTCAGCCCATCATGTTTGTGCCAGTTCTTTGTAAGAGCTCTCCAATTAGTCCCACTGACCCTGCCATTTCTCCATAGCCCTGCAAATTTTCCCCCTTATTATTTATCCAATTCCCTTCCAAAAGTTTCTCCTTGTTTACTCTATCAATACCCTTCATAATATTGAACACCTCTATTAAATCTCCCCTTAACCGTCTCTGCTCTAAGGAGAATGCCAGTCTCTCCACATAACTGAAGTCCCTCATCCCTGGAATCATTTTAGTAAATCTCCTCTGCCCCCTCTCTAACACCTTGACATCCTTCCTAAAGTGCGGTGCCCAGAATGTTCACAATACTCCAGCTGGGGCCGAACCAGTGATTTATGAATGTTTAACATAACTTCCTTGCTTTTGTACTCTATGGCTACGATTTTATCAATGGAGGCGGGTTGGGTGCAGGTCAGGTGTATTCCGGCTTCCAGACCTGCCCCCAGCTGCATCCGGCACACGGACGTGATTTTCCCTTGATTGGCCTTGTTAAGTCCGCCCTGCAGGCTTGCCGGCCAATTAACAGGAAGCGGGTCAGATGACATCATTTGATGACGCGTCATCTGCCAGTTTCTTTAAAGGGACCATGCACAATTTTATTTTGACTGTTGATTTCTCAGTGTTTGACAGCATTGAGGTGCTGCAAACACTGACAATCACTGCACAAAGGTGACCTCTTGCACCTAGGCTCTCCAATGTCTCCCTCCATATGCTGGAATAGATAGCAGTTGCAGGTGAGGTGACAGAAGCGATCTGTCACTGGTGAGAGTGGTTCTCTCAATGAGGTGGCACTGGACATGGATTTCAAAACTTGTAACCTAAAGAAATGTGTAAATGTATTAACAATTCAGTACCCAACATTTTCTTTCCTCTGAGACTCACCAGTGCACCATTGGATCCTTCACATCACTTCTGCAGCTGTCATCAATCCAGAAACATTACAGCAGACTCACAGCATGCCACAATTACCTGGCATGGTGTCCGGACGTCGGGAAACCTGAGCCAGAAGTGGCAAAATTCAAAAATAGGCTGACAACTACTGGCAACTACCTGTTAATAGGCAGGTAATTGCCTTTAATCTTCTTCCCGCCGCTAGGTGTTGGGTCCATTCGCAAATCAGGGGCCTGACACTTGGGAAAGTTGTTTGGAGGCGGGTTGACGGTGGGATTGCAACCCGCCGTCAATCAAAACGATGTTAACCTTTGATTCGCCTCCAAACCTGCCCTCTGAGCACTGGCAAAATCGCGGCCTATGCTTCTGTTTACAAAGCCAAGGATATCGTATGGTTTTTTAACAGCCTTCTCAACTTATTCTGCCACGTTCAATGATTTCTGTACACATACCCCCAGGTCTCTCTGTTCCTGCACCCTCTTTAAATTGTATCATTTAGTTTATATTGCCTCTGCTCATTCTTCCTCCCTAAGTATATCATTTCAAACTTCTCTGCATTAAATTTTATCTGCCAAGTGTCTGCCCATTTCACCAGTCTGTCTACGTCCTCCTGAAGTCTGTTACTATCCTTCTCATTGTTTACTACAGTTCTGGGTTTTGTATCATCTGCAAACTTTGAAATTATGCCTTGTATACCCAAGTCCAGCTCATTAATATATATCAAAAAGAGCAGTGGTCGTAATACCGACCCCTGGGGAACACCACTGTCTACTTCCCTCCAGTCAGAAAAACAACCTTCCACCATTACTCTCTGCTTTCTGTCCTTTAGCCAATTCCGTATTCACGCTGCCACTGCCCCTTTCATCCCATGGGCTTGAATAATTCCAGTATTTCATCTGGGAGTCTGTTCCATGTGTTGATCACTTTGTGTGCAGTAGAATTTCCTGATAAACGTCCTAAATATTCCTTTTGCAAATTTTGAACCTGTGTTGCCTTGACCTACTCTCACAATTTACTTTAAAAGCAATATTAGTGGAGAACGTTTGTTGCTGATTTTCCCTTCCTCTGTGAAGCCCAATGCACTTGAATCGGCCATTGATCTGCCCTCATACTTATTTTATCCACTCTCACTCTGCAGTTTCAGAGCTGATCTACTGCTCCTCCCAGTTTGATATCATCACCAAATGTAACCCCTTTCCATTGAGCTTCTGAATCCAGGTCATTTATGTAAATGAGAAATTTGAAATAGAAGCTGGAACATAGAAACTCAAGGACAGGAGGAGGCCATTCAGTCCCTTGGGCTTGTTCCGCCATCCAATTAGATCATGGCTGATCTGTATCTTACCTCCATCTACCCGCCTTGGTTCAGTAACCCTTAATACCCTTGCCTAACAAAAATCTATCAATTTCAGTTTGTGAACTTTTCAATTGACCCCCAGCCTCAACAGCTACTTTTTTAAATTTATTCGTTAATGAGATGTGGGCGTCGCTGGCAAGGCCAGCATTTATCGCCCATCCCTAGTTGCCCTTGAGAAGGTGGTGGTGAGCCGCCTTCTTGAACCGCTGCAGTCCGTGTGGTGAAGGTGCTCCCACAGTGCTGTTAGGGAGGGAGTTCCAGGATTTTGACCCAGCGACGATTTGCGGGAGGGAGTTCCAGATTTCCACTACCCTTTGTGTGAAGAAGTGCTTCCTGACAACAACCGCTCAACGGCCCGGCTCTAATTTTAAGATCATGTCCCCTTGTTCTGCACTCCCCCAAACTGCTTACATAAACTTGTGTTACCGTAATTACGTCGCACCTGTAACTTCATCGTGCCATGTTGACATAAGATGTTTCCATTATAAATGGGGACAGAATGTATGGCCCCGAAAATCGTGAGCCGTTTGGCTGGACGAGCAGCAATGGGGACAGGACTTCCCATCCACTGGCGAATTGGACCCCTGACCCCAGGTATTTTGCATGGTCAGCTGATGAGCAGATTGAATGATTGGCCAGGGGTGCAACTCCTGTGTAACTCGGGGGTAAATAGCTGGGTGGGGGGGGGGGCGGCGGTTTGCAGAATGTGAGGAAACTTGTAGCTACAAGATTCAAAAACCCGTAGCAACTTAAGGATTCCTGCAGGCACAGCATGTAAGTCCTGTGTTTCAGCCATGGCACAGTGGGAGCACTCCCGCCTCTGAGAACTACCCCTGCTCTTCTTCGAAATAGTGCCATGGGATCTTTTACGTCCACATGAGAGAGCAGGCGGGGCCTCGGTTTAACGTCTCCACTGAAAGATGGCACCTCCGACAGTGCAGCACTCCCTCAGCACTGCACTGGAAGTGTCAGCCTGGCATTATGTGCTCAAGTCTCTGGAGTGGGACTTGAACCCACGACCCACTGACTCACAGGCGAGAGTGCTGCCCACTGAGCCACATCTGTGGATTGTCAATTTAAACACCCAACTGGTTCACTCATGTTCTTTAGGGAAGGAAACCTGCCCTCCATACCCAGTCTGGGCCTATTTGTGACTCCAATCCCACACCAGCATAGTTAACTCTTAGCTGTCCTCTGAAGTGGCCGAACAAGCCGTTCAGTTGTGCCAAACCTGGCCTAACTCGGGATGGGTAATAAATGCCGGCCTTGCCAGCGATGCCCACATCCCGAGAATAAAAAAGGGACTCCATCCATGGTTTTGTTTTAAGACTGAAGGCTGGAAATTACTGTCAGTAATATCAGTGGATGAACATTTTATGAAATATTATAAAATATAAAAAGGATATTGAGACACTGGAGTAGGAGCAAAAAAGATTCACAATGATGATACCAGTACTGAGAGGATATATTTAACAGGAAAGATTGAACAGGCTGGGGCTCTTATCTGTAGAAACGAGGAGGCTGAGGGGTGATCTAATAGAGGTCTTTAAAGTTATGAAAGGGTTTGATAGGGTAGACATGGCGCGATATTGTTGACCTCGGCGGGCCTGTGGTGGCCGATGTCGGTGGCGGGTCCCGACCCTACTGCTGGCTCCAGCCTGCTGTGTAGAATGACTTTACCTTGATGGGGGCTTGTTAAGCCCCGCCCAACACGTTTACCGGCCAATTAGAGACAGTGGGTCTGGAGACATCATTTGATGATGTGTCATCAGCCGGTTTCCTTAAAGGGACCATGGCCAACTTTATTTTGACATTTGTGCTGTCAGTGTTCTACAGCATTGAGGTGCTGCAAACACTGACAATCACTGCACAGAGGTGCAAGGCTGCACCCAAGCTCTCCCATGACTCACTCCATATGCTTATGGTGGGAGTCACAGCACGCAGGGAGGTCCTCTTCCCTTTTGATGGGCGGAAGAGATCTTCCCAGGACATCAACACAGCCTGGTTGCACATTGCAGAGGAGGGCACAAGCAGGGATGTGGTCAGGAGGACCTGGGTGCAGTGCCGCAAACCTTTCAATGATCACAGTAGATCAAGAAACGTTAGTACAAAGCCTCATCCTGCTGTGCCTCTCATCACATCCCCATCACTCTGCTTTCCCTACCTTACTCCTGCACATCCTTACTCACACCAACTTACCTTGCACCTCCACCCATCCCTCTCTATCTACATTATCACTTCCCCATCTCACTAGCCACCGCTCACACTCACCCTCATCCTCGTGCAATCATACCAACTAACAACACACAAGGGTAGCCACTTGAGTGTTTTATCCAATGTTCATGCAAAGTTTCTGTTAATGTGGTGTCAAACATTGAAACCTTTATTTTCAACACTTTGCATTCTTGGACAGATTTGTGTGCACCTTTGGAAGTGGCTTAGTGAGTTGCAGTGAATGGTGAGATATAACGGTACCCCCCGCAATGGTGGTGAGTGTGAAAAGAATGGCTTGGACATTGTAGGGATGCTTTATGGTGTTGGTGTGGGGTGGTGCCAACCTGGCACATCATGTGGCAGCCAGGGTGTACAGTGTCAAGTGAAGTAAATCTGGCCATGGTGATGCCATCCCTGGCCTCCCGGGCAGCAATGTGCTCGGGTGGTGATGCACTGTGTCCTGTGCAGCATCAGTTGATTGCGGAGAAGGTTGGTGTTATTGTTTGTGTTGCTGGTGTGCCTGGTGCTGCTGGTGTTGGGGATGATCATGTTGGGATTCTGGGGACCAAGGTGAGAGAGTATAAAGGGTACCCATGCTGATGGAATATGTGGCAGGTGAAGTTGAGATGACAGAAAGAGGTTCTTCCAATGAGTGGACACTGGATAGAGAGTTTGTTCCAAACACTTGCAATGTGCATAAAGCTCAATCTGTCTTCCAAATGCTTTAAGCAACAGCTTCTGAGCTTGGAAAGTGAAGAGCTCTGAGGTGGGAGCTTTTATAACCATTTCAAGTGAATAGGTAATCAACTGATTCAATGGCTATTCATCTCCTGCCTCACCGTAACAGACGTGATCCCCGAGCAGCAAGGACCCCATGGGCGAGCACGTAAAATCAAAAGTTGAGCTCAAATGTGTTCTTAATGATCTCTAAACATGGTCATAATTACCTGAATTACCGCTGCGTGTTGGGTCTGCTCAGCGCTGACAGACCTGACATTGGGAAAGGTGCGTGGCGGCGGGTTTCACAGCGGGGTCCCGACCCACTGGGGAAAAAAAACACTTTCCCACCCAACCCGCCACTGATCGCGCCCGCTGACCCCCCGGAAAATCTCGGCCGATGTTTCCACTTGTGGTGACTCCTAAACTAGGGGTCATAAGTATCAGATAGTCACTAATAAATCCAATAGGGAATTCAGGAAACACTTCTTCACCCAGTGAGTGGTTAGAATGTGGAACTCGCTACAACAGGGAATAGTTGAGGTGAATAGTTTAGATGCATTTAAGGGGAAGCTGGATAAGCATATGAGGGAGAAAGGAATAGAGGGTTATACTGATAGGGTGGGATGATGTTGGGTGGGAGGAGGCTCGTGTGGAGCACAAATGCCAGCATGGACCAGTTGGGCCGAATGGCCTGTTTCTGTGCTGTAAATTCAATATAATTCTACATTACATTCTACATAAATGTTGGCCTTTTCAGGATTGAATAAAACATTTTTTTGCGTTGGATGGATGTAGGCGCCAGCGTACCTTCGCCTGCATATTTTATGTCGCCAAGGTCCTAAGTTTACCACCCACCCATAATGAATGAGGCAGGACAGCAAGAAAATGATCAATATTTTACACAAAGCCTTTCTGCTGTCATTTCCCCGAAATCCAAGATGCACAATGTTTTCAAAAATCAATTGGGATGATACGCTCATGAATATATTTAAGGACTGCTGTTGCGATATGTAATTGTGCACTTACGGATCATTAGATTCAGCACGTCGAATGCTACAAGCAGAAGGAAGTAAGGGATTGGGTGGCGGTCACATATTTAAGAACGGTGGCAGGAGGCTTACAAAGACAGAGGGATTTGATTTATGCTCCAAAAGGAACAGACATATATTAAGGGGCGTCAACACATGCAAAGCCCTGGATATGAGCTGAAATTAAATGCTGGGATGGTTCATGGTGCATGATTATGAAAGTCATTTTAATATTCAGGTATATTCTGTGGAAGTTTCCTTGCAGTGCACATCCATTAATTATAATAAAGAATGACTCAAATTTAGGAATTATCAACCAACTGATCATTCAAACAATTTTCTTAAAACCTCCGACTCAGTTAGCTGATTGATGTGTGTATTAAGATAGATCAAAGTCCTTTATTTCCCCTATAAATGTCTCATTGCATGTGTGTAATACGTGGATTCATCGCAGTTGTCTGCTTTAATTAGTTACACAGATAGGCTTAAGGAGCTGGGTCTATTTACGTCAGAGCAGTGTAGACTTAGAGGCGACCTGATAGAGGTCTATAAAATAATGAAAAGGGCTGGATAGCTTGCCTATTGATGGATGATTCCAGTTTGACAGATTGGGGAGGAGCAGGGGACACGAGTTTAAACTACACAAGAGTAGGAATAGACTGGATGTTGAGCGGATCTTCTTCTCCCAGGGAGCAGCGAGCCTCTGGAATGTGTTGCCGGCTCGTGCGGTGGGTGCTGACTCTCTGTATGCCTTCAAGAAGATGTTGGACCGGTTCCTGACTTGGGCAGAGTTTGCATCATAGAGAAGGTAAGTGTCTTTATAGAGAATGCTTGGTCCGTGTGATCCCCTGGACTGCTTTTGATCGCCTGAGGGGAGACGGAGAGGAATTTTCCAGAGTTATTTTTCCCTTATTGACTCTGGGGTCTTTGTCTTTTTTTTTGGCCTCTCCCGGGAGATTACATGGCTGTGGAAGGAGGGAGGGAGGAAGTGTCTGGTCCTGATGCTCCGGCCATTGTGGGTGTGGGGCAGGCTTGATGGACCAGCTGGTCTTTTCCTGAATTTCTTTTTCATATGTTCGTCTCAGACTTCATTTAGCAAAGCAGGTTCTTCATTTCAGAGAGTCTCATTCGCTTTGGATTCAGTTCATGCCTTTATTTTCCAAGACCCCATGTTGCCTGGCGAGGCCTTGTAGGGTGTGGTGGTGGTAGGAGTCAGCCTTTCCCCTGACTCAGTGAGCGGTTCGAATTGCTCCCACGCCCCAGGTTCAAAACTTGGACTTATTTAGGGGTTGTGAATAAAGATGCAGTAGACCACAGGTTCCAATGAAAGAACTATAACTTTTATTAAACGTAAAAGGTACCAAACTTAAACACACTTCACACTTAAACAGGTTTGGGGAACACACGGTTACAGGCGAGGCAGAATGACAGTAGAACAATAAAAAATAACCTTTATCCCTCCCAAAAATCCCACTTCTAGCTAGGTTTCGGTTTCAGGAGATCAGGGATAATGCTCACCAAGCAGGGGTATTAACAATACGAAATCCAGCCAGGTAAGTCGATGGTGATTCTGGTCATCGAACGTCTTCCTTTACCATGTGGCTTCTGGGCAGTGCTGAGAGGGAGAGTTGTTCCAGCGTAGTCGGCGAGTCGAAAGGGAGAGAGCTCTTGGGTCCTGCTATAGATATAGTCCTTTTTCGCCCCCCCCCCCTCCCACAAAACTCCTCACAAAAAACTGGTTTTGTGATGCAGTGAGTTTTCAGGTGAGGCCTGTTCATTGTCTTTGTTGAAATTTTGATGGGCTTTCAACTATGCTAAACAAAATCAAATGGCTTACATCCTGTTGCGCTGTTGTTCCATGGAAGCTTGCATTGTTCTCCTGCTTTGGGTTCCTTGCTGGGCCTAGCATTCCTATGGGCTCTGTGTTTTGGGTGGGGCGGCCTTTCCCCAGGGCCTATTGTCCAAATGTTAATGTTTGCTGGGCTTTGAATTCCCAGACCATCCACGTGCCGTACATGTCCAGGCATGTTTCCTTTAAATTTCCAAAGTCCTTATTTTTTCCTTTCGATATATTTTTGGGGATCTGCAAATTTTGCAAATCTTACAGCCTCCACCTGCTAGCGTAGGGCCTCCAGTACCTGAGGGGCACCTGGACATGCCAGTAGAGTCCTGTCTTCATTGCCCCTGCTTCACAAGACAGGTTGCCACAGAGTTGTGCCAATAATTTATACACAACATCTGGTTCAGGGATGGTTAGTCCGAGAGAAGTGTAGGTTACCAGAGCATGAATCTTCTGCGTCCCTGACAGCCAGTTCAGGGCGATGTCTTCCAAGTCAAGCCAGGTCAGAGGAGAGAAGCTAAGCAGCTCTGAAGACAAGAAAGCCAGGTGTTTTAAATGGGGATGTAGGGAAGGGGGTGAGTTAAGGTAAAAGGAGAACCGACGTTTTGTCTGCAATGTAAACCAGACGGTTGCGTGAGCTGATAATGTCGGAAAGGCGGCAGCCAATTTGCGAACAGTAAAGTCCCAAAAGCAGCAATTAAATAAGTGATCATTTTAATCTGTTTTAAGTGTTGGTTGAGGGATAAATATTGGCCAGGACACCGGAGAGAACTCCCCTGCTCTTCTTCAAAATAGTGCCATGAGATCTTTTGCACCCACCTGAGAGGGCGGACGGGGCATGGGTTAAACCTCTCATCCAAAAGACGGTACCTTTGACAGTGCAGCACTCCCTCAGTACCACACTGGAGTGTCATAGAATCATAAAAATTTACGGCACAGAAGGAGGCCATTCGGCCCATCGTGTTTGTGCCGGCTGAAAAAGAGCTATCCAGCCTGATCCGACTTTCCAGCTCTTGGTCCGTAGCCCTGTAGGTTACGATACTTCAAGTGCATATCCAAGTACTGTTTAAATGTGATGAGGGTTTCTGCATCTACCACCCTTTCAGGCAGTGAGTTCCAGACCCCCACCACCCTCTGGGTGAAAACATTTCTCCTCAACTCCCTCTAATCCTTCTACCAATTACTTTAAATCTGTGCCCCCTGGTTATTGACCTCTCTGCTAGGGGAAATAGGTCCTTCCTATCCACTTTATCTAGGCCCCTCATCATTTTATACACCTCAATTAAGTCTCCCCTCAGCCTCCTCTGCTCCAACCCCCCCGCCCCCCCACCCTCAGCCTATCCAACCATTCCTCACAGCTAAAATTCTCCAGCTCTGGACACATCCTGGTAAATCTCCTCTGTACCCTCTCTAGTGCAATCACATCTTTCCTGTAATGTGGTGACCAGAACTGTGCCTAGATTTTGTGCTCAAGTTTCTGGAGTGGGAATCAGAGGCGAGAGAGTGTTACCCACTGAGCCAAGGCTGACACTTGAAGTTGGGGGGGGCAGCGGGAAGACTCATGGACTGGCCGCAGATGACGCACAGGCAACTAGGGGCCTGCCAGGCAGGGCAGGCCTACCCGGTTGCCCCATACGTGGATCTATGTTTGCGTGTAGTGGTCACAGGCACTACACAGCCTGCACATCTCCCTGGGGTTTGGAGTTGTGGTTGAATGACTAGTGAGGAGTGCAGAGTCTTCAAGAGCAAGCCATAGGGTTCAGATGTGAGGGACCTATCTGGGTGGAGGGGGAATGTGAGACAGGCTTGATGGACCAGCTGGTCTTTTCCTACTCATCAATTTCATATGTTCCTATTTACATTTCAGAATTTTGTGACCATTAAAGAAGAGAAAAAGAGACTTGCATTTCTATAGCGCCTTTCATGACCACCGGACGTCCCAAAGCGCTTCACAGCCAATTAAGTACTTTTTGAAATGTAGTCACTTTTGTAATGTAGGAAATGCAGCAGCCAATTTGTGCACAGCAAGCTCCCACAAACAGCAATGTGATAAAGACCAGATCATCTTTTTTGTTAGTGATTTTGATTGAGGGCTAAATATTGGCCAGGACACTGGGGAGAACTCCTTTGCTCTTCTTCGAAATAGTGCCATAGGATCTTTTACGTCCACCTGAGAGAGCAGACGGGGCCTCGTTTTAACGTCTTATCCGAAAGACGGCACCTCCGACAGTGTAGCGCTCCCTCAGCACTGCACTGGAGTGTCAGCCTAGATTTTGTGCTCAAGTCTCTGGAGTGGGACTTGGACCCACAACCTCCTGACTTAGAGGTGAGGAAGAGAAAGGTTTTTGGAAAATAGAGTTACTCTTAAGAACATAAGAATTAGGAGCAGGAGTCGACCATACGGCCCCTCGAGCCTGCTCCACCATTCAATAAGATCATGGCTGAAATTCCGCATCAACTGCACTTTCCCGGCCGATCCCCATATCCCTTGACTCCCCGAGAGTCACCAAGAAATCCAATAGGGAATTCAGAAGAAACTTTTTTACCCAGGGAGTGGTGAGAATGTGGAACTCGCTACCACAGGGAGGGATTGAGGCGAATAGTATAGATGCATTTAAGGGGAGGCACATGAGGGAGAAGGGAATAGAGGGTTATACTGATAGAGTTAGATGGGGAAAGACGGCAGGAGGCTTGAATGGCGCATACACACCGGCATGGACTGGTTGGGCCGAATGGCCTGTTTCTGTGCCGTATATCCTATGTAAAGTACTTCATTGTCTGTAAAACGCTTTGGGATGCCCTGAGGTCATGAAAGGCGCTATATAAATGCAAGTCTTTCCTTTCACTTTAATAGTTACTACCAAATAGAGATAAAAACTTGCCAGGAGAATCTGCACAGCAATTAGGAGACCAAATTCAGCCTCCTAACAACAGAACTACAGAGTTGAAGCCTTGCCCGAGTAACTAGATATATAGAACAGGAGAACTTGCTCGTCTCTTCTGAACTGAAGAAACAGAGAGCAGTGAGAGGAAAAAAATCAATTTCATTGCCATTCCTGCCCTCCTCAAATCTCCCAGTACGTCAGTTTCTAACAAGTGTCCTTAAATCTATCTGAAGGTTCAATTAGTTTTAAAGGGTTTTTTTTTTCCGTTGAATTCTTGTTAACAACATCTGGAGAGTGAGATTGTATTAACCTGAAAGACTGCAGAGCTGCTCTTAGCAATAAATACACTTTCTATTGCAGATCTGTTTTGTTTACAGAGATGGTAAAACAATATGTTGAATATCACAGCCAAAAGTTGTTGCTGAACAAGGAAAAGAAAGACTTGCATTTCCATCAGGACGTCCCAAAGTGCTTTCCAGCTAATGAAGTATTTTTGAAGTGTAGTCACTGTTGTAATGTAGGAAACACAGCTGCCAATTTGCACACAGCAAAGAGTAACGTGATAATGACCAGATAATCTGTTTTCAGGTGTTGATTGAGGGATAAATATTGGCCAGAACTCCCCAGCTCTTCTTCAAAATAGCACCCTGGGATCTTTTACGTCCACCTGAGAGAGCAGACGGGGCTTCGGTTTAACGTCTCATCTGAAAGTGTCAGCCTAGATTTTTGTGCTCAAGTCTCTGGAGCGGGACTTGAACCCACAACCTTCTGACTCAGAGGCGAGGGTGCTACCGACTGAGCCTTGGCTGACAGAGGGAAAAGGGCTCCTACTTTAAAGGAAATTGCAAAATCTATTGTGATCAACGCATGTGCACTCGGCCCTGAAATTCCTCGGCTGATCTGCCATTCTCCCGGTGTAACTCTGGCAGGAATCGGTTCAAAGTCCGTGGGACACACCCTGCTTGTACCGGGCTCAGTACTGTTTCTAGACGTTTCCTACCACTTGCAGACAGCTGTGGCTCAGTGGGTAGCACTCTTGCCCCTGGGTCAGAAGGTCATGGATTCACGTCCCACTCCGCCAGAGACTTGAGCATGTAATTCTGACTGACAATCCGGGCAGAGGAGCCGTCTTTCAGATGAGATGTTAAACCGAGGTCCTGTCTGCCCTCTCAACTCGACGTAAAAGATTCCACTATTTGAAGAAGAGCAGGTGAGTTCTGATGTCCTGGTCAATATTTATCCCTCAACCAACATCATGAAAAATAGATTATCTGGTCATTGCTGTTTGTGGGACCTTTCAGGAGTGAAATGAGGAAACACTTCTACACACAAAGGGTGGTAGAAGTTTGGAACTCTCTTCCGCAAACAGCAATTGATGCTAGATCAATTGTTAATTTTAAATTGGAGTTTGATAGCTTTCTATTAACCAAAGGTATTAAGGCATATAAGCCAAAGGCGGGTGTGTGGAGTTAGGTCACAGATCAGCCATGATCTCATTAAATTGCGGAGCAGGCTCGAGGGGCTGAATGGCTTATCCTTTTCCTATGTTCCTATGTTCCTAAGTTCTTTGCTTTCCCCCCCACCCTTTACAAGGCAAATGTTGGCCATGGGGACAGGGTCAGGTGTAGGGACTGATTGCCCAGGCTTGGAATTACCATGCCTGCGTCAGAGAGGGAACCCGGTGAAGTAGTGGTGGACGGTATGCTGAGTGAGTGACGGAGTATCAGCCTCCACAGGGCGATTGTGGGCTCCACCAGTGCGGTCTGGACCAGGCAACAACCCGGACCCCCAAAGACTTTAGAAAAATATATATACCCTGATTGGCCCCCTTTCATAGAGGGCTGAAGTGAATGTGGCCGGGGTCAAGGGAGTTCTGGGCAATATCCACTGAGTGGGCAAGCAGTTGGGTTTCTGTGGGCTTGCGACGGGTGTGTCTCTGCGGGCACGGGGCGGTCGAGTTTTTGTGGGCACGGGGCGGGCGGGTGCCAGGGATGCAGTAGCGGTCAGTGCTTGCATTCTCTTGTCACATGGTAACGAGGTGCCCTGCCACTGACCCCACAAGCATCAGTACTGGAGACCATAACTGGGATCAGATCCCGAGGCTGGTACATACAAACCTGCGTTCTGTATTAACATGTTTCTATAAACCGATGAGCAATTTACAATCACTGTTTTGGCGGAAACATACTGCAGCTGGAAATAAAAGTCACACTGATGTCTGTGGAAAATGGGAACCCATTAACGCTCTATAGGCACAACATGGATGGCCTGATTTTAACAGGCAGCTTTATGCTGACTTAAAGCAGGTTCATGTAAATTGATTTTTCTGCAGCATTGTGAGAACGCAATCACATTCAACCAAAGCCAGTCTACTCATGGGAACATAGGAATCGCTGGATGGTAAAAGATTAGGGTACATCCAGTTTGCCTGTTACCATCCTGGTGGTCATACGACACAATGATATTACTGAATATATACCAGACATTGATTTATTTGTTCTGGGGATGTGGGCATCACTGGCAAGGTCAGCATTTGTTGCCCATCCCTAGTTGCTCTTGGGAATGGAGTGGTGGGCCTTCTTCTTGAACCGCTGCTGTCCATGCTGCTCCCACAAGAGCAGGGAGAGTTCTTCCCATTGTCCTGGCCAATATTTATCCCTCAACCAACAGCACTAAAAAACAGATGGCCTGGTCATTATCACATTGCTGCTTGTGGGAGCTGGCTGTGTGCAAATTAGCTGCCGCGTTTCCTACAACAGTGACCACACTTCAAAAGTATTTCATTGGCTGTAAAGTGCTTTGGGATGTCCTGAGGTCATGATAGGTGCAAAATAAATGCAATTTAAAAAAATATATATTGTTAGGTGGGGAATATCAGGATGTCGATCCAGCGACGGCCAGTATTTGTCCAAATCAGGATGGTGTGTGACATAGAGGGGAACTTGGAGATGATGATGTTCTGACAACATTACTGCTCTTGCCCTTCTCATTGGTAGAGGCTGCTGGGTTAGATTTAGGTATAGATTTCCTGGCTCCAGCCACTGTGATCCATTTTTATTAGTGAGCTACACAGTTCATTGCATTAACAATTTAGAAAACATCGACGCCATCATTTTGTTTATTAACCTCAGAATTTGGGAGCAGGGACATCGACTCACCCTTCATATTCATCAGAGCCAGCTTCCAGCCGAAGGTAACGTGATAGACATTTGATTAACGTGCTTGCAGCTGATCAATCACCACAATCAGCTTCTGACAGCCTTCAGCTGCCTGGGCCCCAAGCTCTGAATTCCCTCCCTAAACCTCTCCGCCTCTCTCGCCTCCTTTAAGATGCTCCTTAAAACCTCCCTCTTTGACAGAGCATTTGGTCACCTGTCCTAATGGCCTGAAAATTAGACCTAATACGGGAGATTACGCACTGTGTACTCTCGCGTATTAGGTCCCGAAGTGTCGGTTTCCTGCATGCACCGCGCATGCGCGGGAAACCGGCACTTCGGGTATTGCGAAGGGGGCGGTTCCTAAGTGAACCGCGTGCGCGCTACAGGTTGTGCACACGCAACGCACTTAGTTTTTTTTTCAGGTTTGAACGCGCAGGTAAGTGTTGAAGATTTTACACACAAAGAAAGCAGGCGTAAGAACATAAGAACATAAGAACATAAGAAATAGGAGCAGGAGTAGGCCAATCGGCCCCTCGAGCCTGCTCCGCCATTCAATAAGATCATGGCTGATCTGATCCTAACCGCCAATCTACTATCTATCACAGAACCATCTCCTGCATCTAACAGAATTGCACACACGAAATAGGAGCAGAATCAGGCTACACAGTCCCTGGGCCCGCTCCACTACCCACAGGGCCATGACCGATCCGAACCTAGACTCATGTCCAAATTCCTGCCCGCTCCCCGTAACCCTTAATGCCCTTTACTTCTAGGAAACTGTCTATTTCTGTTTTAAATTTAATTAATGTTGTAGCTTCTACAGCTTTTTGTGGCAGCATATTCCATGGACCTACCACCCTCTGAGTGAAGTAGTTCCTCCTCATCTCAGTTTTGAAAGAGCAGCCCCTTATTCTAAGACTATGTCCCCTAGTTCTCGTCTCACCCGTCATCGGGAACATCCTCCCCGCATCCACCCGATCCAACCCCTTCACAATCTTATATGTTTCAATAAGATCGCCTCTCATTCTTCTGAACTCCAATGAGTAGAGTCCCAATCTACCCAACCTCTCCTCATATGACCACCCCCTCATCCCCGGGATTAACCGAGTGAACCTTTTTTGCACTGCCTCGAGAGCAAGGATGTCTTTCCTTAAGTAAGGACACCAAAACTGTATGCAGTATTCCAGGTGCGGTCTCACCAATACCTTGTACAACTGAAGCAATACCTCCCTATTTTTATATTCTATCCCCCTAGCAATGAAAGCCAACATTCCATTTGCCTTCTTAATCACTTGCTGCACCTGCATACTAACCTTTTGAGTTTCGTGCACCAGGACCCCCAGATCCCTTTGCACTTCAGTACTCTCCAGTTTCTTGCCATTAAGATAATAAATTGCTCTAGGATTTTTCCTGCCAAAGTGCATCACCTCACACTTTCCAGTGTTGTATTCCATCTGCCAAATCTCTGCCCACTTACTTAGCCTGTCTATGTCCCCTTGCAGGTTTTTTATGTCCTCCTCACTCACTACTTTCCCTCCCATCTTTGTATCATCTGCAAATTTTGATATGTTACACTTGGTCCCTTCCTCCAAATCGTTAATATAGATTGTGAAGAGTTGGGGACCCAGCACTGACCCCTGTGGAACACCACTAGTTACTGATTGCCAGTCTGAGAATGAACCATTTATCCCAACTCTTTGCTTTCTGTTAGATAGCCAATCCTCTATCCATGCCAGAATATTACCCCCAATCCCGTGATTTTTTACCTTAAGCAATAATCTTTTGTGTGGCACCTTGTCAAATGCCTTTTGGAAGTCTAAATACACTACGTCCACTGGTTCCCCTTTATCCACTCTATATGTTACTTCCTCAAAGAACTCCAGCAAATTTGTCAAACATGACTTCCCCTTCGTAAAACCATGCTGACTTTGTCCTATTAAATTATGATTATCCAAATGTCCTGTTACTGTTTCCTTAATAATGGACTCCAAAATTTTACCTACCACAGATGTTAGGCTAACCGGTCTATAGTTACCAGCCTTCTGTCTACTGCCCTTTTTAAATAAGGGTGTTACATTAGCAGTTTTTCAGTCTGCCGGGACCTTAGCGGAATCCAGGGAGTTTTGAAAAATTATTACCAATGCATCTACAATCCCTACCGCCACTTCCTTCAAGACTCTAGGATGTAAGCCATCAGGTCCAGGTGATTTATCCGCCTTGAGTCCCATTATTTTACCGAGTACCACTTCCTTAGTGATTTTGATCGTGTTTAGCTCCTCTCCCCCTATAGCCCCCTGTTTGTCCAGTGTTGGGATATTCTTAGTGTCCTCTACTGTAAAGACTGATACAAAATATTCATTCAGTGTTTTTGCCATCTCCATATTTCCCACCATTAATTTCCCGGTCTCATCCTCTAAGGGACCAACATTTACTTTAGCCACCCTTTTTCTTTTTATATAACTATAAAAACTCTTACTATCTGTTTTTATATTTTTTGCTAATTTACTTTCATAATCTATCTTCCCTTTCTTAATCAATCTTTTTGTTATTTTTTGCTGCCTTTTAAAGTTTTCCCAATCCTCTGTCCTCCCACTAGATTTCGCTACCTTATATGCCCTTGTTTTTAGTCGAATACTATCCTTAATTTCTTTACTTAGCCACGGATGACTGTCCTTTCTTTTACACCCTTTTCTTTTCAGTGGAATATATTTTTTTTGGAAGTTGTAAAATAACTCCTTGAATGTACACCACTGATCATGTGTCGTCTTACCCTTTAATCTATTTTCCCAATCCACTCTACTCAATTCCGCTCGCATACCTTCATAGTCTCCTTTATTCAAGCTTAGCACGCTTGTTTGAGATCCAACCTTCTCACCCTCTAATTGAATATGGAATTCAACCATGTTATGGTCACTCATTCCAAGGGGATCCTTTACTAGGACATTTTTAATTAATCCTGTCTCGTTACACAGGACCAGATCTAAGGTTGCTTGCCCCCTGGTCGGTTCAGTTACATACTGCTCAAGAAACCCATCCCTAATACACTCAATGAACTCATCCTCAAGGCAGCCCTGCCCCATTTGATTTGTCCAATTAATATGATAGTTAAAATCCCCCATAATTATAGATGTTCCCTTATTACATGCCTCAACTATTTCCTGATTGATACTCCGTCCAATAGAGTTGCAACTGTTCGGAGGCCTATAGACTACGCCCACTAATGTTTTTTTCCCCTTATTATTCCTTATCTCCACCCAAACTGTTTCATTATCATGATTTTTTGACCCAATATCATTACTCTGTATTACAGTGATTCCTTCCTTTATTAACATAGCCACCCCACCTCCCCTTCCTTCCTGCCTGTCCTTCCTGATCGTTAAATAACCTGGTAAGACCCCCTTTTAACAAGGTAAGTAGTTAATTAAGTATTATTTAAAAAAAATTTCAACAGCTTTATCTTTTTTAGAGACTTTAAAGAAAGGTAAGTTTATTTTTATAACTTTTAAAAAGAATTAAAATTTTTTCAAAAATTTAAATTTTTGTTTAAAGTGGTTAATTTATTTAACTATAGTTATTTTATTAATGTGATGGCTTTTTTTAAAATTTAATTGAGGTTTAGCTGTTCTTTTGGGGGATTGTTGTATTCATAGTTTTGACAGCTCTTGTTGTCAAAACTATGAATGAAAGATGATGTGCTGCCATTGGCTCTAACTGGCCCACGTGATCCCAGAGGTAGCATCGAACTAACTGCGCCTCTGGGACACGCACACACTGCGCGCCAGCACCAGGGAGAGGCCCAGGAACTGAAGTTCGTGTGGACCAAAACCATAAAGGTAGGCGCGGAGTGCAATATCGCGGGGGATCCTTACCCCCGCGGCAACCATCGAACTCTAATTTCTGGGCCAATATCTCCTCATGTGACTCAGTGTTAAATTTTGTTTGATAATCGCTCCTGTGAAGCACCTTGGGACGTTTTACTACGTTAAAGGCGCTGTATAAATGTATGTTGTTGTTCTTGGCTGGTCTCCTTTCATAGAATCATAGAATAGTACAGCACAGAAGGAGGCCATTCGGCCCATCAAGACTCTTTTGAAGCGCAATCCAGTTAATCCCACTCCCCTGCTCTTTACCCATATCCCTGCAATTGTTTCTCCTTCAAGTATTTATCTAATTCCCTTTTGAAGGCTACTATTGACTCTGTATCCACCACCCTATCAGGCAGTAAATTCCAAATCCTAACCACTCGCTGCGTAAAACAGTTTTTCCTCATGTCGCCTCTGGTTCCTTTACCAATCACCTTAAATCTGTGCCCTCTGGTTATCGACCCTTCAGCCATTGGAAACAGTTTCTCTTTATTTACTCTATCTAAACCCTTCATGGTTTTGAACACCTCCATCAAATCTCCTCTTGGCCTTCTCTGATCTAAGGAGAACAACCCCAGCTTCTCCAGTCTATCCAAATAACAATAATCCCTCATCCCTGAAACCATTCTAGTAAATCTCTTCTGCACCCTCTCCAAATCCTTCACGTCCTTCCTAAAGTGTGCTGCCCAGAATTGGACACAAAACTCCAGCTGGGGCCGAACTAGTGTTTTATAAAGGTTTAGCACAACTTCCTGGCCTTTGTGCTCTATGCCTCTATTTATAAAGCCCAGGATCCCATAAGCTTTATTAACTGCTTTAGTAACTTGTCCTGCCACCTTTAAAGATTGAACCAGAACACTTAATATTTCCTTTCTTACTTTCTGTGGCTCAATGTGTAGCACTCTCGCCAATGAGTCAGAAGGTTGTGGGTTCAAACTCCACTCCAGAGACTTAAGCACAAATTCTAGGCTGACGCTCCAGTGCAGTGCTGAGGGAGTGCTGCACTGTCGGAGGTGCCGTCTTTGGCCCCATCTGCTCTCTCAGGTGGACGTAAAAGTTCCCACCGCACTATTTGCCCTGGCCAATGTTTATCGCTCAACCAACATCACTAAAACAGATTAACAACAGAAAATGCTGGAAGCACTCAGCAGGTCAGGCAGCATCGAGGAGAGAGAAACAGAGTTAACGTTTCAGGTCGATGATCCTTCATCAGAACTGGAAAAGGTTAGAGAAGAGAGATTTTTAAGCAGGGGCAGGGAGGAGGGGAGGGAAGAACAAAAGGGAAGGTCTGTAATAGGATGGAAGGCAGGAGAGATTGACTGACAAAAGGGATGATGTGCGAGGCAAAAGGAGGGGTAATGGGACAAGTTAAGAAACAAAAGATGACTCTAGATGAGGTGTGAATGGATTAACAGATTATCTGGTCACTTAGGGAGCTTGCTGTGTGCAAATTGGCTGCCGCGTTTCCTACATTACAACAGTGACTACACCCCAAAAAAGTACTTCCTTGGCTGTAAAGCTCTTTGGGACATCCTGAGGTTGTGAAAGGCGTTGCAGAACGGCAAGTCTTTTCTTTCTTCCTTTTTTAAAATAAAAATCTGCAAATAGCAAAACCATGAACCTGATCAGAAGTTGTTTCACTCCTGATTTAAAAAGCCGAAGGATTCTATTCTATCTGAAGCATAAATACTGATTAAACTAAGTACTGGTTTACTGAAAATTTGGGGCTTGTAATTCATCTTCATGTAAGGCACGTTCAGTTCAATAAGCCTTCACTGTTCTAATCTAGAGTTATTTGGAATTTTGAATTCACCTGTCAATAGGTTTGCATATAAGAACATAAGAACATAAGAACATAAGAACATAAGAAATAGGAGCAGGAGTAGGCCAATCGGCCCCTCGAGCCTGCTCCGCCATTCAATAAGATCATGGCTGATCTGATCCTAACCGCCAATCTACTATCTATCACAGAACCATCTCCTGCATCTAACAGAATTGCACACACGAAATAGGAGCAGAATCAGGCTACACAGTCCCTGGGCCCGCTCCACTACCCACAGGGCCATGACCGATCCGAACCTAGACTCATGTCCAAATTCCTGCCCGCTCCCCGTAACCCTTAATGCCCTTTACTTCTAGGAAACTGTCTATTTCTGTTTTAAATTTAATTAATGTTGTAGCTTCTACAGCTTTTTGTGGCAGCATATTCCATGGACCTACCACCCTCTGAGTGAAGTAGTTCCTCCTCATCTCAGTTTTGAAAGAGAAGCCCCTTATTCTAAGACTATGTCCCCTAGTTCTAGTCTCACCCGTCATCGGGAACATCCTCCCCGCATCCACCCGATCCAACCCCTTCACAATCTTATATGTTTCAATAAGATCGCCTCTCATTCTTCTGAACTCCAATGAGTAGAGTCCCAATCTACCCAACCTCTCCTCATATGACCACCCCCTCATCCCCGGGATTAACCGAGTGAACCTTTTTTGCACTGCCTCGAGAGCAAGGATGTCTTTCCTTAAGTAAGGACACCAAAACTGTATGCAGTATTCCAGGTGCGGTCTCACCAATACCTTGTACAACTGAAGCAATACCTCCCTATTTTTATATTCTATCCCCCTAGCAATGAAAGCCAACATTCCATTTGCCTTCTTAATCACTTGCTGCACCTGCATACTAACCTTTTGAGTTTCGTGCACCAGGACCCCCAGATCCCTTTGCACTTCAGTACTCTCCAGTTTCTTGCCATTAAGATAATAAATTGCTCTAGGATTTTTCCTGCCAAAGTGCATCACCTCACACTTTCCAGTGTTGTATTCCATCTGCCAAATCTCTGCCCACTTACTTAGCCTGTCTATGTCCCCTTGCAGGTTTTTTATGTCCTCCTCACTCACTACTTTCCCTCCCATCTTTGTATCATCTGCAAATTTTGATATGTTACACTTGGTCCCTTCCTCCAAATCGTTAATATAGATTGTGAAGAGTTGGGGACCCAGCACTGACCCCTGTGGAACACCACTAGTTACTGATTGCCAGTCTGAGAATGAACCATTTATCCCAACTCTTTGCTTTCTGTTAGATAGCCAATCCTCTATCCATGCCAGAATATTACCCCCAATCCCGTGATTTTTTACCTTAAGCAATAATCTTTTGTGTGGCACCTTGTCAAATGCCTTTTGGAAGTCTAAATACACTACGTCCACTGGTTCCCCTTTATCCACTCTATATGTTACTTCCTCAAAGAACTCCAGCAAATTTGTCAAACATGACTTCCCCTTCGTAAAACCATGCTGACTTTGTCCTATTAAATTATGATTATCCAAATGTCCTGTTACTGTTTCCTTAATAATGGACTCCAAAATTTTACCTACCACAGATGTTAGGCTAACCGGTCTATAGTTACCAGCCTTCTGTCTACTGCCCTTTTTAAATAAGGGTGTTACATTAGCAGTTTTCCAGTCTGCCGGGACCTTAGCGGAATCCAGGGAGTTTTGAAAAATTATTACCAATGCATCTACAATCCCTACCGCCACTTCCTTCAAGACTCTAGGATGTAAGCCATCAGGTCCAGGTGATTTATCCGCCTTGAGTCCCATTATTTTACCGAGTACCACTTCCTTAGTGATTTTGATCGTGTTTAGCTCCTCTCCCCCTATAGCCCCCTGTTTGTCCAGTGTTGGGATATTCTTAGTGTCCTCTACTGTAAAGACTGATACAAAATATTCATTCAGTGTTTTTGCCATCTCCATATTTCCCACCATTAATTTCCCTGTCTCATCCTCTAAGGGACCAACATTTACTTTAGCCACCCTTTTTCTTTTTATATAACTATAAAAACTCTTACTATCTGTTTTTATATTTTTTGCTAATTTACTTTCATAATCTATCTTCCCTTTCTTAATCAATCTTTTTGTTATTTTTTGCTGCCTTTTAAAGTTTTCCCAATCCTCTGTCCTCCCACTAGATTTCGCTACCTTATATGCCCTTGTTTTTAGTCGAATACTATCCTTAATTTCTTTACTTAGCCACGGATGACTGTCCTTTCTTTTACACCCTTTTCTTTTCAGTGGAATATATTTTTTTTGGAAGTTGTAAAATAACTCCTTGAATGTACACCACTGATCATGTGTCGTCTTACCCTTTAATCTATTTTCCCAATCCACTCTACTCAATTCCGCTCGCATACCTTCATAGTCTCCTTTATTCAAGCTTAGCACGCTTGTTTGAGATCCAACCTTCTCACCCTCTAATTGAATATGGAATTCAACCATGTTATGGTCACTCATTCCAAGGGGATCCTTTACTAGGACATTTTTAATTAATCCTGTCTCGTTACACAGGACCAGATCTAAGGTTGCTTGCCCCCTGGTCGGTTCAGTTACATACTGCTCAAGAAACCCATCCCTAATACACTCAATGAACTCATCCTCAAGGCAGCCCTGCCCCATTTGATTTGTCCAATTAATATGATAGTTAAAATCCCCCATAATTATAGATGTTCCCTTATTACATGCCTCAACTATTTCCTGATTGATACTCCGTCCAATAGAGTTGCAACTGTTCGGAGGCCTATAGACTACGCCCACTAATGTTTTTTTCCCCTTATTATTCCTTATCTCCACCCAAACTGTTTCATTATCATGATTTTTTGACCCAATATCATTACTCTGTATTACAGTGATTCCTTCCTTTATTAACATAGCCACCCCACCTCCCCTTCCTTCCTGCCTGTCCTTCCTGATCGTTAAATAACCTGGTATGTTTAATTCCCAGGCATTGTCACCCTGCAGCCATGTTTCTGTAATGGCCACAATATCATAACCATATGTAGTTATTTGTGCCATTAACTCGTCTATTTTGTTACGAATGCTACGTGCATTCAGATAGAGAACTTTCAAATATGCTTTGTGGCACTTAGTTCCTGCTTTTTCACTTTTTACCAGTTTACCTTTTACTCCACACACTCTGTCCCTTCCTGCCACGCTCTGATTTGTGATTCCCCTACTGCTACCTATGTCTATGACCCTCTCTGTTGTCATTTTTATTTTTTGCTCTCTTGAAACCTCCCCCCCACTAATTAGTTTAAAGCCCTCTCCACAGCCCTAGTTATTCGATTTGTTTATTAGTGCAATGTTACTCAATACACTGCTTCAAACTCCAGGCATGGCTTGTTGCCCTGCAAGTATTGTGATCACAGCGAAAGCAGGTTCGAGAAATTGATTTATTTTGCAACATCTGAATGTTTTATAACAGCGCATATGCCTAATGACTGTGGAAATGTCAAGGTTACAAAGAGCGGTTATTCCACGCAGCTCCACGAAAGAGTTGCACCACATCCTGACAGCGAGAGCCACTGCAAGCGGAGGACTTGCACCCTAGGAAAGTGGATTATCAATGATGCACTGAGACAAGTTAAAAAGCGAGCACTTTAGAGAAGAGTAGCGCGCACCAGTGGCATAACATTTACAAAAGTAGTAACCTCTCTGTAAAGAAAGAAAAGAAAGAATTGCATTTCTATCGCGCCTTTCACGACCACCGGACGTCCCAAAGTGCTTTACAGCCAATGAAGTACTTTTTGAAATGTAGTCACTGTAAAAAATGACGCAGCCAATTTGCGCACAGCAAGCTCCCACAAACAGCAATGTGATAATGACCAGATTATCTGTTTTTGTTATGTAGATTGAAGGATAAATATTGGCCAGGACACCGGGGATAACCCCCCTGCTCTTCTTCAAAATAGTGCCATGGGATCTTTTACATCCACCTGTGAGAGCAGACGGGCCCTCGGTTTAACATCTCATCCGAAAGATGGGACCTCCGACAGTGCAGCACTCCCTCAGCACTGCACTGGAGTGTCAGCCTAGGTTTTTGTGTTTAAGTCCTTGGAGTGGGACGGTGGAAGCAGATTCAAGAGTAACTTGGGTTTGCCAGCTTCATAGAATCATAGAATGATGCAGCACAGAATTCGACCCGTCGTACCTGTGCCGGCTCTTTGAAAGAGCTTCCCAATTAGTCCCACTCCCCCTTGCTCTTTCCCCGTAGCCCTTCAGATTTTTCCCCTTCAGGTATTTATCCAATTGCCTTTTGAATGTTACTATTGACTCTGCTTCCACCGCCCTTCCAGCCAGATCACAACAACTCGCTGCGTTAACATAATAATCTCCTCATCTCACAAAGGCGCAGTAGGGAGTGAGTGTCTGAGGTTGTGGTTGAGCAGTAGAGTAAAGAGAAAGATTTACGTTGTAGATTATGATGGGAAATCTCGGTACGAACACTGATTGAAAGGAACTGGCAGGTGATCAATTTCGAGGCCTGAGATCCATCACCTGGCTGAGCACAGAATTTGATGCAAGTCAGGCATCTCGACAGCAACAGAGCTGATGTTCCTGGCACTAAGTAGCGCTGTGCATTGAATGTGCCAGAACATACAGAAGACAAAAGAGATCAGAGGCACTACCTGAGCCTAACTGATGGAAATTAAATTTACCACAGAGCTGGTAGTGTGAATATAAATAAAGAAAGAAAGACTTGCATTTCTACAGCGTCTTTCACGAACCCAAGACATCCCAAAGCGCTTCACAGCCAATGAAGTCCTTCAGAAGAGTAGAGACTGCTGTAATGTAGGAAACGCGGCAGCCAAATTGCACGCAGCCAAGATGTCACGAAGAGCAATGAGATAATGACCAGATCATTTATTTTTGGTGTTGGTTTGAGAGATAAATATTGGCTAGGACACCAGGGGAGAACTCCCCTGCTCTTCTTCCAATAGTGCAATGGGATTTTTACATCCACCCGAGAGGGCAGCCGGGGCCTCGCTTCAACGTTTCATTTGGAAGACGGCACCTCCGACGGTGAAGCGCTCCCTCAGTATTGCTGTGCCAATCTGGATTTTGTGCTCAAGTCTCCAGAGTGGGACTTTGAACCCACAGCCTTCTGACTCGGAGGCGAGAGCGTTACCCACTGAGCCAAGGCTGACAGTTATGAAAGATGATAGCGGTAACAGAGAATTCTGTGCAGGAATGTTGGGCTGTCGTATCAGCATAGTTTCATATGACAGATCTGTTACTGGTTGAGGTTTATAAAATCTGGGAAGAGATCATTTGGGAGTCATTTAATAAATTCCATGAGACCACATAGTAAGTGACAAGTTGGAAGTGAAAAATTGATTAAAGTTAATTTCTGTAAAGAAATGTCATGAGGACCATCACTCCCAACATTGTTCGTCACCGCAAATAAATAATGATTACTATTCCTGCGATCAGATTAGTCCATTAAATAACTCAAAGCGGCAGTCCAGAAACATTTGACACAAGTACAGATCTTGCACAAAGCTGATTAGAACGCTAATGTGAACTGGTTTAATTTGACAGTTAATTGATTATATTTAGTGTGCTGAGCATAAACAGCAAGAAGACTTGAATAATCAGGGAAGCATTTCAGTGTTGCACTTGGCTCAGAAATTGTATATCATAGAAACAGAGGGTTGGATTTTGCCGGCGCTCAGAGGGCGGGTTTGGAGGCGGGTCCACTGTCAAAATAGTAAAGATTGACAGCAGGTAGGAAACCCGCTGTCAACCTGCCTCCATGCGAGTCTCCCAGGTGTCGGCTCTGTCTGCGCAGAACTGACCCGATACCAAGCGGCGGGGGATACAATTTAGATCATTAAATGGCTTGTTAACAACCAATTTAATGCTATTTTGAGCCTACCTTGTAATGTTACGTGCTCCCCCATGGGTTACACGCTGCTCGGGGAACACGCTAGTGTGAGTTGAGTCTGCTTGGATTTATCTGATAAGCTGAAAGCTACAGCCGTGGTGTAAAGGATTCCATGTTAAAGCTGTTCAGTTTCAGAGCTTGTAGGGGGTGGTGTGATAGGGTCAGCTTCACCTCTGACTCAGTGAGCGGTTCGAATCGCTCCCACGCCCCTGGTTCTAGACCTTGGACTTATTTGGGGGTTGTGAACAAAGATGCAGTAGACAACAGGTTTGGATGAAAGAGTTTTGACTTTTATTAAAGAAAAGGTAGCAAACTCAAAACACACTTAATGCTTAAACACAGGTTGGGGAACATACGGTACAAGCAAGGGAGAAATACAATATAAAAAAAAACCTTATCCCTCCCAAAATCCCACTGTCTAGCTAAGTTTTTGTTTCAGGAGATCAGGGATAATGCTCACCAAACAGGGGTTTTGACAGTTCGAAATCCAGCCAGGTAATTCGATTGCGTTTTTGGGGTACTCTCTTTTGTCCTTTGGGGCCTGCCGTCCCCACGTGGTACCAGTCTGTGGAATCTGCGAAGGCGCCTCAGTCTGGTGGAGTCCGCTGATGCGGTAGGGCGCGGTTGTAGATGTATCACGTGAGTACCCGATTTCTTTGTTTCTAGCTGCAGGTTTAGAGTCTTTGCATGCAAGTCTTACCCAGGGTAAGCCAGGAGTAGTTGTAGAGTTGGTGTTTCTTCGGGTTTCTCCTGGTTGGCTGGTTTTGGTCGTTGTTGCCTGGTGGTTGGTCGTTGCGTGGGGCCTTGGTTCCCGCGGTACTTTTGAGTGGCAGTTCACCTCGTGGAGCCCTTGGCGGCTCTGATGATTGTTTTGTTGCATTGGAGGCCTGTCGGGGCGGTACCTCCTGGAGCTGGACCATGGGGTGAGCGATGCCGACTCGCTCCCAGCCTCCAGTGACCTTTGCTAGCCCTTGCCTGGCCTGGTCTGTCCCTGCCTCCGATCTCGCCTCGGATCTGCCTGCCTCGTGGCCTAGCTGCTTCATCTCTCCTCCTGTACGTGTCGTGTGGCTCCTGACCCTCTGTAACTTGCTGTCCCTTGCTGGGGGAATAGGCCCTCAATTATACCGTTCGGGCCTATTGTGTTTTTTGCACCAAAACCGCTTTACTAAATCGGTTTCAGTTGAGGCCTGTTTATTCTATTGTCTAGGTTTTGGCGGGCTCATTAAGTCTGATGACTTTAATGTAGTGTTAACTTGTCCTGATGGCTTCCGATGTCTTTCAGGGCCTTATCTACGCGCCAAATCTCGCCCCTTTTGTCTTAGGTTTTTGGCGGGCTTGTAAGCTGTTCCTGTAGGTATGTGGCTAATTGGTTTTTGATGGGGTGATGGGCTAGGAAAACTGTGTACAAGTCGTTTTATTGTTTTCAGGCTTCCAGCATCCTGTTTGGGCCTGGGGATTTAAAAAAGGGTTCTTGGTTTATTCATTTTTTTGGATGTGTTTATGAGGTTTTGGGTGAGGCTCTTCCTTCTTGGTTGGATTGCAGTGCAAACATCTCCCAGACAACTTGGCGACCCAAAAGCTGTCCACTGCCTCACCACACCCTTTCCCCGCAGCCTGTGTAGTTTCTGTGACTGCAGGTTTTCCCAATGGCCCTTTTAAAGGTATAGTATTTTTCCAAAGTCATTTTCCTCAGGGTTTTTCTTCCCTGATCCTTAACAATGTCCGAAACTGAGGTTTTGACATCAAATTCCTTCATTTAGGTCCCATCATTCCAAATTCATATAAAAATCCAAAAATCACCCCCTTTAGGATTCTGTTCGAGTTTCTGGGGAATTTTGCGAAGCCTACAAGCTCTGAAACTGTTGTTAACTGCATTTGTAAGACAAAAAGAGATTTCTTTAGCTTGCAAGTGTTTAGAGCCAACTGTATATCCAGTGGCATCTCATTGGAACAACCTCTCTCACCATTGACAGATCGCTTCTGTCATCTCACCTGCAGCTGCCATCTATTGCAGCAACATCGGTGCCCTTGAAAAAATCACACCTTGGTCCTCTGAATCCTTCCACGATCAGCCCCAACACCAACATCACCAGGCACACCAACATCATCAACAAAAACACCAACAACATCAAAAACAACAACACCAAACTTCTCCGCCATCACCTGATGCTGCACTGGACACAGGGCATCAGCACCCGACAACATTGCTGCCCGGGAGGCCAGCGATGGCATCACCATGGCCAGATTTACTCCACTCGACACTGTACACCCTGGCTGCCACATGATGCGCCAGGTTGACCCCATCCCACACCAGCACCATAAAGCATCCCTACAATGTCCAAGCCATTCCTTTCACACTCATCACAATAACGGGGGGTGGGGGGAAGTTATGTCTCAACATTCACTGGAACTCACTAAGACACTTCTCAAGGTGCTCACAGATCTGTCCAATAAGGTAAAGTGTTGAAAATATATATTTCACTGTATGACAATACATTACCAGAAACTTTACATGAACATTGGCTAAACCTCTCAAGTGCCTACCCTTGTGTGTTGTTAGTTGGTATGCTTGCAGTAGGATGAGGGTGAGTGTGAGGGTGGCTAGTGAGATGGGGAAGTGATAATGTAGATAGAGAGGGATGGGTGGAGGTGCAAGGTAAGTTGGTGTGAGTAAGGATGTGCAGGAGTAGGGTATGGAAGGCAGAGAAATGGGAATGCGATGAGTGGCACAGCAGGGTGGGTTTGAGTGTGGCTTTGCAGTAATATTTCGTGATCTACTGAGATCATTGAAAGGTTGGCGCCACTGTAGCCTGGTCTGCCTGTTGACATCCCTGCTTGTGTCCTCCTGTGCAATGTGCAACCAAACTGCGTTAATCTCTTGGGGAAGTCTCTTCCATCCATGGGAAGGGAAGAGGACCTCCCTGTATGCTGTGACTCCCTCTATAAGAATATGGAGGGAGTCATGGGTGAGCCTAGGTGCAGATGTGCACCTCTGTGCAGTGATTGTCAGTGTTTGTAGCACCTCAATGCTGTAGAACACTGACAGCACAACTGTCAAAATCAATGTGGTCATGGTCCCTTTAAGGAAACCGGCTGATGATGCGTCATCAAATGACGTCATCAGACCCACTTCATCTTAATTGGCTGGGAACCCCACAGGGCGGGCTTAACAAGCCCAATCTATGGAAAATCATTTTCAGAGAGCGGCTGCAGATGGGAACAGGACCGGAAACTGCCAACCAGCTCTCTCGCCGGCATCCCGCCTCCGCAGGGAAACTCCAGCCCATAGAATCATAGAAAGGTTACAGTACAGAAGGAGACAATTCGGCCCATCGAGCCCGTGCCGGCTCTCTGCAAGAGCACTTCAGCAAGTCCCACTCCCCCGCCCTTTCCCTGCAGCCCTAAAAACAAAATTCCTTCAGATACTTATCCAATTCCCTTTTGAAAGCCACGATTGAATCTGCCTCCACCACCCTTTCAGGCAGTGAATTCCGGATCCTAACCACTCGCTGCGTAAAAAAGTTTTTCCTCACGTCGCCTTTCGTTCTTCTGCCAATCACCTTAAATCTGTGTCCTCTGGTTCTCGACCCTTCCGTCAATGGGAACAGTTTCTCTCTATCTACTCTGTCTAGACCCCTCATGATTTTGAACACCTCTATCAAATCTCCTCTCAACCTTCTCTGCTCTAAGGAGAACAACCCCAGCTTCTCCAGTCTATCCACATAACTGAAGTCCCTCATCCCTGGAACCATTCTTGTAAATCTTTTCTGCACCCTCTCTAAGGCCTTCCCAGCCTTCCTAAAGTGTGGTGCTCAGAATTGGACACAATACTCCAATTGAGGCCGAACCATTGTTTTATAAAGGTTCATCATAACTTCCTTGCTTTTGTACTCTATGTCTCTATTTATGAAGACCAGGATCCCACAAGCTTTTTTAACCGTTTTCACAACCTGCCCTGCCACCTTCAACGATTTGTGCACATATACAGGTCTCTCTGTTCATGCACCCCCTTTGGGTTTGTATCCTTTAGTTTATAACGTAGGAGTGAATGGGAAATAATATGGTACAATGCAATATTTTGCTTGGCTCTGACATCTTTATTAAGTTGACTGTACTTGCTGTCTGGTGGTGACTGATTGCTGGCTTTGAAGCTTTAACCACCTATCTGTGACAACACTGTGATTAATAATGATTTTACCCAAATCCAGAAACGAAGACAATCTGCAACTTAAAGTTGCCTCTGAGTCAGAAGGTTGTGTGTTCAAACCCCACTCCAGATACTTGACACTCCAGCTGCGGTACTGAGGGAGCGCTGCACTGTCGGAGGTGCCGTCTTTCGGATGAGACTTTAAACCAAGGCCCCGTTTGCTCTCTCAGGTGGACGTAAAAGATCCCATGGCAGTATTGCGAAGAAGAGCAGGGGAGTTCTCTGCAGTGCAATCTTTAGCGCAAATGAGACTCCAGGATGGTGTGTTGCCTCCCTGGTGCAAGGGTCAAGTATGTCTCGGAGTGGCTGCAGGGCATTCTGGAGAGGGAGAGTGAACAGCCAGTTGTCGTGGTGCATATAGGTACCAACGATATAGGTAAAAACCGGGATGAGGTCCTAAAAGCTGAATATAGGGAGTTAGGAGGTAAATTAAAAAATAGGACCTCAAAGGTAGTAATCTCAGGATTGCTACCAGTGCCACGTGCTAGTCAGAGTAGAAATGGAAGGATATTTCAGATGAATATGTGGCTAGAGGAATGGTGCAAGGGGGAGGGATTCAAATTCCTGGGACATTGGAACTGGTTCTGGGGGAGGTGGGACCAGTACAAACTGGACGGTTTGCACCTGGGCAGGGCTGGGACTGATGTCCTAGGGGGAGTGTTTGCTAGTGCTGTTGAGGAGGGTTTAAAATAAAATGGCAGGGGGTTGAGAACCTGTGCAGGGAGACAGAGGAAAGGGAAGAAAGGATAGAAGCAAAAGACAGGAAGGAGAAAAGCAAAAATGTCAGTCAGAGAAATCAAGGGTGTAAATCAAACATGGCCACAGTAAATAATAATTCTAAAAGGTCTAAGAGTGTTAAAAAAAAACAAGCCTGAAGGCTTTGTGTCTTAATGCGAGGAGCATCCGTAATAAGGTGGATGAATTAGCTGCGCAAATAGATGTAAACGGATAGGATATAATTGGGATTACGGAGACATGGCTGCAAGGTGACCAAGGCTGGGAATTTAACATCCAGGGGTATTCAATATTCAGGAAAGACAGGCAAAAAGGAAAAGGAGGTGGGGTAGCATTGCTGGTTAAAGAGGAGATTAACACAATAGTAAGGAAGGATATTAGCTCTGATGATGTGGAATCTGTATGGGTAGAGCTGAGAAATACCAAGGGGCAGAAAACGTTAGAGGGAGTTGTATACAGACCCCCAAACAGTAATGCTGAGTTTGGGGATGGCATTAAACGTGAAATTAGAGACGCGTGCAATAAGGGCACAGCTGTTATCATGGGTGACTTTAATCTACATATAGATTGGGCTAACCAAATTAGTAACAATACTGTGGAGGAGGAATTCCTAGAGTGTATGCGGGATGGTTTCCTGGACCAATATGTCGAGGAATTGTAAGGTTTCCAAAATTTACAGATCCCCAAAACCTAAGGAAAAACGACTTTGGAACTACCTCAGAGTGATAAGATTGCATTTGAGCCTAACATAAGAAATTTAAGACCAAAAACCAAGTTTTGGCATTTTAAAAACATGTCTGGGCCTGTAAAGGGAGAAAAGGTTGTGAAGGAAGTTGGGATCGAACTCTTGTAAAATCGCAATTATCGCGATTCAAAATAACGAGAGAGAAACAGATTCGTTTAATCAGTTTATTTAAACGAAATGCTGTCATGATTAAAAATGACACAGAAGCCTGTAAAATGGCCGCCACGCATTGTGACAGAAGCTTCCAGAATTTTCAGTGGGCAGATAAGATGGCGTTCGAATAAACATTTCAGTATAAGATTGGATAATACTCAGCAGACATTGATAAAGACAGGATGCAACCTGTTTGCATTCGAAACAATAGCATAAGATATGAGTGCTGGAATCGTTTTCCATGCACAAGTAAGGACCATTGTACTGGGCAATCGAAGGCCCATCCAGACACATCATTACGCAAATACCCCCACGGCTCTACAATGAGAGAGCCATTCTCGGGTGATTAAACAAGTATTCAAGGATGGGTGAAACTAGAACTAGGGGACATAATCTTAGAATAAGGGGCTGCTCTTTCAAAACTGAGATGAGGAGAAACTTCTTCACTCAGAGGGTAGTAGGTCTGTGGAATTTGCTGCCCCAGGAAGCTGTGGAAGCTACATCATTAACTAAATTTAAAACAGAAATAGACAGTTTCCTAGAAGTAAAGGGAATTAGGGGTTACAGGGAGCGGGCAGGAAATTGGACATGAGGCTGAGTTCGGATCGGTCGAGGCCCTGTGGGTGGCGTAGCGGGCCCAGGGGCTGAGTGGCTGGGTCCTGCTCCTACTTCTTGTGTTCTTTAGATTTGAGGTGAGGATCAGATCAGCCATGATCTTATTGAATGGCGGAGCAGGCTCGAAGGGCCGATTGGCCTACTCCTGCTCCTATTTCTTATGTTCTTATGTTCTTATTCGGGGGCTCCCAAAACCCAGCCAGGGAGGCTCCTAGCCGGTTCGACAATGGGGAAAACATTAACGGGTAGTTGGCCAGTCTCAGGTGCTACCGAAACCCGTTAAAGACAAGAATCACCCCATGCTGGGAGTTTTGAGCGCCAATATTTCACAAAGGACAAACATTAAGATTTGGGCGGGAGATAAGAAAACACAGCACTATAACTATAGTGAACAAATGTCCATCGCTCTCTTATCTCTCCTATCCTTATCCTCGGGTATCGCTCTGCTGGACGAGCAGCCTTCTGTGTTTCTCTGGACTCTGTTGACTAATGTTGGGTGGAGCTCAATCGGGACGAGCCGCCTCAACGGAGGGCGCGTAACCGGGTGCACCATCCCGAGTGTCGGTAAACGGTGTTCTGGACCCGAAGGCCCGAAAAGACAAGACAAGATGAGAAGAGAAGAAGAAGAGTCCACGTGCCGCCGCGGTCAGTAAACCCCGACCGCGCCCGAAAATATATAGACCATTTTTGAACTCTATAGGTTGCTGCACGAACCAGTGAAAGACTCTTCTTCGAATTCTATCGACAACCGGTGTCGATACAGGAAGACTCTTCTTTGAATTCTACCGGTAACTGGTGTCGGTCCAGGAAGACTTTTCTTTGAGTTCTACAGCCGGGCCCGAGCACTGTCGAGTTCTTCAGGACAACGGGGAGCCCAGCCTGCTTATAAGAACATAAGAACATAAGAAATAGGAGCAGGACCAGGCCACTCGGCCCCTGGGCCCGCTCCGCCACCCACAGGGCCTTGACCGATCCGAACTCAAACTCATGTCCAATTTCCAGCCCACTCCCCGTAACCCCTGATTCCCTTTACTTCTAGGAAACGGTCTATTTCTGTTTTAAATTTATTTAATGAAGTAGCTTCCACAGCTTCCTGGGGTAGCAAATTCCACAGACCCACTACCCTCTGAGTGAAAAAGTTTCTCCTCATCTCAGTTTTGAAAGAGGAGCCCCTTATTCTAAGATTATGTCCCCTGGTTCTAGTTTCACCCATCATTGGGAACATCCTCACCGCGTCCACCCGATCAAGCCCCTTCACAATCTTATATGTTTCAATAAGATCGCCTCTCATTCTTCTGAACTCCAATGAGTAGAGTCCCAATCTACTCAACCGGAGCAGCGAAGATAAACAAGTGGGGTACAGAGACCCCTTCAAACACGTGACAGTCAGGCGCTGCAGCAAAACGAGCCGAGTGCCTCATTTTAAAATTCTCCGAAGTATCACGAGTGGTGATCATGTTTCCCGATCCTACAAATCTAGATGTAGTGTAGGTATTAATAGGGGAGGGTGGTTTTATTAAGGATAAAGTATAATGTGTTCCCCTTTTTACGATGTGCCGTGCGTTCTTCATTACCATAGACCAAGCTTTATGAATGTATGTATACTTGTACTCTCGTTAATTTGTGCCTATGACATGTACTTCATGATTTTGGACGCTATGCAATAAAGATTTCCATTTCGTACTATTCAACTGGGTCTATTTGAGTTTTTCTCTGCATTACTGCTCTCGCACCTAAGTCCAGTGTTAGAACCGTAAGGGCGAGTGGGTCGAACCACTCACAGGTGCTTATTGCAACAAGGCTGGCCGGAGACCAGAGCAAGCAATAGTATTAGGCAACGAAGGCCTAACCCCGCACCAGCACCGTCTGCGATACAGCACGACACAGAACCCCTTACACTCTGTAAAAGCAGTTTGGGTATTGCAGTTATTTGCAATGTCTGGGGAACCTGGATGATCTCACTCAAAGCCCCAGCACACATTAACATTTTGACAATAGACCCTAGGAGAAGACAGCCCCACCCAAAACAATAGGTCCCATCAAACCGATTACAAGGCCCATCAAGAAATATGCATAATACAGAGCACCCAGGACTAGGCTATAGCAGCCTGGGAACCCAAAACACAAAACCCATCACCAGCAATCAGCCAAGAAAATTAACAGGATGCAAACCATCCCAAAAACCCATTTGACACTTACAGAGCAGTTACTGGTAGCAGGCCCACCAAATCCAGACAATGAACTGAACAGATTTGGCGGGTAGATAAGGCCATACTCAATGGGTCAGATTGAAGGCCTGTTAAAATACAGTTAATGTGCTAGTAAATCGTTACCGATTTACGAGCCCCCGAAAACTAAACAATGAACTGAACAAATTTGGCGGGTAGATAAGGCCACTTCAATTCAGTATAATTGAAGGCCCACCAGGCACACACCAGACAAAGGGAACACAGAAGACGAAGAAGAAGCAGAGAGAAGAGCTAGCAAGAAGAGGAGAGATCAAGAAGAAGGCCCGAGCTGGAAGCAGGTCGGCATCGCTCACCACTCAGACACACCTGAGTCCAGCTCGCGAAGACACCACCTCGATGGACCCCAACAAAGTCCCCAACACAGCCACCCGGAGCAACAAGCAGCAACCAATCACCGACGGCTCCACGAGGTCGACCGACATACCACCCAAGGCCCAAAGCCATCGCGGAAACCAAAGGCCTCACAAAAACCAACAATGGCGCATTACCCCCAACTGACCGGGTAATCGCAGGCCACCGCGACCAACAAAGACCAACTCCAGGGAAGAAAACCCGAAAAATCGCAAAGTTCCCACACTACAAACTACTCCTGACTTAGTAAGATTTTCCCCAAAGACTCTAAGCCCTACTGTTAAACTAAAGAAATTGGGTACTCACCAGATAAATCCATAACGACATCCTACCGCATCAGCGGACTCGCAAAGACTGACCAGAGACCCAGGTGAAGTCCTCTACCGCATACGGGGTATGGCAGACACTAACCACCATAAACAGCGAACCCCAAAACCGTGATTTAGCCCAACTGTCAAAGGATTGGTGAGCATTATCCCTGGTCCTTCAAAACCTAACTTAGCTAGAAAAGTGGGGTTGGGAGGGGTGAAGTATTGTTCTACTGTCATTTCCCTTGCTTGTACCTAAGTGTTCCCCACCTTTAAAGTGATAAGAGTGTTATTATTTGTGTCTTACCTTTTTAATAAAGATTGAAGTTCTTTCATCAAACTCAGTTGTCTGCTGCACCTTTTGTATCAGAACCCCCAAATAAGTCCAAGGTCTAGAACCAAGGGACTGGGAACGATTCGAACCACTCAGAAGTCAGAGGCAAAACTGACACAAAAACACCACCCCCTATAGAACCAACTAGAGATCAGGCCAACTTAGACTGGGTATTATGTAATGAGAAAGGATTAATTAGCAATCTTGTTGTTCGAGGCCTCTTGGGGAAGAGCGATCATAATATGATAGAATTCTTCATTAAGATGGAGAGTGAAGTAGTTGACGCAGAGACTAGGGTCCTGAATTTAAATGAAGGAAACTATGATGGTATGAGGCGTGAATTGGCTAGGATGGATTGGGGAATGTTACTTAAAGGGTTGACGGTGGATAGGCAATGGCAAACATTTAAAGATCGCATGGATGAACTACAGAATTTGTTCATCCCTGTTTGGCATAAAAATAAAACAAAAAAGGTGACTCAACCGTGGCTAACAAAGGTAATTAGGGGTAGCATAAGGTCCAAGGAGAGGACATATAAATTGGCCAAAAAAAGCAGCAAACCTGAGGATTGGGAGCAGTTTAGGATTCAGCAAAGGAGGACAAAGGGATTAATTAAGAGGGGGAAAATGGAGTATGAGAGTAAGCATGCAGGGAACATAAAAACTGACTGTAAAAGCTTCCATAGATATGTGAAGAGAAAAAGATTGGTGAAGTCAAGCGTAGCTCCCTTGCAGTCAGAATCAGGGGAATTTATAATGGGGAACAAAGAAATGGCAGACCAATTAAATATATACTTTGGTTCTGTCTTCACAAAGGAGGACACAAATAACCTCCCAGAGATGTCGGGGAACATAGGGTCTAATGAGAGGGAAGAACTGAATGAAATCAGTATTTGTAGGGAAATGGTGTTCGGGAAATTGACGGGATTGAAGGCCGATAAATCCCCAGGGCCTGATAATCTACATCCTAGGGTACTTAACGAAGTGGCCCTAGAAATAGTAGATGCATTGCTGGTCAACTTCCAAAATTCTATAGACTCTGGAACAGTTCCCATGGATTGGAGGGTAGCTAATGTTACCCCACTCTTTAAAAAAGGTTGGAGAGAGAAAAAACGGGGAATTATAGACCGGTAAGCCTGACATCGGTCGTGGGGAAAATGCTAGAGTCCATTATAAAGATGTAATAGCAGAGCACTTGGAAAACAGTGACAGGATTGGACAAAGTCAACATAGATTTACAAAAGGTAAATCATGCTTGACTAATCTACTGGAATTTTTTGAGGATGTAACTGGTAGAATAGATATGGGCGAACCAGTGGATGTGGTGTATTTGGACTTTCAGAAGGCTTTCGATAAGGCCCCGCATAAGAGATTAGCGTGCAAAGTTAAGGCACATGGGATTGGGGGTAAGGTACTGACTTGGATAGAGAACTGGTTGGCAGACAGGAAGCAAAGAGTTGGAATAAACGGGTCTTTTTCCGAGTGGCAGGCAGTGACTAGTGGGGTACCGCAGGGATCGGTGCTAGGACCCAAGTTATTTACAATATATATTAATGATCTAGATGAGGCAACTAGATATAATATCTCCAAATTTGCAGTCGACACAAAGTTGGGTGGGCGTGTGTGTTGTGAGGAGGATGCAGAGAAACACCAGTATGATTTGGACAGGTTGGGTGATTGGGTAGATGCATGGCAGATGCAGTATAATGTGAATAAATGCGAGGTTATCCACTTTGGTGGCAAAAACAGGAAGGCAGATTATTATCTGAATGGCAATAGATTGGGAAAATGGGAAGTGCAACGAGACCTGGGAGTCCTTGTGCAACAGTAGCTGAAGGTAAGCATGCAGGTGCAGCAGGCAGCTAAGAAGGTAAATGGTATGTTGGCCTTCATAGCGAGAGGATTCGAGTACAGGAGCAAGGATGTCTTGCTGCAGTAGGACAAGGCCTTGGTGAGACCACACCTTGAGTATTGTGTGCAGTTTTGGTCGCCTTATCTGAGGAAGGATGTTCTTGCCATGGAGGGAGTGCAGCGAAGATTTTCCAGACTTATACCTGGGATGGCAGGAATGATGTATGAAGAGAGATTGGGATGATTGGGCTTGTATTCACTAGAGTTTAGAAGAATGAGAGGGGATCTCATTGAAACTTATAAAATTCTAACAGAACTAGACAGACTAGATGCAGGAAGGATGTTCCCGATGGCGGGGGAGTCCAGAACCAGAGGTCACAGTCTAAGGATAAGGGGTAAGCCATTTAGGACTGAGATGAGGAGGAAGTTCTTCACCCAGAGAGTGGTGAACCTGTGGAATTCTCTACCACAGAAGGCAGTTGAGGCCAATTCATTAAATATATTCAAGAAGGAGTTAGATATATTTCTTAAGGCTAAAGAGATCAAGGGATATGGGGAGAAAGCAGGGACAGGGTATTGAATTTGGATGATCAGCCATGATCTTATTAAATGGCGGAGCAGGCTCGAGGGGCCGAATGGCCTACTCCTGCTCCTATCTTCTATGTTTCTATGTTTATCCCTGAAACAACATCACTTGAACATAAAATCTGGTCATTATCTCACTACTATTTATGGGAGCTTGCTGTGCACATATTGACTGCTGTGTTTCCCGCACTATAGCAGTGACTACACTTCAAAAGTACTTCATTGGCTGTAAAGCGCTATAGGACATCCTCTGATTGTGAAAGGAACTATATAAATGCAAGTTTTTTTATCGAGACTTCTTAAATGTTTAGCAAGTTGCTGAGTATCTCGAGTCTGTTCCCTGCACTACCTCATATGTAAAAACATCAACTATTAATGGTTATTAATATTGATGCAACAGCATAGTAATACAAAATTCTCAGATGGTGCTCTGTACTACAGTGTATCTTTATAACCAGAAATTAGAATATATATCAGGCATTTTAGGTACAGTTAATTTAATTTTAATTGGGAAAACTCTTAACTAAGGTATTTCCGAGTTGAAAAAGTATCAAAAACAATTCTAGACCATCACAGTTTTTGCACGTGAAATCATTTCAAGGATGAGGTTCAGTAATGCATTGTAACCATCACTGAAGTACATTCTTGATTCAGCAGCAAGATAGAGTTTCCGCTTTGGACGCAATCGGCGATCCGGGCGCAAATTGCGCTCAGAACCGCGCCCGCTTCGAGAAGTGTTTTTTTTTCTCTCGAGTTTCCGCTCAAACTCATTTGCACATCACCCAATGCAAAATCTGCCATGAACCAGTGCAATCTTTATATAAAAACTTGGCTTTAAAAATATTTCTTGCTATATTTGAGACCGGTAAAATCGTGCAATTCAATTGACACAGCTGGAAATGGCTTTATCACAAAAAATAAACATTTTAAATTCCAGTGTCACGTCCACCAGCTGTGAGTACCCCGATTTTGAATTATGAGAAATGAATATGCAGAACCATTTGCTAGTTATATTGGGTTACAGTAGTCAGTTTCTAAGTGAATAAAAAAAAAATCTTGGAAAATGTTCCTATTAATGTCCTCGCGCCCAAAAGATCCAGCTTAATTTTTGGAGCCTCCTCGAAGGCCCTGCCAACGAACGCAATTAGCAGAAACTCCCAATTGCGATTAATTCACCCTGGGGGGGGCACGGCCAGTTTTGTGGGCGGGGCCGGCTTCTAGCGCAATGTTTTTTAAACCAGCACACATGATCGCGGAAACTCGATTCGCGCTGGTCGTAATTTGCGCTTAAAATTCCCCGATCTTTTGCGCTGGTATGGCTGGTTCAAGTGAAAAAACCAGCACCACTGAGTGCAAACTCTACCCCATGATATGGACTCATCGCTCTCCCGTAACGTTGCTCGGGTATTATAGTTGCAAAGAGCATGATTAAAATTGCAACTCCCGCGATGTATCTCTCTCGCACCCACAATGAATTACCATCAGGAGCAGGAATTCCCAACAACCAAGGCCAAAAAAATTTCCATCATTGAGAATTAAACTGAACTCAGTCTTATTCAGGTGTATAAAATTATGAGGGGCCTAGATAAAGTGGATAGAAAGGACCTATTTCCCTTAGCAGAGGGGTCAAAAACCAGGGGGCACAGATTTAAAGTAATTGGTGGAGGGTTTAGAAGGGATTTGAGGGGAAATTTCTTCACCCAGAGGGTTGTGGGGGTCTGGAACTCACTGCCTGAAAGAGTGGTAGAGGCAGGAACCCTAACCACATTTAAAAAGTACTTCGATGTGCACTTGGGATGCTCTAACCTGCAGGGCTACGGACCAAGAGCTGGGAAGTGGGATTAGGCTGGATAGCTGTTTGTTGGCCGATGTGGACATGATGGGCCGAAATGGCCTCCTTCCGTGCTGTAACTTTCTATGATTCTATGTTCTATGATTAATCTCCAGAGAGGAAATGATCAGCTGAACTGACATTTCTTACATTAAATAATCAATTTTACTGTATTTTTTTTTCAGAATTGTGTATTTTACCTGTTTGTCTTGGTTGTGGGTTTAAGCCCCACTCCAGAGACCTGAGCACTAAAATCTAAGCTGACACTTCTAGTGCCAGTACTGAGGGAGTGCTGCACTGTCGGAGGTGCCGTCTTTCAAATGAAATGTTAAACCGAGGCACCCTCTGCTCTCAGATGGGCATAAAATATTCCACGGCACTATTTCGAAGAAGAGCAGGGGTGTTATTCCCGATGTCCTGGCCAATATTTATCCCTCAATAAACATCACTAAATCAGATTATCTGGTCATTATCACATTGCTGTTTGTGGGAGTTTGCTGTGCGCAAATTGGTTGCCTTGTTTCCTACATTACAGCAGTGACTACACTTAAAAAAAAAAGTACTTCATTCTCTGTAAAGTGCTTTGGGAAATCCTGAGGTCATGAAAGGCGCTATATAAATGTAAATCTGTCTATCTGTCTATCTGTCTATCTGTCTATCTGTCTATCTATCTCTCTCTCTCTCTATCTATCTATCTATCTATCTATCTATCTATCTATCTATCTATCTATCTATCTATCTATCTATCTATCTATCTATCTATCTATCTCTCTATCTATCTATCTCTCTATCTCTCGATCTGTCTGTCTGTCTATCTATCTATCTATCTGTCTAGCTATCTATCTATCTATCTATCTATCTATCTATGTATTTCTTTCTTTCGTATTTGCCCTGGAATAAATGGCAGCTACATATAACACGTTAAGTGAGGAAGGAAAACCTTTGAGAAAGTTGAAAACGGCTTGAAATGTTTTTTTGAACAATTTTTTTTTTTTAATGATAGTTGCTGGTTCATTAGATTTGGGAAGAAAATGTGGATGAATTGATTGGGGGACTTTGTATCATCAGCCACTTCCATAGCCAAGCTGTTGCAGTACAGCTATGATGCTGGCATCTACCGAACACATGTGGAAGATTGTCCAGATAGGTCCTCTCTGCTGATTCATACTGCCACAGAGACAAGTTTGAAGCTGTTGTTTCTGTGTCAGGAATGAGAGCTCTTGACACAGAGGGCTGGATTTTATTTACAGAGACGAGTTGGGGGCGGGACTGCTGCCTTCCGGGTTCTAGTCCCGCCCCCAGTGATGTCTGACGAACAGATGCTATTTTGCCCTGATTGGCCTTGTTAAGCCCGCCCTGCGGGGTTGCTGTAAATTAAGGGAAAGCCGGTGTGAGATGACGTCAGTTGATGACGCTTCATTTGCCCGTTTTCTTAAAGGCACATGTACCACACTTGTTTGACAGATGAATTGTCAGTGTTTGACAGCAGTGAGGTGCTGTCAAACACTGACTATCACTGTCCAAAGGTGAGCCCTTTCACCCAGGATCTCCAATTACTTTCTCCTTAGGATAAAACAGATGGCAGCTGCAGCTGAGATTGTAGAAGCCATCTGTCACTTCTCCCAATGAGATGAGGCTACACAAACACTTCACTGCTTGTCACCTGCAGAAATATCTAACCGCATTAAAAATTACTTTCACAACATGTCCTTTCCTCTGATACTAACCTGTTTCCCTTGCATCCTTCACACCACTTCTGCAGCTGTCATCCAAACACCAACATAACAACAGACCCACAGCACGCCTCACTTACCCTGGCAGGGTTTCCCGACGTCGGGAATCCCGCAGCAGCAGTCGAAAAATTGGGAAAAGTCTCTTAACTGCCTGTTAACTACCTGTTAGCAGGCAGTTAAGTGGCTATAATCCTCTTTCCACTGCTAGGAGTCGGGTCCCTGCACAAATCGGGTACCCTATGACGTAATAAAGACTCACTACGCACTTGAACATAAAGCAAGGCTTTAATCAACTTGCAACAAAACATGGAGGTCTAGTTAGCAGTCACTAGCTTCCTGTTTCCAGATTGTCTCTGCCCAAGGTGGGCCCATGCCTGAGTATTTATACTCCCTGGACGGCGCCCCAGCTGGCCGCCCAGTAGTACTTCCTGAGTTGTTACTTGCGATTTATGACACCCTACTCCCGGGAAGATTGATTGGAGGTGGGTTGGGAGCCTAGCAGTCCCGCCTCCAAACCTGCCTCCTCAGGGCTGGTAAAATCCAGCCCAGAATCTTTTCTTTATAGATTTTGTTAGAGGAAATGATACTCACAGACAACACACTTGATAATGCAAAGGCTGCGGGAGACCTCGCGCTACAGTTACTGAGTGCAGTAGCAGGATGGTCAACCCCGGGTCTTGCTAACTTTGCGGTACATTAGTCCGGCTTTTATACCTCAGCTAAGGCCAATAAATCATACCTCTTCTTTGGCCTTTACTCTTGAGTTACACAAACTACCAGTAGCTCATCATTTCGCAGATTTGGTATCGGAAGTGAAAGTTCCATAGTAGGCCTGAGGACTCCTTGCGTGTCTCCTTGCATGTACAATAAAGGTAAACATGTGTATGAAATATTCGGCCAAATCTTGCTGGAGTGGGGCATCTTGCGGCGTGCGCCCTTAGTTAGACTTTCGCCTGCACCCTCCAGCTCGAATATAATTTGTGCCGCAACTTGCTGGAAGTGCGAGCTGCTAACGATCCCGTCGTTTGGGATTTTGATGAACAACAGGACCAGCAGTCTATCTGCTTAACCAATGAGAGTTAAGGGTTGAGAAAGAAGCAGAGGAACAGCGGAACAGGAGAATGTATTAGTGTCAAATCGGTTACAGAAAGAGAAATAAAGAGAGGGAAAGAAAGATCGCAGAGAGAGAGAGAGAAAAGAGACAGAAAGGAAAAGTAAAAAATAAAGTTAAAATTTATCATCTGAAATTTTTTAAATCTCTGAGAAGAATTGACTACATGCTGGAATGAGATTGAACCCTTCCTCGGCCGGAGAGGTTGATTGGCATTGCATTAACAATGATCACATCATTAATAGGCTCTTATGGAGTTAACTATGAGCCCTAACTTTCTGTGGAGAGTTTAATGTGTGAATCCAGTAGGTACTTAAAAATAACGGGGAGGCTAAGGGAGAGATGCCGTTTGAAGATACGGTCATGATACAGTTCTGTTCATACAGTGGGCTGTAATACCGGAGAGTGTATATTGAGTTTCAGTTACTGATGTTCTTGTGTGCAGTTAAAGGACAACAACAATAACAACAAAAACTTGTATTTATATAGCACCTTTAACGTAGTAAAATGTCCCAAGGCGCTGCACAGGAGTATTTTAAGACAAAAATTTGACACCGATCCACATAAGGATAAATTAGGGCAGGTGACCAAAAGCTTGGTTAAAGAGGTAGGTTTTAAGGAGCGTCTTAAAGGAGGAAAGAGAGGTAGCGAGGCGGAGAGGTTTAGGAAGGGATTTACAGAGCTTAGGGCCTAGGCAACAGAAGGCACGGCCGCCAATGGTTGAGTGATTATAATCAGGGATCCTCAAGAGGGCAGAATTAGAGGAGCGCAGATATCTCGGGGAGTTGTGGGGCAGACGGAGATTACAGAGATAGGAAGGGGCGAGGCCATGGAGGGATTGGAAAACAAGGATGAGAATTTTGAAATCGAGGCGCTGCTTAACCGGGAGCCAATGTAGGTCAGCAAGCACAGGGGTGATGGGTGAATGGGACTTGGTGCAAGTTAGGACATGGGCAGCCGAGTTTTGGGGGACCTCAGGTTTACGTAGGATAGAATGTGGGAGGCCAGCCAGGAGTGCATTGGAATAGTCAAGTCGAGAGGTAACAAAGGCATGGATGAGGGTTTCAGCAGCGGATGAGCTGAGGCAAGGGCGCAGATGGGCGATGTTACGGAGGTGGAAGTAGGCGGTCTTTGTTATGCTGCGGATATGTGGTCGGAAGCTCATTTCAGGGTCAAATATGACACCAAGGCTTGCGAACAGTGTGGTTCAGCCTCAGACAGATGTTAGGGAGAGCGATGAAGTCAGTGACTAGGGAACGGAGTTTGTTGCGGGGACCTAAAAACAATCAATGCATAATTATCCCTATTCATCCAACAGGTAGGTAGTCAGAACACTGCTAGTCAGAAAAATTGTCATGTGATAGAAGACATACAACAACTTGCATTTATGTAGCGCTTTTAACGTAATAAAACGTCCCAGGTCACTTCACAGGCGCGTCATCAGACAAAGTTTGACACCGAGCCGCAGAAGGAGATATTAGGGCAGACTTGGTCAAAGAGGGAGGTTTTAATGAGCGTCTTAAAGGAGGAGAGAGAGTCGGAGCGGTGTGGGGAGGGAATTCCAGAGCTCGGGGCTAGGGGCTATTATTACGATAGTGAGAGAGCAGCTGTCCATATTGTTTAAAGAGAGTTTCCTTTTAGAGGCAAATAGAAGGAGGATTTAGACTAGTCAATAAGGAAAAATAGCAAACTGTGAGTGGCCGGTGCACAACTGGAGCAAGGAGCGTCAAAGGAACTGTAAAAGATACGAGAAACCAGCAGAAGGTGGGTAGTGGTGTTCCACAAGGATCAGTGCTGGGACCACTGCTGTTCACAATTTATATTAACGATTTAGACTTTGGAATCAAAAACACAATTTCTAAATTTGGGGATGATACCAAATTTGGGGGAATGGTCAATACTGAGGAGGACTGCAACAAATTACAGGAGGATATTAATAAACTTGCAGAATGGGCAAATAATTGGCAAATGAAATTCAACACAAATAAATGTGAGGTATTACATTTCGGTTGGAAGAATAGGGAGGTCACTTATCACTTGGAAAATGCGAGTCTAGGTGGGGTAGAGGAACAAAGGGATCTCGGAGTACAAATACACAAATAGCCAAAAGTTGCGCCACAGGTTAGCAAGGCCATAAAAAAAGTAAACCAAGCACTAAGGTTTAATTCTCGAGGGATAGAATTGAAAAGTAGGGAAGTTATGCGAACCTGTATCGAACCTTGGTTAGATCACACTTAGAGTACTGCGTGCCGTTCTGGTCGCCATATTATAAAAAGAATATAGAGTGTTAAGGTAAACAGGGAGAGCTTCTTCTCCCCGAGACGGGCCCTCTGATATAAAGGTTCGACGTCCGCCTTATTCCCAATCAATCGCTCGGAGTCCGGAGGTTCGTTCAGTAAATCAACTTTATTACAAGTCGACAGGGGAGACACTCATCCAGGGATGAATGCTCTCCGATCGTTAAAACTCCTCTACCTTATATACAGTTTCTGTTCGAAGTCATGGCTATTGTCCCACAATTATTTACATTACATACAGTTGGTTTCGGGTGCAAATTCTTGTGGTCCGTGTGCATATTCTTGTGGTCCATGTGCACATTAGTCTTGCAACTCCAAGGTTAAATTTAAGTAAATCAAATTAAACTGCTTTGAAAGATTTCACCATAGCAACCACGACTCCAAGGTTATTTCTAATATTTTACCCAATTAGTGATTGGTGGTGTGTAGTCTTGACCATGTTACACCATCCTTCCACTTTTAAACTTGTTCATAACCACGCTTTAGGGGAAAAATTCAGTATCGCCCCGTTTGGGACGCAATTATCGGCCGGGCGCAAAGATTAGCGCCTGGCGCTAATTATCGCCTCCGACTGCAAACTTGACTTTTATCGCACTGGAGGTGATTGGAGCGCTAAATCAGGCGCTACACATCTGTCTTAAGGCGCAAAGGCCGAGGAGCGAGGCGCTAACTCAGAGCGCTGGCGAAGCTCATGTGATGTCAGTCAGCAATGGAACACAGACACAATGGCCCTGGCCAGTTCTTAAAGGGGAGGGTTGATCTTGCTTTCCATTCACATCCTGCTCATTGCAGCCTTGAATCTCGGCCTGGAGAGACCTGTACATCAAATCTGCTGGAAAGAACAATGAGAGACCCAGGGAAAGAGCTCAGATTGCAGCCCCCACAGTCTCTTCTAAATCGATACAAGGAAGGGCAAATCAAAATGAGCCTGCAAAGTGCTGCTCAGTACCCAAAACTCCTTCACACAGCGTTGAACCTCTCCAGAAGTCTCTCTCTCTCTTTCTCAGAATGCGTGGTTCAAAAATGTCGCCAACAAAAAAAGGCAGGAAGCGGTCGCCTTTAAATAGCGCTCCCCCAGTCCCTTCCTGACTGCAAAACGCTCCCCTCAACCTGTCGTTGCTAGCGGCAGGCGGCAAGGCAGGGGGCGCCACTCAATATCCGCTCCGGGGCGCTACCGGGGCATTGCGCACTCGACTGACGTCACGATCTGCCGGCGCAGGAGATCATGGCGGTACTGTTTAGCGCTGCTGCAAAATGTCTAGTTAATTTCACGAGCGGCGCAAACATCGTCGCTCCCGGGCGCTAGTTGCTTTGCGCCCCATTAGCATCCTCGTAAGGTGGTAACGGGAGGCGCAACCAACTGAATTTTTCCCCCTTAGCTCTTTTAACACTTTCAAGAGGCACTGGAGAGGGTGCAGAGAAGATTTACAAGGATGATACCAGAAATGCAAGGGCATACATATCAGGAAAGGATGAACAAGCTGGGTCTCTTTTCTCTTGAAAAAAGAAGGCTGAGGGGTGACCTCATAGAGGTCTTTAAAATCATGAAAGATTTTGATAGAGTAGATACAGAGAGAATGTTTCCACTTGTGGGGAAGAGCATAACTAGAGGCCATCAATATAATATAGTCACCAAGAAATCCAATAGGGAATTCAGAAGAAACTTCTTTACCCAAAGAGTGGTGAGAATGTGGAACTCGCTCCCACAGGGAGTGGTTGAAGTGAATAGTATTGATGCATTTAAGGGGAGGCTAGATAAGCATGTGAGGGAGAAGGGAATAGAGGGTTATGCTGATAGAGTTAGATGAGGAAAGACGGGAGGAGGCTCGAGTGGAGCATAAACGCCGACATGGACAGGTTGGGCCGAATGGCCTGTTTCTGTGCCGTATATCCTGCGTAATGCTATGTAATCAGACAAACTATCTTTGTTGCTTGGGTTAGATGTCACTCAGCAATAACAACTTGTATTGATATAGAGCCTTTAAAGTAGTAAAACGTCCCAAGGCGCTTCACAGGTGCGTAAATCAGACATAAATTGACATCAAGCCGAAGAGGGAGACATTACGACAGGTGACTAAACGTTTGGTCAAAGAGAGAAAATGCTGGAAACACTCAGCAGGTCAGGCAGCATCCGTGGAGAGAGAAACAGAGTTAACGTTTCTGATCTGTGAGCTCAGGATTAACCCATGATGAATTACAATCTAAGTGACATCTGAATGATTTTATTTACTGTGGTTAGACTCTCTTAGAGGAACAGGCTAAGTTACAAACATGCATGGTTTAATGCACCTGCCCTCATCCCATCAGGTTTACTCATGTCGTTTAGGGAAGAAAATCTGCCGTCCTTACTTGGTCTGGGCCTATATGTGACTCCAGTCCCACATCAACATGGTTGACTCTTAACTGCCCTCTGAAGTAGCCTAGCAAGCCATTCAGTTGTATCAAAACTGCTGCAGTGGTTAAAAGAATGTCCACCATCACCTTCTCAAGGGGACAACTCGGGATGAGCAATAAATGCCAGCCTGGAGAAGCTGGGGTTGTTCTCCTTAGAGCAGAGAAGGTTGAGAGGAGATTCGATAGAGGTGTTCAAAATCATGAGGGGTCTGGACAGAGTAGATAGAGAGAAACTGTTCCCATTGGCGGAAGTGTCGAGAACCAGAAGACACAGATTTAAGGTGATTGGCAGAAGAACGAAAGGTGACATGAGGAAAAACTTTTTTACGCAGCGAGTGGTTAGGATCTGGAATGCACTACCTGAGAGGGTGGTGGAGGCAGATTCAATCGTGGCTTTCAAAAGGGAATTGGATAAGTACCTGAAGGAAAAAAAATTGCAGGGCTACGGGGAAAGGGCGAGGGAGTGGGACTAGCTGAAGTGCTCTTGCAGAGAGCCGGCATGGGCTCGATGGGCCAAATGGCCTCCTTCTGTGCTGTAACCATTCTATGATTCTATGATTCAATGATGCCCACATCCCGAGAATGAATTTTTTTTTAAACTAAAAGAGCAGATGCCCCAATTGGGCACTTTGGGTGAGGATCGGAGTGCTGCTTGAGAGGGCGCAGGCCAGAAACTCCGATTTTAGATCCATTAAAATGTATATGGATGAAAGATCAGCAGCTGTGGGCCCACGGCTTCTTGAGCAGCCCTGCCAGTGAGCGCCAATCCTTGTGGGAAGTGTTCAATCAAGGAATCAGACTTTTTTTCATTCATGGGATGTGGAGGTCACTGGCAAGGCCAGCATTTATTTATTTATTTATTTATTTTATTCGTTCATGGGATTTGGGCGTCGCGGGCAAGGCCAGCATTTATTGCCCATCCCTAGTTGCCCTTGAGAAGGTGGTGGTGAGCTGCTTCTTGAACCGCTGCAGTCCGTGTGGTGTTAGATAGGGAGTTACAGGATTTTGAACCAGCAACGATATATTTCCAAGTCAGGATGATGTGTAACTTGGAGGTGGTGCTGTTCCCATGCGCCTGCTGCCCTTGTCCTTCTAGGTGGAAGAGGTCGTGGGTTTGGGAGGTGCTGTCGAAGAAGCCTTGACGAGTTGCTGCAGTGCATCTTGTAGATGGTACACACTGCAGCCATGATACGCCGGTGGTGGAGGGAATGAATGTTTCAGGTGGTGGTTAGGGTGTCAATCAAGCAGGCTGCTTTGTATTGGATGGTGTCGAGCTTCTTGAGTGTTGTTGGAGCTGCACTCATCCAGGCAAGTGGAGAGTATTCATCACACTCCTGACTTGTGCCTTGTAGATGGTGGAAAGGCTTTGGGGAGTCAGGAGGTGAAACACTCGCCACAGAATACCCAGCCTCTGACCTGCTCTTGTAGCCACAGTATTTATGTGGCTGGTCCAGTTAAGTTTCTGGTCAATGGTGACCCCCAGGATATTGATGGTGGGGGATTCGGCAATGGTAATGCCATTGAATGTCAAGGTGAGGTGTTTAGACTCTCGCTTGTTGGAGATAGTCATTGCCTGGCACTTGTGTGGCACAAATGTTACCTGCCACTTATCAGCCCAAGCCTGAATGTCTTGCTGTATGCGGGCATAGACTGCTTCATTATCTGAGGAGTTGCGAATGGCCCATCTTTAATTGCCCTTGAGCAGGTGGTGGTGAGCCACCTTCTTGAATACAACTAAGTGGCTTGCTGGGCCATTTCAGAGGACAGTTAAGCATCAACCACTTGACTGGATTCACATATAGGCCAGACTAGATAAGGACAGCAGATTTCCTTTCCTAAAGGACATTAGTGAATCAGATGGGTTTTTAACAATGATCTGGTAGTTTCATGGACACCATTACAGATACTAGCTTTTTATTCCAGATTTATTTAATTATTTGGTGGGATTTGCACTTATGTCTCCTCGGATCATTAGCACAGGCCTCTGGATTAGGAGTCCAGTAACATAATAACAGTGCTACACCACCCTTCAGGTAACCTGGAAGCGTTTACTCTGGAGAACATGCAGGTTAGGCGATTTGAGGTCTTCGATACTCTAAGGGGCACAGTTGGACTGAACCCTGATAAACTGATTCAACCACAAGCTCTGCGATCGGGGGGTAGGGGGGAGAGGGGCACAGACACCAGCTGAGAAAGCGAGCAGATGGGTTTTAGATACATCTGCTTGACACAGAAGGTGAAGAATGTATGGATCAAATTGCTTGGGGCCACTGTGGAGGCAAGTTCAAGAGGGAATGGGGTAGTTTTTTGACAAAGGAAGCAAGTAGGGGTAGATCTTGACTTTGCGCGAGAGTGTAAAACAGGTGACAGCGAATTGGCAGCCCGTTTTACATCTCTCCCCATTGAACCCAATGGAAATAAAAATGGGGAGAGATATAAAACAGGCTGCGGACTCACTATCACCTGTATTACACTCTCGCACAATGTCAAGATCTGACCTATTGACTGAATCATAGAATCATTGAATCATAGAATGGTTACAGCACAGAAGGAGCCCATTCGGTCCGTCGAGCCCGTGCCGGCTCTCTGCAAGAGCACTTCAGCTAGTCCCACTCCCCTGCCCTTTCCCCGTAGCCCTGCAATTTTTTTCCTTCGGGTACTTATCCAACTCCCTTTTGAAAGCCACGATTGAATCTGCCTCCACCACCCTTTCAGGCAGTGCATTCCAGATCCTAACCACTCGCTGCGTAAAAAAGTTTTTCCTCATGTTGCCTTCTGCCAATTACCTTAATTCTGTGTCCTCTGGTTCGCAACTCTTCCACCAATGTGAACAGTTTCTCTCTATCTACTCTGTCGAGACCCCTCATGATTTTGAAACTGATGTGAGAAACCAGAACACATGAATGGCAATTTTTGAACTTTGCCACGAGGCAGATGGTGTGAAATGTCCTTTGATAGACATGCACATTTCTAGCATTAGCTACGTCCTGTAGCAACTCAGATCAAGTGGCTTTATTTATTTTGTTTTGCTTAACCATAATTTCGAAAATGAATGTACAAGAAATCAAATAAGTTCTTGGATATGCTAATTATGTTTTGCGAGTTCCGCATGTTTACATAATTCAGTTCCTTCATACATTTTTCATAAGTGGCCACAGACCTCTGTGAAGATAATTACTGCTACATATCTTCTCAATTACTGTCACATGCATAGCATTCATCATGAGGAGTCTTTCAAAACAAACTCTCGTGGAAATGAGTCTTCCTATTGTTGCAGCCTGAGCATCTGGTTTAAATGATGTGCTTTTTTTTTAATATAACCTTTCGTAACTGAATTAAAAGCAGAGAGGAGACCAAATCACAAAGGTGGAAATTTCTCACCCGCCGGGGATATTAACAGCGACTTTCTGCTCTGTAAGAAAAGGTGTGGACTGAGTCTTCAAGTCACGCCCGGCCTATTTCTACCTGGTTCTAACTTGTCTGTATTGGGACCTGTTACCACTTTTTCCACCGCTTCCTTTATATCTTTCTCAGGTCTCCGTGAGATAAGGGAGGAGGTCAATCATGAAGAAAAGGCCTTAAAGAGAAGGAATAATAATAATTACAGCCTGTTCCTCTCGGAATCTGCCCATGATGTCTTCATATGCACTGGCGATGGGAAAGGAATATAAACACAGCAGGTAACTTTCTTTAGCAGCATCGTAGACATAGTGGAAAGATTTTGTCTGATCTAAAAGAACAGGTTTATAATTTTGCTACGCATAGCGGTATGAGGAACTATCCACAGCATGGTTACAATGTCACGAAGACACAGTGACCAGGGGAAATCTCTCTCCCTCCATCACAGCTTTGTAGCTTCAAGAGTTTAAAAGATAGACATGAACTGTTGAGCAAAAAGTACTTTCTGAAAAGTGAAGCTATGATTTAAAAGAAAGCCACAGGCAAGGGAAGTCTCTTTGGAGAAGCAGAAATCAAAGATGAATATGTTTTCCAAAAATATCAAAGTCAGCAGAAATTTGCTTAATTATCAAAAATGCATCTTTAACTCTTCATCTGCACATCATAGTTAACCCCCCAAAAGGCTTACTAGACTTACTGAGCTCACACCCCATTTCAATCAGATTATATGTGTCCTGTGGCTCAGTGGGTAGGACTCGTACCTCCAAGTTAGAAGCTTCAATCCCACTCCAGACTGGCACTCCAGTGCAGTGCTGAGGGAGTGCTGCTCTGTCGGAGGTGCCGTCTTTCGGATGAGACGGTAAACCGAGGCCCCGCCTGCTCTCTCAGGTGGATGTAAAAGATCCCATGGCCACTATTTTGAAGAAGAGCAGGGGAGTTCTCCCCGATGTCCTGGCCAATTTTTATCCCTCAACCAACATCACTAAAAACAGATGATCTGGTCATTATCACATTGCTGTTTGTGGGAGCTTGCTGTGTGCAAATTGGCTCCCGCATTTCCCTACATTATAACAATGACTACACTTCAAAAAGAACTTCCTTGGTTGTAAAGCACTTTTAAAAGTTTTTAAAAATCTTTCCACATTATTCCAGCCATTAATTTTAACACGGCGAACAAGAACCAGTCAGTCCATCTGCCTACACATGCACGCACACGCGCACGCACGCATGGACACATGCACAGTCTTGCTCACGCATGCAGAGACATATACATACGCACCTGTATAGTGTCAGCTGTGGCTCAGTTGATAGCACACTCGCCTCTGAGTCAGAAGGTTGTGGGTTTAAATCCCACTTCAGGGACTTGAGCACATAAAGATAGGCTGACACTCCAGTGCAGTGCTGAGGGAGTGTTGCACTGTCGGAGGTGCTGTCTTTCAGATGAGACATTAAACCGAAGCCCTGTTTGCTCTCTCAGGTGGATGTAAAAGATCCCATGGCATTATTTCGAAGAAGAGCAGAGGGGTTATCCCTGATGGCCAATATTTCTCCCTCAATCAACATAACAAAAACAGTTTATCTGGTCATTATCACATTGCTGTTTGTGGGAGCTTGCTGTGCGCAAATTGGCTGCCGTGTTTTCTACGTTACAGCAGTAACTACACATCGAACGTACTTATTTGGCTGTGATGTGCTTTGGGATGTTCTGTGGTCATGAAAGGCGCTATATAAATGTAAGTCTTTCTTCCTTACATATACACACACTCACGCTCGTGCACACTCACTCGCACACACTCACACACCTGACAAATAAGCTGCCCTCACAGGAGAGTCACCAGAGAGATGGAGAGAAAAAAATCAGCTAAAAGAAGAGTAGGAAGGATTGAGAAGTGAATGGCCACACGGTTTGAATGAGTGAGCGCATTATCCAGGGGCTCAATTCTCAGCCAGACCCACTTATGAATCCAAATTTCATTTGGCTCTGGTTTGCTGCGTGACTTTTGCATTGCCCGTCACAATGATGTTAATCGCTCACTAAGTTTAGCTAATTTATACTGTCTCTGGTTTAGTGAAGTGGACAAGATTTGAACATTTACCTGAGGATTAAACCAGCCCTATCCAATGAATCGCGAAGACCTAATTTGAAATGCACCAATAGCGCTCTGAGGAAAGGACAACATTTTACTCGAAGTGGGAAAAGAAAGCAATTTGGGATTTTATATTTACATGGATGAATATTTGCTGATTCAAAGGATAAAATGGGACCAGATCAAGAATCCACATCTTTTCAAATTTGATTCTCTATTCTGCTCTATTTCAGGCTTTCCCACTTTATTGTTTTATTCTTTTTCCTTTTCTTGGAATCCTTTAAATTCCCTCTTTTTTTAAGTTCTGTGCGCTCAGTTTTGCTCACAAATAAGAATTCACAAACGAATGAATGATAAAATGATTGAAACACGCACACACACCAAAAATACCATAAGACACAACATGAAATTTCCACTCCAGTTTGTCAAACTGCTCCAGGCAAGAGTTTCGGTGGTGGGTTGGGTGGATGTTGTCATAATATAAATAAACGGGTATGGTGTGTGTCCGTGTGTGTGTCTGTGTACGTAACTGTGTATGCGTTTATAATCTGTGAAAAGAAAGACTTGAAAGAATTGCATTTCTATAGTGCCTTTCACGACCACCAAACGTCTCAAAGCGCTTTACAACCAATGAAGTACATTTTGAAGTGTAGTCACTGTTGTAATGTAGGAAACGCGGCAGCCAATTTGTGCACAGCAAGCTCCCACAAACAGCAATATAATAATGAGCAGATGAGCTGTTTTTAGTGAAGTTGATTGAGGGATAAATATTGAGCAGGAAACCGGGGAGAACGCCCCTGCTCTTCTGCCATAGGATCTTTTACATCCAACTGAGAGCGCAGATGGGGCCTCAGTTTAACATCTCGTTTGAAAGACGGCACCTCTGACAGTGCAGCACTCCTTCAGTACTGCACTGGAGTGTCAGCCTAGATTTTTGTGCTGAAGACTCTGGAGTGGGACCATGAAACCGCAACTCCTCAGATAATGAAGCAGCCCATGCTCGCATGCAACAAGACCTGGACGACGTTTAGGCTTGGGCTGATAAGTGGCAGGTAACATTCGCGCCACAGAAGTGCCAGGCAATGACTATCTCCAACAAGCGAGAGTCTAACCACCGCCCTTTGACATTCAAAGGCATTACCATCACCAAATCCCCCACCATCAACATCCTGGGGGTCACCATTGACCAGAAACTTAACTGGACCAGCCACATAAATACTGTGGCAATAAGAGCAGGTCAGAGGCTGGATATTCTGTGGCGAGTGTCTCAGCTCCTGACTCCCCAAAGACTTTCCACCATCTACAAGGCATAAGTCAGGAGAGTGATGGAATACTCTCCACTTGCCTGGATGAGTGCAGCTCCAACAACACTCAAGAAGCTCAACACCATCCAGGACAAAGCAGCCCGCTTGATTGGCACCCCATCCACCACCTTAAACATTCACTCCCTCCACTACTGACGTACCGTGGCTGCAGTGTGTACCATCGACAAGATGCACTGCAGCAACTCGCCAAGGCTTCTTCGGCAGCACCTCCCAAACCCGCGACCTCTCCCTAGAAGGACAAGGGCAGCAGGCACATGGGAACACTACTACCTCCAAGTTCCCCTCCAAGTCACACACCATCCTGACTTGGAAATATATCGCCATTGGGTCGCTGGGTCAAAATCCTGGAACTCCCTCCCTAACAGCACTGTGGGAGTACCTTCACCACACGGACTACAGCGGTTTAAGAAGGCGGCTCACCACCACCTTCTCAAGGGCAATTAGGGATGGGCAATAAATGCTGGCCTCGCCAGCGACGCCCAGATCCCACGAACGAATAAAAAAAATGCCTGCGAGCATACATATGTGTCTGCGTCTGTGTGCTTTTCCCAGGTGTCAGAACCACATTCCTTCCATCCTGTCTGTTCCATGGGCTCAGTTTGCAATCCAGTAACAAAAATTAGAGCATTCAAAGACAAAACTCACTCCAAATTAAAGAATAATGTTTACGCTGATCACTTTCCAGGTAATGGTTAAACGGTTTTGTGTTTCATAATTTTACTTAATTTTTCTCCTTCTTTCCACATCTTCTGAAATTTGTTCTCTGCAATGCTTTCTTTATGTTTGTCTGCACTTCATATTCTTTTAACACCTCTGATATTTTATCGTTGTTTTTAAATCCTGTTTCGAACTGAACTCGGGGTTCCTTTTATGTTACGTTATTAAATGATCAATATCTCGCTGTTATTGACACCATTCTCGTTCTTTCCCATTCCTTCTTAACTCTGTTCCTGCACCTCGCTAATCCAAAATGCCCATTTCTATCACACTGTGCTGATCTCATGTTAAAATACGAGCAGTCACCAGTCTTCAAAGGTGACACCCATCTTTGGGGCCCCGTCCTTCATGTTGGAGAACCATTGGCTTGCGTTACTTTGTTGCTAAGGCCTCATCATAGCAACCAACTGCAGCACCAAAAATCTGCAGGCACGGAAAATAACTATTAAAACTAATCCGTAGGCACACTGACCAGATAAAAGTGACAACTGCACTTTCTTAAATCAGAAAATTGTGCTTCGGTTAAATGATTCATTCATTTTTTTTCTCCCATTAAGAGAACTCGAACACTTCTTTATCCCTTTTGGAAATGGTCTCCACTGCTGCAGTCGGACATTTCACACATGTGTCTGTACCAGTAATTAGGACAATAATATCCACGATTTCCTTTCTTTCTAAAATTAAGGCAAAGGCTCACAATATACTTTAAACAAATAACAGATGTGCATAAATGATCCCGTGACACGATTTGAAGAAAAGCAGGGGGAGTTCTCCCCGGTGTCTTGGCCAACGGTTATCCCTCAACCAAAAATCACTAAAAACAGATTATCTGGACACTTATCTCAGTGCTGTTTGTGGGAGCTTGTGTGCACAAATTGGCAGCTGCGTTTCCTACATTACAACAGTGATGACACTTCAAAAGTATTTCATTGGCTGTAAAATGCTTTGGGACGTCCTGAGGTCATGAATGGAGCTATAGAAATGCAAATTCATTTGAATGTTTGGATTTGAATTAGGAATAATTGAAATTAAATGGGAAAATTCCATTTATAATATAACTTTCAATTTTATTGCTAATTTTGCTTACACTGAAAGGACTCTATCATCACTCATATACCATGTCCAGTATTAGAATGGCTGCTTATTTACCTTCAAAATGTATTGAAATTTCCTTCATCGGCTTAAGTGAAGTTCATTATGTGAAGCACTTTGAAGCATTTCAATGTGATTAAAGCACAGGAAAGAAGTAGAGAAGTAAAAATTCGAGGATAAGAGTACTTCACCGGGGGAAAAAAAAGCAAATTAAAGCAAGATTAAAAAAAGGAACGTTGCTCAGTTTCCATGGCAGAAAACAATTGGCAAAAATTGGTAGTAATGAGAAAGGGAAAGGATACACATCCAAAGGCCAGGAGTGCCAATGGGAATTGGAGCACCAGAGGCTGCCAGGGAGAATCCCAAATACGGGATATTTCCATTTAGAATCAGAAACATTCAGTGCCGCTTACCCCAGTGGTGAACTGGTTTCAAACGAACGGAGCTCTCACTGTAGCATTCGATTCCAAAGGTTATTTTTAAAATTAAATCACGGGATGTGGGCATCGCTGGCAAAGCCAACATTTATTGCCCATCCCTACTTGCCATTGAGAAGGTGGTGGTGAGCCGTCTTCTTGAACCGCTGCAGTTCCGTGTGGTGAAGGTGCTCCCACAGTGCTGCTAGGGAGGGAGTTCCAGGATTTTTGACCCAGCGACGATGAAGGAACGGCGATATATTTCCAAGTCAGGATGGTGTGTGATTTGGAGGGGATCTTGGAGGTGGTGATGTTCTCATGCGCTTGCTGCCCTTGTCCTTCTAGGTGGTACAGGTTGCTGGCTTGGGAGGTGCTGTCGAAGAAGTAGTGCATAATAACATGCCACATTTGGAATCTCTTAAAAGCACTTCAACCCCAAATTCTATTCTCTTGAGTATCGAAGTTTATGGGGTGATCTGTTTGTGGCGTTTAAGATGATTAAAGGATTTGATAGGGTAGATACAGTGAAATATTTCCTCTTGTGGGGGAGTCTAGAACTCTCAACAATGTCCTTGAAGGAATGTCGATGTACTTCATACAAATGATGTAATTGCCTTCCAGTCTCATATAAAAGACAGCACCTCTGACAAAGCATCACTCCCTCACTACTGCATTCACACAGGTCCCTTACTTTCAAATCTCAGTAGTCTGGACTGAATTTGAACCCAAGATCCATAAAAGGAAAAAATAAATAAAGGCTAAATCATAGAATCATAGAATGATATAGCACAGAAGGAGGCCATCAAGCCTGTGCCGTTAAAATGTTTGTGTGGCATTTCTGCATCTTCTATTTCATACCAGGCAGTTAGCCATTTAAAATAAACACTCTTCGTTAAATTACCGTAATGAGAAATGCAGCACGAGTTAATCCTGTGGTCCTGCGTAAATTTATCTTTCTAATGCCGTGCAGTGTCTCCCTTTCAGTACTGGTACCCCTCATTAGAATTGTTTTCTTCCATGGAGCAGCAGTGTGAATATTTCACATTAATTGTCCGTGGGAAAAAAATTACCATTAGTGTGTTAATTTTTTTTTAAATGATAAAAAAATTAATTTCATAAATATGTTTTCTTATTGACGTTATAAGTCTCATATCTCCTGCTTACCTTAATGTCTGTGTATGGGAAAACAAATGAGGAGATTGAAAATCTATGTTTCAAATTATTTCAAGTGGCTCCCATTAACTTGAGGCACATTCATCAAATAAAGTATTTGTGACAACTTGGCCACAATCATTTTGAAAAATATTTATCATTTTTAAAATCGCATTTTGCCGGAGACTGGGCTCAGGGTAGGAGCTTAGAGATGGCTGCAGGAGTTTAGAGCAAAAGGAATGAGGCACGCAAACTGGTGCCATTTTGCTTTGCGATAGTTTAATGTGGGTGTTTGGCTTGTTTATTTTAAATGGGTAAACGCCTGGTTTGAAATAGCACACAGAGGAATGTCATGTGAACATTTTAACACTTTTTTCAATTTTCTGAGACTTTGGGCTGGATTTTGCCAATGGGGAGCTTTTGGAGGCGGGACTCCCACTTGTCGGGTTTCAGTCCCGCCTCCATCGACTTCTGGCCAACCCACATTATTTTTCCTATATTGATCTTGTTAAGCCCGCCTAGCGGGCTTAGCAGGCCAATTAAGGGGAAGCCCGTTACAGAGAACGTCAGCGTATGACGTTCCTTCTGTAAAAAAATTTTGACAGATGAATTGTCATTGCTTGACAGCTCTGTGAAGCTGTCAAACACTGACATTCTCTGTAGTTTGATGAGTTCTTGTATTCAAGACTTATCAAACCTCTTTCTTTTGCAGAAATTAGATGGCTGTTGCATCGGAGAATGCAGCAACCATCTGTCATCTCTGCCGGTGAGATACGAGACTCTCCGCATCCCCAACTATTGAAGACTGCAGGAAGAAACAAAGGTAAGTAAACATTTTCTATCACTTTCCACTCACCTCACATAATTACCTCTCCACAGTTGCACCCATCACTTACCTTCACAGCGCACTTTTGCACCCCGCAGACCCCCGCAGACCCACTACTCACCTTGGTGACCCTGGCGGGGTTCGCAGCCTTCGGGAAGCCCGCACTTGTGTGGGTAAAATGGGGATAATCCTCTTATCTGCCTGTTAACTACCTGTTAACAGGCAGTTAAGTGCCTGTAATCCCCTACCCGCCTCCAAGGAGCCGGGACCCGGCGCGGCTCGGCTACCTGCCTCCTGGCAAGATGGCACGGAGGTGTGTTGGGGGCGGGATGGGCACCCACCCCCAGATTCTGCCATTTTACCGGCAGTCCCGCCTCCATACCCGCCTCCCCAGGGCTGACAAGATCGCGCCCAAAGAACTTGTCTTGATATAGCGCCTTTCATAACCTCAGGACTTCCCAAAATTTTATAATCCAATAATGCAGCTTTGAAGTGTGGTCACTGTTGTAATGTGGGAAACGCGGCAGCCAATCTGCACACAGCAAGGTCCCACAAACCTCAATGCGATAAATGGACAGATAATCTCTGTTAGTGATGTTGGTTGAGGGATAATTATTGGCCCCAGGACACTGGACATTCAAATTGGGGTCCTGTCTTGTCATTAGAACATCGTAGACAGTTTAATCACCGTCTGAAGTCGAAGACAAAGAACAACACCAACAGCAACAACAACAGCAACAACAATAACAACAACAGCAATTTAAAGTAGAAAAATGTCTCAAGACACAAAAGGGACGCTGGGCCAAAGAAAGAGATATTAGGCAGGGTGACCAAAAGCTTCCTCAAAGAGGTGGGTTTCAAGGAGGCTCTTAAAGGAGGAGAGGGAGGTGGGGAGGTGGGGAAATGGAGAGGCTTAGGGAGGGGAATACCAAAATGTGGAGCGGAGACAGCTAAAGGCAGGTCCGCCAATGGTGGGGTGAGGAGATGGGGGTTGCACAAAAGGCCAGAGGAACAGAGACTTCTGGGAGGGTTGTGGGCCCAGAGGAGGTTCCAGAAATAGAAAGGGGTGAGGCACTAAAGGTAGCTAGTGTCAACTGTGGCTCACCTCGCCTCTGAGTCAGAAGGTTGTGGGTTCAAGCCCCGCTCCAGAGACTTGAGCACAATATCCAGGCTGACACTCCAGTGCAGTTCTGAGGGAGTGCTGCGCTGTCGGAGGTGCCGTCTTTCAGGTGAAACGTTAAACCGAGGTGCTTTTTGCTCTCTCGGGACGTAAACGATCCCATGGCACTATTTCGAAGAAGAGCAGGAGAGTTCTCCCTGGCCAATATTTATCCCTCAATCAACAGCTTTATAAAACAGATTGTCTGGTCATTATCACATTGCTGTTTGTGGGAGCTTGCTGTGCGCAAATTGGTTGCCGTGTTTCCCATATTACAACAGTGACTACACTTCAAAAAGTACTTCATTGGCTGTAAAGTGCTTTGGGACATCCAGTGGTCATGAAAAGTGCCATATAAATGCAATTAAACATGATGATGAGAATTTTAAACTAGAGGCATTGGGGAACGAGGAGTCGATGTAGGTCAGCAAGGACAAGGAGGATAGGTGAGCTGAATGTGGTGCCAGGGTAGGATGTGGCAGCAGCATTTTGGTTAAGGTGAAGGGAGGCCGGCCAGCAGAGCCCTGGAATAATCGAGTCTGCAGGTGACAGAGGCATGGATGAGGGTTTCAGCGGCAGATGGGTGACTTTGATAGAGTAAATAAGGAGAAACTGTTTCCAGTGACAGGAGGGTCGGTAACCAGAGGACACAGATTAAGGTGATTGGCAAAAGAACCAGAGGGGAGATGAGCAGAATTTTTGTTACGCAGCGAGTTGTTGTGATCTGGAATGCGCTGCCTGAAAGGGCGGTGGAAGCAGATTCAATAGTAACTTTCAAAAAGGAATTGGATAAATACTTGTAAAGGCAACATTTGCAGGGCTATGGGGAAAGAGATGGGGCAGTGAGACTAATTGGAGAGCCCTATCAAAGAGCCGGCACAGGCACGATGGGCCGAATGGCCTCCTCCTGTGCTGTATCATTCTATGATATCAGAGCACTAATTATAATTACAAACAAATGCTAATTGATCTTTGTGTAATTTAAGCACATTCTTCGGAACAGTGCAACAGTACCAAAAATAGTAATAAATAGTATTCCACTTAACTCCAAACACTCTGAACTGTGGAAGGACATACCAGTGATTTCAGTACTGGCACTGACAGCACTCCATTATGGAAGGGACTGTAGAACGTGCTTTGAAAGACTATTTGCAAAACTACGAAGCTCTTCTTCGAAATAGTGGCCATGGGATCTTTTACGTCCACCTCAGAGGGCAGACGGGGCCTCGGATTAGCGTCTCATCTGAAAGAGGCGAGAGTGCTACTATTGAGCCTCATAATTCAGTCCTCAGACATCTGGATCTGCCTCGCTACCTTTCTCTGTCGTCGAGGAGATCTGCAAAAGAATTGTGAGCATTGCCAAGGGATTCAGCTCAAAGTGGCAAGACTGAATTTTCTTCCTTTCATTATCGCTGGCCTCAGATCAGACAGCGATGGGTAATGCAGAGCTTCCCAGCTTTGGGTGAATATTTAAATATTCATTTCTAGATATTCTCCTGGATTCGCTTTGTTGCTGTGGTTTTGAAAGGCACTTTCACATGTTCAGCCTGGATTCTAGAGAAAGAACTTGCATTTCTATAGCGCCTTTCCAGACGTCAGGATGTCCCAAAATGCTTCACAGCCAATGAAGTACTTTTTGAAATAACAACAGAAAATGCTGGAAACACTCAGCAGGTCAGGCAGCATCGATGGAGAGAGAAACAGAGTTCACGTTTTAGGTCTGTGACCCTTCGTCAGAACTGGAAAACGTTAGAGATGGAACAGGTTTTAAGCAGGTGTAGGGGCTGAGAAAGGGGGAGGGGAGGAAAGAATAAAAGGGACGGTCTGTGATAGGCTGGAAGGCAGGAGAGGTTAAATGTTGCAAATGGGGATGACAGAATCATCAACAGCTGCCGCCTGAAAAAATAGGGGCCGAGATTATGGTCTGAAGTTGTTGAACTCAATGTTGAGTCCAGAAGCTTGTAAATGCCTAATCGAAAGATGAGGTGCTCATCTTTCTATTAGGCACTTTACAGCCTATTTTTTCAGGCATTAACTCTGTTTCTCTCTCCACGGATGCTGCCTGACATGCTGAGTGTTTCCAGCATCTTCTGTTGTTATTTCAGATTTCCAGCATCCGCAGTATTTTGCTATTGAAGTACTTTATGAAGTGTAGTCACTGTTGCAATGTAGGAAATGTGGCAGCCAATTTGCGCACAGCAAGCTCCCACAAACAGCAATGAGATAATTGATCAGATAATCAGCGATGTTGAATGAGGGTAAATATTTGCCAGGACAACACCCATTCTTCTTTGAATAGTAGCCGTAGGATCTTTCACGTCCACCTGAGAGGGCAGACAGGCCCTCGGTTTAACGTCTCATCTGCAAGATGGTACCTCCGACAGTGCAACACTTCCACAGCAATGCACTGGGAGTGTCAGCCTGGGTTATTTTCTCAAGTCTCTTAAGCAGGACTTAAACCCACAAGCTCCTAACTCAGAGGCAATAGAGTGCTACCAACGGAGTCACAGTTGACGTCCAGGAGACTCCTATCTATTAGTCTGTTCCTGCTGTTTACAATATTGAATATGGCTCCCCTTATCCCGGGAGGAGATTCAATGTGCGTGAAATTGGCCTTCGCCAATAACACAAAATGCGCTCTTAGTGAATTGGCAACCCGTTTCACACATTTCATCTGAAGTCAATGGAAAAGGACAGCTGTGTACAAGGAGTCGACGATTCACTGCAAATGCATTTCACGTTACTGTGAATCTAATGGAATGGGTTCACAAATCATTAAAAGTAGCGACGCAGGTTAACAAGGCCAGAAAAAAAACAAACAAAGCACTAGGGTTCATTTCTAGAGGGATAGAATTGAAAAGCAGAGAAGTTATGTTAACCTTGTATCGAACCTTTGTTATAGAACACACTTGGAGCACTGTGCAGAGTTCTGGTCTCCATATTATAAGAAGGATATAGAGGCACTGGAGAAGGTGCATAAAAGATTTACTAGAATTATACCAGAACCGAGAGGTTATACATATCAGGAAAGATTGAAGAGGCTGGGGCTCTTTTCTCTAGAAAAGGTAAGACTGAGGGGTGACCTAATAGAGGTCTTTAAAATTATGAAAGGATTTGATAGGGTAGATGTGGAGAAGATGTTTCCACTTGTGCGTGAGTCCAAAATTAGGGGCTGTAAATATAAGACAGTCACTAATAAAACCAATAGGGAATTCAGGAGAAACTTCTTTACTCAGAGAGTGGTGAGAATGTGGAACTCGCTACCACAGGGAGTAGTTGAGGCAAATAGCATAGATACATTTAAGGGGAAGCTGGATAAACACATGAGGGAGAAAAGAATAGAAGGTTATGCTGATGGGGTGAGATGAAGTAGGGTGGGAGGAGGCTCGTGTGGAGTATAAACACCAGCATGGACCAGTTGGGCCGAATGGCCTGTTTCTGTGCTGTAGATTCTATGTAATACTGGTGAAGACCAATGTCATTAGGGGCAATTTTAACTCCTGGTTGATCGATCAGCGGAATGTGCGGACAGACCAACGAGAGGAAAGGCCAGACTTGGAAAGGGAAAAGTGCAGGAAGGAAAGGGAGGGAGCCAGAGACGGATCATATCCAGGTGAGGAATTAATTGAAGCTGGACTGTCCTGATGTGTTCAGGACCGGGTTTAGTTTAATTTTCGCCTGAGCTTGCTGCAGAAAGCACAGCTGGACTGACCCTCTCCGTTGTGTGTTATAAAACTTCGGTGGTAGACATTGGTCATCGTTGCACCCATTGTCCAGAGACACCAAGCGTGCCTGAAAACTGTCAGACGTTATGTTGGCCTCGGACGATTCTCTGTTGTCCAGGTTGGTTTCCTAAAACAGACATTAGGCCCCTGTGAATAATAATGATTTATAATAATTAATAACAATTAATAACAGCACATCAATTAGTCTCCTCTTATCATGGAGAAATCAAAAGTTCGACCCACTGTGTTTTATACAATGCTGATTTATTCAATATTTATACAGAATATTAATCTCCAGCCCAGGTATAGGGGTTATTAAGATCAGCAGAAACACATTCAAACTGCCAGAATGAACATGGTTCAGTGCTCAATGCACTCTCAGTAAATCCTCTTCTATTCACTAATGTCTCAAAGCGCTTCACAGCCAATGAAGTACTTTTGGAGTGTAGTCACTGTTGTAATGTGGGATACGTGGCAGCCAATTTGCGCACAGCAAGCTGCCACAAGCAGCAATGTGATGATGACCAGATAACCTGTTATTAATAATTATTATAATCTAATGAGGGGTGGGGGGAGAGGGGTCTCACACCTGCTTTAAGCCCCCATCTGAAAAATGTCGCTGCCACGGTGGGGCAGGCATGGGCCTACACTGTTCAGGATGTCCTGGCGTGGGTGCGGCCTTACGAAGCAGCTACCGCTAAAGGTAAGCTTTAATTTTAAAACAAATATCACTCATGTGGAGTTAGGAGAAGCGGGAGTGATCCTCCCATCTCCACAGCACTCCTGCCGGGGGCTGGACGCAACCACCCCACCCCCCCTCCCTCCCGCCGTTCTCCCGCCTTGGCACTCACCTCAGGAGAGATTCATCTCCTGAAATAGTCGAGCTGCCTGCGGAGGGACGACAGGTGCTGGAAGCTCCTCCAAATAATTGACAGTAAGTCCAAGGCCTAATTCCAGGCCTCCTGGTTGGGGTTCTGTGCTGATTCTGAAAATGGGCCCCTGGTGAATTTGCACCCTGTTACGTTTGTTTTTCAGTCAAGTATATTATTGTGGCTGCCGCGAAGCACGAATTGAGGCCGAGTCAATATGTGGAGCACATGGCTTTTAATTACATACTCCTTGGCAAAAAGGCTGCCACAACTTCTCTCTGCAAAACCCCACCGGTTGAGGGCGACGCCCGCTCTTTTTAAGTTCACACTGAGGGCGACGCCCACTCCTTTTTTCATGCCTTAAAGACAGCATGCGCCTTAAAGACAAGGTGCCCGATTGATTGTCCACGGACGGAAAAGTGGATTGCACCCGTTTAGGTGGTGATCCACCACACAGCTCCCCCCAGAATCCGCTTAGGAGGTGTGGACAAGACGGTGCAGCGGTCTGATGGGCCAGCCAGAGCGGCTCTTGTAGGACGTCGGTGGACGTGGAACGGCCGGGCGTGGAGCAGCCGGGTGAACTGGCTTGAGGGCAGGTCGGCCGTGTGGCGGTGGACGAGCTACAGGGACCTGCTCACCGGGCTCAGAGTGTGCTGGCTTGAGTCGGTCAACCGACACTTTTTCGGTCCTGTCGCCCACTTGCAGGGAGAAAAATTTGTCCCCAGCCTGTAGCACCTTGTAGGGCCCGTCGTACGGGGGTTGAAGGGGTCCGCGGTGGGCATCGTGCCGGACGAAAACGAACCGTGCCTGGTGCAGGCTTAGTGGGACGTGTGAGGTGGATTTGCCGTGTCGGGCAATGGGCACCGAGGCGAACTGTAGCGCCGGTGAGGCGAAGTCGTGGTGTTGCTGGTTGGCTGACCAGGGTGTCGTGGCGGTGGGCAGGAACTCGCCGGGTACGCGCAGCGGCTGACCGTACACAAGCTCTGCTGCCGATGCGTGGAGGTCTTCTTTAACCGCGGTGCGCAGGCCGAGGAGGACCCACGGGAGTCGAGCGGTCCAGGCGCCGTCCTGGAGGCTGGCTCGAAGAGATGCCTTCAAGGATCTGTGGAACCGCTCACATAGTCCGTTGGCTTGGGGGTGGTACGCTGTGGTGCGGTGAATGGTCACCCTGAGATTGCGTGCGACGGCGGTCCAGAGTTCAGAGGCAAATTGCAGACCTCTGTCTGACGTCATGTCAGAGGGGACGCCGAACTGTGCGACCCAGGTGCTGACGAAGGCTCTGGCGATGTCGGCGGTGGTGGTAGAGATCCGTGGAATTGCCTCGGGCCAGCGCGTGGTGCGGTCAACGATCGTCAGCAAGTGCGTGTGGCCTTGCGACGGCGGCAGGGGCCCGACGATGTCCACGTGGATGTGGTCGAATCTACACGAAGGGACGGTAAACTTCTCGAGGGGTGCTTTCGTGTGTTGCTGCACCTTGGCCCGTTAGCAGGCTAGGCAGGAGTTGGCCCAAATACGCACATCCTTGCGAAGGCCGCGCCAGACAAAGCGGTTGGCTACCAATTTGATGGATGCGCGGGCGCCGGGGTGGGAGAGGTTGTGGAGAATCTCGAATACCCGGCGGCGCCAGGACGCTGGGACGACGGGCCGAGGTTGACATAGGGATATGTCGCACTTGACCATGACTGCTGTCGGGCCACAGGCGACGTCGGCCAGGCGTAGCCCTGGTAGGTTGGTAGGTGCGGAGAGCAGATCAGGGTCGGTGATCTGGTCTGCTGCGAGTTGAGCGTAGTCGACTGCCAGGTGTGCGGCGTGGATGGCGGGGCGGGAGAGGCAGTCGGCTACCACATTGTCTCGGCCGGAGACGTGTTGGATGTCCGTGGTGAACTCGGACACTGCCGCGAGCTGGCGCTGCTGCCTGGCGGACCAGGGGTCAGTTGTCTTTGCCATTGCGAATGTCAAGGGTTTGGGGTCAACAAACGCAGTGAAGGGGTGGCCCTCCAGCAAAAAACGAAAATGGCGGACCGCCAGGAACAGCGCGAGGAGCTCGCGGTCGAGGGTGCTGTACTTGACCTCCAGGGGGCGTAGTTGGCAGCTGAAGAAGGCAAGTGGTTGCCAGGCGCCGTTGACCCACTGCTCTTACACGGCGCTACCCTGGCATTGGGCCGTGGGTGCGCGAGCAGGGTGGCATTGGCGAGCGCGGTCTTGGTGGAGTCGAAGGCTGCTGACGCGTCTGCCGTCCATTCGACCGCCATCTTGCCGCTCCTGCCCCGGAGGGCTTCATACAGGGGCCTCATGAGGGACGCCGCTTTGGGGATGAAGCGGTTGTAGAAATTCACCATCCCGAGGAACTCCTGGAGGCCTTTGATGGTGGTGGGGCGGGGAAATTGTTGGACGGCCTGCACCTTGGTGGGCAGGGGAATGGCCCCAGCATGGGTGATGTGGTGGCCGAGGAAGTCGATCTTGTCCAGGCCGAACTGGCATTTGGCTGGGCTGAGGATGAGCCCGTGGTCGCTGAGGCGCCCGAACAGGATGCGAAGGTGTTCGAGGTGTTCCTGCTTGGAGGAACTGGCTACCAGGATGTCGTCCAGGTAGACGAACAGGAACTTCAGGTCCCAAAGGACCGAGTCCATGAGCCATTGGAATGCCTGGGCCGCGTTTTTGAGGCCGAAGGGCATCTGCAGGAACTCGAAAAGGCCGAAGGGGATGATTACGGCCGTCTTGGGGATGTCTGCGGGGTGGACGGGGACTTGGTGGTAGCCACGCATCAGGTCGACACTGGAAAAGACTGAGCGGCCGGCCAGTCTAGCCAAGAAGTCCTGGATGTGCGGCACGGGGTACCGATCAGGGGTGGTGGCGTCGTTGAGGCGGCGGTAATCCCCGCAGGGGCGCCAACCCCCGCCTGGTTTGGGGGCAACGTTCAGTGGGGAGGCCCAGGGACTGTTGGAGCGGCGGATGATGCCGAGCTGTTCCATGGTGGCAAACTCAGTCCGCGCGATCTCCAGTTTGGCCGGGTCCAGCCTGCGGGCGTGGGCGTACACTGGGGGGCCTGTGGTGGGGATGAAGTGTTCCACCCCGTGTTTGGCGGCCTCCGCGGAGAAGGTCAGATTGGTAAGGGCCGGGAATTCGGCCAGGAGTGCCGAGTAGTCATCCGTGGCCTGGGTGTGGCACTGTGACGCCATGTCGGCGGGTTGACGGGAGGCCATGGCATCCAGGATGGGGGACTTGGTGTTCATGTCCACGAGGCGGTGTCGAGGGATGTCTACCAGTAGGCCGTGGGCGCACAGGAAATCTGCGCCGATGAGAGGGTAGAGCACCTGGGCAGTGATGAACTCCCATCAGTAGCGGCGACCAGCGAGGTCGAGGGTGACTGTGCGGGTGCCGTACGTCCGGATGTCCGAGCCGTTAGCAGCAGCCAGCGCCGGTCCTCGTTTGCCCTTTTGGATGTCGAGGATGGAGGCCAGGATGATGCTGTGCTGAGCTCCAGTGTCGCACAGGAACCGGCGGCCGGTTTTGTCATCCATGACGTACAGCAGGGAGCCCGCATGGCCCACAGCCATCGCGGGGGCTGGTACGGGGGCGGACTTGAAAGAGCAGGGTGGTGTGCACCGTTGTGCCCTGGCGCCGAACCGTGCGTGGTAGTAACAGTGGCCCGGGTTAGTGGGGCGCGAAGGCCCCGTGAGCCCGGTGGCTGGGCCTTGTGGCCGCGTGGTGACCGGTGAGGGGCGCGCCCAGGCAGTGGCTGCCAGGTCCGTAGTGACGTTGCGGCTGGAGTGAGCGGACAGCAGCTTGTCGGCCTTATCGGCCAGGGCTTCCAGGTCCGTGAGGCCGGACGCCACGATCGCTGGGCGGATGCTGGGAGGTAGCTGGCGGATGAACAGCGTGCGGAAGAGGGATCCGGGTGGGCTCTCGTCGTTGAGGGAGAGCATGTGGGAGAGGAGGTCTGACGGTGAGGCATCACCGAGGCCTGGAATGTCGAGGAGGTGGCAGTTTCGCTGGTATGTCGAGGCCGTAAATTTTTTAAGGAGCGCGGCCTTAAGATGTGCATACTTGCCCTCCTCTGGTGGGTTCTGCAGCGCTGTCCAGACCTTCATAACTGTGGAGCTATCGAGTGATGTGACGAGGTAGTCGTACTTCGTCCCATCTGTGGTGATGTGTCGCAGCCGGAATCGGGACTCGGCTTGGAGGAACCAGGCTTTGGGCTGGTTTTCCCAAAACTCCGGCAGTTTCACGGAAACTGCATTCGTGTCCGCCATTGCAGTGCTTGGAATACGTTCTGAGCGTCGGGGTCACCAATGTTGTGGCTGCCGCGAAGCACGAATTGAGGCCGAGTCAATATGTGGAGCACATGGCTTTTAATTACATACTCCTTGGCAAAATGGCTGCTACAACTTCTCTCTGCAAAACCCTACCAGTTGAGGGCGACGCCCGCTCTTTATAAGTTCACACTGAGGGCGACACCCACTCCTTTTTTCATGCCTTAAAGGCAGCATGCGCCTTCAAGGCAAGGTGCCCGATTTATTGTCCACGGATGGAAAAGTGGATTGCGCCCATTTAGGTGGCGATCCGCCACAATATTAATATTGAGCAGCTAGACTATTTGTGATTTGTGTTTATTTTCACCCAAAGTATACACCTGGTATATGGATACAACAACAACAACTTGCATTTATGTAACACCTTTAACGTAGTAAAATGTCCCAAGTTGCTTCACAGGGGTGTTATCAGACATAATTTGACACCGAGCCACATAAGGAGATATTAGGGCAGATGACCAAAAGATTGGTCAAAGAGGTAGGTTTTAAGGAGCATCTTAAAGGAGAGAGAGGTGGAAAGAGGCAGAGAGGTTTAGGGAGGGAATTCTAGAGCTTAGGGCCGAGGCAACAGAAGGCACGGCCACCAGTGGCCAGAATTGGAGGAGCGCAGAGATCTCGGCGGGGGGGGGGTGGTTGTGGGGCTGGCAGAGATTAGAAATAGGGAGGGGCGAGGCCATGGAGGGATTTCAAAACAAGAATTAGAATTTTAAACCTGTCTATACCAACAAAACTTCTTCTGCAGTGTTAGCCTACTCAAGACTGACACAAGGCATTGATCACTATTTATAGCTCTCAGCAACTGACTCGCTGAAGAGTGAGGATCGATTTTTACTAACTAAGAGTAATCTTCTTGGATAACTCTTGTACCTACATCACATTTTGTGGCTATTGTGATCATTCTATTGCTAGGAATGTGAATTTTGTAATAATATGTGCCTAAATGCGAAGGATAAATTCTTGGACACGGAGTCAAACACTTGCCGTTTATTAAAAGTTCAATGTTACATATATGCATGGCCAACATCGAGATTACAGAGGATGCTTTGCCGCACAGGATACACACATTACAACTTGACTCTCTGATATCTCCCTTTCCCAACCTATAGCTACGATTTCACTGCGTTCATACAGTTGCTAGCTGCGGTAATCCTATAGGCCTCGGCATCCATGGCCCTTCTCGCAGTTTCCATCTCCATTCTGGCGTCTTACGGTCTCGAGTTGTACAGAAAAACTTTGGTGTTTTAGTGTGACACAAAAAAAGCCATGACACCAACATAACGATATTGAGTCTCCAATTTAGAGTGATAAAGTGAATTCATTCACGGGATGTGGGCGTCGCTGGCAAGGCCGGCACTTATTGCTATTCCCCTAATTGCCCTCGAGAAGGTGGTGGTGAGCCGTATTTTTCAACCGCTGCAGTACTTGTGGCGAAGGCACTCCCACAGTGCTATTAGGGAGGGAATTATTTTTTTTGCAGCAGTTTGCTCTGCCATTCGAGGGCAGTTAAGAGTCAACCACATTGCTGTGGATCTGGAGTCACAAATAGGCCAGATCGAGTAAGGACGGCAGATTTCCTTCTCTAAAGGACATTAGTGAACCAAATGGGTTTTAACGACAATCCGGTAATTTTCCAGTCACCATTACTGACGCTAGCTTTTTAATTCCAGATTTATTTAATTAACTGTCGCCCGATCATTAGTTCAGCCCTGTGGATTACTAGTCCAGTAACATAACCACTATGCTACCGTACCCATATCGACATTGTTAGTTGCTTTTGCGGTCTTTAATTCTAAGATTTAACTGCAGATCTAAATGAATTATTTTTGTTCAATGCTTTTCCTTACTATATCTATGCCTGCTGTGATGTATCTTGTATCCAGTTCTGTCCAGGGAGCCCACTTGGCTTCTTGACTAGGCACGATATTCAGGTCATTTGGCATCCTTTCTTCATTAATATGAAGATTATCCTAGCGAGAGTTCCTCCATGTTTGGTCCTTTAAAGGATCCAGCAACTTTCCTGCTACTTTGGGGTGAAAGATGTTCCTGGGAATGGTCTTGGGCAGGTCAGGGGAGCAAAGAATTGACCTCCAAATGCGTCACTTTTGGAAGGCAGTTTTAACCCTACCCATCCAGCAGAAACCAGGCGGGCGGGCAATTAAAATCTCCCGGGTTACTGACCTGCCAGAAAACCACCAGGAACACACCCTTCCGAATTTTAAATAAAAACAGAAAATGCTGGAAATGCTCAGCAGGTCAGGCAGCATCTGTGGAGAGAGAAACAGAGTTAACGTTTCAGGTCGATGACCTTTCGTCAGAACTGCCTGACCTGCTGAGTATTTCCAGCATTTTCTGTTTTTATTTCAGATTTCCAGCATCCGCAGTATTTTGCTTTTGTACTTCCGAATTTTAACCTGCTCTATTGGTCAGGCGGCAAGGAGGCCCGCTCAAAGCCAGCAGGGTCCTTCTTTACACACGCATGTTGGGTCCCGATGACATCACCAGGACTTGACTGCAATTTTAACTGGAAGGCGTGAGCGGGGGAAGCCGCTGTGGCTTTCAAGCCGGGAGAAAACAGTGAGGAAGAAGAACCGGGGCCAGAAGAGGCACAAAGAGGTGAAGTTTTTTTCCTTTACTTTCCTTATGGAGTCAGGAGGAGCTGTTCAGAAAGGTGCCGGCAACATTTAAATAAAGCCCAGGAAGGTAAAATAGCTTGGGTCTAATTTCTGGAGCAGCGGGTGAATTCCAACTCACCTACCCTCCCGGAGTTAAAATTGGGGCCTAGGTTTTGGATGGCTAGAAGTGCAAGTGGATGACCTTCCCGTTATAAATTTCCATTGATAACTTTGATATCATTGTTTCCCATTCTGAATCCTCCTGTGAAAACACTTTCCACTTTTGTAGTCTGTTACTGTGTTGGACATTTTTTTCTATACACACATGTAGCATTCTTCTCAGTGTCTTGGGCAATACTTATCTCTCAACCAGCACCTAAAACAAGATTATCTGGTCATTATCACATTGCTGTTTGTGGGAGCTTGCTGTGCGCAAATTGGCTGCCTACATTACAACAGTGACTACTCTTCAAAAGTGCTTCATTGGCTGTAAAGTGCTTTAGGACGTCCTGAGGTTGTGAAAGGCTCTATATAAATGCAAGTTTCTTTCTCTTTCTCTCGCTTTCTTTCTTTCCCTCTTTCTTTTCTTTTCTTTTCATTCCTTTCTTCATAAAGGATTGCACATCCCCTGTATTTAATTTACTAGATTAAAATGGGAAGTGTAATATATGGGGGTAGAACAAATGAAGGACAGAGACAGGATGAGTTGCCAGTCCATGTGCTTGCTTTACTAGGCCAGAGCGAACTGAGCATGCTCATACTAAACCATGTGACAGACCATGTGATAATACATTACACTGCTTTCCCCTTGAAAAAAACATATGTATTCCCCTCTCAAATACAACAAAGCTATGGTCCCACCTTTCCCAGCATTACATGTACCACATAACAAAAGCTCCTGGCTTTTTTGAAAAATAAACTACAAATTAAGTTTAATAACAGGTTTGCGGAGCCTTCCTGATCTCCTTACTGAAGGTTTTGGTGTAGAACCAATTTTCAGGCTTTTTTGTTTTAGTTCCGACCTCAAAGAAGTAGGTACCACCACTCTGTTTCCCCACTTGATACAACCTTTCTCACAAGACAATTCAGTAAGACGGTTATGGAATGGTTTCAATTCTGTGTCCAGACACTGATCGGTCCATCCATCCAAGGTGTTTTCTTACGCTCTTTTCAGTACTGAGTCCTTTTGAGTCTCATCTGCAATCTCAGTTGCATTCATGGGAAAGTCTTTATCAACTGCACCTAGCGTGAAAAACTCACCTTCACTCCCAAAACTTGAGTCTTCATGTAGCAACCTGGACAAGGCATCTGCAATTGCTTTTTGCTTGAAGTGTGATATTCAATCGTGTAGTCATATCGTGACAACAACACTGCCCAACGTTGCATTCTTGATGCGGCCATTGCAGGGATGGCAGATTTGGGCCCCAATATTGCTAGGAGCGGTTTGTGATCGGTTATCAGGGTAAACTTTCTGCCGATCAGGAACTGTTGGAATTTCTTGTTTCAAAATACTATGGTGAGAACTTCCTTTTCAATTTGCACATAGCTTCTTTCGCTCTTTGTGAGGGTTCGCGATGCGAACGCAATGGTTTCTCTTGGCTGTCATCCATTACGTGGCGTATGACAGCTCCCACACCATAGCTGGAAGCATCACACGCTAACTTAAGCTCATGCTCTGTGTCGTATTGCACAAGTAGAGCATCGCTAGAGAAACTTCTCTTACAAGTGTCGTAAGCTTCCTGTTGGGCTTTTGTCCACTTCCACTGGACATCCTTCTTGAGGAGCTCGTGCAATGGAGCTAACATGGTCGCTAACTCAGGTAAGAAACGTGCATAGTACTGGACCATTCCAAGGAAAGATCTTAACTCAGACACGTTCTGTGGCTTTGGAGCATTGATGACAGCATCAACCTTTTCCTTCACTGGTTGCAAGCCATTTGCATCAACTTTCAAACTAAGGTACACAACACGGACTGCACAAAAGCACATTTGCTCATTTTCAATTTTACATTGTGGGCATTCAACCTTTGAAGCACTATATCTAACACCTCTAGATTTTCTTCCTCACTGCTTGTTGCGATCAGCACATCATCTTGATTGCATAAGCAATTTGGAATTCCTTGCAAAATCTTATCCATCGTAGCCCGGAAGATTTTGGGGGAGGACTTTACACCATACGCAGCTTGGTGTATGAGTGCAGTCCCTTGTGTGTGTTGATGGTGAGATACTGTTGACTCTCTTTGTCAACATTCAGCTGTGCGTAAGCGTGCGACAGGTCAAGCTTGGAGAAAACCTTTGACCCAGAGAGTGCTGCATGCAAATCTTGTGATGTAGGTAATGGGTACTGCTCATCCTCAACTGCTTGGTTGATAGTAACTTTGTAGTCACTGCACAAGTGTACAGCTTTGTCTGCTTTGGGCACTACCACAATCGGGGTAACACATTCACTTCATCAGTTTTCACTAGCGCTCCGTTCTCTCTCCGCTTCTCTAGCTCTTCCCCCCACCTGACTTTTCAACGCATAGGGGTCCGGCCTTTCCTTACAATAGACAGGCTTCACGTTGGACTTGATGCAGATATGTGCATCATACCCAGTGATGCCCTCATAGATGTCTGTGAACGTGCTTTCGTACTTGTTCAGCTTTGTGTTGAGTCGCATCTACACTGAAGATGTTTTTCCAGTCTAGTTTTAACTTTCTCAACCACTCTTTGCCCATCAGGGTTGGCCTGTTGTTGTAGCTCACTACAATAATAGACAGCTTTACTGACTGGCCATTGTGCTGAACTGTACATTCCATTTGTCCACATGTCTCTAGGATTTCTCCAGAGTCAGTTTTTAACTCTACGGCACTCTTTGTAAGTGGTATTTGATTAAACTTACACTCATACATGTCCCAACTCATGATAGAGCAGTCCGCCGCCGTGTCGATATACATATCAATATATTGCTCGTTGATCAAAGGTTTTGTACGGAAGTCTTTCTCACGACTGCTAGTGTTGCCGCTAGTGGCATAGATACTGTAGATGCCTAGTCTTCAACATCAGGTGTGTTCACTTCAATATTGTGAACTCCTCCCTTTTGTTGTCGCTGCTTTGCATTGCCACTAGAATGGTTCTTACTTCCTGCTTCAGATCTAGCTCTGCAAGCTGTTGAAATATGGCCTTGCTTCTGGCAGTGAAAACACTTCGCATTTCTGTATTAGCAGGACTGTGGCGAGTGATTTCCATTGCAGCGACAACAATTCACTGAACTGCTCTCACCAACAATCTTTTGACCCAGTCTCACAGCTTTAGGTTCGGCAGTGGCTTTGTGACTGTAGACCTCAGCTGCACTAGTCACTTGAGTTGGACGGAGCTCCCTAGCATTCTTAGATGCCATCTCCATAGATAGGGCAATTCTGCATGCTATGTGAAACGTTAGGTTCGGAGTGTTCAGTAACTTGGTCTGTGTGCTCTCATCCACCTGTCCACACACAAACATATCTCGCAACACACGATCCAAAAATGTGCTGAAGTTACAATGTAAAGACAGGTTCTTAAGAGCTACAATGTACTCACTGAGGGTTTCACTTTGATTTTTTTGTGGTACCAAACTTATCGCTCTCTGCTATTTCTAATGGCTTTGGGTCGAAATGGTCCTCGAGTTTCTCGACAATGTCTTCAAATGACACATCCCTCGCTTTCCCTGGCGTGAGTAGGTTTGTCAAAGTTCAGTAGACATCTGGCCCGATCTCCATTAGAAAAATTGCTTTTTTACGTTCATGAATTACTTTATTTTGAGCTTGAACATTCTCATCTGCACCTTTGGTCTCAATAATATTATTGGCCCTAAAAACATCTCCATCCGCTCAATGTAAGAACGGAATGGTTCGTGAGCTCGATCATACAGGCCGAGGCTTCCGATGAATCCCGTAGGCGCGGCCATGATTGTCCCGATCCCGTTGAACAGTGACTCTGTTGCTATGTATACATATATGCTAAAGCGAAGCACAGATGATTCTGCACGAGCAATAATTCAGTTTAGATGTCGCAAATTCACCTTAAACTTTTCCACTCGAGGGTTGAACACTGTGTCCTTCCATGATCCCTAAAAATGGCTTTGGGATCCTATTCTCGTCGCCAAAAATGTAATATATGTGGGTAGAACAAATGAAGGACAGAGACAAAAGTGGAGAAGTTATGCTGAACTTTTATAAAGTGCTGGTTAGGCCACAACTGGAGTATTGCATCCATTTCTGGTCACTACACTTTAGGAAGGATGTGAAGGCCTTTGAGAGGGTGCAGAGGAGATTTACCAGAATGGTTCCGGTGAGGGGGGATCTTAGCTAGAAGGACAGGTTGGAGAAGCTGGATTTGTTTTCATTAGAGCAAAGGAGGTTGAGGGGTGATTTGATAGAGGTGTACAAGATTATGACGGGTTTGGATAGGCTAGACTAGTTGATGGTACAAGGACTAGGGGACACAGATTTAAGGTTTTGTACAAGAGATACAGGGAGAATCTGAGGAAAAACTTTTTTACGCAGCAAGTGGTGAGGACCTGGAACTCGCTGCCGATGGAAGTGGTAGAAATGGAGACACTCAGGGCTGGATTTTGTCTTGGGGTCGGGTTGGGGTCGTGTAATCCGCATTTTGTGTTTCCCCCCCGACTCCAGATTAATGTGGATGCCTGATGCAATTTTCACTTAATTGGGCAATTGAGTTGGAGCATGTGGGAACCCATCAACTAATTAGTGTTTTCAGTCTGAAAGCCGCCTCTGTCATCATTGCTGACTGGCTAGTCTCAGAGACTGTTGGTGAGAGATTTTGATATGGACCTGGATGCAAAAATGGGTGGTGGTGGTGTAGAGGAGAAGCAGAGAGAGAGAGAGAGAGAGAGAGATTTTTTTGCCCAGCAAGTCCTCCCCGGCAGTCTCTGAAGACATTCAATGCAGTAGCATCAGAGGCGACTTTCACACCTAATACTACTACTACCTTCATCACATCTCCGTTGTAATAGTGGACCTTGCAGCCGATAGTCAGCTATCCACTTGTGCTCCCGCCAGGTTTCACTGGAGTGTTTCACACCAGGCGTGCTTCACGTCAGAAGAGGGTTAAACTAGCTACAGCATTTCAAAATGGCATTACAGAGCCAATTTAGAGCTTGTTAAGGGCTTTAATGGCCTCTCCTGCCTCTTGAAGGCGGGACGGAGTCGGGAACCCCGCGACTGATTATGTCAAAATTGCGTGGAGGCGGGATGGAGTCGGGATGGGGTCGGAAACCCCGACCCCGCAAATTTAACCCCCCACACGCCTCCAAACCCGACTCCATGGGTCATTCAAAATCCAGCCCTCAATGTTTTCAAGGGGAGACTGGATAGGCACTTGAGGGAAATAAACTTGCAGGGCTACGGGGATAGAGCGGGGGAATGGGACTGACTGGATTGCTCTACAGAGAGCCAGCACGGACTCGATGGGCTGAATGGCCTCCTTAAGTGCCGTTATGACTCTGTGGGCTGGATTTTCATCGGGCCGTTGAGGTGGGATTGGAGGCGTGTGGGTGGTTAAAATTGTAAAAACTGGCGGGCGGGCCCGACCCTGCCTCCATCCCGCCTCCACGCAATTTTCATTAAATCTTCTCTACTGGTCCCGTCTCCGTCCCGCCTCCAAGAGGCGGGATAGGCCATTAAGGCCCTTAACAAGCACTAAATTGCCTCTATAATGCCATTTTGATAGGCCTTTGTGATTTTAAACCCTTTTCCCACGTTATGCACGCCTGTTCTGAAACACGACGGTGAAACCTGGCGGTAGCACAATTGGATTGCTGACTATCAGCTGCAGCTCAACCATTAAATAGGAGATTTGATCAGCCATCATTTGCAGGTGGCAGAACTTTGCTGTCTCAGGTCTGGGGGAACTTTTAGAAGGCATAACCACAGCTGTGGAAGTTTGGAGCCTGACACCCATCTCCAGTGTGACCTCCTGGGAAACCCCCCTCGCCACCTTGACTGAGCGCTTCCTCAACTGAGGCATATACCAGAAGCATGGGAGCCATTTATTTCCTTCCCTTCTGGACATCAGATTAGGTCGAAGACCAGCCGCAGCACCAGCAGAACCATGAACAACAGCAGCACCAACAGCAGCAGCACCAACAGCAGCAGCAACAACAGGAGCGCCAAGCTGCTGCTCACCCACCTGAAGCTGCACAGGTCAGAAGGGGCCAGCGCATGGAAGCCCGTCGGCGCAGGAGATACCCCCCAAACAGGGTCTACAGACACAGGGTCAGCTATCTCAACATGTCTGAGCAGCAGTGCCAAAGGCGGCTCCGACTTTCGCGAGAGGTAGTGGGTGACATCTGCGCAATGCTGCAACAAGACCTGAAGCCCAGAGGTCCAGGTGGACAACCCTTACCAGTGGCCGTCAAAGTCACCACCGCACTCGACTTTTTTGCCTCAGGTTCATTCCAGGGACCAGCAGCAGACATCAGCGGCATCTCCCAGGCGGCCGCACACACTTGCATCACGCAGGTAACCGATGCCCTCTTTACCATCGCGCACACTCACATCCATTTCACCAAGGATCAAGCAAGTGTCAAGGCGCGTGCGGTTGGATTAGCTAATCTGGCAGGCTTTCCAAGGGTGCAGGGCATCGTTGACTGCACACATGTGGCCCTTAAGGCATCCCATCGCAATCCAAGTATTTTTGTCAACCGCAAGGGCTTCCACTCCCTCAACGTTCAGCTGGTGTGTGACCACAAGAAGGAAATTTTGCATGTTTGTGCCAAGTACCCTGGCCGTTGCCATGACTCCTTCATACTGCGGCAGTCTAGTGTGCCTCTGCTATTCAGTCCACCAGACCAACTTAACGGATAGCTACTTGGAGACAAGGGCTATCCCCTGAAGACATGGCTAATGACGCCGTTGAGGAGCTCATCCAATGAAGCTGAGGAGAGCTACAACTCCAGCCACATGTCCACCAGAGCCATAATCGAGCAAACCATCGGTTTGCTGAAGATGTGCTTCAGATGACTGGACAGATCAGGTGGAGCCCTGCAGTACTCAGCAGCCAGGATCTCCAGAATCGTCATGGTTTGTTGTGCACTTCACAACATGGCACAGCGTCGTGGCTTGCAGATTCCTGAGGACCAAGTGGCTCGTCACATATCCTCCTCAGAGGAGGAGGAGAGCGAAAACGAACATCTTGCAGAGGCCCATCAACCAGCAGCAGCAGTACGCGAGAACATTGCTGCCCGGGATGCAAGGAACGCACTCATCTTGGCCAGATTTGCTTAGCCTAGTCAATCAAGCACTTTTGCCTCGCAGCTTCTTACCTGAGCCTCGACAATGGCCAAGAACCAACGGATTCCTAGCAATTTGAACACCATACTGACAATTGCAAGTAATCCTAAGCCCTCAATGTGGAAGTCCCTTTCACAAAATGACACACGCCACAACGCCACAACTACAGCAGTAGCCATCAGATTTTTTATTTACAGTAATCATCTGATGGCTTTTTAACATAAAACATCAAAATTCATCCAAGTGACTACCCTTGTGAATATTTGTGCACTATCTTTCTCTTACGCATGCTCCTACGTGGTGCTTCCCCTGTGGCTTCAGCAGATGTGGAGGCCTCTTGCTCACTTTCTTGCTGCTCCTGTCTCGACACCTTTGGCGGGCGTCCTCTGGTGTTGCGAACCTGTGAGGGCTCGCCAGCAGTCTGCTGCTCCTGCGGCTGTGCAGGGGATAAGATGCCCATCTCAGTTGGGTGAGGACTCTGGTGGGGCTCTGACTGAGGGCTTTGCAGTGGCATGGTTGCTTGAGCGCTTGGAGAGGAGCCCCCACTTCCTTGTTGTCTGCCACCAACATCCCTCTCATGGGTCAGCCCCACTTCAGAGCTAGCAAGTGGCTTGACAGCACCTTGCTGCCCTTCAGGGGGGCCATGAGGACCCATTTCTGCACTTGAAGTCCTACTCCAGAGGACTTCCATGAAGGTCTGGTTTCTATGCTCAGTAGCTGACCATTGCTCCTCAAGATATGTCAGTCTATTCTGAACAATGACCATGTTTTCTACACTCTGGCGACTTAGCTCCTCCATGGCCATAGCCATCCTCTCCTCTACTGTAGCCATCCTTTCCACAGAGGTTGCCATCCTTTCTGTGGTGATGTGTTCATGCGCCAATGACTTCATAAAGGCTCTGCTCATGTTCGCAATGGACTCCTCCATTCGCTCCACACTTGCAGCGACCCTGGAGACAAAACCTGCCAGAGACTCTTGCATCTGTTCCTGGAGTTCCAGCACCGCTGATCTTATGGATGGACCCAGAGGCAGAGGGTTGACATGCTGTTGAGCCGAGCTAGGAGAGTCCTGTGCCCTCCGACTAGGACTCTCCTCTGCTGTCCCTATCTCCACTATCTGCTGATTCTCACTTGTGAGCTGTGATACACCAGGTGACAACACTAATCTATCTCGCGATGTTCCCTCCGAGGTGTGAGTGTCTGCGCTGTTGCTGGGTGCGCTGATTCTGCTGACACTGCACCCTCAGAGGTTGCAGCTTCCTCTGAGGAGCCTTGAGGCTCAGGCTCTTCCTCCTGGATAGTGGGGACGGGGGCTTGCGATGGTCCTGGGGGGGAGTAAAGGAAAGAGTCAGAGATGTGAGGCCAAGGTTACATGCACATTGCATATTGCAGATGATCATAAGTCCATCTGTTAGAGCTTCAGAATCATTATCACCGACTCATGCAATGTCATTGAGAGAGATGGAAAACTATTCTGTCACCAGCTTGCTGTGATGCGCCCGTCTGTCCGTCCCCCACTTGGGAATCTTCCTCCACTCCCACCATCTCCAGGACCGCCTCCTCCCAGGTGGTGAGCTGGGCTACTGAGGGTGGCCCCCCTCCTGTCCTCGCTCTTTCCCTCTTATTGTGAGTTCGCTTTTCCTGCAATGAGGGAGACAAGTGGAGTTTGAGTGAGAATGAAGGAGTGAGTGTAGAGAATCCATAGCATAGATGCTTAGAAGGAGACAAAGATGGAGTGAGGTGGCAAGACCAAGGGCCCTCCCTGTGTGTTGTAAGTTGTAATTGCATCACAGTGATAGGAAGTGTGAGGGCTGCATAGTCGAATAGTTAGGTGAATGTGACCATAGAGAGAGAGGGAATGGGTAAGGGTGCATGGATGTCAGTGTCAAGTGGGATGTGGAGGAAGAGATTGCTAAAGCTGAGTGCTGGTGAGGAGAGGCAATGGGGATCAGATTGAGGGTGATGGGAAATTCATACTCACTTTTTCAGTTCGCAGAAGTTCATGAAGCCTCTTCCTGCACTGAAGCCAGGTTCTGCGGGTTATTGACAAAGAGTTGACCTCCTCTGCCACCTGGATCCACACAGCCTTGGTTTGCTGGGGAGGCTTCTTCCTCCCTGAGAAGGGAAGAGCACCTCTCTGTTTGCTCTTGCTCCCTCTACTAAAGCCTGCAGGGCAACGTCATCAAAGCAGGGTGCAGACCTAGGTCTCTGGCTGGCCATTCTTCCTGCAGCTGCCTCTAACATGCAAGGTCAAAAGCTTGGCAGTCTGCAGAAGAAGCAAGGCTTGTTGCAGACCTTAAATGCAGCAGCAATGATGACGTCATCGGAGGCGACTTTCAGACTGGAAAAACTCACTGGCCATGGGTTCCCACACGTTGGAACTCAATTGGCCAATTAGGTTAAAATGGCATCATTCTCCCACATCGATTTAGAAACGGGTGGCTAACACGAAATTCGGATTACATGGCCCCGGCCCGCCTCAGTATCAAAATCCAGCCCTATGACTCTATGACAGGATGAGCCCATCCACCACCTTAAACATTCACTCCCTCCACCACCGGCGTACCGTGGCTGCAGTGTGTACCATCTACAAGATGCACTGCAGCAACTCGCCAAGGCTTCTTCGGCAGCACCTCCCAAACCCACGACCTCTTCCACCTAGAAGGACAAGGACAGCAGGCGCATCGGAACACCACCACCTCCAAGTTCCACTCCAAGTCACACACCATCCTGACTTAGAAGTATATCGGCCGAACCTTCATCGTCGTTGGGTCAAAATCCCTGGAACTCCCTCCCTAACAGCACTGTGGGAGTACCTTCACCACACGTACTGCAGCGGTTCAAGAAGGCGGCTCACCACCACCTTCTCAAGGGCAACTAGCGATGGGCAATAAATGCTGGCCTTGCCAGCGACGCCCACATCCCATAAAAACTAATAAATGTTCTTGCTTTACTAGGCCAGAGCGTACTGAGCATGCTCATACTAAACCATGTATTAAACCACGTGACAAACCATGTGATAATACATTACAGAAAGCATGATAACTAATCATAGGAAGAAGTTAGAAATGGAACATGGCAGCATTTCAAAGTCCTGACCAGAGCGTCTGTAGCGGAGTTGAAGGACAGACAGTGATGATGCCTGAAGCTTACACACACTTGCCAATCATTCTGGATTACTTGAATCAGTCTTCATTTCTTGCGGCATTAGCTTAAATACGTGATTGCTCTCCCAGAGGAGAATGAAGCTTGTCAGAATGTCAGCAGGAAACTAATGGTATTCGAATTATGTGTTTAGCAACTTGCACAGAAATTGCATTTGCATTTAAATTCGAGACACACATGTCACCTACAACTGGTGCAGATTGAGCTCTCACCTACCTTGTTAAAGAATACCGCTGTTAACAACTTGTTATAAACCATTTTACTCAACTGCAAGATATCTAACATTAGTTTACAGCATAACTGACCTGTTCCTGTTCCTGGTTATTATTAAGAGTGCTCTGCTTTGTCTGCTAGATGTGGAGGACTCTATTACGCAGTGCAGTACATGGATCTTCACACAGGGCACATAATGTCATTTGCTCCCTCACAACGTCTACAACATAAACCTTCGAATAAAAATTGTGATGGATAACTCTTACATTACACAGTTTGGAAGTAGTGCCTAAAGCAAGGCGGGTTTAATCTTCGAATTTGAGCCAGGCCATGCAGGAATGAAATCAGGAAGCGCTTCTTTACACAAAGGATCGTGGAAATCGGGAACTCTCTCCCCAAAAAGCTATGGATGCTGAGGGTCAATTGAAAATTTCAACACTGAGATCGCGAGATTTTTGTTGGTTAAGGGTATCAAGCGACTATGGATCATAGGTGGGTAAATGGGTTTGAGGCACAGATCAGCCGTGATCTAATTGAATGGCGGAACAGGCTTGAGGGGCTGAATGGCCTCCTCCTCCTGTTCCTATGTTCCTAAAACTGAACTGTTGAAGGCAGTGACACTGAATCAATTTCGGACGGAAATCTTTCACACCAAGGTGGTCTGTCCATTCACTCGAATGCCTTTTAAGTTTTGTACTTTGGTCTAAAGTTGGCTTCAATAACAAGCAATGCTCAGATCTTGCTGTCTCAGGTATTGATAACATTACAGAGATGTTCTTCTGCAATGTTAATTTTTTCCCTTGGCACATTAGCTCATGAACACTCCCCCTACCTTAGTCCCATCTTCCACTCTTAACGTTAGTTATGCCAAAAGAAAAGCTGGCTGTCTCTTCATAGAAGGCAAACAATCGCAAAGCGGTTAGTCCTGAATTACTGTAAATAGACAGGCCTGATAAAACAAACTCTCAGACTTTTCCACCTGAGTGACAGTGGAAGCATGGACTATGGTTGGCTAAGGGCTGCTATATATCTTGTACAACAGGTAGATATTAAGGCAATGTTATTTTGTTAGCAAGAATAGAATCTGCCTGCCCTAGGGATCCCAAGGATGGAGGTTGTTGTATCCAGACACGAGAAGTACCAAAACCTCAATATCTCTTATTTTTCAACAAGTCATAAAGGAAAATATAGTACTGAGATTTATCTTTTGGATGCAAGCCCCATGTATAATTATGAAGAGGCTGGAGACTACACTTAATGATGTATTGGTTAGATTCCCCAGCCACTTGGACCTCCGTATGTCGAGGCCGGGCAATCATTGCCGTGATTCCTTTTGGCAGATCTGCACTGCGCCAGATCTCGGATGAGACGTTAAACCTGAGGCCCCCGTCTGCCCTCCCGGGTGGATGTAAAAGATCCCGCGGCCACTATTTCGAAGAAGAGCAGGGGGGAGTTCTCCCCGGTGTCCTTGCCGATATTTATCCCTCAATCAATATCACTAAAAAAACAGATTATTTACCTCATTGCTGTTTGTGGGATCATGCTGTGTGCAAATTGGCTGCCATGTTTTCCTACATTACAACTGTGATCGCACTTGACAAGTAGTTCATTGGCTGTAAAGCGCTTTGGGACATCCCGAGGTCATGAATTGCGCTGTGTAAATGCAAGATTTTTTTTCCCTTTCATTCTGGCCTGTGCCTCATGGCACCCAAAAGCACTTTTAGCCCAAAATTATCTGGAGCTTCATAAAGCCCTGATTCCAATGCAACTAAAGGGTATTTGCCTAATAGAGTGAGCTCCTGATTCTCATGGTAGGAATGCGCCGTGCTTATCCATGTAAAGTGGGTGATGAATGACATACGCATTCTGTCAAGGCGTGTTACTGGATTTTTTGATTTCTGTGTTTTGATTGCTGCATTTTTGATTGGCGCAATTAAAATTCGAAATACGGGAACTCCTACAAGTGTCTCTTGAGTTTTTTGAAGGAGGAAGAAAAAGGTGAAAGGAGAGATGTGAAGCAGGCGCGCTGCTCACACCTGCACTTACGCACACAGCGGTACGTACAGAGCCAGACACGTCTACGTGGAACTGTCCAAGGGCAATTGAATTTGCCGGTTGCAGTGCAACAAGGAGGCAGTGATTGAGTCATGCAGTGTGCTGGAATCTGACCTGGAGACACCATCAATCACCATGCTCAGTGGCAGTGAAGATCACTGCAGTATCGAGTTTTCGTGCATCCAGATCCTGCTATGCAACCTTAGGGATCATCTGCAAAATAATTCAACCATTCATCTATCAAGCAGGTGATTGATGCATTAGTCCCCATGGCAAGGTGGCAACAGATAGATAGGCCACTGTACTATATCCACCTGAAATAATTTCTCCAAAGTGAAGGGTGTTACTGATGCCACCCTTGTGGCTACCAAACCCCCGACACAGAATACCACGGCAATCAGGAAGCGCAAGGGATTCCATCCCAATGCTGTGCGGGTACTTTCCCAGTGGCAGTAGTAATTGAGGCAGCTGGTCACTGGGAGTCAATGCCTCCTGGGATTGAAATAACAACAGAAAATGCTGGAAGCACTCAGCAGGCCAGACAGCATCCGTGGAGAGAGAAACAGAGTTAATGGCCCAGAAATTTGGGTCCCCACGGGTGAGTACGCGCTGTGTACTCACCCGTAAGGCCAACGAAAGTGGCGGTTTCGCGCATGCACTGCGCATGCGCGGGAAACCGGAACTTCCGTTCCCTTGAAGGAAGGGGTTCACGGGTCAACCGCATGTGCCGGAGAGGCAGCGCGTAGACCTAGAACTTCCGTTTTTTTTACAGGTTTCTCCGTGAGGGTAAGTCCCTAGCAGCTGTGCGTGGAAAAAGCAGGCGCAAGGCCTGCTTTTAACAAGGTAAGAGGTGAATTAAGTAAAATTGAAACATTTTTTCCACAGGTTTATCATTTTTAGATACTTTAAAGAAAGGTAAGTTTATTTTTAGCCCTGTTAAAAACTTAAATTAAAATTTTTAAAACATTTACATTTTTGTTTAAAATAGTTAATTTATGTAATTTATAGTTATTTTAAAAATGGGATTTAAGAAAAAAGTTATTTGAAGTTTTACTTAGGTTTTGGGGCCGATCTCTATTCATAGATTTGACAGGTCTTCCTGTCAAATCTATGAATGGAGATTCCCTGCTCCGATTGGCTCCCCATGGCCCACGTGATCCCAGGGGACGCTGCGAACTAGTTGCGCCCCTGGGATACGCGAGCACTGCACACCGGCAGCTGGAGGAGGCCCAGGATTGGAATCCCACGCGGGCCCACAGCACAACGGCAGGCGTGCTATGTAAGTGCACCTGCTATGCTTGCACCCGCGGGAAGCCTCCGACCGGAATTTCTGAATGTTTCAGGTCTGGGACCCTTCATCAGAACTGGAAAAGGTGAGAGATGTAACAGATTTTAAGCAGGTGCAGAGGCAGGGAAAGGGGGAGGGGAGGGGCGGAAGGAATATTCTGTGCTAGGGTAGGAGGCAAGAGAGATTAAATGTTGCAAATGGGGATGGCAAAATCATAAAGAGCCGCCTGAAAAATGGGGGCAGGGGTTATAGTCTGAAATTGTTGAACTCAATGTTGAGCCCAGAAGGCTGTAAAGTGCCTAATCGAAAGATGAGGTGCTGTTCCTCTCCTGGGATTGAGTTGGTTCTCAGCTTCCCTCGTGCCCGGACATATGTCCAACCTGCAGCCCATCCTGTCTATCAGTAACTGACTGTGCACTGCAACAATTCCTACATCACAATAGTGACTACACTTCAAAAGAACTTCATTGGCTGTTGTGAGAATATTTTAAAGTGGTCAATTATCCCAGCGGGCTTTGCGTTAACATTTTAGCCAGAGGGCAAATGCGGAGGAAGCGGGTGCGGGGATTGAATCTTGTTCCTGCTGCTTGCGAACAAGGGAAGCTGAGAGACGGAGAATGCTGAAATTCCCTTTGGCTGTAACTCCCAGGTCAGGAGGTGATCCCTTACCTAGATAAGAAAGTTGATTGCTAGGAGACCCACAAACTCAACCCCAGGAAACTGCTCTTGCTTGCAGCATTCGAAGGCAGCATCCAAGGCCATAAAATAACTAGGGCTCAAAATTCGTGGCCGCCACAAGAGTTGCCAATGTCGCCGCAGCCTCGGGTTAACGGCTGCTGACAATGGATGAAGCGGTACAAGAGGAAAATTCGTGCTGGCGGGCGAAAGATTTTTAGCCCAGTGCCAACTTACCACGTAACGCCCTCCTGGTGGCATTAGTGTCGGCATCGGAGGCGAAGTTGCCGTCCAGAAGCGGCGTTCAATCTTCCAACAGCCTGTGGAAACGAGGCAATAGTGTTCGCTAGGCATTGTGGGAAATTAAAAGGGCAATACATTAAAGGGGCCTTCTCCACTAATAAAAATAAAAATGAAGTAAAAAAAATGCAGTTTTCAGCCCTTACTGCCTTTTTAAAACAAAAGAAGTCCCAAATGGGAGTCTTCAGCTCTTAAAGCTGAGTTCCCTTCCGAACCTCAAAAAATGGGAAAAGTGCTTCAGCACTAGCGCAAATGGCTCAGCAAGCCAGGGAGGGGCACCCAGGGTCTCGCAAGCAGCACTCCAGCTTTGTGCAGGAGGGCAACACCGAGGCGGTCACTGCCAGCAGTGTCGCCCCACACCACCTGGCTCCAGTGCCCAAAGAAGCTTCATGACCTCAGACCACTGGTCAAGGTCAGTGAGTGCATCTTCAAAAGCCATCTCCTACCAACTGCTCCACTAGATTTACACACTGCTCAATGCTTGACTCTCCCTCCCGCAATCACTCACCTACCCACAATCTGTACCAAACAAGAGGCACACCTCCCATTCCTAGCCTCACCTCACCCCCTTGAAAGAGACGGTGCTGGCCATTCTCGGCAGGGGCATGGCTGAGCCCTCGGCCAGTGGTGGGGCTGAAAGGATACAAGATGCTGGTATCCAAATACATTACCCTCCTTCTGGCATGCACCTCTTGCTTTCCTGCCCTCCCCAAACCACCCTTGTGGCTTTCTCATTTCATACACCCAAGAAATGCAGCCTACCCAACCAGTGGTTGGCCAAAAAGAGGGAGAGGAGAGTGAAGAAGAAGAAGAACAACAAGAAGAAGATGAAACACCATCATTCGATTTCACACTCCCAGCCACCAGCTCTTCAACGTCGACCAGCAAGGCCATCTTCTGTGTCCCCCACTAACAGTCAGCAGCCTTCCACCAGCCATGCTGCAGCCACTGGGGTAGCACTGCGTGACATCACTAGGATAGGCAAAGGCACACACAAGATAGTCACTAAGAGAATGCATAAGGGTGATGAGTTGATTTCTTGATGTCATATTGGATGGATAGATATATAAAGTTGGATTGGAAAGTTTACTTTATGGTGGCTTTTATTTCAGCATCGTGGCCAAGAGGACGCTGTGACGGTCAATAACAGAGGGAAGGTAAGGTGCTGGACAAATTTTGAAAGGGGAACTCTGGTTGTTCTCACTGGTACCACAGGTGGATGATTCCATCTTGGATATCCCGGCCAGAAAGGGACTGCCTGGGTTGCATCCTTCCTTCTGCTTCCTCCTGTTCTGTTTCCTCCTTTTCGGCTTCTTCCTCTTCTACATCTTCCTCTTCTGCATCTTCCTCTTCCCTCTGTGAGCTGATGCTGTAAATCTGAAATGACAGCATAAAATTCTGGAAATACTCAGCAGGACACACAACATCTTGACCTGAGACGTGAACTCTGTTTCTCTTTCCATGGATGTTGCCTGACCTGCTGAATATTTGCAGCTTTTTCTGTCTTCTCAGAGGCCTTCCTTTACCATCCGAGGCCTTGCAAGCATCCACCAGCACTCCCCAAACGCTTAAAATACTTTTAACATGTATTGCAGCACACCACTACTTCAATAAAATAAAAAAAAAGTCCAAAAGCTTAAGTGCAATCTTACCTGAAAGATGATTGTGTCCCTTTAGAATTATAGAATCATAGAAATTTATGGCACAGAAGGAGGCCATTCAGCCCATCGTGTCTGTGCCAGCCGAAAGAGACCTATCCAGCCTAATCCCACTTTCCAGCTCTTGGTTCATAGCCTCGTAGGTTACGGCACTTCAAGTGCATATTGAAGTGCTTTTTAAATGAGATGATCATTTCTGCTTCTACCACCCTTTCAGGCAGTGAGTGCCAGACCCCCACCACCCTCTGGGTGAAAAAAGTTCTCCTCAACTCCCCTCCAGTTTGTAAGGGGTTTTCTCCGGTCCTGGTCCCCCATTACACACAGTTCTTGGACGTCAGGATTTATAAGAACAAAATACACACGGCACAGAGTTTTGGCTTAACCTTTGATTCGTTCGTTTATTGAACACTCACACACAATTACCTTCCCAGTATAAATCCCTATGATTTATATTAGACTAACAACCCCAAAATACAAACCCCTACAAAAGGGTCATTTGCATCGACACAATATGACACAGTTAAACCCATCCGTGATTTGACTGTTACATATAAAGTTACCCAGACTCAATCACAAAACCCTTATTGTGACCTGACTGAAACTTACAAACTTACTCAGACTCAATCAAAAAAGACCCCTCTATGATTTGACTGAAACATACAATCACCACTCCCGATCGGCTGTCTCCTGTTGATTGTAGGCCCAAATCTTTCTGCTTGCTGTTTTTCTGATGGCTTCCCACACCACCCTCTTCGAAGTGTGTCTTACTTTAAACCAAAACCAACTTGCTATCTTGAAACACATTTTCTGGCCCCCTCCTGAACATACGATGGCTGTTTCAAAAATGTGTGAATGTCTCTAGCAGAGAACTCTTGATGGCTAATTGTCCCTCGTATTATCCATTGATTAGAGATACCTTTCTGACAATGCAACCTCCCCAAGGTGACTGCATATGCTAGTTGTTGGTTTCTGTTAACATACGTATTCGAATGGTTCAAGGTCTGGCCCATTGTCTAGGCCTGCACTGATACTAGTCATACTGGGGCCATGGTCTTCTTTAACAATGTAACCCCTTAAGGTAAATGAATATGCAAATATTCTTGGTCAGAAGCATTCGTATTTTAGATTGTCTGTGATCCAGTCATAATTTCGGCTGCAATGTTTGAATTAACCCTTTATTGCCGAGTCCTTTTTGCGGGCTGTGCAGTTCTGGGTTTTTATATCTCATAGTCTAATTTTTACTGTTGGGGGGGAGGAATCGATCCTACATCTCCCCCCCCTTTAATATCTCTTACATTAGAGATATTACACCCATCCATTTTTCTGCCGTGGAGGGTGCATTGTCAGTCGCAGCCAAATCTCACATATTTTACACAGTCTATACATTTGATTCTATAATCCCAAATCCCCCTTTATAGAGGAAACTCTCTTTTAACCGGCACCCAAATAACCGGAAATCTCTCTTAACCGGCAAAATTCTTGAGTAGGTAACCGGGGTTTTCCTTCATCTCTCCTTTAAAAATAACTTTAGAAAAAACCCCGAGGCATGTAGATTGGGAGGGGAATGTGCAGCCCGGGTAGGCAGCGGACACGACAGATGGTCAGCTGGCGGTCCCCGGGGAGACGGAGCTCCGAATGCAGGCGCATGTCAGCGTGTACGGGGCTCTCGTACGTTGGGAGATATAACTCTCCATTATCTGGACTTTTTGATTAACCGGTACCACGCCGGTCCCGTCGGTGCCGGTTAATAAAGAGTTTCCTGTACAGTCTTTTCTGTTTTTCCCTTTTTACCCTTTGTTTCATTTTACACGATAACCTGAACAGATACAACACCATAATTAATTGCACAATTATCAATACATGTCAGGCAATTCGGATCCAGGGAGGAATTTCAATATTAAACCCAATGTCCCACCAAGGTGGGTTGGTCATTTCCCTGATCTCCTCTCGTGTTTCTCTATTTTCCTGCTGGACAGTGTAGTAATGTTTCTGGGAAAGCGCCACATCCTTTACCAGTTTTGTCAAATGCTCAGGTAATTCCTGTTTCTCAATCTCATTACCCTCCCCCAGTATCCTCTTTAGCTGATCCCGTAAGGTATTGACCTGCGTTTGCAGCTTGGCATCATCTATACTATTGACCAGTGACGTCCCCGTATTAAACACCATGGCCGCGTCATTGATCATTCCCCTCTTCCATCTCCCCAAACCGGTGTGACTGTTGTCAGCTCGTTTATACAAATCCTTCCGACTTTCATCCCCATAGTTCAACTCGTAGAATTGCTGGAACATTTCTTTTAATAGTTTCTTGTACAATTTTTCTGTTTCAGCTGGGCACCACCGGGGTAGCCGTACATTTGTCAAATTAAGGATGACAGATGCTATCTCGTAATGCACGACATGGTACAACACCTTCCCTGTTGGAATCAGTACTAACCCATTCCTAGGTCCGGGTATCATTATGGGGCATTTAACCTCTTTATCCCATGTCTTTGGGTCTGATGGTAGGGGCTTCTATCGTGCGCTACTAGTTCAGTAGCATTGACTGCATTTGGAGGTTCTGGGACCACACGCAAATCGAAACTCTGAGTCCAGCCTATTCCAGACCCAGAATCATGCAATTGCCGTTTAAAAGCGATGGACACCCCCTTTTGGCATTTACGTTCCGATCGCCCACACACACACAAACCGCTTGTTCCTCCTTCCACTACTTGTCCCAACATAATTTCACCCCCCCTTTGTCCCCACAATCGATCTGTACGAGTCGTTCCCCAATCTTTCCCAATCCGTGGATTCATTACCCTTTGCCTTGTCTATTTTCCGTAGTCACCACCATCCCATGGAGATACTTCCCCAGCATTCTAGGCACACTTGCCTTCCCTCGTTCACCAGTACCTTTTTGGTGGTGATATTTAATTTGGGGCAGGGCACTGATGCTTCACCGAATTTGTAACCAGTGTAATTGGAATATTTAGTGGAATTTGACCCCAACCAACCCGGCCATTTTCCCTCATGGAAGTATGTAGCTATCCCGTCAGTGCCCCGTGCTCTGCCTCCCTGTGTTACGGTGGGCCCGGCTCCTCCCATACACCCATAAGTAAACGACATCTCGATGTCGCCTCGCTCCATCTGTCCTGATCTGATCAGGATGACCAACAGGCCCAGCCACAGAGTGCATTCCATCCTGCGTCCTCCGTTCGACTCGCCTCTGCAAATAAAAGAAAAAAAAATAGCAACGCTCTGTGAGAGGTCTTCCCTCCACAGGTCAAACTTAGGATATATACATGTTATACATGCTGTGATTGCTGCAATCACCGCGTCCCTTTTTCCTTACTGTCAGGTTGGGACTTCTTGCAGCTCGGGGTCGGTGTGCGAGGATGCGTCCAAGGCACCCTAGGTCAGGCTGTTCGACTACTCCTTCTCACCGCTCCGCTCTCTGGGTTTCGTCGTCATCCCACAACATGGGAGGAAAACTTACATTGGTCAAACTCGTGATCGTTCCCTGGGCTCTGGTTCATTTTATTCTCCTCTTCCCGGGGTCATAGCGTTTACATTGATTAATGTGGAACCACTTTGTCCGTTTTGGCAGCTGCACTGCGTAAACCATAGGGCTTGCCTTGTCCACTATAATGTACAGCCCCATGTACAGTGGCTCGAAAGCCCCTACCCGGGCATAATTTCTCACCATGACCTGGTCCCCTACCTTCCACTCCTGTATTTTCTGTGGCTCTAACAGCATTCTATTCTTCTGGTGCTGCCTTCCCATGTTATTTGCAGCTTCCCATTGTACTTTCCTCAAGGTCTCATACAGGTCTTTTACGAACCTGTCCCGGTTGATCTCCCTCGTTTGAGCTTCGGTCAGGATCGGTACCAACACATGAGTCGGGGTCCTCATCGCCGGACCGGTCATCAGCTCATACGGAGAGTGTCCTGTGCTTTTGGAGAGGCTGGCCCTGATATTCATGAGAACTAGAGGCAGGACCTCGTCCCATTTCTTTGGGTACCCCCCTATCTTCTTCCTAAGCCTTTCCTTTAAGGTCCGGTTCATCCTTTCCACTATTCCCGATGATTGGGGGTTGTGGGCCACATGCCATTTTCCCTGTATCCCTAAAAGTTTCAGGGTGGTCTGCATGACTTGTCCTGTGAAATGGCTCCCCTGATCTGATTCCACTAACTGGGGCAATCCCCATTGGGAGAACACATCCCTTACTAGGATCTTAGCCGTGTTTAACGCTGTGGCTGTTCGACAAGGGAAGGCCTCAACCCACTTAGAGAAAACGTCCAGAAACACCAGACAATACTTGTTGCCTGCTTTTGTGGTGGTCTGGGGCCCAATGAAGTCTATTTGTATAGAACGCCATGGTCCCTCTACCCTCCTAACGTGTCCCAACGGTGCCTTTCTACGGTGGGGGGTCTGGATTATTCGCAGCGCACACTCGGCACTCCCTGCAATATTCCTTCACCTCTTCCCTGAGATGAGGCCACCAACCCATCTCCTCCACTTTCTTCCAGGTAGTTTCCAGCCCTGGATGTCCAGCTCCCGGACCGCCGTGAGCTAGCTGCATAAATTCCTCTCGGTACTGTGTGGGCACGGTCCACCTTTCCCCTTTAAACAGCATCCCCTCTTTGACCACTATATCTGCTGCTCCAAAAGGACCCTCAATTGGTTCCCCATCTACCCTTAATCACGGTTTTTAAAACCGCATCTTGTGCTTGAACCTGGGTCAGGTCTGGGGGCAACTTCACCTCCTGTGGGCCCTCCATATCCCTTATGGCCGCGATCTCTCCAGATCGGTACGGGTCCCAAAGTACTCCCTCCCATGCCCCCTCTTTTGCCAACTCGTTGGCCTTCTGTTTACCTTTCCATTTAAGCTCGGTTTTTGAGTGCGCCTTTACTTTTTGAATGTAATACTCCCCTTTATTGCCCGTAATGCCCAGGATTGTGTTTAGCAGTGGGGCGATTACTAATGGTTTCCGTCGGCGGACTTGAATCCTCATCTAGCCCATATTGCCAGATATTCAGTGTAAGGTTATTAAAGATGACCCCGTAAATAATTGGAAACGTTTGACGGCCCAATAGCTCGCCAAAAGGTGTCTTTCAGATTTCGAGTAACCCCTCTTTACATCTGTCAGGACTCGGGAGGCATAAGCCACTGGCCTCAACTTGTCATGCCGTTCTTGGAGCAACACTGCACTCAAACTATCCCCAGTCGCTGCTACCTCCAGATAAAAATCTTCATACCCGTTTATTGCTCCTAGTGCGGGTGCAGTTTGTAAATCTTCCTTTAGGCGAGTAAATGCCTCCTTACAACTCTCATCCCATTCCCATCCTACTCCTTTCCTAAGGAGTCGAAGCAAAGGGGCTGCCGTGGCTGCATAGCCTTCAATAAAGTCCCTGCAATACCCTGTAATACCAAGAAAAGATCTCACCCCAGTTACACTCTTTGGAGCAGGTAGTTCCTGTACTGCCCTCCTCTTCGCCTCGTCTATAGCCCTTTCCCCTGCCCTAATCATCAATCCTAAGAATTTCACCTCCTCCTGTCCTATTTGGGCTTTCTTGGGGTTTGCCTTAAACCCTGCCTCCCCCAACAGCTTTAGTAGCTCGTCCAGTAGTGGCCCGTGATCCTCTGCACTTTCTGAGAATAATAATAGGTCATCCACGTACTGGATCAACTGGCTAGGCTGACTGAAATTCTTTAAGGCATTAGCCATACACTGATGGAAAATCAAGGGACTGTTATGAAACCCTTGCGGGAGGCACGTCCACATATACTGTTACCCTTTGAATGTAAAGGCAAATTTATACTGATCCTCCCGTCTTACTGGGATAGACCAGAACCCGTTAGCTATGTCCAATACAGTGAACGTCGTTGCCTCCGCAGAGATATTCCCTATTAGATCGGCTACTGCTGTTACCGTGGGCGCGCATGCTGGAATACCTTTATTAAGAACCCGGTAGTCTACCGTGGCTCTCCATGACTGATTGGGCTTCTTAACTGGCCATAGGGGTGAATTTACGTGGGTCGCTATCGGTCTCAGTTCCCCTTGTTCTACGAGGGAGCTAAGTGCAGTTTCCAAGTCCTTCTCTGCCTCCCGGGGAAAACTGTACTGTTTCTGAGGTCGCGACATTGGGTCCCCGTGTATCTTCACCTCTACCCCCGTTACCCTACCACAGTCATGTTGGTGAGTGACGAACACTGTGAGATTATTTTTCACATACCCCCGATACCTTTCCGGGGTGCTATGGACCAATTGTTCCAAGTCATAGCTACCCTTCGGTTTCATAGTACAGGTGCTACCTTTCACTTTCTCCGCCTTGGGGATAACTAGAACTTCCTCAGGTTTATCTGAACCAACTGTAGAATTCGCAATATATCGCGATTTTATTAATAAGGAGAAAAACACATAGTTTCGTTCAAACAGCTTTTATTTCAGCAGAATGCTGTCAGGTTTTACACAAGCAGCTTGTAAAATGGCCGCCGCGCCTCGTGGCAGAACATTCTAGACTTTTCAACAGGCAGACAAGATGGCGTTCCAATAAACATTTGTGCAAGATCGATTAAGACTCAGCACATTGAAGGTAATACACGAGACATCATGGGGTAAAAATTCACTTGGTTGCGCCTCCCGTTAGCGCCTTAAGAGGGCGCTAATGGGGCGCAAAGCCGCTAACGCCCGGGCGCAGCGATGTTTGCGCCGCTCGAGAACTTAACTTGAGATTGTGCGGCGGCGCTGAAACTTACCGCTGCGACCACCTGCGCGCGCAGATTGTGACGTCATTCCATGGTGCAACGCCCTTGTGGTGCCCCGTAGCGGAAATTGAGTGGCACCCCCTGCCTTACCGCCTGGCGCTTCCAACGACCAGAAGACTGGAACGCTATCAATCGCTGTGGGGCTGGGGGGGGCGCTATTTAAAGGGGGCCTCTTCCTGTCTTTTATTGTTGGTGGCATTTTTGAACTACGCATTCTGAGAGAGAGAGGGAGAGACTTCTGGAGAGATTCAACGTTGTGTGAAGGAGTTTTGGGTACTGAGCAGCACTTTGCAGGTTCATTTTGATTTGCCATTCCTTGTATCGATTTAGCAGAGACTGTGGGAGCTGCACTCTGAGCTCTTTGCCTGGTACGCTCCATTGTTCTTTCCAGCACATTTGATGTGCAAGTCTCTCCAGGCCGAGATTCAAGGCAGCAATGAACAGGATGTGGATGGAAATCAAGATTAACCATCCCCTTTAAGAACTGGCCCGTGCCATTGTGTGTGTGTTCCATTGCTGACTGACATTACATGAGCTTCGCCAGCGCTCCGAGTTAGCGCCTCACTGCTCGGCCTTTGCGCCTTAAGAGAGGTGTGCAGCGCCTGCTTTAGCGCTCCACTCACCTCCCGGGGCGGTAAAAGTGAAGTTTCCTGTCAGTGCCGATAATTAGCGCCAGGCGCTAATATTTGCGTCCGGACGATATTTGCGCCCCAAATGGGGCGCGACCTAATTTCTACCCCCATGGGTTTACAGTATACACATAAATACTGAAATCGGTCTCCCAGGTGCGAATGAGGGCTGTTGTACCAAGTAATCAAGAACCCATCCAAAGACATTAATATGTAGAATCCCAACGACTCTACGATGAGAGAGCCGTTAGCGGGTAGTTACAGAAAACATTTGGAAGCCCCAAAACCCCTCCAGGGAGAACACCGACCGATTAAACAATGGGAGAAATATTAACAGGTACTCAGACAATTACGAGTAGCCCCGAAACCCATTAAAACGAAGACCACCCTATACAAGACATTTGAGCGCCAAAACCCTAACAAAAGAAAAGACATTAAGGTTGGGCGGGAAACGGAAGATTTTGCACTATAATTGCAAGCTCCAAACCGTCCATCTTTCTCTTGACTCTTGACTCTTATTCGGTTGACTCTTATCCTGCTGGTGTTTATCCTCGTGGCTGCTCTTGACTCGCCGTCTTGTTCCTGCTTGCCTCGTGTCTTTTTTTCAAAAGACTGTTGAACTTTACGATCCGCTCGAATCTACCTCGTGTCGTGTCGCGAAGACCTGTGTAGAACTGGGCTCTGAAGCCTTGAAGCGGGCGCACCATTCCGATAAGTCGGTAAACGGTGTTGGAACCGAAGGCCCGAGATGAGATGAGATGAGATGAGATGAGATGAGAAGGGAAGAAGACCATACTTATCGCCACGGTCAGTAAGCCCCGACCGCGCCTGTAGGTCGAATAGACATTTTCCTTGCCAGGAAGACTTCTTTGAGTTCTACAGAACTGACACAGGAAGACTCTTCTTCGAATTTTATCGCATCAGTGCGAGGGCACAGGAAGACTCTTTTTTGAGTAGAGTCGGAACTCCGAGGACAACACAGATCTTCATGACAGCAGACGTTCCAGCCTGCTAGCCGGAGCAGAAACGAGTAAACAAGTGGGGCCAGGAGACCCCCTGATCGACACGTGGGCGCTGCGGTGAAAAACATCCGATCAGAGTTTTCGGAATTCTCCGAGTTATCACGAGTGGTGAGCATGAGTCTCGAATCCTACGAATCTAGCTTAGGACAGATATTGATAGGGGAGGGTTTCAAGTATTGAGGATAATTGTAATGTGTGCCCCCATTTACGATGTGTCGTTCGTTCCTCGTTTCCCTGAAATTAATTACATAACTGCGTGTAAGATTGTACTGTCATTAATCTGTGCTTATGACATGTATTTCGTAATCTTAATTATTATGCAATAAAGATTTTCCATTTCGTACCATTCAACCGAGTCTACCTGAGTTTCATCTCCATTACTGCTCTCGCATCTAAGTCCAGTGTCTAGAACCGTAAGGGCGAGTGGGTCGAACCACTCACAGGTGTGTCTAGTGCTCCCAGACTGGCTGGAGACCAGAACAGGCAACAAGGCCTAAACCCGCACTAGCACCCGGGCTGCACAGAGCCGCACGAATCTCACAGGCTGAGAGACAAAAACCCTTACACAACCGCCCCCCATAGACAGTGGTTTCTCATATCCACGATCACATAGTGGGCCAGCATAAAAACAGCTCTGAGGACCCCCGCGCCGGGCTGATCCCATTGCATCAGTACGCATTCCCACTTAGTGACAAGGGGTCCTAACCCAATGGACAAAGGTTTCGATACCGCCCCAGCCTGCTCGTTCCCTGTGAAACCCACTAACTTAAACGGGACTGTGCTCGACCATGGAGAAGTGGTCAGGTTTGGTGAGTGAACCACTGTACTGGAAGCTCCGGTGTCCACTAGATACTTTCCCTGAATGGCCTCTACCCTGATCTCTACACAAGGTCTGCCCCACATATCGTAGGTGAGCGGGCACAGGTACTCGGGTGCGTCCTAGTCATGGGAGAAGTGGGGGCAGGCTGGGCTTTTCACTGCATACGGCAGCGTCCAGCTTTCCCTGGTCTTTGCCCATAACCTGCCGTAATGCGGTCACTTGAAGTTCCAGCGGGTCTTCTACCCTCTCCTTCTCCGCCTCTACTACCCGCAGTTTTGACCCTGAGGGACCCCCTTATCCTGGTTTTTCCCTTTTTGGAAACTTGCACTCGCTGTTCCAGTGTCACATTCTCCCACAGTTAAAGCACGCCTGGGATCTCTCCACCTTACCCCCCTCCTGCTTCCATTCTTTTCTACCATCCACTTTTCCCTTCATCTCATGCACTTTTCCCTTTCGTTTATTCTCCTCCCCTCAGTCGGATTTAAAATCCAGAGTCAGTTTCCTTAACACGCCTGGCTCTGTATTATTAACATCCTTGGGGTCGCACCATGATTCTGCCCGAGCACTGATCCGTGGCAGGCTGTTAGCCACTGGGTCCTCAACCAATGATTCCTGAGAGACCCTAACAACTGTGCTCGGGCTAGATTTCCCACCATCGCTTTCAGATACACGGGCCACAACCTGTCTGCGAATGCATCCGGTGCCTCGCCAGCCAGCTGTCTGGTCTGCTCGACCTGCAAGAACGGGCCGTGCTGTCTATGTCCCAGCACCATTAAAATGTTGTGTTTTACCCCGTCCAGGGTGCCCCCTCCTAACTTAGTGGCTGCCGACAAACCCTGGTACAGCTTCCCATCTAGAGAGAACAGTATCAGCTTTTTCCGTTCGTCGTCGTCACACTTATTGATCCCGCCTATCTGCTTTACATTGGCAAAATGAACAGAGGCATCCCCTCCGTGCTTCAGTTTCGGCACACTGGCCAGCATTTCCTGCAACTGAAGGGACGTATAGGGAAGCACATAATCACTCTGCAATGGCCCCTGACCACCGCCTTGTGGGGGTGGACCGAACTTTTGCTGTCGCAGGGGACACATTGGTCCCGGTGGTGCCTGTGCTTCGGGAGCCAGTCAAACCTCTCTATACTGGATCCCATCATTGGGCTCCTTTTCCTCCTCATCCCAGTCTACCCTAACTTCCCCTGGTGCCATAAGACAAACCATACCCCTGGCCCTAGATAATGCTAGGGTCAACTTACGGATTTTTTCATTACAGGGCCCGTGATCGGCCTATTCATGTACCCGGTTTTTGGCTACCCTGTAGGCCACCTTTATATCTTTTAACTACTCCTCAGCCTTGTCAGCTCTCTCTGGGTTCCTATTACCTTCCTCACACTGAGCCTGACACAACCTTCTACTTTTGGTGACCTGACATTGCAGGTACTCTAACGTGTTTCTAGTTGTTTCTTCCTGCGCTTTTCTCTTCTGCCTTTCAAAGCTCAAATCTTTTGTCAGCCAGTTCACTACGGCCTCTCTCTCTCCTGCCCTACTTTCTGATTCCTGTTTCTCTTTTCCCAAACACTCAACTTTCTCCGTGAGCATCTGAATTTGTTTCTGCATACATATTAGTCAAATTGCCTTTTCCTTCGATTTCATATGTACGCTAATATCCATCCACGCTACAGCTTTCTCATACGGACTGTCAGAGTGTAACATTTCCCGCACTCAGTGCTCGGAAATGTTTTCTTTCCCAAACACATACGAGGATATCCTATCCTCCATCGTGGGTTTCTTGCACTTAACCCTGTCCATAATTTTGTTCTAAACCTTGACGTCCTGCCACCGGTCGCCAGATTCTGTAAGCGGTTTTCTCCGGTCCTGGTCCCCCGTTACACACAGTTCTTGGACGTCAGGATTTACAAAGAACCAAATACACACGGCACAGGGTTTTGGCTCAACCTTCGATTTGTTCGTTTATTGAACCCACACACACAATTACTTCCCCAGTATAAATCCCTACGATTTATATTAGACTAACAACCCCAAAATACAAACCCCTACACAAGGGTCATTTGCATCGACACAATGGCCCAGAAATTGGAGTTCGATGGTTGCCGCGGGGGTAAGGATCCCCCGCAATATCGCACTCCGCGCCTACCTTTATGGTTTTGGCCCACACGAACTTCAGTTCCTGGGCCTCTCCCTGGTGCCGGCGCGCAGTGTGTGCTTGTCCCAGAGGCGCAGTTAATTTGATGCGACCTCTGGGATCACGTGGGCCAGTTAGAGCCAATGGCAGCACACCATCTGTCATTCATAGTTTTGACAGCAAGAGCTGTCAAAACTATGAATACAACAAGCCCCCAAAAGAACAGCTAAACCTCAATTAAATTTAAAAAAAAGCCATCACATTAATAAAATAACTATAGTTAAATAAATTAACCACTTTAAACAAAAATTTTAATTTTTGAAATTTTTTAATTCTTTTTAAAAGTTATAAAAATAAACTTACCTTTCTTTAAAGTCTCTAAAAAAGATAAACCTGTTGAAAAAAATTTAAAATAATACTTAATTAACTACTTACCTTGTTAAAAGGGGGTCTTACGCCTGCTTTCTTTATGTGTAAAATCTTCAACACTTACCTGCGCGTTCAAACCTGAAAAAAAATAAGTGCGCTGCGTGCGCACAACCTGTAGCGCGCACGCGGTTCACCTAGGAACCGCCCCCTTCGCAATACCCGAAGTGCCGGTTTCCGCGCATGCGCAGTGCATGCAGGAAACCGGCAGTTCGGGACCTAATACGCGAGAGTACACAGTGCATACTCTCCCGCATTAGGTCTAATTTTCGGGCCAATATCACACAGTTAAACCCGTCCGCAATTTGACTGTTACATATAAAGTTACACAGACTCAATCACAAAACCCTTATTGTGATCTGACTGAAACTTACAAACTTACTCAGACTCAATAAAAAAAAAACCCTCTATGACTTGACTGAAACATACAATCACCACTCCCGATCGGCTGTCTCCTGTTAATTGCAGGCCTGAATCTCTCTGCTTGCTGTTTTTCCGATGGCTTCCCACACCACTCTCTTCAAAGTGTGTCTTACTTTAAACCAAAACCAACTTGCAATCATGAAACACATTTTCTGGCCCCCTCCTGAGCATACAATGGCCATTTCAAAAATGTGTGAATGTCTCTAGCAGAGAACTCTTGATGGCTAATTGTCCCTCTTATTATCCATTGATTAGAGATACCTTTCTGACAATGCAACCTTCCCAAGGTGACTGCATATGCTAGTTGTTGGTTTCTGTTAGCATTCGCATTCGAATGGTTCAAGGCCCGGCCCATTGTCTAGGCCTGCACCGATACTAGTTATACTGGGGCCATGGTCTTCTTTAACAATGTAACCCCTTAAGGTAAATGAATATGTGAAAGTTCTTGTTCAGAAGCATTCGTATTTTAGATTGTCTGTGATCCAGTCGTAGTTTTGGCTGCAATGTTTGAATTAACCCTTTGTTGCCGAGTCCTTTTTGCGGGCTGTGCAGTTCTGGGTTTTTATATCTCATAGTCTAATTTTTACCGTTGGGGAGGAGGAACGGATCCTATAAATTCTTCTACCAATTACTTTAAACTATGCCCCCTGGTTATTGACCTCTCTGCTAAGGGTGCTTCCTATCCACTCTATCTAGGCCCCTCATAATTTTATACACTTCAATTAAGTCTCCCCTCAGCCTCCTCTGTTCCAAAGAAAACAACCCCAGCCAAACCAATCTATCCTCATAGCTAAAATTCCCCAGCCCAGGCAACATCCTCGTAAATCTCCTCTGCACCCTCTCTAGTGCAATCACATCCTTCCTGCAATGTGGTGACTAGAATTGTACGCAGCACTCTAGCTGCCGCCTAACTAGTGTTTTATACAGTTCAAGCATAACCTCTCTGCTCTTATATTCTATGCCTCGGCTAATAAAGGAAAGTATCCCGTATGCCTTCTTTACCACCTTATCTACCTCTCCTGCTATCTTCAGGGTTCAGTGGACATCCTCCACCCTACATAAACTTAAACTCATCCAAAACTCTGCTGCCCGTATCCTAACTCGCACCAAGTCCCGTTCACTCATCACCCCTGTGCTCGCTAACCTCCATTGGCTCTCGGTCCAGCAACACTTCGATTTTAAAATTCTCATCCTTGTTTTTAAATAGGTCCATGGTCTCGCTGCTCCCTATCTCTGTAACCTCCTCAAGCCTTACAACCCTCCGAGATCTCTTTGCTCCTCCAATTCTGGCCTTTTGTGCATCCCTATTTTCTTTGGCGGCCATTCCTTCAGCTGCCTTGGCCCTAATTTCTGGAATTACCTCCCTAAACCTCTCTGCCTCTCCACCTCTCTCTTTTCCAAAACCTGTCTATTTGACCAAGCTTTTGATCATCTGTCCTGATATCTCCTTACGTGGCTCAGTGTCAAATTTTGTTTGATCTTGCTCGTGTGAAGTGCCTTGGGACGTTTTACTACATTAAAGGCGTTATATGAATACAAGTTTTTATTTACGCCCAATGCAGAAGAGGTTAATCTGCGCCCAAGTTTGGGAAGCAATTTTGACTTGGCCCAGCTTTTTCCAGACTTATTAAATTCAGTTTCACATCTTGCCATTTTGGGATAATGAACTCAAAACCTCTGATTTCTGTACCATAATTACTACACTACTATGCCCATATCAAAATGCCATAGCCACAAGTGACTGCCAAAGTGCACAGGAGATGATCCAATAGTTTGTAACTCTACATTTTGAATGGCAGTTTTGCAGATTGCCCATAATGGCCCTTCATTTCCATATAAGTGCAGCCATCTACAAGGCACAAGTAAGGAGTGTGATGGAATACTCTCCACTTGCCTGGATGAGTGCAGCTCCAGCAACACTCAAGAAGCTCAACACCATCCAGGACGAAGCAGCCCACTTGATTGGCACCCCATCCACCACCTTAAATATTCACTCCCTCCACCACTGGCGTACTGTGGCTGCAGTGTGTACCATCTACAAGATGCACTGCAGTAACTCACCAAGGCTTCTTCGGCAGCACCTCCCAAACCTGCGACCTCTTCCACCTAGAAGGACAAGGGCAGCAGGTGCATGGGAACACTACCACCTCCAAGTTCCCCTCCAAGTCACACACCATCCTGACTTTGAAGTATATCGCCGTTCCTTCATCGTCACTGGGTCAAAATCCTGGAACTCCCTCTCTAACAGCACTGTGGGAGTACCTTCACCACAGGGACTGCAGCGGTTCAAGAAAGCAGCTCACCACCACCTTCTCAAGGGCAACTATGGATGGGCAATAAATGCTGGCCTTGCCAGCGACACCCACATTCCCATAAACGAATAAAAAAAATAAAAGATCTTGGGGAGTGGTGTACAGTTGTTGCAACCTGTCCCTCACAACCCGGAACTTGGGCACAAATCTAGGGTTTTTGCAGGGGCGTCTTCTATCATTTGTCGCAGTGCAGAAACTGCCATCCTCTAGCACTTCACCTCCTCTGACATTGCTCCTCCATTAGTGTCAACAATGGAATTCTGGGCACGCAGACTTCCATTCTCAGAGTCTCCTCATCTCTGTGTCCTCACCTCTCAATGTTCTGCTCTTGTATTTCTCTGTTATGGTAATTACAGTAATGGAGGAGTCAGAAGTGCCAGTCAGTTTGTTGACTTTGATGAAATGATGTCCAGGTTCTTGTCTGTAATGAGAAACAGCACCAAGGTAACTGAAGAATGCGACTCTGGAAACTCTCTAACTCTAATTATTTTTTAATGCCACAGTACAGTTTTTCTGTCAGATCATTACCAGGAATGGTACGCATGCCAGTATTCCAACTGCACTTATTTTTATTTGTCTCCAGAGCCTTTTCCTATGGGCTAAGGCTTCCTATCAAATTCAGTTTTCTCTTCCGAATACTATAACACAAATGACTGATTCTTTTTGGGTTGGTTATTTCGCCTGGTGGAGTTGAGACCACCTTGAGCTTCATAAGAGAAATGCGTGCCAAGGAGGGAATAGCTGCAGAATGGCGGAACTCTTCATGAAGCTCAAAGGAAATGAAGGCCGACCGAAGAGATATTCCTTGTGCCTGCTTTTGTCTGAATTTATTTCCCCAATTTTCCAACAGGCAGGGTGCGTAGGTCCCTTTTAACTAAGCAATCAAGCTTGTACATTGCTGCGCAGAGCTGGAGGCAGACAGAATGAGTCAGATGTCAGTTTAGCATTGCCACTAGCCTTGAACAGTGATGACTGCACTCAACCTTTATGCTACTGAGTCTTTGCAATCCTGTCGCAGGCATCGGGCAGCCTCGTGTGTGCAATTGCATTGCTTAATCAAGCGAGTTGTTATGTCTGCTTATTTATGACAGAGGATGAAAAAAGAGCAAACCCAGCAAGACTTTTAGAATATTGTTAGCTTTCCTAATGCCCTGGGTGCATTTGCTGACATATAGTTAGAACTATGCCCCTTTCACTGAATCAGACTGTTTACCCAGTGGGAAAGGGACAACAGTAATGAGGGTGACTAAAGAGATATTCAATGAACAAATGCAGAGATTGTGACAACTATGATACTATCCTCAAGTGGCCCCTTCCGACTCTGGATCCTGTCATGATTCATTAACATTATCATGATCTTCTCTTCGAGGGAGGCCTGAAACAGAACAAGTCTTGAGGGATTTCTGCTGGTGGTTAGGGACTGAAAACCCTAGATGATGACTTAGTTCCAAAAAACCCGATAGGAAGAACCTGTAATAAGATAAATTGGGGTATAAATGTGTCTTGGGCTGTATTGCAAAATGGACAATAGCCAATCGGAAGCCCGTTTTTGCATTTCGCCCAATTTTCTTTTCCAAGTGGAGTGCAAAATGGACTTCATTTAAGTGTCAGCCAGTGGCTCAGTTGGTAGCACCCTTACCTTGGAGTCTAAGTTGATACTTTAGTGCAGTGATGAGGTAGTGCTGTACTGTCAGAAGTGCCGTCTTTCAGATGAGATGTTAAACTGAGGCATTCCAGAGACTTGAGCACAAAACTAGGCCGACATGCCCAGTGCAGTACTGAGGGAGCGCTGCACTGTTGGAGAAGGAAGGAAAGAAAGAGTTGCATTTCTATAGAGCCTTTCATGACCACCGGACATCTCAAAGCGCTTTACAGCCAATGAAGTACTTTTGAAGTGTAGTCACTGTTGTAATGTGGGAAACACAACAAGATCCCACAAACTGCAATGTGATAATGACCAGATAATCTGTTTTTGTTATGTTGATTGAGTGATAAATATTGGCCAGGACACCAGGGATAACTCCCCTGCTCTTCTTCGAAATAGTGCCATGGGATCCTTTATGTCCACCTGAGAGAGCAGACGGGGCCTCGGTTTAACATCTCATCCAAAAGATGGCACCTCCGACAGTGCAGCATTCCCTCAGCACTGCACTCGAGTGTCAGCCTAGATTTAATGTGTTCAAGTCCCTAAAGTGGAGGTGCCATCTTTTATTACCCATTCCTAATTGCCCTTGAGAAGGTGGTGGTGAGCTGCCTTCTTGAACCGCTGCAGTCCGTGTGGTGAAGGTACTCCCACAGTGCTGTTAGGGATGGAGTTCCAAGATTTTGACCCAGTGACAATGAAGGAACGGCAATATATTTCCAAGTCAGGACGGTGTGTGACATGGAGGGAAACTTGGAGATGATGGTGTTACCATGTGCCTGCTGCCCTTGTCCTTCTAGGTGGTAGAGATTGGGCTGATAAGTGGCAGGTAACATTCGCACCACAGAAGTGCCAGGCAATGACTATCTCCAACAAGCGAGAGTCTAACCACCTCCCCTTGACATTCAATGGCATTACCATCGCTGAATCCCCCACTATCAACATCCTGGGGGTCACCATTCACCAGAAACTTAACTGGACCAGCCACATAAATACTGTGGCTACAAGAGCAGGTCAGAGGCTAGGTATTCTGCAGTGAGTGTCTCACCTCCTGACTCCCCAAAGCCTTTTCACCATCTGAAAGGCACAAGCAAGGAGTGTGATGGAATACTCTCCACTTGCCTGGATGAATGCGGCTCCAACAACACTCAAGAAGCTCGACACCATCCAGGACAAAGCAGCCTGCTTGATTGGCACCCCATCCACCACCTTAAACATTCACTCCCTCCACCGTGGCTGCAGTGTGTACCATCTACAAGATGCACTGCAGCAACTCGCCAAGGCTTCTTCGGCAGCACCTCCCAAACCCGCGACCTCTTCCACCTAGAAGGACAAGGGCAGCAGGCGCATGGGAACACCACCACCTCCAAATTACCTTCCAAGTCACACACCATCCTGACTTAGAAGTATATCGCCGATCCTTCATCATCGCTGGGTCAAAATCCTGGAACTCCCTCCCTAACAGCACTGTGGGAGTACCTTCACCACAGGGAATGCAGCTATTCAAGAAGGCAGCTCACCACCACCTTCTCAAGGGCAACTAGGGATGGGCAATAAATGCTGGCCTTGCCAGCGACGCCCTGATCCCATAAACAAATAAAAAAAAAAGATTGCAGGTTTGGGAGCTGCTGTCGAAGAAGCCTTGGCGAGTCTGATCATTGCTGTTTGTGGGACCTTGCTGTGCGCAAATTGTTTCCCTCATTACAACAGCGACTACACTTCAAAAGTAATCACCGAAACAGATTATCTGGTCATTATCACATTCCTGTTTGTGGGAGCTTGCTGTGCGCAAACTGATTGCCGTGTTTCCTACATTACAACAGTTACTACATTTCAAAATTACTTCATTGGCTTTAAAGCGCTTTGGGACATCCTGAGGTCGTGAATATACATCGCTACATAAATGCAAGTCTTTCTCTTACACTTGGATCTTATGTGAACTTGCCTTACGAGGCAATGATCTTATTGCTAATTATCCCCCAGCCTTACAGACTGGCATTGCGCAGGGCCAACCAAATTTACTTGGTGTTTTACAATTTCCTCTGTGAACAGGTCAGAGTCTGCCTCCCACATTGCAATGGCTCAATCTAAGCTTCATTGCTCTGCTCTGAGAACAAAATATGTTGGAAATATTTAAATGATTCATCCACAAAACCGCAGGCGGAACACGGCCTATCCTCTGGGAGCCCATAGCCAGAAGTAAACTAGATCTGGGACTGTCTGCTTTGTTCTCAAGGTCAAAGTGAGCATTCAAAATGCAGAAGAGAAAATATTGCGCTAAGTCCCATCACATTTACAGTTTTTTTTTCCAGCAAGTGTGTCGTTTAGCATTCAACAGAGGCAAATGCTTTCAGAATGTACTGAGTGAGGATCAGCAGCAGCCAGTTGAGCTAATAATCTGTGCTTGAATTGGCAGTGTCATCAGTACATATGGTACATCGAGAATGTTTGAAAGACACCTTCAATTTTTTCATCAGAAACTCTTCTAGTAGTTAAAGGTTGTGCTTCACATCGAACATCATAATCATTTGGAGACAATTCAGTGGTTAATTGTGAGATATGAAAAAGGCAGCTACCGCAGACCTCCGTCCAGTCACGGGACATTACTTGCCTTAGAGCAGAGAAGGCTAATTTTTTGATTTTCTGTCTGAAAAGAAAAACTTGCATTTCTATCGCACCTTTCGAGACCCCGGGACTTCCCAAAGTGCTTTGCAGCCAATGAAGTACTTTTTGAAGTGTAGATACTGTTGTAATGTCGGAAACGTGACAGACAATTTGCGCACAGCAAGCTCCCGCAAACAGCAATGTGATAATGAGCAGATCATCATTTTTATTGTGATGTTAGTTGAGGGATAAATATTGGCCAGGACACCTGGAAGAACTCCCCTGCCTGTTCAAAGAATGCATAAATACGTAATATACACTTGGAACTCCCCGAAATAGTGCCCCGGGATCTTTTACGTCCACCTGAGAGGGCAGACGAGGCCTCGGATTTAATGGCCCAAAAAATTTGGCCGAATACGGGAGAGTACCCGCTGTATACTCACCCGTATTCGGTCCCGAAGTGCCGGTTTCCTGCATGCACTGCGCATGCGCGGGAAACCGGCACTTCCGGTATGGCGAAGGGGGCGGTTCCTAGGTGAACCGCGTGCACGCTAGAGGCTGCGCGCACGCAGCGCACTTAGGTTTTGTTTCAGGTTTCAACGCGAGGGTAAGTATGGAAGTTTTACACATGAAAAAAGGAGGCGTAAGACCCCTTTTTAACAAGGTAAGTAGTTAATTAAGTATAATTTTAAATTTTTTTCAACAGGTTTATCTCTTTTAGAGACTTTAAAGAAAGGTAAGTTTATTTTTATAACTTTTAAAAAGAATTTACATTTTTTCAAAAATTTAAATTTTTGTTTAAAGTGGTTAATTTATTTAACTACAGTTATTTTATTAATGCGATGGTTTTTTTAAAATTTATTTGAGGTTTAGCTGTTCTTTTGGGGGCAATTTGTATTCATAGATTTGACAGTTCTCCTGTCAAATCTATGAATGAAAGATAGTCTGCTGCCATTGGCTCTCCATGGCCCACGTGATCCCAGAGGTCGCATCGCACTAACTGCGCCTCTGGGACACGCACACACTGCGCGCCGGCACCAGGGAGAGGCCCAGGACCCGAAGCTCCTGTGGGCCCGAAACACAACGGCAGGCGCGGTAGGTAAGATCGCGCGCGATCCTTACCCCCGCGGCAAGCCTCCGAGTCAAATTTCTGGGCCATTATCTCATCTGAAAGATGGCACCTCCGACGGTGCGTCACTCCTTCAGTACTGCACTGGCAGTGTCAGCCTGGATATTGTGCTCAAGTCTCTGGAACGGGACTCGAATCCACAACCTTCTGACTCAGAGGAACTGAATCAAGGAACTGGTTTTTGTTGACATAACCAAATTTGATTAATTAGAACTCCTAGGCATACCAGTTCAATAATGCTTCTTTCGAACAATTCAGTGTCTCATCTAAATTCCCTTGGCTGGTAATGAACTTAAGAGCTTCACTGAGCAGGATGTTGATCACCCCTTCAATTTTTTGGAGATCTGTCGTTTCGATTTTCACACAACATGAAGTTGCTTTGGTGACATCAGTCATGGGCCACTGCTTTTAAGATTTTAATTCTAAACCCCACCCATCCCTTTCCTCATCTGCGTAATTCTTTCATTGCAGATAGAAAGCTGAAGATTCAGGTTCTTTTAGAGTGAGTCTCAACTAGTGAACGTTACTTAGATAACACTTCACAGTATCTTGACCTTTCCATTGGCGATGAAAGGATGAGGAAGCTTGTAAACACGAGCTGTCCGAGGTTATAGCGACCCAGTTATTAAAGTAAATGGAGGTTCTGTGAATCGCACTCAAATATAAGACACCTGCTTCGAATCTCAGAGCAAATTAATGGTCAATTGAAGTGCCTTTTAGAAACCTTTTACTTCGGAAAAATGAAACATATGCAAACCATTTTTAATGGACTGTGGCTCCTACTCACAAAATGAACGGGTAAAATTACAGTGTGCGATTGAATTACATGAAATAAAATCTGCAGTATCCTTGGTGACCAAAAGGAAATTGCCAGGAGCTGATCGTACTCTTATTGATTTGTATTCTTCTTTCTCTAACCAGCTCTCCCTTCAGATTTGCAATAATTATTTACTTGGAGTCCATTTCTCAATCCCCTTTTTTGTTGCAAATAAATGATAATCTTTCCTTTTTTTTGTGCTGGCCAGAGACTCCCAAAGTTCAATAGCTGGGTTCACTGGCATATCGCTTCATTGATTAAAAGAAAAAGTCATATGGTACCGGGGACGAGGGACTTCAGTTATACGGAGAGACTGGAGAAGCTGGGGTTGTTCTCCTCAGAGCAGAGAAGATTAAGAGGAGATTTAATAGAGGTGTTCAAAATTATGAAAGATTTTGCTGGAGTAAATAAGGAGAAACTGGTAACCAGAGGACACAGATTTTCGGTAATTGGTAAAAAATGCGGGAGGTGTGTAAGGGGTTTCGGTTCGGGGTGCTTGTGCGGGGTTAGGCCTTCGTTGCCTAATACTATTGCTTGCTCTGGTCTCCGGCCAGCCTTGTTGCAATAAGCACCTGCGAGTGGTTCGACCCACTCGCCCTTACGGTTCTAACACTGGACTTAGGTGCGAGAGCAGTAATGCAGAGAAAAACTCAGATAGACCCGGTTGAATAGTATGAAATGGAAATCTTTATTGCATATTGTTCAGAATTACGAAATACATGTCATAAGCACAGATTAATGACAGTACAAGCTTACATACATTTATTAAACTAGGTTTAGGGAAACGAGGAGCGCACGACACATCGAAAAAGGGGACACACATTATAATTATCCTTAATAAAACCCCCCTCCCCTATCAATGCCTGCTCTAATCTAGATCTGTAGGATCGAGAAACATGCTCACCACTCGTAATACCTCGGAGAATTCTAAAACGGCGCTCGGCTGTTTTCGCTGCAACACCTGACCATTCACGTGTTGACCAGGGGTCTCTGTACCCCACTTGTTTACTTTCACTGCTGCTGCAAGCAGGCTGGGCTCCCCGTTGTCATGAAGAACTGGACAGTGCTCGGGCCCGGTTGTAGAAGTCGAGAGAGACAATCAAAAGCTCACCAGTCAAGCGAGTCCATGAAGCGGCAAGCGAATAAGAGTTCAGCAGTCATCAGCCAGATAAGAGAATAATAATCAAGAGTTCAGCCCGAGTCAAGAGTCGAATCAAAAGACCGATGGACATTTGTTCACTATAGTTATAGTGCTGTGTTCCCTTATCTCCCGCTCAAATCTTGATGTTTGTCCTTTGTGTAATACTGGTGCACAAAACTCCCAGCATGGGGCGATTCTTTCCTTTAATGGGTTTCGGTAGCACCTTAAACTGGCCAACTATCCGTTAATGTTTTCCCCATTGTCGAGCCGGCTAGGAGTCTCCCTGACTGGGTTTGGGGCCTTCTCGAATACTGATATGTGTATTGCTGTGTCTGGATGGGCCTTCGATTGCCCATTACAATGGTCCTTACTTGTGCATGGAAAATGATTCCAGCACTTATATCTTGCTATTGTGTCGAATGCAGACAGGTTGCATCCTGTCTTTATCAGTGTTTGCTGCGTATTACTTATAAATGTTTATTCGAACGCCATTTTGTCTGCCCACTGAAAATTCTGGAAGCTTCTGCCACGAGGCGCGGCGGCCATTTTACAGGCTTCTGTGTCCTGTTTAATCATGACAGCATTTCGTTGAAATAAAACTGATGAAACGAATCTGCTTTATCTCGTTATTTCGAATCGCGATAATTGCGAATTTTACAGGTGGCGGCGGGATGAGCAGAATTTTCTTTCATGCAGCGAGTTTTTATGATCTGGAATGCGCTGCCTGAAAGGGTGGTGGAAGCAGATTCAATTGTAACTTTTGAAAGGGAATTGGATATATATTTTAAATGGCAAAATTTGCAGGGCTATGGGAAAAGTATAGGGGGCGAGGGAGACTAACTGAACAGCTCTTTCAAAGAGCCGGCACAGGCACGATGGGCCAAATTGCCTTCTTCTGCGCTGTGCGATTCTATATCCAAAAATGGGGGGCAAGGGGTTTCTATGAATTCTACTGTAACATTATATGGACCTGAACTAACCTTGTATTGATCATTAGTGAGGCCATGTTTGTGAAAGGAAACTGATGCACGTGGAAAGGTTCAGTGAACGGCGACCAGGACAGATGGAGGATTTATGGCCCTGTGTTACAAAGAGAGACTCGGAGAAGTCAAATTGTTTTGGTTTGGGAAATCAAGATTTCTTGCATTGAAAGTGGAAATATAAGGAGTTATTCCTTTAACATCTTGAAGTAGCATATACGGGAATATCTGGATTTAACGGGACTGTGGCTTATAAAACAAGTACAGATAAAAGCTGTTTTTATAAGAACATAAGAAATAGGAGCAGGAGTAGGCCATTCGGCCCTTTGAGCCTGCTCCGCCATTCAATGAGATCATGGCTGATCTTCTGCCTCAACTCCATTCACCGGCCCTATCGCCATATCCCTTGATGCCCTTACTAGTCAGAAATCTATCGACTTCTGTTTTGAATATACCCAATGACTGAGCCTCCACAGCCCTCTGGGGTAGAGAATTCCAAAGATTCACCACCCTCTGTGTGAAGAAATTTCTTCTCATCTCAGTCCTGAATGGCCTACCCTTTATCCTGAGGCTGTGGCCCCTGGTTCTAGACTCCCCAGCCAAGGGAAACATTCTCCCAGCATCCACCCGATCAAGCCCTGTAATAATTTTGTATGCTTCAATGAGATCCCTTCTCATTCTTCTGAATTCAAGAGAATACAAGCCTAGTTTACTCAATCTCTTCTCATACGACAGTCCTGCCATCCCAGGAATCAATCTCATGAAACTTTGTTGCACTCCCTCTATGGCAAGTATATCCTTCCTTAGGTAAGGAGACTAAATTGTACACAGTACTCCAGGTGTGGTCTCACCAAGGCCCTATATAATTGGAGTAAGACTTCTTTACTCCTGTACTCAAATCCTCTTATAATGAAGGCCAGCATACCATTTGCCTTCCTAATGACTTGCTGCACCTGCACATTCACTTTCAGTGACTCATGTACAAGGACACCCAGGTCCCTTTGAGCATATGCATTCCCCAATCTTTCACCATTTAGGAAATACTCTGCCTTTCTGTTTTTTCTGTCAAAGTGGATAACTTCACATTTATCCACATTATATTCCATCTGCCATGTTCTCGCCCACTCACTGAGCCTGTTGAGATCCCCTTGAAGCCTCTTCACATCCTCTTCACAACTGACACTGCCACCTAGCTTTGTATCATCAGCAAATTTGGAAATGTTACATTTAGTCCCCTCATCCAAATCATTGACATAGATTGTGAATAGCTGGGGCCCAAGCACTGATCCTTGCGGGATCCCACTAGTCACAGCCTGCCATCCTGAAAAAGACCCGTTTATCCCTACTCTTTGTTTTCTGTCTGTTAACCAATTCTCAATCCATGCTAGTATATTACCCCCAATTCCATGTGCTCTAATTTTGTTCACCAACCTCTTGTGTGGGACCTTAGCGAAGGCCTTCTGAAAATCCAAATACACCACATCTACCAGTTGCCCTTCGTCTACTTCACTAGTTACATCCTCAAAGAACTCCAATAGGTTTGTTAAACAGGATTTCCCTTTCATAAATCCATGTTGACTCTGCCCAATCTTACTATTAGTTTCTAAGTGCCCAGTTATTGCATCCTTTATAATAGATTACAGCATTTTCCCAACTACTGATGTGAGGCTAACAGGTCTGTAGTTCCCCGTTTTCTCTCTCCCTCCTTTCTTAAATTGCAGGGTTACATTTGCTATCCTCCAATCTGCAGGAACCGTTCCAGAATCTATAAAATTTTGGAAGATGACAACCAATGCGTCCACTATCCCAATGGCCACCTCTTTCAAAACCGTAGGATGTAGGTCATCCGGTCCTTGGGATTTATCAATGTTTATTCCCATTAATTTTGCTAGTACTGTTTTTTTTACTAATAATAATTTCTTTAAATTCCTCATTCTCGCCACACCCTTGGTTTTCTCGTATTTCTGGGAGTTTTTTTGTGTCTTCTCCACTTTAAATGTATTTAATGACCCAGCCTCCACAGCTCTCTGGGGCAGAGAATTCCACAAATTTAAGACCCTCTGAGAGAAGAAGTTCCTCCTCATCTCAGTTCTAAAAGGGTGACCCTTTATTCTGAGACTGTGCCCCCGATTTCTAGATTTCCCCATACATCTACCCTGTCGAGCCCCTCAGTATCTTATATGTTTTGATAAAATCACCTCTCATTCTTCTAAATTCCAATGAGTATAGGCCCAGCCTGCTCAACCTTTCCTCATAAGTCAAACCCCTCATCTCTGGAATCACCCTAGTGAATCGTCTCTGAACCGCCTCCAATGCAAGTATATCCTTCCTTAAATAAGGAGACCAAAATTGTACACAGTACTCAAGGTGTGATCTCACCAATACCTTGTACAGTTGTAGCAGGACTTCCCTGCTTTTAAACTCCAACCCCCTTGAAATAAAGACCAACAATCCATTTGCCTTTTTGATTATTGCTGTACCTGCATGCTAACTTTTTGTGTTTCATGCCCAAAGACCCCCAGGTCCCTCTGAACTGTAGCATTTTGTAATCTCTCTCCATTTAAATAATAGTTTGCTTTTTTATTTTTCCTGCCAAAGTGGATAACCTCAGACCTTCCCACATTATACTCCATCTGCCAAATGTTTGCCCACTCATTAGCCTGTCTATATCCCTTTGCAGATGCTTTGAGTCCTCTGCACAACTTGCTTTCCCACCCATCTTTGTATCATCCGCAAACTTGGCTACATTACACTTGATCCCTTCATCCAAGTTATTAATGTAGATTGTAAATAGTTGGGGCCCCAGCACCGATCCTTGTGGCACCCCACTAGTTACCGTTTGCCAACCAGAAAATGACCCATTTATCCCGACTCTCTGCTTTCTGTTGGTTAGCCAATTCTCTATCCATGCTAATATATTACCCCCAACTCCGTGAGCTCTTATCTTATGCAGTAACCTTTTATGTGGCAGCTTATCGAATGCCTTCTGGAAATCCAAATACACCACATCCACTGGCTCACCCTTGTCCACCCTACTTGTTACCTCCTCAAAGAACTCCAGCAAATTTGTTAAACATGTTTTTTCCCATTCCTAAAACCATGCTGACTCTGTTTGACTGCAGTATGTTTTTCCAAATGCCCTTATACTGCTTCCTTAATGAAGGACTCCAGCATTTTCCCAACGACAGATGTTAGGCTAACTGGTCTATAGTTTTCTGCTTTCTGTCGCCCTCCTTTCTTAAATAGGAGTGTTACATTAGCGGTTTTCCAATCCGCTGGGACCTCTCCAGAGTCCAGGGAATTTTGGTATATTGCAACCAATGCATCCACTATCTCTGCAGTCACTTCTTTTAAGACCCTGGCCATCTGGTCCAGGGGACTTGTCATCTTTTAGTCCCATTATTTTACCGAGTACTATTTCCTTAGTGATAGTGATTGTCTATATAAAATAAACTAATCAAGCTCAAAGAGGATAAAACCCCTGGTCCAGATGGATTGCATTCACGCATTTTAAAAGAATCTAGGGAAGAGATAGCAGAGGCATTACTACAAATATTTAATAATTCATTAGAAAAAGGTGCAGTGCCAGGGGACTGGCGGATAGCTAATGCAATACCGATATTTAAGAAGGGGGATAGAACATATCCAGGGAATTATTGACCAGTCAACTTAACATCGGTGGAAGGAAAAATAATGGAATCCCTATTAAAGGAAAAAAAAGAACATCTACAAAAAAATATATATAATAATGAATAGTCAGCATGGATTTCAAAAGGGAAAGTCTTGCTTGACCAACCTTATTAAATTTTTTGAAGAGGTAACAGAGAGAGTAGACAATGGTAATGCAGTAGATGTAATTTATCTGGATTTTAAAAAGGTCTTCAATAAGGTACCCCATAATAGACTGATGAACATGGTCAGAGAATGCAGAGTCAGGGGACAAGTAGCAGAATGGATTGTTAGCTGGCTTCAGGACAGAAATCAGAGAGTAGGAGTAAAGGGTAGCTATTCACAAGGATCAGTGCTGGGACCACTGCTGTTAACAATTTAAATTAATGATTTAGACTTTGGAATCAAAAACACAATTTCTAAATTTGCGGATGACACCAAATTAGGGCGAATAGTCAATACTGAGGAAGAATGCAACAAATTACAGGAGGACATTAATAAACTTGCAGAATGGGCAGATAATTGGCAAATGAAGTTCAACACAGAAAAATGTGAGGTATCACATTTTGGTAGGAAGAACAGGGAGATCACTTATCACTTGGAGGGTGCGAGTCTCGGTGGGGTAGAGGAGCAAAGGGATCTCGGAATACGAATACACAAGTCACTAAAAGTTGTAACACAGGTTAGCAAGGCCATAAAAAAAATCAAACCAAGCACTATGGTTTATTTCTCAAGGGATAGAATTGAGAAGTAGGGATGTTATGCTAAACCTGTATCGAACCTTTGTTAGACCACACTTAGAGTACTGCGTACAGTTCTGGTCGCCATATTATAAAAACGATATAGAGACACTGGAGAGGGTGCAGAGAAGATTTACAAGGATGATACCAGAAATGCGAGGGTATACCTATCAGGAAAGGATGAACAGGCTGGGTCTCTTTTCTCTTGAAAAAAGAAGGCTGAGGGGTGATTTAATGGAGGTCTTTAAAATTATGAAATGTTTTGATAGAGTAGATACAGAGAGAATGTTTCCACTTGTGGGGAAGAGCATAACTAAAGGCCATCAATATAAGATAGTCACCAAAAAATCCAATAGGGAATTCAGAAGAAACTTCTTTACCCAAAGAGTGGTGAGAATGTGGAACTCGCTACCACAGGGAGTGGTTGAAGTGAATAGTATAGATGTATTTAAGGGGAGGCTAGACAAGCATATGAGGGAGAAGGGAATAGAGGGTTATGCTGATAGAGTTAGATGAGGAAAGATGGGAGGAGGCTCGTGTGGAGCATAAATGCCAGCATGGACTGGTTGGGCTGAATGGCCTGTTTCTGTGCCGTATATCCTATGTAATCCTATGTAATTAATGTAATTTCTAGCCTACACTGTTTACTGATTACTGGGTGATAGGCAGGGACTGCAGATCGAGAGAGAGATCAGCATCAAATGTTCTTTCCCATGCACCGTGTCTGATAGCTGGTTGAGAACAGGAGTTCACAAATGAGGGCCTGCAAGTATGGCCTTCAGCCTGTCGGTATGTCATCGAGTGATAATGTTGCACTGACTCATAGCAAACGGTATTCCAAGAGGTTTTGAGAGAGAAATCGCACCTTTCATGACCTCAGGATGTCCCAAATGCTTTTTAGCCAATGTAGTGTTTTTGAAGTGTAGTCACTGATGTAATGTAGGAAACACGGCAGCCAATTTGTGCACTGCAAGCTCCCACAGACAGCAATGATATAAATGATCAAATAATCTGTTTTAGTGATATTGGAAGAGGGATAAATATTGGGCAGAACACCGGAGAGAACTCCCCCTGCTCTTCTTCAAAATAGTGGCCATGGGATCTTTTACATCCACCTGCGAGGGCAGACAGGGCCTCAGTTTAACGTCTCATCTGAAACGCGGCACCTCCGACAGTGCGGCGCTCCCTAATCACCGTGCTGGAGCGTCAGCCTGTGTTACGCACTCAAGTCGCGGGAGTTGGGCTCGAACACACGACACTCAGAGAGCGCTTCCCGCTGCACCACGGCTGACGCCTTGCGGTGAATATTAATCCAAAATAAAGAGAAGGCTTACCTGGGCACCATTCATCACCTCTGCTCAGCTGACAAGGTTTTGTTAACAATTTTGCAGCAAGTTTAATCAATATCCTCAGAGAGAGAGATCAGTGAACATGTATTTGTAAATTTTATTAAGAGCAGATGTTATCTTGGCAATATGAACTGCCTTGCGACTTGATTTATATTGCAGCAATAGTCCATCACCAAGCACTGTATTTCTGTTGAAGGCCACAAAAAGTGTTCACAGGATTTAATGGGTCACGCTATTCAAGAATACATATTTGAATTAGATTTTCGAACAGTGTTGAGAATTCAGCAGTGGCACAGTTTGCTTTCTAAAAAGGCTTTTGCATTAAGGACAGGCACATCAAAATAGGCAGTTACTTATTTCACATATTGTTGACTTCAGTCTTGAAACAAATAGTGGAAAAAGAAGCTGGGTCAATCGGGGCTTTCAAGACTGCGATTGTCAGGTGAGGGTAAAAGAAGAAAGACTTGCCTTTTATATAACGGTTTTCACGACCTCAGGACGTCCCAAAGCATTTTACAGCCAATGAAGTACAATTTTGAAGTGCAGTCACTGTTGTCATGTAGGAAACGCGGCAGCCAATTTGCGCACAGCAAGCTCTCACAAACAGCAATGTGATAATGACCAGATAATCTGTTTTAATGATGCTGATTGAGGGATAAATATTAACCAGGACACCAGCAGCATGGGATCTTTTACGTCCACCTGAGAGAGCAGATGGGGCCTTGATTTAACGTCTCATCTGAAAGACGGCACCTCAGACAGTGCAGCGCCCCCTCAGTACTGCAAGCAGCGCAAGGAGCGCTCGTCGACCCAAGCACCCTACCCACCACCTCCTTCAACCACCGTCTGCCCCACCTGTGACAGAGACTGTAGGTCCCGCATTGGACTCATCAGTCACCTGAGAACTCATTTTTAATGTGGAAGCAAGTCATCCTCGGTTCCGAGGGACTGCCTAAGAAGAGAAGACTGCATCTAAAGTATCAACCTAGATTTTTGTGCTCAAATCTCTGGAGTGAGACTATGAACCTTCTGACTCAGAGGCAAGTGTGCTACCAACTGAGCCACGGCTGACACTGAATCCTGGATATCAAGGGATATGGAGCCAAGGCAGATGACCTATGATTTAATGGAATGGCGGAACAGGCTCCTGTGCCTATGCTCTTGTGTTCCTATGAGTGATCCAGGCTGTGAAAGCCAAGGGATCACATTTGTGACACAGACTGCGGGAAATTCCAATTGATTGTTTTATTTACTCAAAAGATCAGATAGCACCTTTGATTAAAAGATCAGTTAGATTCATTTCCATAAGCGGAACTGATCCTCTGATGGAAAGAAATGCTTTGTTCCATTATGATTTGTCCACTTGACACAAACTTGCAAACTGTGAATACCTGCTGGGAAAGTCACCACTGTATTAGTCCCTTCTGATTTCTTCTTCTAATTCTATATGAGCCATATCTTCCTCTGCTCGATAAGTTTTAATGAAAAAGTTGATGTGCTTAAACAGGCAGCTATCCATCCATCTTTAGCACTGCACTCTGGATTGTTCCGCTCCAAAATGGGTTCAAGAAACCTAGTAGGGAAAATGGTAGACATTTTTGCTTGTTTCAAGTCATGTGAGGGTAGGTCTAGGTTAGATGTCAGGAGGTGGTTCGTCCCCCAGAGAACAGTGAACCTCTGGAACAGGCTGCGGTCTTGTGCGGTGGACACTGATTCGCTGAATTCCTTGAAGCGAGAGCTGGACCTGTTTCTGGCTGGGGCGGAGATCACCTCGTACAAGACGTAGGCAATGCATAGAATTATCAGGGCCAGAGTGATTTCTTGGACGAGTTTTGATCGCCCAAAGGGGTTTGGAGAAGAATTTAACAGTTTTTTGTGTAGAGTTACATGGGAGGAGATATGATGAAAATTAAGTATTGAATTCCATGTCAGATGTAGCATTAATCACCTGAATGTAGGGCAACATTTTGAAGCTACCACCACTGCTAGAACTGAGTTATACAGAGAAGTGTACTGGTGTCAAACATGTTTCACTTCATCCATTGCTAGTTGTTTCATCTTATTGCAGCAAAAGCAGGAGATCACAGCTCCTGGAGTGTTGAGGACATAGAGTGCACACAACAAGTTACCCCAAGCAGCAGATGTACCAGAAGAGAGTCAGCTACCTGGCCATGATGGAGGAGCACTGCATCGTGAGGGGTGGGTTCAGCAGAGTGGCTATAACTGTGATGTTCCATCTGAGTCAAAATGTCCTACAAGCATAGCGAACAATCCATATTCCACTACCTTTGGCAGGAAAGGTCACCGATGCCCTCAACCTGTATGGCACATAAGGTACAGGATCTTTTACTTCCACCTGATCCACCTCTGGAATTTGGGAGGGAATTCCAGAACCTAGGGCCTAGATGGCTGAAGGCATGGCCGCCAATGGTGGGCGAAGGAATTTGGAAAGGCGCTAGAGGCCTGAGAGTTCGCAGAGTTCTTGCAGACACCAACAGGGGACACCTCAGGAATCAGACACTTTTCTGTGCATCAGTCCATTAAAGAGCTAGCCAAAGCCCTGTTTCATCCAGCCCTACAACCCTCTGAGAACGCGGTGTTCCTCCAATTCTGGCCTCTTGTGCATCCCCCCGATTTCCATCGCTCCACCATTGGCGGCCGTGCCATCAGCCATCTAGGCCCTAAGCTCTGTAATTCCCCCCCTAATTCCAGAGGTGGATCAGGTAAAAGATCCCATGGCCACTATTTCGAAGAAGAGCAGGGGAGTTCTCCCCAGTGTCTTGGCTAATGTTTATCCCTAAAAACAGATTATCTGGTCATTTATCTCAGTGTTGTTTGTGGGAGCTTGCTGTGCTCAAATTGACTCCTGCGTTTCCTACGTTACAACAGTGGCTACACCTCACAAAATACCTCATTGGCTGCAAATTGCTTTGGAACATCCTGAGGGTTTTTTTTTATTCGTTCATGGGATGAGTGCGTCGCTGGCCAAGCCAGCATTTATTGCCAATCCCTAATCGCCCTTGAGAAGGTGGTGGTGAGCTGCCTTCTTGAACTGCTGCAGTCCGTGTGGTGAAGGTACTTCCACAGTGCTGTTAGGGAGGGAGTTCCAGGATTTTGACCCAGCGATGATGAAGGAACGGCGATATCTTTTCAAGTCGGGATGGTGTGTGACTTGGAGAGGAACTTGGAGGTGGTGGTGTTCCCATGTGCCTGCTGCCCTTGTCCTTCTAGGTGGAAGAGGTCACGGGTTTGGGAGGTGCTGCCGAAGAAGCCTTGGCGAGTTGCTGCAGTGCATCTTGTAGATGGTACACACTGCAGACGCGGTGCGCCAGTGGTGGAGGGAGTGAATGTTTAAGGTGGTGGATGGGCTGCGGTCATGAAATGCAAGTTCTTTCTTTCTATTATAACTTTACTTTCTTAGGCTTTGTAGGTTTTGACATTTAAACAAAAACACATTTTTTGGCATGGAAGCCTACGATTGGATTTATTAGTGACTATCTTATATTTATGTAGCAGATGCTGTATGTAGACAAAGTGCTACTTCTCTTTCATATGTAGAAACTGGAAGGCTTTGAACAAATCATTTTGTTTAATTTATATTAAATTATCATTGGGCTTTAACATGTGTACATGTAAGAGTGCATGGCAAATTGTGTTTTTTCACAGGATAGAAAGGGTCACTCGAGGGTTTGTAGGCTTGGGGAATAGAAAGCACTTTTTCACACAGAGGGTGGTAGAAATCTGGATTTCTCGCCCCCAAAAGGCTGTGGATGCTGGGGGACAATTGGAGCTTTCAAGACTGAGATGGATAGATTTTTGTTGGGTCAGGGGATCGAGGGATATGGAGCAAAGGCGGGAAAATGGAGTTGAGGTACAGATCAGCCGTGATCTGATGGAAAGTCGGAGCAGGCTCGAGGGGCTGAATTGGCCGCCTCCTGTTACTTTTTTTCTAAAGGGGTATGTGGATAAATTCACACTGCAGATTAATGTTCAGACAATCCATAATGTGAAGGCAAAAAAAAAAGAAAGCTTTTTTTAGGCGCCAGAGACTTGAGAATGCATCTGGCCACCATTAGTGTCAGTTTGGCTCGGTCAGTGGTACTCTCAACTCTGTGTCAGAAGATTGTCGGTTTAAGCCCCATTCTAAACTCTAGGCTGACATTTGAGTATGACACTGAGGAAGGCGTTGGAGGTGAGGTCTGTATATTCAGCTTGATATAAGAGGTCCTGTGTCACTACTTGAAGTGACTTGGCTAACATTTATACCCCAACCAACACCAGCAAAAACAGATTGACTAGACAGTTGCTATTTGTGGGATCTTGCTGTGCACAAAATTTGTTAGTCCACACCACAACAGTGACTACACTTTAAAGGTAATTGATTGGCTGTAAAGTGCTTTGGGACATCCCGAGGTCATGAAAGGCGCTATATAAATGCAACTAATTTATTTTTCTTTCTTTCTTTCCTCTTAACTATCCGACATTGAACAAACAAAAGCAGACACCCAATATTGATCTACATAATGGAGAGGAAACCTGACGGTACAAAACATAAGATTTGTCCTTCTGCATATAATTATTTTAAGCGAAATGTGTTTCCAAATATGAATCCGGCTGTGCTCTAATATGTTTAAGAATTATTTATAAAGGGTGAATTTGGATTCAAACTTTAAATTCAGTGCCCCTTGTTGGTACTGATATGATTATTCTTAAGTGGGTTAAGTGCCGAGGAACACCACAGCTGTCTAATTACATTGGGTGATACTTAATGGGCCAAAAATCCATCCCGCTGCGCGAGAGTACGCACTGCGTACTCTCGCGTATTCTCTCTCCAATTGCCGGTTTTCTGCATGCCCTGCGCATGCGCTGAAAACCGGCACTTGGTCTTTTGAAAAGGGGGCGGTTCCTCGGTGCATCGCGTGCGCGCTACAGGCTGCGCGCACGCTGTGCACTTCGTGCTTTGGACGCGTAGGTAAGGACGGAAGATTTTAGAAATGGAAAAAGGAGGAGTAAGACCCACTTTTAACAAGGTAAGTAGTGAATTAAGTATTTTTTTGAATTTTTTTTAACAGGTATATCTTTTTTAGAGACTTTAAAGACAGGTAAGTTTATTTTTATAACTTTTTAAAAGATTTTAAATTTTTTCAAAAATTTAATTTTTTATTTAAAATGGTTAATTTATTTAACTATACTTATTTTATTAATGTGTAGGGTTTTTAATAAAAATTTAATTGAGGTTTAGCTGTTATTTTGGGGGGGGTGTAAGATTCATAGATTTCACAGCACGTATGTGAAACTTATGAATGGAAGATGGTGTGCTGCCATTGGCTCTAACTGAGTCACGTGATCCCACAGCTCGTACGAATTCACTACGCCGGTGGGATACGCAAGCACTGCCCAGCTGATGTCTAGAACATCAAGTTCGTGCGAGCTGGATCTGAAAAAGCACATGCGGAGTGAGAGATCGCGGGGAAGCCTTACCCCCGCGGGAACAGAGCGAGATCAATTTCTGGGCCAATGTGTTCATCTGAAATCCTTCTCTCTGCTACTTTAATGGAGGCATTCGCTTGTGTAAGATGAATGGGTTACATCCGGACTTCTTCAGATATGTTTTTAGGTGCTTAAAAAACCTTTAAATGAATCCATTTCTTCTGCAATCTGACGCAAGACCTTATGTGTAATATAATCTGGATAGCCTGCACTGAGAAAGCAATAGATCTATTTATTGTTGCTGGATCAGACATAGGATTTTCATTATGTGCCAATATCACTTGGGGAAAATGCTGAGTGTCAGTCCCACTTGACAATTTTAGGACAGATTAAACTAACAACAACTTGCATTTATATAGTGCCTTTAATGTCGTAAAATGTCCCAAGGCGCTTCACAGGAGTGATTATCAAACAAAATTTGACACCGAGCCACATAAGGAGATATTAGGTCAGGTGACCAAAAGCTTGGTCAAAGAGGTAGGTTTTTAGGAGCGTCTTAAAGGTGGAGAGAGAGTTGAGAGGCGGAGAGGTTTAGGGAGGGAATTCCAGAGCTTAAGGCCAAGGCAGCTGAAGGCACGACCGCCAATGGTGGAGCGATTAAAATCGGGGATGCTCAAGAGGCCAGAATTGGAGAAGCACAGAGATCCCGGAGGGTTGTAAGGCTGGAGGAGATTACAGAGATAGGGAGAGGGTGAGGGATTTAAAAACAAGGATGAGAATTTTAAAATCGAGGTGTTGCTTAACCAGGTGCCAATGTAGGTCAGCGAGCACAGGGGGTGATGGGTGAATGGGACTTGGTGCGGGTTAGGACACGGGCAGCAGAGTTTTGGATGAGCTCAAGTCAGGCTTATTCGCACATTATCATTTACAGATGTAAGCAGCAACAGTAAGTTGTTGAAGTCAGTCTGAGTAGCAGTGTAACTTTTGAACTAAATTACAACCTTTACTTAAATTTACTGGGGTATGAATTGGTGTGCGTTGCACCTGTTTTTCAGGCATAAAACGGTTGGAAAATATTTCAATTCAACAATGGGACAGCCTGCACCCAATCTTGGCAGGTGTTGGTCCCACTGCTAAACTTGTGAGGTCCTTTCTCGAAGTGTCCAGGGCGGAGGCCTAAAACAGGCCCTTTAAACATGTGATTTAGGGGCCTAATGCCTGTTGAAAGCCCCCCGTGGAGAAATCAGTCAGCGATGAGGGGGGCCGGCATCCCGCTCAGGATTCGTCAGCGGCCGCCAACTACAGGTAAGTTAAAAATGATTTTGTTTTGTTTTAATAAAAACAATCCAGTGGAGCCGGGAGGGGCAGGAGCGACCCCCCAACTCCACAGCAACAACCCTCCAACCCCACAGCAACGACCTCCAACCCCACAGCAACGACCTCCAACCCCACAGCAACGACCTCCAACTCCACAGCAACAACCCTCCAACCCCACAGCAACAACCCTCCAACCCCACAGCAACGACCTCCAACCCCACAGCAACAACCCTCCAACCCCACAGCAACGACCTCCAACCCCACAGCAACAACCCTCCAACCCCACAGCAACAACCCTCCAACCCCACAGCAACAACCCTCCAACCCCACAGCAACGACCTCCAACTCCACAGCAACAACCCTCCAACCCCACAGCAACAACCCTCCAACCCCACAGCAACGACCTCCAACCCCACAGCAACAACCCTCCAACCCCACAGCAACGACCTCCAACCCCACAGCAACAACCCTCCAACCCCACAGCAACGACCTCCAACCCCACAGCAACAACCCTCCAACCCCACAGCAACGACCTCCAACCCCACAGCAACAACCCTCCAACCCCACAGCAACAACCCTCCAACCCCACAGCAACAACCCTCCAACCCCACAGCAACAACCCTCCAACTCCACAGCAATGACCTCCAACCCCACAGCATCAACCCTCCAACCCCACAGCAACGACCTCCAACCCCACAGCAACGACCTCCAACCCCACAGCATCAACTCTCCAACCCCACAGCATCAACTCTCCAACCCCACAGCAACGACCCTCCAACTCCACAGCAACGACCTCCAACCCCACAGCAACGACCTCCAACCCCACAGCAACGACCTCCAACCCCACAGCATCGACTCTCCAACCCCACAGCAACAACCCTCCAACCCCACAGCAACGACCCTCCAACTCCACAGCAACGACCCTCCAACTCCACAGCAACGACCCTCCAACCCCACAGCAACGACCCTCCAACTCCACAGCAACGACCTCCAACCCCACAGCATCAACCCTCCAACCCCACAGCAACGACCCTCCAACCCCACAGCAACGACCCTCCAACTCCACAGCAACGACCTCCAACCCCACAGCAACGACCCTCCAACCCCACAGCATGACCTCCAACCCCACAGCATCAACTCTCCAACCCCACAGCAACGACCCTCCAACCCCACAGCAACGACCTCCAACCCCACAGGAGTGGCGATCGCCCCCCCCTCCCTGTGCCCCACCCCTTGCACCATGCTCCGTTACCCACTCCAATCCCCTCTCCCGGGAGTTACCTAAGGGTCGCTGCTGGCGAGGCAGACAACCCGACATTGATGCTGTCGCTGGGGCGAGACATGTCAGAAGCACTAGTATGGAAGGTGGCATCGTCAGAGCAGATGCGGTGGAGACGGAGAAACTGGGAGAATGGAATAGAGTCCTTACAGGAAGCGGGGTGGGAGGAAGTGTAGTCCAGGTAGCTGTGGGAGTCAGTGGGCTTGTAGTGAATGTTTGTCAATAACCTATTCCCCAGAAATGGAGACAGAGAAGTCGAGGAAGGGAAGGGATGAGTCGGAGATGGACCATCTGAAGGTAAAATTAGAGCCAGGCTGTTCAGGGGTGATGTCAGGAAGGACTTCTTCACACAAAGGGTAGTGGAAATCTGGAACTCTTGCCCCCAAAAAGTTGTTGAGGCTGGGGGTCAATTGAAAATGTCAAAACTGAGATTAATAAATTTTTGATGGGTAAGAGTATTAAGGGTTACAGAACCAAGGCGGGTAGCTGGAGTTCAGATACAGATCAGCCATGATCTAATTGAATGGCGGAACAGGCTCGAGAGGCTGAATGGCCTCCTCCTGTTCCTATGTTCCACTGATATAGGCATATATCGGCCTGATCCCAAAATACTTTTCTGAGCAATAATATTTAAAAATAAGCAGCGATGCACTTACTTTTACTGTCAGTGACTGTCAATCGTCACCATGGCAACTCAGTCACCAATACTGTCCAATCATTCTGCAACGTTAGCAGTTCTAAGAAAAGACTCCCTGTTGCTACATAGCTGACCCATAAAACAGTCCAGCAGCTCACAACAAGCAAGATTTAAGTAAAACACAATTCTATCGAGGTCACGTCCTACCTACCAACTGAGAAATGGACACAACAAAGAGACATGCACATGTAGTTATTCAATCCCTCACTCGCATATCAGACACTTTTACACACTCACACACAGACACACACACACTCACACAGACACTTTCACACTCACACACACACACACACTCACACTCACACACAGAATCACAGACACTTTCACACTCACATACACACAGACACTTTCACACATACTCACACTCACCCACTCACACACAGACACATTCACACACACACTCACCCACTCACACACACTCACACACACTCAGACACTTTCACACGCACGCACTCACACACACACACACACACACTCACACTCACACACACAAACTCACACACACACACTCACCCACTCACACACACACACACACTCACGCACACACACACACAGACACACACTCACTCACACAGTCCTTCACTGCCATTCTTTGTCATCCAAATGACAAACAATTATTACCCACGGACCATGAGATCAGCTGCATAGTGATATTCTGGAGGACATAATGCCGACAATTCCACTCCATACAATAAAACCTACTGTAACGTACGGAGAGACACTTTTATTTTCACTTTACTGCTAAAGGATCGATAACTGCTGGGAATCCCGCTCCTGAGAGAGTTTCGCCCAGGCGGTGAAGTAGAATATTTACCCCTACGGAATAAATATTCTGACCAAACATCTGCACATGCAGCTCTCTACAAATGGCACTGCAGAGCAATGAGGGGAAATTTACAGCCTTCCGGACTCAACATCGAGTTCAACAATTTCAGACCATAACCTCTGTCCCCATTTTTTTCAGATGGCAGATGTTGATGATTCTGCCATTCCCATTTACACCTCCTCTAGACCCATTTTTTTTCCCTTTACTGGTCCCATTACCATCTCCTTTTGCTTTGTACAATCATCCCATTTGTCATTTAATCTCTCCTGCCTTCCACCCTATCACAGACCTTCCCTTTTGTTCTTTCCTCCGCTCTCCCCCTTTCCCTGCCTCTGTACTTGCTTAAAACCTGTTACATCTCCAACTTATTCCAGTTCTAAAGAAAGGTCATCGACCTGAAACGTTGACTATGTTTTACTCTCCACAGATGCTGCCTGGCCTGCTGAGTATTTCCAGCATTTTCTGTTTTTATTACAGCAGAATGATGTGATACTAATGCACTTGCCACAATGTCAAATACCAATCTTACCCAGTAGGTACTTTACAAGACTTTGAATTGCTTATTTCTTTGCAGAGAATACAAATACTGTACTTAGTCTCAAAATAAAATCAATACAACTTCAATCTGCAAAGAAGCAGAGTCCTGCAATTGTTCCTTGAACTTCAGGCGACACCAAAAGGAAAATGTAATTAATGAAACTGCATAATGAGGAATAGGTGCGGTGGATAGAGTAGGTGGACCCATAGGGGGAGAAATTCAGTATCGCCCCATTTGGGGCGCAATTATCGGCCGGGCGCAAAGATTAGCGCCTGGCGCTAATTATCGCCTCTGACTGCAAACTTGACTTTTATCACCCCTGGAGGTGATTGGAGCGCTAAATCAGGCGCTTCACACCTGTCTTAAGGCGCAAAGGCCGAGGAGCGAGGCACTACCTCAGAGCGCTGGCGAAGCTCATGTGATGTCAGTCAGCAATGGAACACAGACACAATGGCACTGGCCAATTCTTAAAGGGGAGGGTTGATCTTGCTTTCCATCCACATCCTGCTCATTGCAGCCTTGAATCTCGGCCTGGAGAGACCTGTAAATCAAATCTGCTGGAAAGAACAATGGAGAGTCCCAGGGAAAGAGCTCAGAGTGCAGCCCCCACAGTCTCTTCTAAATCGATACAAGGAAGGGCAAATCAAAATGAGCCTGCAAAGTGCTGCTCAGTACCCAAAACTCCTTCACACAACGTTGAATCTCTCCAGAAGTCTCTCTCTCTTTCTCAGAATGCGTGGTTCAAAAATGTCACCAACAATAAAAGGCAGGAAGCGGTCGCCTTTAAATAGTGCTCCCCCAGTCCCTTCCTGACTGCAAAACGCTCCCCTCAACCTGTCATTGCTAGCGGCAGGCGGTAAGGCAGGGGGTGCCACTCAATATCCGCTCCTGGGCGCTACCGGGGTGTTGCGCACTCAACTGACGTCACGATCTGCTGGCGCAGGAGATCGTGGCGGTAGTGCTTAGCGCCGCCACAAAATGTCTAGTTAATTTCGCGAGCGGCGCAAACATCGCCGCGCCCGGGCGCTAGTTGCTTTGCGCCCCATTAGCGCCCTCTTAAAGCGCTAATGGGAGGCGCAACCAATTGAATTTTTCCCCCTTAGTATGTTCACGTGACATTCCTTTGTCCACGATTTGTAGCGAAGGCATGAACACATTTAAAATAAACTGCGTTAAAATAACGGATAATGGAAGCTTAAACGAACGCACAAAGGGGGAGAAATTCATTATAGCCCAGGAATAGGCACTAACTTCTGAAAAGTTTGAGATTTAGCGCCAGGCGCTAATGAATCTTGCCACACGCTAAATTAAGTGGTTGCCCTCCAAGAAAGGACTGGAGTGCTAAATCAAGCGCTAATGACCTAGCTCAGTGGCGTTAGACTCAAAGCGCTAAGCAATTTCAGGTACAGTCTAATCGCTAGTCAACATGGCCACCGGCACCATTAAACCCCTTAGGGACAACAACGGTATGTTCATCCCTACTCCTTCTTCTCACATCCCACTTCCCCCTCACCCCACAAGCCATTCCCACTTTCCAGCTAATCATGCTGTATGCATGCCTTTCTCTCTTCCTGCCCCCTCCCCTCACCAAAGCCCGACTCTTGTGCCTTTATGCTTTCATATAATGAGCAAGCAGCTGAGCAGTCTGTCCCTGGGGGCACCATAGAGATCAAGGCGGGACAAGAGGAGGAGGAAGAACACACCGCGTCACTGCATGTCTCACCCACAGGCACCAGCTCAGATACTGGCACTACGCGTTCTTTCGAGGCTACTATAGTAGCGGGATCTGCACAGGATGATGCACCGGGGACGAGCGGGCTGCAGCAAGGCCAGGGGGAAATGGTAGCTTGGGGGCCAGCTCCCCAGAGGGCGGGTTAGCACACGAGTTCTGCTGCACAGGACTCAGATGAGGACCTCGATGGGGAGGTCTTTAGAAGAAGGGTGATGGGCATGCACACGGAGAAAAGAACATAAGAACATAGGAAATAGGAGCCTGCTCCGCCATTCAATAAGATCATGGCTGATCTTCTACCTCATCTCCACTTTCCTGCACTATCCCCATATCCCTTGATTCCCTTAAGATCCAAAAATCTATCGATCTCTGCCTTGAATATACTCAACGACTGAGCCTCCACAACCACCTGGGGTAGAGAATTCCAAAGATTCAGCACCCTCTGAGTGAAGAAATTTCTCTTCATCTCAGCCCTAAATGGCCGACCCCTTATTCTGAGACTGTGACCCCTGGTTCTAGACTCCCCAGCCAGGAGAAACATCCTCCCTGCATCTACCCTGTCAATCCCTGTAAGAATTTTGTATGTTTCAATTAGATCACCTCACATTCTTCTAAACTCTAGAGAATATATGCCTAGTCTATTCAATCTCTCCTCATAGGACAATCCCCCCATCCCAGTAATCAGTCTGGTGAATCTTCATTGCACTCCCTCTATGGCAATTATATCCTTCCTTGGGTAAGGAGACCAAAACTGTACACAATACTCCAGTTGTGGTCTCACCAGGGCCCTATATAATTGCAGTAATACATCTTGGGGGAAAAAATCAGTATCGCCCCATTTAGGGCGTAATTATCGGCCGGGTGCAAAGATTAGCGCCAGGCGCTAATTATCGCCTCCGACTGCAAACTTGGCTTTTATCGCCCCTGGAGGTGATTGGAGCGTTAAATCAGGCGCTTCACACCTGTCTTAAGGTGCAAAGGCCGAGGAGCGAGGTGCTACCTCCGAGCGCTGGCGAAGCTCATGTGATGTCAGTCAGCAATGGAACACAGACACAATGGTGCCGGCCAGTTCTTAAAGGGGAGGGTTGATCTTGCTCTCCATCCACATCCTGCTCATTGCAGCCTTGAATCTCGGCCTGGAGAGACCTGTACATCAAATCTGCTGGAAAGAACAATGGAGAGTCCCAGGGAAAGAGCTCAGAGTGCAGCCCCCACAGTCTCTTCTAAATAGATGCAAGGAAGGGCAAATCAAAATGAACCTGCAAAGTGCTGCTCAGTACCCAAAACTCCTTCACACAGCGTTGAATCTCTCCAGAAGTCTCTCTCTCTCTCTCAGAATGCATGGTGCAAAAATGTCACCAACAAAAAAAGGCAGAAAGCGTTCACCTTTAAATAGCGCTCCCCCAGTCCCTTCCTGACTGCAAAACGCTCCCCTCAACCTGTCGTTGCTAGCGGCAGGTGGTAAGGCAGGGGGTGCCACTCAATATCTGCTCCGGGGCTCTACCGGGGTGTTGCGCACTTGACTGACGTCACGATCTGCCGGCGCAGGAGATCGTGGTGGTGGTGTTTAGCACCGCCACCAAATGTCTAGTTAATTTCGCGAGCGGCGCAAACATCGCCGCGCCCAGGCGCTAGTTGCTTTGCGCCCCATTAGCGCTCTCTTAAGGCGCTAATGGGAGGTGCAACCAACTGAATTTTTCCCTCCTTTACTCTTATACTCAAATCATAGGTGCAATGGTAAGGTTGCCTGAGAGCCTCTCGGCAATGGTAAGGAGCATGGAGGAGTCTGCCTCCAACATTGCACAGAGCTTTGTGAATACCATGGAGCCCATCATTTCCAGTCTGCAAAGGATGATGGACTCCCAGAGAGACCGTGGCGATCCAGACTTCATGCTGTGTGCGAAGGGCGATGTTGCAGCTTCCATGGCAGCACAGGCGGAAGCCACGCAACGTCTTAGTGCTGTAATGTAGTCTATGCTTGGTGCCATCGATTCTCGGACTGCTCTCATACAGGCTTTTTTTTTTGCAGAGGCCAGTGTCGGGAGCGGAGAGAGCAGCAGCACAGTGAGTATTTAAACTCACTTTCGCGGGCTTTTTTTTTGCAGAGGCCAGTGTCGGGAGCGGAGAGAGCAGCAGCACAGTGAGTATTTAAACTCACTTTCGCGGGCTTTTTTTGCAGAGGCCAGTGTCGGGAGCGGAGAGAGCAGCAGCACAGTGAGTAGTTAAACTCACTTTCGCGGGCTTTTTTTTGCAGAGGCCAGTGTCGGGAGCGGAGAGAGCAGCAGCACAGTGAGTATTTAAACTCACTTTCGCGGGCTTTTTTTGCAGAGGCCAGTGTCGGGAGCGGAGAGAGCAGCAGCACAGTGAGTAGTTAAACTCACTTTCGCGGGCTTTTTTTTTTGCAGAGGCCAGTGTCCGGAGAGACGAGACCGGAAGCGGACCAGGTGGGAAGCACCCAGGTGAACAGCATTTAAGGAGGGTGGTGGCTTAAACCCGAGTTCCTACAGAGTAGGAACCCCCACCCGCCCTCCTCCTCTAACCTACTAGTCTTTTAGCAGTCTAAAAACAGAGGTCACAAATTTTTTGGTCTCAGTTTCTTTTCAGCAGGGCAGGAACCGGGAGGAGCGGGAAGTCGGCGTAGGACCAAGGGGACACAAGACCGGGAAGTCAGCGAAAGACCAGGGAGGTAAGACTAACTGGTAAGTACTTTCCTCAAACCTTCCTAGAAAGTAAAACTAAAACTAGTGGGATTTGGTTAGTTTAAAAAGGAATAAGAGGAGTACAGTATACATTGGTCTAAGTAAGCTTCGGGAAAACAAAAGTCAATAAATAAACTAAAACTAGAAAATTAAAAAGTAATATAAGGGTTAAGTCATGGCAGTAGAGCTCGGACCTGTGTCATGCTCCTCCTGTAACATGTGGGAAATCAGGGACGCTTCCTGTGTCCCTGACAACCATGTGTGCGGGAAGTGTGTCCAGCTGCAGCTCATGTGGGACCGCATGACGGCCCTTGAGCTGCGGATGGACTCACTTTGGAGCATCCACGATTCTGAGAGGGTTGTGGATAACACATTTAGTGAGTTGGTCACACCGCAGGTTAAGGCCAGCGTAGATAGTACATGGGTGACCAAAAGGCAGAGCAAGGGCAGGAAGGTAGTGCAGAAATCCCCTGGGGTTGTCTCCCTTAGCAACAGGTTCACCGCCTTAGGTGCTGTTGTCGGGGGGGATGACTCATCGGGGGAAGGCACCAGCAGCCAGGCTCATGGCACCATGACTGGCTCTGTTGCAAAGAAGGGAGGGAAAAAGAGTGGCAGGGCTATAGTAATAGGGGATTCGATTGTAAGGGGAATAGATAGGGGTTTCTGTGGTCGCGACCGAGACTCCAGGATGGTATGTTGCCTCCCTGGTGCAAGGGTCAAGGATGTCTCGGCGCGGGTGCAGAACATTCTGGAGGGGGAGGGGGAACAGCCAGTTGTCGTGATACATGTAGGTACCAACGACGTAGCTAAAAAAAGGGAAGAGGTCCTACAAGTAGAATTTAGGGAGTTAGGAGCCAAGCTAAAAAGTAGGACCTCGAAGGTAGTAATCTCTGGATTACTACCAGTGCCACGTGCTAGTAAGAGTACAGAGAACAGGATAGTTAGGCTAAATACGTGGCTTGAGCAGTGGTGTAAGAGGGAGGGTTTTAAATTTTTGAGTCATTGGAACCAGTTTTGTGGTAGGTGTGACCTATACAAAAGGGACGGTCTACACCTGTGCAAAGATGGAACTGATGTTCTCGGGGTAATTTTTGATAAAGCAGTTCGGGAGCATTTAAACTAGTATGGCAGGGGGCTAGAAACCTATGTAGTGAAATAGAGGAAAGTGAAAGGCAGACAGAAATAAATGGTAAAAGAGTGAGGAACAAAAAACAAAGGGCCAAACTAATTCATAAAAAATGTGAGCATAAAAAAAGCCTGAGGGTTTTATACCTTAATGCGAGAAGCATCAGGAACAAGGTAGATGAATTAGCTGTGGAAATAGAGGTTAATAATTATGATCTAATTGGGATTACGGAAACATGGTTGCAGGGTGAGCAGGGCTGGGAGCTTAACATACAGGGGTATTCAGTATTTAGGAAGGATCGACAAAAAAGAAAGGGAGGAGGGGTAGCATTGCTGGTAAAAGAAGGGATAAATGCAATTGAAAGGAAGGATATTAACTCAGTTAATACAGAATCTATATGGGTGGAGCTAAGAAATAGCGAGGGGCGAAAAACATTAATAGGAGTGGTATATAGGCCTCCAAATAGTAAAATAGAGGTTGGGGAGGGCATCACGAGGGAAATTAGAGAAGCGTGCAATAAGAGCACAGCTGTCATCATAGGTGACTTTAACTTACATATAGATTGGAATAGCCTAATCAGTAAAAATAATGAGGAGGAGGAATTCCTTGAGTGTTTAAGGGATGGTTATCTGGATCAATATGTCGAGGAACCAACTCGGGAACAGGCTATATTGGACTGGGTACTGTGCAATGAGAAGGGACTAATTAGTAATCTTGTTGTACGGGGACCCTTGGGTCAGAGCGATCATAACATGATCGATTTCTCACTCGAAATGGAGAGCGAAGAAATTGACTCAGATACTAAGGTCCTGAATTTAAACAAGGGGAATTATGATGCCATTAGACGGGAACTGAGTAGGTCTGATTGGACAACGTTCCTGGGAGGACTGGAGGTAGATAAACAATGGCAAGCATTTAAAGATAGAATGACAAAATTGCAAAAATTGTTTATACCAATCTGGCATAAAAGGAAATCTAAAAAGGTGACTCAACCGTGGATAACAGGGGAAATTAGAGACAGCATAAAATCCAAAGATAGGGCGTATAAAATAGCCAAAAAAAGCGCCAGAGCGGAAGATTGGGAACAGTTTAAGATAGAGCAAAGGAGGACAAAGGGCTTAATCAAGAGGGGCAAAATAGCTTACGAAAGCAAGCTGGCGGAAAATATAAAAACTAACTCCAAAAGCTTTTATAAGTATATCAAGAGGAAAAGACTGGTGAAAACCAAAGTTGGCCCATTGCAGTCAGATACGGGGGAATATATAACGGGAAATAAGGAAATGGCAGACCAACTAAATGCATACTTTGGGTCAGTCTTTACGAAGGAAGACACAAAAAACCTCCCTGGGATATCGGGAAAAATAGGGACATTTGCAAAGGAGGAACTGACGCAAGTCAATATCTCTAAGGATATGGTGTTAAGGAAGCTAAAGGGATTGAAGGCGGACAAATCCCCAGGGCCTGATAACATGCATCCTAGGGTGCTGAAGGAGGTGGCCCTAGAGATAGCGGATGCACTAAGTATGATTTTTCAGAATTCATTAGACTCGGGAACAGTGCCCATGGATTGGAGGGTAGCTAACGTTACCCCACTATTCAAAAAGGGGGGTAGGGAAAAAGCAGGTAATTACAGACCTGTAAGCCTTACATCAGTTGTGGGCAAAATGCTGGAGTCCATCATTAAGGATGAAATAGCGGAGCACTTAGCAAATGGGGACAGGATAGGACAGAGTCAACATGGATTTACAAAGGGTAAATCGTGCTTGACTAATCTATTGGAATTTTTTGAGGGAGTAACTGGTAAAATAGATGGGGGAGAGCCAGTAGATGTGGTGTACCTGGACTTCCAAAAGGCCTTCGATAAGGTCCCACATAAAAGATTAGCAGGGAAAATTGAAGCTCATGGGATAAAGGGGAAAGTATTGACGTGGATAGAGAACTGGCTGTCAGATAGAAAACAGAGAGTTGGAATAAACGGCTCATTTTCTGAATGGCAGGCAGTAACAAGTGGGGTACCACAGGGATCTGTCCTGGGTCCCCAGCTGTTCACAATTTACATTAATGACCTGGATCAGGGAGTCGGATGCAGCATTTCCAAATTTGCAGACGACACTAAACTAGGAGGGGGGGTGGGCTCAAAGGAGGACACCAGGAAGCTCCAGAGCGATTTGGACAGACTGGGTGATTGGGCGGATAAATGGCAGATGCACTATAATGTGGACAAGTGCGAAGTTATCCACCTTGGGTGCAGGAACGGGAGGGCAAATTATTATTTAAATGGCAATAAATTGGGAGAGGGGGAAGTACAGAGAGACCTGGGTGTTCTTGTACACCAGTCACTGAAGGCGAGCATGCAGGTGCAACAGGCGATCAAGAAGGCAAACGGTATGCTGGCCTTCATAGCAAAAGGGTTGGAATACAGGAACAGGGATACCTTGCTGCAGCTGTACAGGGCACTGGTGAGACCACACCTCGAGTACTGTGTACAGTTTTGGTCGCCTCATCTGAGGAAAGATGTTCTTGCCATGGAGGGGGTGCAGCGGCGATTCACCAGGCTGATACCAGGAATGGCGGGATTGACCTATGAGGAGAGACTATGTAGTTTAGGGATGTACACACTGGAGTTTAGAAGATTGAGAGGGGACCTCATAGAAGTGTATAAAATTCTGACAGGTCTAGACAGACTAGATGCAGAAGGAATGTTTCCCTTGGCGGGTGAGAACAGAACTAGAGGACATAATTTAAGGATAAGGGCTAAACCATTTAGGACAGAAATGAGGGGGAATTTCTTCACTCAGAGGGTGGTGAACCTGTGGAACTCATTGCCACAGAGGGCAGTGTACGCCAGCTCATTAAATATATTTAAGAGGGAATTAGATGTATTTCTACAGGCAAAAGGGGTTAAGGGTTACGGAGAGAAGGCGGGGACGGGATACTGAATTGGAGGATCAGCCATGATCTCATTAAATGGCGGAGCAGGCTCGAAGGGCCGGATGGCCTACTCCTGCTCCTATCTTCTATGTATCTATGTATCTATGTAAGTCTCAGCTTGATGGCTGAGTCGATCACCGTCCACCAGGGCTTTCACAGTTTCGCAGCAGGCCAGCAATCTGTGCTCCAACAGGTTGCGAGGGATGCTGAGGTGCTGCCCCGGGGGAGTGCCAATGGGTCAGTGGAGCAGGAAGCTGCTGTCATCTCTCAGGATGACAGCATTCCTGCTCCCACCACTGCCACTCCGCCATTGCTCTTGTCGCTGCCTGTCATCCAGCCATCCCAGACTGCTGCCGCCCTTGCTGAGGTTGTGCAGTCTACAGCCGGGCCTTCCCCGTCCAGAACTGGTCGAGGACGTCCTGCAAGGCCATCTGAAGTCTCCCGCATGGACACTCAGCAGCCTTCCACCAGCCCTGCTGCAGCCACTGGGCCAACACTTCGTAGGAGCACTAGAGTAGGCAAAGGTACAGTAACGAGAGGCACAAAGGGATTGCACAACGGTCAATAGCTAATATTGTTGTTTTAAGTATGTCTTCACTGATTAGTGATAAATTTATTAATTGGCTTTGGTTGATTTTGTGGTGTCTCTCATTTCAGCTTAGCGCAGTGATATGGCCTGCGACAGGGATGGAATGATGGGGATGTGGTGATCAACAGAGATCTGGGGTTTAATTTATTGGAACCGCAGTCTGATGAGGCGATCACGGACCGCCCTTCTGAAGGCCGATTGAGTGGCTGCCTCCTCCCTCGCTCCTGTTCCTCCTCCTCCTCCTCCTCCTCTTCCTCTTCCTCCTCATCCTAGTCCTCCTTCTCTTCTCCCTCCTCCTCCTCCTCCTGAGGTGGTTCCACAATCCCTGGTGGCAAGGGCTGGGCCCCCAAATAGGCCAAGTTGTGGAGCATGCAGCAGACCACGACGAAATGCGACACCCGCTCCGGCGAGTACTGGAGGGCTCCTCCCGAGTGGTCACGGCAGTGGAATCATTGCTTGAGCACTCCAATGGTCTGCTCGATGATGTTCCTGGTGGCAGCATGGCTCTAATTATATGAGTGCTGAGCAGGAGTGTTGGGGTTGGGAAAGGGAGTCATGAGCCAGGTGGAGAGCGGATAGCCCTTGTCTCCGACTAGCCAGCCACGAGCTTGAAGTAGTGGCTGCAAGAGTGCTGGCACACCGGTCTGGCGCAGGATGAAGGCATTGTAGCTGCTGCCAAGATAGCGGGCATTGACATTGAGGATTCGCTGTGTGTGGTCGCACACCAACTGCACATTAAGTGAGTGGTAGCCTTTGCGGTTACAGAAGACCTCAGGATTGTTATGCAGTGCCCGCAAAGCCACGTGGGTGCAATCAATGGTGCCCTGCACCATGGGGAAGCCCGCTATCCTGGCAAAGCCGCATGCACATTCGTCCTGCTACTCTCTGGTGATGGGCAAGGAAATGTAATCCCTTCTCCTACTGCAGAGAGCCTCTGTGACCTCGCGGATGCAGCGATGGATGGCGAACTGCGAGGTGTTCACTATATCTCCTGTTGCAGACTGGAAGGAACCACTGGCGAAGAAATTGAGGGCGACGGTGACCTTGACTGCCATTGAGAGAGCCGTGGTCGCCCTGATCTGAGGCTCGAGGTCTGGTTGCAGGATGTGGCAGAGTTCGGTGACCACATCCTTGCTGAAGCGAAGCCTTCTAATGCACTGCTCCTCACTTAATTGAAGGTAGGTGAAGTGCTCTTGGAATACCCTCGGAGGGTAAGGCCTCCTGTTGAGAGCCCTGATGGCTCTCCTCCTCCCTCTGGCCCCATCTTGCAATCTTTCTCGATACCTGCGCTCCCTCTGCAGTAGATCCTGGAGGGCGAGTTTGACTGCCAGTACAGCCCCCATTAATGTAACGATGTGTAGCACTTTGAAATTTTGTCAGAATAAATGGAACAAATTTTGAGTAACCACAACACTCCTGATACTAAAGAACCTTTAAATGACTGAATTAAACTCTTGCACAATCGCATATTGACAAGGAAGCAGTGAAACAGCACAAACCTGACAGCTGCGACTCATCCCTTTAAATATCGCCCTTGGAGCCACCATCCGCCTGCTTTACACCTCCTCTTCCTGTCACTGTCGGGGCGAGGCGCTAAGGCAGGGGGGCGATAATCAATTTGGCAGATCGGGTGCTCAGTGAGCGTTGCATGCTCACTGACATCATGATCTGCCTGGCACTAATGCCCCAGGTGCTAACTGTTAGCGGCGGCGCTAAGGAGTGACTGGATTTGGCGTGTGGCAGTGGATTCGCCTCGCCCCCGGCGCTACCTCATTAGTGCCCTGTTAGCGCCCCCGCCAGGTGCTAACGGGAGGCGCTAACCAACCGAATTTCTCCCCCATAGGGTTTGTCTACTGATGTCACTGCAGCCATTTTGAGATTTCAATTGCCTGATTGGTCAGTGTGTCAGTACACTGACCAGCGTGCCGTACAAGCCGGGAAGGTTCTAGATTTGTTCCCGACCCTGCGCTGAGTTTGCTGATCTCAGCTGGGGCACGATAAGTAGTCTCAACGGATCCGGGTTAGGGAGGTAGAGATCCACCAAGATTCCCATTCCCGACCACCCTACTGTAACAACAACAACAACAACAACTTGCATTTACACAGCACCTTTAATATAGTAAAACATCCCAAGGCGTCACAGGGACATAATCAGACAACAATTTGACGCCAAGCCACATAAGGAGATATTAGGGCAGTTGACCCAAAGCTTGGTCAATGAGGTCGGTGGGGGAGCTTAAAATAGGTCCCATTGGCTAGAATTTTGCCTGCGCTTAGAGGGCGGGTTCAGAGGCGGGTCCGCAGTCAAGATCGAAAGATGGACAGCGGGGCGGTATCCCACTCTGAACCCGCCTCCCTGTGAGTTTCCCTACTGCCAGCTCTGCCTGCGCTTTGCAGACCCGGCACTAAGTGGCGGGTCAGGCAGTTCAGAATTAAGAGGGTGTTTAAAGCAATTTATTCAGCATTTCACCAGGTACAAACCATTTTCCCAGGTTTTCCACAAGGTTCACATCGCTCGGGGATCATGCCAGGTAAGTGTGTCGGGTTTTAAACAACTCTCCATTGCTGTGAATAGGGGAAAGCTGCAAAAAGTGATATAAAAGCTACCATTACACAGCTGGTCAATTTGCAATCTGAGAGCTGGAGCCTTCAGTGTTTCGAATACACTTTTCAGCTTTAAGGAGGTGTGAAGTGTTTGGAGCAAACTCTCTATCCAGTGTCACCTCCTTGGAGCAACCTCTCTCACCATTGACAGATCGCTTCTCTCATCTCAACTTCAGCTATCATCTATTCCAGCAACATCTGTGCCCATGAAAAAATATTACCTTGGTCATAAAGTCATAGGGGGAAAAATTCAGTATCACCCTGTTTGGGGCGCAATTATCGGCCGGGCGCAAAGTTTAGCGCCTGGCGCTAATTATCGCCTCCGACTGCAAACTTGGCTTTTATCGCCCCTGGAGGTGATTGGAGCACTAAATCAGGCGCTTCACACCTGTCTTAAGGCGCAAAGGCCGAGGAGTGAGGCGCTACCTCAGAGTGCTGGCGAAACTCATGTGATGTCAGTCAGCAATGGAACACAGACACAATGATGCCGGCCAGTTCTTAAAGGGAAGGGTTGATCTTGCGCTCCATCAACATCCTGCTCATTTCAGCCTTGAATCTCGGCCTGGAGCGACCTGTACATCAAATCTGCTGGAAAGAACAATGGAGAGGCCCAGGGAAAGAGCTCAGAGTGCAGCCCCCACAGTCTCTTCTAAATCGATACAAGGCAGGGCAAATCAAAATGAACCTGCAAAGTGCTGCTCAGTACCCAAAACTCCTTCACACAACGTTGAATCTCTCCAGAAGTCTCTCTCTCTCTCTCTCAGAATGCGTGGTGCAAAAATGTCACCAACAATAAAAGGCAGGAAGCGGTCGCCTTTAAATAGCGCTCCCCCAGTCCCTTCTGACTGCAAAACGCTCCCCTGAACCTGTCGTTGCTAGCGGCAGGCGGTAAGGCAGGGGGCGCCACTCAATATCCGTTCCGGGGGGCTACCGGGGCGTTGCGCACTTGACTGACGTCACAATCTGCCGGCGCAGGAGATCGTGGCGGTAGTGTTTAGTGCCGCCGCAAAATGTCTAGTTAATTTCGTGAACGGCGCAAACATCGCTGCCCACGGGCGCTAGTTGCTTTGCGCCCCATTAACGCCCTCTTAAGGCGTTAACGGGAGACGCAAACCAACTGAATTTTCCCTCCATAGAGTCATAGGGGGAAACATTCAGTTGGTTTGCGCCTCCCTTTAGTGCCTTAAGAGGGCGCTAATGGGGCGCAAAGCAACTAGCGCACGTGAGCGGCGATGTTTGCGCCGCTCACGAAATTAACTAGACATTTTGCGGCGGCACTAAACACTACCGCCACGATCTCCTGCGCCGGCAGATCGTGACGTCAGTCGAGTGCGCAACGCCCCGGTAGCCCCCCGGAACGGATATTGAGTGGCGCCCCCTGCCTTACCGCTTGCCGCTAACAACGACAGGTTCAGGGGAGCGTTTTGCAGTCAGGAAGGGACTGGGGGAACGCTATTTAAAGGCGACCGCTTCCTGCTTTTTTTTGTTGGTGACATTTTTGCACCACGCATTCTGAGAGAGAGAGAGAGAGACTTCTGGAGAGATTCAATGCTGTGTGAAGGAGTTTTGGGTACTGAGCAGCACTTTGCAGGTTCATTTTGATTTGCCCTTCCTTGTATCAATTTAGAAGAGATTGTGGGGGCTACACTCTGAGCTCTTTCCCTGGGACTCTCCATTGTTCTTTCCAGCAGATTTGATGTACAGGTCTCCCCAGGCTAAGATTCAAGGCTGCAATGAGTAGGATGTGGATGGAAAGCAAGATCAACCCTCCCCTTTAAGAACTGGCCGGCGCCATTGTGTCTGTGTTCCATTGCTGACTGAGATCACATGAGCTTCGCCAGCGCTCTGAGGTAACGCCTTGCTCCTCGGCTTTTGCGCCTTAAGACAGGTGTGAAGCGCCTGATTTAGCGCTCCAATCACCTCCAGTGGCGATAAAAGCCAAGTTTGCAGTCGGAGGCGATAATTAGCGCCAGGCGCTAAACTTTGCGCCCGGCCGATAATTGGGCGATACTGAATTTTTCCACCATAGAGTTAAACAGCACAGAAAGAGGCCCTTTGGCCCATCGTGTCCGCACCAGCCATCAAGCCCTGTCTATTCTAATCCCATTTTCCAGCACTTGGTCCGTAGCCTTGTATGCTATGGCGTTTCAAGTGCTCATCTAAATGCTTCTTGAATGTTGTGAGGCTTCCTGCCTCTACCACCCTTTCAGGCAGTGAGTTCCAGATTCCAACCACCCTCTGGGTGAAAAAGTTTTTCCTCAAATCCCCTCTAAACCTCCTGCCCCTTACCTTGAAACTATGCCCCCTGGTTATTGACCCCTCTACTAAGGGGAAAAGTTCCTTTCCATCTACCCTATCTATGTCCCTCATAATTTTGTACACCTCAATCAGGTTCCCCCTCAGCCTTCTCTGCTCTAAGGAAAACAACCCCAGCCTGTCCAGTCTCTCTTCATAGCTGAAGCGCTCCAGCCCAGGTAACATCCTGGTGAATCTCTTCTGCACCCCCTCCAATGCAATCACATCCCTCCTATAGTGTGGTGACCAGAACTGCACACAGTATTCCAGTATTGGCCTAACTAGCATTTTGTACAGCTCCATCATAACCTCCCTGCTCTTATATTCTATGCCTCGGCTAATGAAGGCAAGTATCCCACATGCCTTTTTAACCACCTTATCTACCTGTCCTGCTGCCTTCAGGGATCTATGTACATGCACACCAAGGTCCCTCTGATCCTCTGTCCTTCCTAGGATCCTACCATTCATTGTGTATTCCCTTGCCTTGTTTGTCCTCCCAAAATGCATCACCTCACACTTTTCAGTGTTAAATTCCATTTGCCACTGTTCTGCCCATCTAACCATCCCATCTATATCGTCCTGTAGCCTGAGGCTTCCCTCCTCGCTATTTACCACTCCACCAATTTTCGTGTCATCTGCGAACTTACTGATCATACCTCCTACATTCATATCTAAATCATTAATGTACACTACAAACAGCAAAGGACCCAGCACTGATCCCTGCGGTACACCACTAGACACAGGCTTACAGTCACAAAAACAACCTTCGACCATCACCCTCTGCCTCCTGCCACTAAGCCAATTTTGGATCCAATGTGCCAAATTGCACTGGATCCCGTGGGCTCTTACCTTCTTGACCAGTCTCCCATGTGGGACTTTTATCAAAAGCCTTACTGAAGTCCATGTAGACTACATCAACTGCACTACCCTCATCCACACACCTAGTCACCCCCTCGAAAAATTCAATCAAATTGGTCAGACATGATCTCCCCCTGACAAAGCCATGCTGACTATCCCTGATTAATCCCTGCCTCTCCAAGTGGAGACTAATTCTGTCCCTCAGAATTTTTTCCAATAATTTCCCTACCACTGATGTTAGGCTCACTGGCCTGTATTTCCGTGGTCCTCAGAATCCCTCCACGATCAGCCCCAACACCAAAAGCAGCAGGCACACCAACATCACCAACAATAACACCAACCTTCTCCACAATCACCTGATGCTGCACAGGACACAGGGCATCAGCACCCGACCACATTGCTGTCTGGGAGGCCAGGGATGGCATCACCATGACCAGATTTACTTCACTTGATGCTGTACACCCTGGCTGCCACATGATGTGCCAGGTTGGCACCATCCCACACCAACAACATAAAGCATCCCTACAATACCCAAGCCATTCCTTTCACACTCATCACTATTGCGGGGGGTACCGTTATGTCTCACCATTCACTACAACACACTAAGCCACTTCCAAAGGTGCCCAAAAATCTGTCCAAGAAGGCAAAGTGTTGAAAATTATGATTTCATTGTTTGACAACACATTTACAGAAAATTTACATGAACATTGGATAAAACAATCAAGTGCCTATCCTTGTGTGCTGTTATTTGGTATAATTGGACAAGGATGAGGGTGAGTGTGAGTGGTGGCTAGTGAGATGGGAAAATGATAATGTAGATAGAGATGGATGGGTGGAGGTGCAAGGTAAGTTGGTGTGAGTAAGGATGTGCAAGAGTAGGGAAGGAAAGGCAGAATAATGGGGATTGGATGAGTGGCACAGCAGGATGAGTCTGAGTGTGGATTTGCAGTAACGTTTTGTGATCATTGAAAGGTATGTGCCACTGCAGCCTGGTCCTCCGGACCACATCCCTGCTTGTGTCCTCCTGTGCAATGAGCAACCAGGCTGCGTTGGTTTCCTGGGGATGTCTCTTCCACCCATTGGAAGGGAAGAGAAACTCCCTACGTGCTGTGACTCTCTCCATAAATGCAGTGTATGGAGGGAGTCATAGGAGAGTCTGGGTGCAGCCATGCACCTCTATGCAGTGCTTGTCAGTGTTTGCAGCACCTCAATGCTGTAGAACACTGACAGCACAACTGTCAAAATGATTGTGGACATGGTCCCTTTAAGGACGCGTCATCAGACCTACTTCCTATTAATTGGCCGGGAACCTCGCAGGGCGGGCTTGACAAGCCCCATCAACGGAATATCTTGTTGGAGGCCGGATTCGACACAGATGCGAGGTCCCCACATGCCACGGACGTTGCCCGCCCCGGACCTGCCGAGGTTGGAAAAATCCAGCCCATTGTGTGCAGAGCAAGCATCGTGCTGTGGTGTTAAAACCATGGTTGTAACACCCATTCTTCGTTCAGCTTCTGAAAGGTAGGTAAGTGCTGGATTGCCTCAGTATATGGGTGTCTTCAGCTCTCCCTGTGCAGCAAACATTCATGTGTAAAATGTTCCTGTAAGAGCAGCCCGTCACCTCTGAATTATTCCTAATGCTGTACGCCTTAGGATTGATACGCTTAGTGATTACGTTACTAGACTAGTAATTCAGAGGATATGAGTTCGAATCCCAGCATGGCAGCTTGAGAAATTGAATTCACTTTGAAAAGAAAATGTGGAAATAAAAATCTGGTATCAGTAAAAGTGACCATGAAGCTGTCGGATATACGGTGGAAATACGTCATCTGTGTGTCAGCCGTGGCTCAGTTGGTGGCACTCTTGTCGCTGAGTCAGAGGTTGTGGGCTAGAAATTCATTATAGCCAAGGAATGGGCGGGGTCAGTGAAAAAGTTGGAGAATTAGCGCCAGGCGCAAATGCTTTAGACTGCACGCAAAATTAGTCCTCACTGCTCAATAAAATGTTGGCGTCCTAAATCAAGTCTTGGGTGGAGAAATTCGGCTGCTTTGCGCCTCCCGTTAGTGCCTGCAGGGGCCGGTAATGGGGCGCTAAGGGGTTAGCAACTGGGCATGGTGAATTCTGCGACGCCCGCGAACTTTCCTGCCGGTTTAGCGCTGGTGCTAACACTTACCACCTCGCCCTCCAGCGCCTCACAGATTGTGACGTCATAAAGTGCGCTGCACCCCGTTACCGCCCCGGATGTGAAATTGCTTCCCGCCCCCTGGTGTATCGCCGGGCATTAGCAACGGCAGGAAGAGGAGGTGTTGTCAACTGAGCTGGCTGCTTGGGGAGTGCTAATTAAAGGCAGTGGTTTTCAGGTAGGCCAACTTTATTCTTTACACCAGTCTGGTGCCTGCTGAAAGCTTTCGATGCTTTATTGCTGCGAGATGTCCAAGCCCTCCACTCTCTGAGAGTGTTTGGGGCTGTAATGGCAGTCATGCAGGTCGCCTGGCAACACAGAACTGAGCAGAAGTATGTTGTGCACCATCATTGTCCCTTTCCTTTCAGCGAGGGAAGCAGCCTCCGATGCCGATATCTTTGCGCTCCACATTGTTCAGCGCTCTGCCGCTATCACCCCACTCTCGCACTTTAGTGCCCTAAGAAAAGTTGTTAGCGCTTGATTTATCACTCCACTTCCCTCTTGGAGTGCTAAAGCTAAATTTCCAGGGACCAGAAAATGATTATCGCCTGGTGATATTTTTCCGAGATTTCAAAAGTTATCACCCCAAATGAGGCGCTACGGCATTTCTAGCCCTTAAAGCCCAAGCTCATTGGCATTGCACTCAAATAGTGGACCAATATCGGGTGCAGTCTAATTGCAATTCATCATTGCCACAGGCTTTTTTCACTCCTTAAAGGGGCGGTTCATTGATGCTGCAGCACCTCATTCTCTGCATTGCTGGCTGTACAGCTACCTCGGCAAGCAGAAGCAGAACAACGAGAAGGAGCCGGAGGACTGAACCAGGTGTGCTCATGGCAAGTCCACGCCCCAGGGAGAGAGCCTGCAGATTCTCCGATGAAGCATTGGAGGCATTGGTTTTCGCTGTGGAGAGATGGAGGACGGTGCTCTACCCGACATGTGGCAGGAGGCCCTCTCCACAAGTCTTCCACACCATATGGAGGGAGGTAGCGTAGCACATCTCAGGCAGCACTGTGGTCCCCAGGACGCACACATAGAGCAGGAAGAAATTTAACGACCTCACTCGGGTGGTCAGGGTGAGTCAATGCTTCAACAAATGCTACATACCACCATCTGTAACACAATCTACACACACTGCCCAAAGCACCACACCCCAGCACTCACCCACCAACAATCTTGACCTACCAACACTCACACCCACATCTCACACCTTGCACATAATGACAGCTATTCAACTATAGCAGGCACAAGTGGCCATTAGTTATTAGAATTCATGTGATATGTGTGATATGTTTACAGATAAATTTATCATTGGTCTTTGGAATATTTTGTGGTCTCTCATTTCACCTTTGTGCCCAGGAGGATACGCCATGAGACAGGGATTGTATAATGGGGATGTGGTGAGTTACGGGGATCTGGGGTTTCATTCATGTGAATCGGAGTCTGATGAGCCAGTCACGGACAGCCCATCCAGAAGGCCGATTGTCTCGCTGCCTCCTCCCTCCATCCTGTTTCTTCTCCTTCTCGTCCTCTTCCTCCTCGTCATCCTCCTCATCCTCCTCCTGAGGTGGTCCCGCAATCCCTGCTGGTAAAGGCTGGGCCCTCATGATGGCCAAGTTGTGGAGCATGCAGCAGACCACCACGAAATGGGACACCTGCTCTGGCGAGTATTGGAGGGCTCCTCCCGAGCGGTCAAGGCAGCGGAACCGTTGCTTCAATAAGCCGATGGTCTTCTCGATGATGTTCCTGGTGGCAGCATGGCTCTCATTCTATGAGTGCTGGGCACAAGTGTTGGGGTTGCGGAGGGGAGTCATGAGCCAGGTGGAGAGTGGATAGCCCTTGTCTCTGAGCAGCCACCCTCGAGCTTGATGTTGGGGCTGGAGGAGTGCTGGCACACTGGTCTGGCGCAGGATGAAGGCATCATGGCTGCTGCCAGGATAGCGGGCATTGACGGTAAGGATTCACTGCGTGTGGTCGCACACTAACTGCACATTAAGTGAGTGGTAGTCTTTGCAGTTATGGAAGATCTCAGGATTGTTATGCGGTGCCCGCAAAGCCATGTGGGTGCAGTCGATGGCGCCCTGCATCATGGGGAAGCCCGCTATTCTGGCAAAGCCACATGCACGCTCATCCTGCTTCTCTCTGGGGATCAGGAAGCCAATGTAGTTCCTTCTCCTGCTGTAGAGAGCCTCAGTGACCTCCCGGTTGCAGCGATGGCTGGCGAACTGTGAGATGTTAGCTATGTCTCCTGTTGCCGACTGGCAAAGAAATTGAGGGCCACAGTGATCTTGGCTGCCACTGGGAGAGCCGTGGTCCCCCTGGTCTGAGGCTGGAGGTCTGGTTGCAGGAGGTGGCAGAGTTCTGTGACCACCTCCTTGGTGAAGCGAAGCCCTCTAATACACTGCTCCTCGCTTAATTGAAGGTAGGAGAAGTGCTCTCGGAATACCCTCGGAGGGTAAGGCCTCCTGTTGAGAACCCTGATGTCCTTCCCCCTCCTTCTGCACACATGTTCCCGTATTTCTCGCTGCCTCAGCTCCCTCAGCCGTAGATCCTGGAGGGCGGGGTCGATTGCCAGTACAGCCCCTATTAATGTTACCAAGTGTAGCACTTTGAAACTTTGAAAATAAATATAGCTACTTTTTAGTTGCCAGAAGACTCCTGATACAAAAGAACCTTGAAATTACTGAATGAAACTGTTGCAGTGGGTGAAACTAACAAAAAAGCCACTGAAACTGCACTAACTTGACAGCTGCGAGTGATTACTCATGATCCCTTTAAATAACCTCCCTGGAGGCGGCTTCCTGGTGCTGCACGCCAGCTCTCCCTGTTGGTGTTTACTCCCGGCGGTGAGGTAAGTGGCGATAATCAATTTTGCAAATCGGGTGGTCAGTGAGCGTTCCACACTCACTGACATCACGATCTACCTGGCATTGACCTTCCCGGCGATACCTCTTACACGGGGTGATGGACGGAATTGGCATGCGGTGCTGGATTTGCCTCGCCCCGGCAATAGTGGTCTAGCGCCCCATTAGCACCATCTTCTGGCACTAACAGGAGATGCTAAGGGGACAATTTTTTCCCCCTGTGAGTTTAAGTCGCACTCCAGAGACCTCTGCACAGAATTGGACACTCCCAGTGTCAGTACTGAGGGAGTGCTGCACTGTCGGAGGTGCCGTCTTTTGGATGAGACGTTAAACCGAGGTTCCATCTGCTCTCTCAGGTGGACGTAAAAGATCCCATGGCACTATTTTGAAGAAGAGCAGGGGAGTTATCCCCGGTATAACAACAGAAAACGCTGGAAAAACTCAGCAGGCCAGACAACATCCGTGGAGCGAGAAAGAGAGTTAACGTTTCAGGTCGATGACGAAAGGTCATCGACCTGAAACGTTAACTCTCTTTCTCTCTCCACAGATGTTGTCTGGCCTGCTGAGATTTTCCAGCGTTTTCTGTTGTTATTTCGGATTTCCAGCATCCGCAGTATTTTGCTATCGAGTTATCCCCGGTGTCCTGGCCAATATTTATCCTTCAATCAACATCACTAAAACAGATTATTTGCTCATTATCACATTGCTGTTTGTTGTTCCTTGCTGTGCACAACAGTGACTTCACTTCAAAGTACTGCATTGGTTGTAAAGTGCTTTGGGACATCCTGAGGTTGTGAAAGGCGATATATAAATGCAAGTCTTTCTTTATTTTTTTGCTGTTATTTGCATCGCAACAATAGTGAAGGCCAGGGACAACTGTTGGTCTGTGGCATCCAGAGCTCCCATGGGTACTGCGAGAGACATTTAAGATACAAAATGCCTCAAAAGCCAATGCACAACGATTGATTGGGCATCAATTTCAAAAATATTGAAAAACCATTTCAGAGGAACGTAGGAACTAAAGTATGCCATTCGGCCCCTCAAACCTGTTCCACCATTCAATGAGATGAAAGGCGAAATAGAAATGCAAATCTTTCTTTCTTTCGTTCTCTCTTTCTTTCTCTCTGTCTTTCTTTTCTTTCTATGTCTACTCGTGGCTGGTGCTTGTCATGAATCACAAGACATTTTTTCAGCCTTCTTCATGTTTTTCCATCTTCTACCTTGCGGCCCCTCTGGGTTTTGCGTACTTGGGAGATTGCATTGACTCACCCTCCCATTTCCTCCCATGCCTGTTTCATGGGTTGTTTAAGGGTGGTTGACCATTACTAACTTAAACTCTTTCCCTATTTCCCTGATGGCCATCAATCCTGCTTTTTCAGTGCCTTACAGCGTCCAGAAGTCAATTGCAACGTAAAGAGCTGCCTTGATCTTTTGTCATATGGAAGTATCCTAGATTGATTCCTGGAATGAGAGGGTTGTCCTATGAGGAGAGATTGAGTAGATTGGGCCTATACTCTCTGGAGTTTAGAAGAATGAGAGGTGATCTCATTGAAACATATAAGATTCTGAAGAGGATTGACAGGTAGATGCTGAGAGGTTGTTTCCCCTGGCTGGTGAATCTAGAATTAGGGGGCATAGTCTCAGGATAAGGGGTAGGCCATTTAAGACTGAGATGAGGAGGAATTTCTTCACTCAGAGGGTTGTGAATCTTTGGAATTCTCTACCCCAGAGGGCTGTGGAGGCTGAGTCGTTGAGATAGATAGATTTTTGGACTCTAGAGGAATCAAGGGATATGGGGATCGGGCAGGAAAGTGGAGTTGAGGTCGAAGATCAGCCATGATCTTATTGAATGGCGGAGCAGGCTTGAGGGGCCGAATGGCCAACTCCTGCTCCTAATTCTTATGTTCTTATGTTCTTATGACTGTGACTGCAAATAAACGATCTCCACAATTTGGCTGCAGTTATTCAAATGGTGCTGCCTGTGGGAATCTGCAAAGAGAAGGTCAAATATCAAATTGTTTTTAATTATATAATTGTTTGGATTTAAGATGAAGCTGGAAATGATAGGCCTACATGCTAGTTATTTCTGGTTCTGCTTCTCGATCCTGCCGCCTTCACCACTACATCAAACCATGCCCACTGCGGTCAGTTTTCTGGGACCTAACGCAACCCAAACCGGCAGTCTTTAAAGGGCCGCTGGAAGCTGCCACTGAAAAACTAAGTAAAAGAAAATGTAACTTACCTGAATGTGGAGCAGGGAGGAGCAGGATTGCTCTTCCTGGCTCCATACTGAAAGTACGTGCTACAGCTGACCCCCCCTCTCCCAATCTCATGCCAACCCCATGCCCCCCCCGCCCCAGATTTACCGTAGGACCGGTGCTGATTTTCCCATCGTCGACCTTCCTCCTCTTTGCGACCCGCACACTACCTGTGGGGGCGCAACTATCGCCCGCCACCCCCCCCCAACCCCCCCCCCCACCCCCGGCACGCTGCTCACGGCCAGAGGGCGCAAGTGGATCAATTTTGTCAAGGTCGGTCATTGCTGAATTCGAGCGCGAACCAACCTCAAGGCCAAGATTTTTTAATAAAATTGGAAGCAAGAAATAAGGTAGGAAGATCAGGCATCGATACAGCCAATTTTGGAACTTATGCAGCGTTTAAAACTTATAATGGCAAAGGCAACATCTTGTCTAAGGAGTTAATCACAGGAGGCCTCATTTGAAAAGGCATCTTCAACTGTACCTTGCTTCCTCCCAGAGGAAGTATTTGTTCTGCCTGACACCCCTGTATCCAATCCTCTAATTAGACTTTGCAGGGCAGTCATAATAATGATTTGCCTACCCCAACCGTAGCTTTTCAAAAGAACCATCACCATGGCAATAGTGCGAGGGATTCATGTTACAAAACCAGTGTCGCAGCACAGCAATGCCATTGCTCTCTCTCCCAGACTGCCTTTCCTTTATCTTTAACTAACTTCACTCCAAATATACACTGCATCAGGCTTCCACTGAAGAAGATGATTGGTCTGCACGGTGAACCCTGACTTTCCCAAAGCCTCTTGTCCCTCAACCAACATCATTAAAAAAAAGTTGATCTGCACATTATCACATTGCTGTTTGTGGGAGCTTGCTGTGCGCAAATTGGCTGCCGCGTTTGCTACATCAGTGACTACACTTCATAAAGTACCGCATTGGTTGCAAAACGCTTTGGGATGTCCTGATGCACTATCGAAATGCGAGTTCTCTCTCTTCCTTTCTTAACTGCCAGAAATCCGCAAATCCTCAGGACACAAGGCTGCAGGGGTAATTTTGCAAAACCCCAGTCTTGGTTTGCAGCTTCGTTAGACAAGAACAGCAGAGCCAATTTTAATTCCAGCAGGACCGAATAAACAAGCGGTAGCGGGTGGGCTGCTCGTTATATGTCCCGCCCAAATGTCCTTCCCATTGACTTCGATGAATCAATACCATCAGATGTGTGGTTCTCAGGATTAGTCCTGTAGAGTTCGAGCCCTGTCTCTCGCCCACAGTCCGATCGAACAAGCCTCCGATTCCAGGGGGGAAAAATTCAGCTGCTTGCGCCTCCCGTTAGCGCCTTAAGAGGGCGCTAATGGGGCGTAAAGCAGCTAACGCCCGGGCGCAGCGCCGCCCACGCCTCCCGAAAAATTCAGCGGGAGGTTAGCGGCGGCGCCAGCCGGTAGCGCCCTGTGGCGCTGCGCCGCCGGCGATGACGTCATCGCCGTGCGCAGCACCCCGCTCGCACTCCAGCCGCGATCTTCAGTCGCGCCCCCTGATTTACCGCCAGACGCTATGTCCGACGGGTTCAGGGAGGCGTACGTGCGGCCGGGGCGGCGATATTTAAAGGGGAGGTGGCAGGCGGCCATTTTTGTTGCTGGCCGCCTGCCAGCACCTGCCCCCGTTGCTGTCCCCGGCCCCCGTGAAGCCCCCCCACCGTGAAGTGCCGGCTGCGCTCCAAGAGCCCGGCACTTCTCTTGAGTGCCGGGCTCTTTTGCCGGCACTCCCGATCCCTGGGGGCCCAGCTGGGCCCCGGTTCGCGCTGCGCAGGGTCCCTCCCCTTTAAGAAGGGGAGGAAGGCCTGCAATACCGCGGCGCGACGTGGCGCTGCGGCACGTAGCGCCAGGATATTCCCTCGCAGCGCCCCAAGAGGGATGCGGGGTGCTTCCAGTGGCGCCCCGCTTCCCTCTTGGGGCGCAACCACTGAAGTTCCGGCGCGGGGCCGCTAATTTTTTCGGGGCGCTAAAAGTCGCGCCCCGGCGAGGTTAGCGCCCCAAAGGGGGCGCGACTCAATTTTTACCCCCAGGTGTCTTGCCCCGCAAACTGACCTGGCAGGAGCATGAAATTATCAAGGGTAAATGTTAGTGCCAACACTGCACATAATTTCACATTTTGGCGTTCCATCTCCGCCATTACACAATCTCAGATTGCACGCAAATGAATGAGGGAACTAACTGTGTACAGCACACGAGACAGCAGATTTTCCAAATGCGTGGTATCAGGAGCCTTGCCTTTCCAGGACTGCGTATCAGGAGCTCCTCAATGTGCTCCCTTAAGAAAGAACTTTCATTTATTGCGCCTTTCATGACCTCAGGACGTTCCAATGAAGTCCTTTTTTAAGTGTAGGATTGTTGCAATGTAGGAAACTCGACAGCCAATTTGTGCACAGCAAGCTCCCACAAACAGTAAATAATTAATGGCCAGATGATCTGCTTTGGTGATAGTCCCTATAATTTTAAATCCATTAATGGACAAAAAGAATGGCTAGGACGGTTGCAATTGCAATTTGCCAATTGAAGCTGTGCGAGGTTTTATCTCTGTAATCTCCTCCAGCCCTACAAACTTCTGACATCTCCGCGCTCCTCCAATTCTGGCCTTTTGCGCATCCCCGATTTTAATCGCTCCACCATTGGCCCTAAGCTCTGGAATTCCCTCCCTAAACCTCTCCGCCTCTCTACCTCTCTCTCAACCTTTAAGACTCTCCTCAAATCCTACCTCTTTGACCAAGCTTTTGGTCACCTGTCCTAACATCTGCTCTATGGCTCGGTGTTTAATAACTCCTAATATCCGCTATATGGCTCGGTGTTTAATAACTCCTAATATCTGCTCTATGGCTCGGTGTTTAATAACTCCTAATATCTGCTATATGGCTCGGTGTTTAATAACTCCTAATATCTGCTATATGGCTCGGTGTTTAATAACTCCTAATATCTGCTCTATGGCTCGGTGTTTAATAACTCCTAATATCCGCTATATGGCTCGGTGTTTAATAACTCCCAATATCTGCTATATGGCTTGGTGTTTAATAACTCCTAATATCCGCTATATGGCTCGGTGTTTAATAACTCCTAATATCCGCTATATGGCTCGGTGTTTAATAACTCCTAATATCCGCTCTATGGCTCGGTGTTTGATAACTCCTAATATCTGCTCTATGGCTCGGTGTTTGATAACTCCTAATATCTGCTCTATGGCTCGGTGTTTGATAACTCCTAATATCTGCTCTATGGCTCGGTGTTTGATAACTCCTAATATCTGCTCTATGGCTCGGTGTTTGATAACTCCTAATATCTGCTCTATGGCTCGGTGTTTGATAACTCCTAATATCTGCTCTATGGCTCGGTGTTTGATAACGCTCCTGTGAAGCGCCTTGGGACGTTTTACTATGTTAAAGATGCTACATAAATACAAGTTGTTGTTGTTCTGAGCAGTCAGAGGATCAACCCAATTGTGTAAATGCCCCTAATGCAGGCAGGTAAAAAACCTGCGCCCAAAATTATCCTTTCTGGCGAACATGAATTGGACATCTGCAGGTGAGCTCTCAATGATATACTGCAGTACAGAGAGGCTGATGCTTTCGTTCACTCAACACCGTTCTCAACTAGTTGAAATTGCCCTCCATGGCTGAATTCAAGGCGAGTGCCTCCTCTCTGTTTGCTTTATTTAAATCGTGATTGCCTTACAGCTGAATCAATGAAGACAAATATGTTATCATTCATTTCTTAATTTCTCCTCTCCACATTTCTTCTGCTGTATTTCAATAACTTCTTACAGGGCTTGACAGGGTAAATGCAGGGAGGATGTTTCCCCTGGCTGGGGAGTCTAGAACCAGGGGTCACAGTCTCAGAATAAGAGGTCGGCCATTTAGGACTGAGATGAGGAGAAATTTCTTCACTCAGAGGGTGGTGAATCTTTGGAATTCTCTACCCCAAAGGGCTGTGGAGGCTCAGTCGTTGAATATACTCAAAACAGAGATCAATAGATGTTTGAATATTAAGGGAATCAAGGGATATGGGGATAGTTCAGGAAAGTGGAGATGAGGTAGAAGATCAGCCATGATCTTATTGAATGGCGGAGCAGGTTTGATGGGCCAAATGGCCGACTCCTGCTCCTATTTCTTATGTTCTTATGTTCCTCCCAGTTAATTGATCAGTGCGGTAGATTAGAGAGGTGGTAATAAATTTCTCTGGGGGTTATTTCCCCCTGCACACTACTCCTACCCACCCCCACCCCCCATCTGTGTTCACTCCAATGCATTGAACTATCCATTTATTTTAAATGGGTTAAGGCTGCTTAAAAAGCACAGACAGAGATCTGATGCAAATATGCCAACCTGTAATTTCAATATAAAAAAAAATCCCTTCTTCAGATGAGGTCTTAAACCGAGATCCTGCATAGATGGAGGGAGCAAAGCAAGCAATTTGTAGAAAAGGCAACAATGGAAAAGAAAAATTGCAAGTCAGTTTGAGGCAAGAGATGTTATGTTAGGAAGAGATACTAGAAGTGGAGGGAAAACATTCCTACATCTGAAAATTCTCATTTCTGTTTTTATAAAGTTACACAAACACAAAACACTGAATCAAAGAAATAATTTGACAAATTCATGGGATCACCATCACCTCCAAGCTCCCCTCCAAGTTACACACCATCTTGACATCATCGTCGCTGGGTCAAATTCCTGGAACTCCCTCCCTAACAGCACTGTGGGAGCACCTTCACCACACGGACTGCAGCGGTTCAAGAAGGCGGCTCACCACCACCTTCTCAAGGACAATTAGTGATGGGCAATAAATGCTGGCCTTGCCAGCGACGCCCACATCCCCAAGAATGATTTAAAAAAATATGCTGTCAGTTTTGAGAAACAATTGTCTTTTAACTAACTGGAAGCATCATGATTCCTTGACTTGATTTGGGAACTGTAAAGTTTCGCAATTATCGCGATTCGAAATAACAAGAGAGAAGCAGATTCGTTTGATCAGTTTTATTAAACGAAATGCTGTCATGATTATAAAGGACACAGAAGCCTGTAAAATGGCCGACGCGCATCGTGGCAGAAGCTTCCAGAAATACAGTGGGCAGACAAGATGGCGTCGAATATATATTTCAGTATAAGATTGGATCATACTCGGTAAACATTGATAAAGACAGGATGCAACCTGTTTGCATTTGGAACAATAGCAAAGATATAAGTGCTGGAATCGTTTTCCATGCACAAGTAAGGACCATTGTACTGGGCAATCGAAGGTCCATTCAGACACATCAATACACATATACCCCCACGGCTCTACAATGAGAGAGCCATTGACGGGTGATTAAGTCAGTATTCGGGGAGGCCCCAAAACCAGTCAGGGAGACTCCTAGCTCGTTCGACAATGGGGAAAACATTAACGGATAGTTGGCTAGTTTCACGTGCTACCGAAACCCGTTAAAGGAAAGAATCTCCCCATGCTGGGAGTTTTGTGCGCCAATATTACACAAAGGACAAACATTAAGATTTGAGCAGGAGATAAGGGGAGACAGGACTATAACTATGGTGAACAAATGTCCATCGGTCTCTTATCTCGCTGCTGACTGCTGAACTCTTATTCTCTTATCCTGATCCTCGGGTATCGCTCTGCTGGACGAGCAGCCTTCGTGTTTTCTCTGGACTTTGTTGACTTTTAGCCGCACTGGTCGGTTATTCGAATGTTGGGTGGAGCTCAATCGGAACGAGCTGCCTCGACAAGGGCAAGTGACCGGGTGCACCATCCCGAGTGTCGGTAAACGGTGTCTGGAACCGAAGGCCCGAAGAGACAAGACGAAACGACAAAAAAAGAAGAATCCACGTGCCGCCATGGTCAGTAAACCCCGACCGCGCCCGAAAATAAAATAAAGAACTCTTCATTGAAATCTACCGACAACCGGTGTCGGGAACAGGAAGACTCTTCTTTGAATTTTACAAACGGTCCGAGTTCTGTCGAGTTCTTCATGACAAAAGAGAGTCTGGCCTGCTTGTCGCAGCAGCGAAGATAAACAAGTGGGGTACAGAGACCCCTCCAAACACGTGACAGTCAGGTGCTGCAGCGAAACGAGCCGAGTGCCTCACTTTAAAAATTCTCCGAAGTAACGCGAGTGGTGAGCATGTTTCCCGATCCTACAAATCTAGACGTAGTGTAGGTATTGATAAGGGAGGGTGGTTTTATTAAGGATAAAGTATAATGTGTTCCCCTTTTTACGATGTGCCGTGCGTTCTTCATTTCCATAGACCAAGCTTTATGAATGTATGTATACTTGTACTCTCGTTAATTTGCGCCTATGACATGTACTTCATGATTTTGGACGCTATGCAATAAAGATTTCCATTTCGTACTATTCAACCGAGTCTATTTGAGTTTTCTCTGCATTACTGCTCCTGCACCTAAGTCCAGTGTTAGAACCGTAAGGGCGAGTGGGTCGAACCACTCACAGGTGCTTATTGCAATAGTATTAGGCAACGAAGGCCTAACCTCGCACCAGCACCGTCTGAGACACAGGCACGCAAACCCTTACAGAACGCTTTTCCACCGTTACATGTGAAAGTGATTGTGACTATTAGCACTGATAATGGCTGTAATTATCGACCAAGCTCCAACATAACCTGCTAATGGTTAATTTTCAATCATTTTTCAATGAGATTTAATATGACACAGTGTGCAGAATCTGGGAACGAGCTATATAAAACAATGCTCAACTCATTGAAAGAATGATCATTAATAGTGGCTTCAACAACAGTAAGAAGCTGCGCTCAGCAAAGCGGGTGGAACACATGAAGATCTTCCACCAAACTGTACTTGAATGCCAGATTAGAAGGAAATAAGGAATGAGAGAGAAAGCAATCCTCAGTCAAGCCTTTAATACTTTCCAATGAAAAGTTGAGAAAAACGACAAAAAAATAAAGACAAAAAAAGGTTCATTGATTGTCTCTTGGCCAAGACTCTAACACCATTAATCACTCAACTGAAGTTTATCGATTCCATTATTCTCTTATCTTCAGCTCATATCCCCTTTGTGCTGTGTGGCTCCATGATTTTATCAACAACCCGTAACATCGCTGGGAGGTGAAATAAATTGAAGCTTCTTGAGATTCTTTGCCCGTGTTGTTCCCTTTCCCTGCCTGGGAGTGGCTGGAATGTGGACGTTGTACAACTGTTGCTGATGGACAGAACATGCGGTTCCTGGCTTTCTTTGCTCTGAGCACACTGGTTGTGCATTGAATGAGAGTTCAGGTTTTTTTTGCTCCTTATTTCAGGGCAACGCGCAAGTTCGCCGAGCACTGGTTCTCAGAGGTTGGGTGCGGAATAATCAATGCACAACCCTGCAGTCAATCAGAAGGCACCTAATTCTGCCACATCGCCCACGTTCTTGTTAGCCACGTGAAATTTAGGGGTACGGTAGCATAGTGGTTATGTTACTGGACTAGTAATCCAGAATCCTAGACTAATGATGCCAAGAGACGTGAGTTCAAATCCAACCAGCTGAGGAATTTAAATTCAGTTAATTAAATAAATCTGGAATAAAAAGCTAGTATCAGTAATGGTGAGCATGAAACTATCGGATTGGCGTAACAAACTCATCTGGTTCACTAATGTCCATTAGGGAAGGGAATCTGCCGTCCTTACCTGGTCTGGCCTATATGTGACTCCAAACCCACAGCAATGTGGTTGACTCTTAACTGCCCTCTGAAATAGCGGCTCACCACCACCTTCTCGAGGGCAATTAGAGATGGGCAATAAATGCTGGCCTTGCCAGCGACGCCCACATCCCGTGAATGAATTAAAAAAATTCAGAGAGCCCTCAGTATGTCAATCCAGGTGCAAAGTGTATCAATTTAATGTTCACAGAGGGAGCAAGGAGACTGCAGGTGATTGTGAGCAGTGTGGGGGCAATTTTAACTTTCAGCGATAGTGTAAAGAGAGAAAGAAAGACTTGCATTTTTATAGCACCTTTCACAACCACAGGACATCCCAAAGTGCTTCAAGTGGCTTCAATAGCCACTTCCTGTAATTCATTCTATATTCTAATAATACTTTATGGGGGAAAAATTGCGATGTGCCCTCTTTGGGGTTCTACTTTTAGCGCCCCGATAAAGTTAGCGCCCCCGCGCCGTAAATTGAATGGTAGCACCCCAAGCAGGAGGCGGGGCGCTACTGGAAGCGCTCCCCCTCCTTCCTGGAGCGCGACCATTCAATATCGCGGCGCTACGTGCAACAGCGCCACGCGCGTCAGCACGTAGCGTCGCGGTACTACAGGCCTCCCTCCCCTGAATAAAGGGGAGGGTGGATGGCGAGAGTGGGCAGGTGCTGGCAGGCGGCCCAAAAAAATGGCCGTCCGGCAACTGCCCTTTAATTTGCGCCGCCACAGCCGCAAAAGCAGCACTCTGACCCTGTTGGACATCACGTCCGGTGGTAGGTCAGGGGGCGCGACCGAAGTTTGCGGCCGGGGCACGAGCGGGGCGCTGTGCACGGCGATGATGTCATCACCGAAGGCGCAGCGCCGTGGGGCGCTACCAGCTACCACTGCTCACTGCTGGTAACCTCCCGCTGAATTTTGCGGGTGGCGTTAGCGGTGCCGCGCCCTCAGGGCGTTAATGGGAGGCACAAAGCAACCCAATTTTCCCCCTATGTTTTTAATAAAAGTCTTAAAAGGATTCCCCACATGTTACAGAGTCCCTGACTAACAGGAATATCAGGATTTTAATGAGGCCTGGGTGTTAAAATAGCCCAAGCCTAATTTTTGGAGCAGCAGGTGAGTTTCCAGCTCACTACGTTACCCACCCGCCCAAAATTAGGTTTGTTGTGTTTTTCAAAAACTGCTTGTAGAAGGACATCATGATCTTGGTCACTGTCACAGTCATAGTCATTGCCACAGTCACAGTTACAATTGATTGTGGTCACATTCTCAGTCACAGTAACAGTCACAATCACAGTCACAGTCACAGCAACAGTCAGTCACAATCACAGTCACAGTCAAAATCACAGTCACAGTATCAGTCAGTCACAGTCACAATCACAGTAACAGTCACAGTCATAATCACAGTCACAGTAACAGTCAGTCACAATCACAGTCACAGTAACAGTCACAATCAGTCACAGTCATAATCACAGTCACAGTATCAGTCAGTCACAGTCACAGTCACAATCACAGTAACAGTCAGTCACAGTCATAATCACAGTCACAGTATCAGTCAGTCACAGTCACAATCACAGTAACAGTCACAATCACAGTCACAGTCATAATCACAGTCACAGTAACAGTCAGTCACAGTAAGAGTCAGGCACAGTCACAGTAACAGTCAGTCACAGTCACAGTAACAGTCAGTCATGGTAACAGTCATAATCACAATCATCGTAAGAGTCAGTCACAGTCATAATACGATCACGGTCTCTGCACAGCTACGGTAAAGAAATCAGTATTTGTAGGGAAATGGTGTTCGGGAAATTGGCGGGATTGAAGGCAGATAAATCCCCAGGGCCTGATAATCTACATCCTAGGGTACTTAAGGAAGTGGCCCTAGAAATAGTAGATGCATTGCTGATCATCTTCCAACATTCGATGGAATCTGGAACAATACCCATGGATTGGAGGGTAGCTAATGTTACCCAACTATTCAAAAAAGGTGGTAGAGAGAAAATGGGGAATTACAGACCGATAAGCCTGACATCGGTAGTGGGGAAAATGCTAGAGTCCATTATAAAAGATGTAATAGCAAAGCACTTGGAAAACAGTGACAGGATCGGACAAAGTCAACATGGATTTACAAAAGGTAAATCGTGCTTGACTAATCTACTGGAATTTTTTGAGGATGTAACTGGTAAAATAGATAAGGGAGAACCTGTGGATGTGGTGTATTTGGACTTTCAAAAGGCTTTCGATAAGGTCCCACATAAGAGATTAGCATGTAAGGTTAAGGCACATGGGATTGGGGGCAAGGTATTGCCTTGGATAGAGAACTGGTTGGCAGACAGAAAGCAAAGAGTTGGAATAAACAGGTCTTTTTCCAAGTGGGAGGCAGTGACTAGTGGGGTACTGCAGGGATTGGTCCTTGGACCAAAGCTATTCTCAATATATATTAATGATCTAGACAAGGGAACTAGATGTAATATCTCCAAGTTTGCAGATGACTCAAAGCTGGGTGGGTGCGTGTGCTGTGAGGAGGATGCCGAGAAACTCCAGGATGATTTGGACAGGTTGGGTGATTGGGCAGAACCATGGCAGATGCAATATAACATGGATAAATGCGAGGTTATCCACTTTGGTGGCAAAAACAGGAAGGCAGATTATTATCTGAATGGCAATAGATTGGGAGAAGGGGAAGTGCAATGAGACCTGGGTGTCCTTGTGCACCAGTCGCTGAAGGTAAGCATGCAGGTGCAGCAGGCAGTTAAGAAGGCAAATGGTATGTTGGCCTTCACAGCGAGAGGGTTTGAGTACAGGAACAAGGATGTCTTGCTGCAGTTGTACAGGGCCTTGGTGAGACCACATCTTGAGTATTGTGTGCAGTTTTGGTCGCCTTATCTGAGGAAGGATGTTCTTGCCATGGAAGGAGTTCAGCGAAGATTCACCAGGCTGATACCTGGGATGGCAGGAATGACGTATGAGGAGCGATTGGGTCCATTGGGCTTATACTCGCTGGAGTTTCGAAGAATGAGAGGGGATCTCATTGAAACTTATAAAATTCTGACAGGACTGGACAGACTAGATGCAGGAAGGATGTTCCTGATGGTCGGGGAGTCCAGAACCATGGGTCACAGTCTAAGGAGTAAGCCATTTAGGACAGAAATGAGGAGGAATTTCTTCACCCAGAGAGTGGTGAACCTGTGGAATTCTCTACCACAGAAGGCAGTAGAGGCCAATTCATTAAATATATTCAAGAAGGAGTTGGATATATTTCTTAAGGCTAAAGGGATCAAGAGATATGGGGAGAAAGCAGGGACAGGGTTCTGAATTTGGATGATCAGCCATGATCGCATTGAATGGCGGGTCAGACTAGAGGGGCCGAATGGCCTACTCCTGCTCCTATCTTTTATGTTTCTATATTTCTATTTAATGTCTGGCTCATGTTAAATAGCAGGCAGCTATTCAGCTTGCCAACATTGTAGATACATCCTGAACAGACATTTACAAATCAGAAAAATTACCAAATTCATGTATCATGAAAATGCCGGCAGAAAACTCGGGAGCAACCGTCATTTTGGTCGCTGAATATTAAACACAATCTGAAGAGTGAGGGAATTGCTCAATTTTATCAAGTGTAAAATCTACCCTCAGACTCCAGTCTGTCTTCTGTTTAACAAACAGTAGATGGCAGGACCAATGCACAATTGTTGTCTTCCTAAGTGTATGTACGGAGTTTGACTTTATAATTGCACATTCCAATTTACTAATAGCTGGATATCACAGGATGTCATTTTGTAATGATTTTAAATTGAGTAGCTTCACTTCACTGTTCAATCTGATGCATTGAATCTCTGAAGTAGTGCAGCTACCATTTGATTTTGTGAAAGGGTTACATTTAATATGCAATCCATATTTGTGTTAGCAAATCTTACTCCCGGTTCTGTAAGAATTAATTTGCATTTATACAGCACCTTTCACATCCTTAGGACATGGAATCATCGAATGAAACAGCACAGGAGGAGGCCATTCGGCCCATCGTGCCTGTGCCGGCTCTTTGAAAGAGCTCTCCGATTAGTCCCACTCCCCTGCTTTATCCCTATAGTCCTGCAATTTTTTCCCCTTCAAGTATTTATCCCTTTTGAAATTCCCGTTTGAAAGTTACTTTGAATCTGCTTCCACCGCCCTTTCAGGCAGCGCATTCCAGATCACAACAACTCGCTGTGTAAAAATGTTTTTCCTCATGTCACCTCTGGTTCTTTTGCCAATTACCTTAAATCTGTGTCCTCTGGTTACTGATCCTTCTGCCACTGGAAACAGTTTCTCCTTATTTACTCTATCAAAACCCTTCAAGATTTTGAACACCTCCATCAAATCTCCTGTTAAGCATGTCTGCTCTATGGAGAACAATCAGTTGCTCAGGTCTCTACAAGTCTTTCATCCCTGGTACCATGCTAGTAAATCTCCTCTGTACCCTCTCTAAGGACTTGACATCCTTCCTACCAAAATGTATCACTTCACACTTTTCTGCATTAAATTTAATTTGCCATGTGTCTGCCCATTTCACCAGCCTGTCGATGTCCTCCTGAAGTCTGTTACTATCCTCCTCATTCTTTACTACATTTCCGATTTTGTGTTATCTGCAAGCTTTGAAGTTATGCCCTGTATACCCAAGTCCACGTCATTTATATAAATCAAAAAGAGCAGTGGTCCTTATACCGACCCCTGGAGGATACCACTGTCTACTTCCCTCCAGTCAGAAAAACAACGGTTCACCAGTACTCTGTGTTTTCTGTCCCTTAGCCAATTTTGTATCTGTGCAGCCACTGCCCCTTTAATCCCATGGAGTTCAATTTTGCTAACAAGTCTATTCTGTGGTACTTTATCAAACGTCTTTTGATAGTCCATATACACAACATCAACCACACTACCTTCATCAACCCTCTCTCCCAAAGCGTTTTACAACTAATAAGTTACTTTTGTATGAACACTGTTTTGAGTGTACAATGTACGCTGACCTACATTGGCTCCCAGTCCGGCAACACCTCGACTTTAAAATTCTCATCCTTGTTTTCAAATCCCTCCACGGCCTCGCCCCTCCCTATCTCTGTTATTTCCTCCAGTCCAACAACCCTCTGAGATTTCTGTGCTCCTCCAATTCTGGCCTCTTGCGTATCCTCGATTTCCATTGCCCACCATTGGCTCCCTAGGTCCTGAGCTCTTGAATTCCCGCCCTAAACATGTCTGCCTTTCTATCACTTTCACTCCTCCTTTAAGACATACCCTTAATATGCTTGCTTGCTTCACCAAAAATCGATCAATCTCAGTTTTGAAATTTTCAATTGACCCCCAGCCTCAACAGCTTTTCAGGAAAGAGAGTTTCTGATTTCCACTACCCTTTGTGTGAAGAAGTGCTTCCTGACATCACCCCTGAACGGCCTGGCTCTAAGTTTAAGGTTATGCCCACATGTTCTGGACTCCCCCCACCAGAGGAAACAATTTCTCTCTATCTACCTCTATCAATTCCTTGAATCATCTTAAACACCTCAATTTGATCACCCCTTAATCTTCACTATTCAAGGGAATACAAGCCGAGTCTATGCAACCAGATCTAGCTCTATACCTTACTTTAGCACTGGGATCAGCTGACATCACCCCTGAATGGCCTATTATTAAAATTATTCAACTGAAAGACAGCACCTTAGACAATGAAAGAAAGAAAGGCTTGCATTTATATAGCGCCTTTCACGACCACCAGACGTCCCAAAGAACTTTACAGCCAATGAAGTGCAGTCACTGCTGTAATGTAGGAAACGCGGCAGCCAACTTGCACACAGCAAGATCCCACAAACAGCAATATGATAATGACCAGATAATCGGTTGTAGTGATGTTGATTTTTTTAGGGATAAATATTGGCCCCAGGACACTGAGGATAACTCCCCTGTTCTTCTGCAAAATAATGCCATGGGATCTTTTACGTCCACCCGAGAGAGCCGACGGGGCCTCGGTTTAATATCTCATCCAAAAGACGGCACCTCCAACAGTGCAGCACTCCCTCAGTACTGGCACTGGGAGTGTCAGCCTAGATGTTTGTGCTCAAGTCTCTGGAGTGGGACTATGAACCCACAACCTTCTGACTCAGAGACGAGTGTGCTAGCCACTGAGCCACGCTGACACTCCTTCAGTCATGCACTGAGGTGTCAATGCAGATTAAATCCTGGAGGGGGGCTTGAACCCATCCCCTTCTGACTCAAAGGTGTGAATGTCACCGACTGAATCAAACTGACAGGTTAATATGTTTTGCGACGGATAGAATTTCATAAATTCTTTTATAAATCTACTTCCAACTATTAATTGGAGAATGAAGATCTCTTTGACAGGTGATATCCTACTTGAAGTAATTATTCTCAAATACAAACACTGACTGGCCTGAACACCTCAAAGATGGCGATAGACATCCTCCTGGGTTTTTTGGGGGGACCTTGTTGTGTGCAAATTGGAGGCTGAGTTTCCTGCCTTATAACAGTGACAACACTTTGAAAAAAAAGTACTTCATTGGCTGTGAATTGCTTTGCAATGTCTTGAGGTGGTGAAAGGCGCTATATAAATGCAAGCCCTCTCTTTATTTTATTGCCAAGGGGACAGATTTCCAGCTTTGACAGAACAGCAGGTTTCCTCACCAAGTAACCGATAAAGATCGCTGAATTCTAGGTAATAAAAATGGAATCTGACTTATGCAGTCATTATAAGCCGATGGGCCGAATTGTAAACAGACAAAACTACGGGGAATAAAGCATCGAAACACCAGTAACAGAACCCAGGAACCCATGTAATAAAAACACATCCTGATCTATTCAGACGCTTGTGAATGAGTGACCTTGGCAATCCCTATCAAAGTCCGTCCATTGAACACCATAATTACCAAGGTTTCATTCAAAGCGCAGGCATAATTTGCATCGGTTTTAAAGGTTTGTTTTTTCAAAGTGCCTTGGAAACAGTAGCTCTCATTGTCTTTTTTTTAATTCTTATATTACTGGGTTTTTTTTTTCTGCCGCTGGTTATGTCATGACAGACAACTGTGTTTTACAACTCCTGGAGTGACCTGCTCACCGTGATTTACAAAGTGCATTAATGGGAGCAGGAGAGCTCCGAAGAAATAGATGCAATTTCTCCCGAATGCCATCAATCTGATTGGAAATGGCTGAGTCCAAGCCAGCAAAACAAATCACCTCGAAACAATATAAGTAATTGGTTGCTCTGAACATTCAAATTATCTTTCTTAAGGATGCTTAACTGTAACTCAAATGAATTCCCTGTGCAAGTCAGCATGAAATGGGGTTAAAGGAAACACAGGATCGCTCTCTAGTGACAGTGAGTTACCGCCCTTGCTTCACGACTGTGAAGGGCCAATAATTCATGAATGCCACGTCCGTGAGTGAATTACATTGCCATTTTCTATGAAGGAATGCCCAACACTGAAGCACTATTTTGCTTCTTCCTGTGTGATTCCCAGTGGAGCAGTAACCGTTTCATAGCCGCACAGACTCCAGGCCCAGTCAGATCCACTGAATGTCGTTCCATAGAAGCCATTTATGACAACCAACTGTGGCTACTGGCCGTGAAAAATACTGACTTGTAATTTCCGATAGGAGGCTTCCTGCGTGCGGATGCCTACTATCGGGAAAAAATCTATGCCCTTAACTGAGGGCTCCCGAGGTCCGGACACTTCTGCTCCTGGGCCTCTCCACAGTCAAAATGCGCAGGGCCCACGTATCCCAGGGGCGCAGGCGGTTCGCAAGCGTCCCTGGGGTCACGTGGGCCAGGCCAGCCAATAGGAGAAGGGAATCTCCCTTCATACTTTTGACAGATAGACCTGTCAAATATATGAATGGGGATCACTGAAAAAAGACACTAAACATTAAATTAAAAAAAACCATCAACTTTTTAAAATGAGTTAAAATTACATTAAATTAAATATTTTAAACATAAATTTACTTTTTTGAAAAAAATTATTAAAGTTTTTTACAGGTCTAAAAATAAACTTGCCTTTTTTAAAAGTATTTTTAAATTATAAATGAGTGAAAAAAATTTTTTTTAAACTTTTTTAAACTCTTATGCTGATAAAAGCAAGCCTTACGCTGCTTTTACCAGGTGTACGATTTCTAAGGGTTTTCAGCGGGCGGAGGTTCTGCAGAAAGTGGAACTATCCGCCCGCAGAGGCCCTTCTCCAGGGCAGGCGTCCGATCTGTCAAGAGCATTCTTGACAGATCAGAAATGCCGGTTTTCAGCGCATGCGCTTCGCATGCCTGAAACCAGCATTTCCGATGTCCCTACGGGTGGGTACACAGCTCGTACACACCTGTAAGGATTGGAAAATACGGGCCACTAAGTCCGTCTTTGAAAGAAAGAAAGACTTGCATTTATATAGCGCCTTTCACGACCACCAGACGCCTCAAAACACTTTACAGCCAATTTGGAGTGCAGTCACTGTTGTAATGTGGGAAACGCAACAGCCAGTTTGCGCACAGTAAGCTCTCACAAACAGCAATGAGATAATGACCAGATCATCTGTTTTTGTTATGTTGATTGAGGGATAAATATTGGCAGAACACCGGGGATAACTCCCCTGCTCTTCTTCGAAATAATGCCATGGGATCTTTAACGTCCACCTGAGAGGGCAGACGGGGCCTCGGTTTAACGTCTCATCCGAAAGACGGCACCTCCGACAGTGCAGCACTCCCTCAGCACTGCTCTGGAGTGTCAGCCTAGCTTTATGTGCTCAAGTCCCTGCAGTGGAACTTGAACCCACCACCTTCTTGCTCAGAGGCGAGTGTGCTACCCACCGAGCCACAGCATTGGACAATGCCGTTAGAAGCTAGTTGACATCCTCTGGCGTTGCTCGTGGGTAGGCGATGGTTTGGAGATTGGTTATGGCCAGTCCAGCGTTCAGGTACTCCTCAAATGGTCGAAATAGGAACATCCTAAGATCAATAAGAAGCTAATTGCCAAGGTGTTTCTGCAGATTGAGAGGTATTGGTAAATCCTGGTCTCCTGCCGTAGAAGCTCGATTAGGCTGACCTAATAGAGGTCTTTAAAATTATGCAGTGGTTCGATAGGGTTGACATAGAGATGTTTCCACTTGTGGGGGAAGAACAAAACTAGGGGCAATAATTAAAAGATAGTCACTAATAAATCCAATAAGGAATTCAGGAGAAACCTCTTTACCCAGAGAGTGGTCTGAATGTCGAACTCGCTACCACAGTGAGTGGTTGAGATGCATTTAAGTGGAAGCTCGAGAAACACATGAGGGAGAAAGGGATAGAAGGTCATGCTGACAGGGTTAGATGAAGAGGGGTGGGAGGAGGCTTGTGTGGAGCATAAACACCGGCACGGACCAGTTGGGCCGAATGGCCTGTTTCCGTGCTGTAGTTTGATGTAATTATCAAGGTCAGAAAAAAAAAACCAGCAGGAAACTACTGGCTTTCTTTATATATAATTTTAACTCTTTTAAGTGTGACAGTCACATGCTAGATACAGGACTTCTAAATAACAGAATGGTCACCATGATCTTTCATAGGCTTATTTATAAAACTTTGTATATCCAGCACTATCCTATCTTTACAATGACCTAATTGGCTATGGGGAGAGAAAGCAGGGCAATTTGATTACTTTTAGATTGCTTCAGCAAAGAGCTGGCACAGGAACAGTGGGCTGAGTGGCCACCACCTACATTGTAAACATCTATGGCTCTTTGGTTTTAATGAATGCCATGTGATTTAAAGAGACAATGAACTTTCGTTTATGTAGCACCTTTCATGACCTAGGGTCTTCAAATTCACTGTTGTGATGTAAGAAACACCTCAGCCAATGTGTGCATAGCAAGCTCCCACAAACAGCAATGAGGTAAATGGCCAGATCATCTGTTTTTTTAGCGATGTTAGTTGAGGGATAAATATTTGCCAGGACACCGGGGAGAACTCCCCTGTTCTTCGAAATAGTGCCGCGCAAATTGGCTGCCGCATTTCCTACATTACAACAGTGACTACATTTCAAAAGTACTTCATTGGCTGTAAAGCACTTTGGGAATTCCTGATGTCATGAAAGGCGCTATATAAATGCAAGTCTTTCTTTTCTTTCTTTAAAAATGATGTAAACTCAAACATTCAGTGATCCAATGATTCTTGGTGTGTGTTTTGGGGCCGCATAATTAGAACAAAGCGTGTTCCATAGGCGTAAACATATGCTGAAACTCAAGCAAAATGCTTGGAAGAACTGCGACATACGGAATGGATTCCTTATAGAGGACTCCACAGTACAACCTGAAGGATCAAACCTCCCTCGCAAACAGTGGACAACTATCAACCGGTCATGGTAGATGCTGCCACCTTCTCCATAGATGGAAGATTAAAGTATCCCCATCATGCGACTGTGGAGCTCCTGATCAGACCCTGGAGCACATCATTGAGCACTGCCCTGAGAGGAAATTCACAGGCAGTCGACAAGATATCCACGCTGTTACACCGGAAGCTTTGGCCTGGATATCTGACTTAGATATTGACATTTGCTACTACCATACGGAAGAAGAAGATGCTCAATCTCTAATGCTCTGGTAGCATTGCACTTCG